>LR989950.1:10713128-11951689 GCA_905147015.1 Laspeyria flexula | reverse complement strand
TGTTCTGTGACTGCCAGCCAAGTAAATGTTAAAAAAATTACACACGACACACGGTTTTTTGATAATGTTGAGTGATTGCCTGTAAAACTACAGTTATAAATAATAAAATTGTATAATGACTGAAGACCAAGATGCAAAAGACTCACAGTCGGATTCGGGCAGTAAAACCTTTATTAATAAGAACAAGGATAAGAAAACAAAAACCCAACGTCCGCTGACCAAAGTGACTGTTTGCATATTGTGAAATTGTTGACTGTAAATATAGCGTCTGAATTCGATTAAAACGAATTTGCTTTTTCAGATAATATTGCGGCGTTTACCGCCTACCATGACTGAAGAAGCTTTCTTGGAGCAGGTATCGCCAATACCTGATCATGATCACTTTTACTTTGCAAAATCAGATCCTTCACTTGGCAACAACCTATATTCCAGAGCTTATATAAACTTTGTAAATGTTGATGATATTTACCTATTTAGAGATAAATTTGACGGATATGTATTTTTGGATGAAAAAGGTAAGAGATTTACCCAACTAAGTGTTATTTGTTGTGATGAAATAAAGTGATACAAGGTAATAAATATGAAGTATATTGACTGTCGAATAAGTTGTGTTAAATGTATTGATAGTTAACTGATATCATTGTGGCTATATAATAAAGTGTTATTGAGTAAACCTCGTAATGAATATAGTAACAGTACTACACAAATAATATTATTTAGCAATATTTTCAATTGATGCATGTGTCAACAACACAGTGGTCATATTAGCTGGTCTTAGTGTTGGCATATGGGTGCCACATTGTATCATCAGTTATGTCTCTTACCTAATTTTTTAACATTTACTTGAATAACTAATTGAAAGGTACTGAAAATCACCAAAAGATATACCACAAGTATCAAATATATACCTACTTAAAACCTCCTTACTTTCTTACACACTCGCAAGACAATTTAGCTCTTATGAGTATGTATCAGAGTGTTAAAACTGTTATGTCCTATGTAATATGGTGTGAGCCTATAATGTATATAAACTTTTTATATGTATTTATATTTAATAAATGTAATGCAATAAATTGTATCTATGTTCTATTTCAGGGGTAGAGTATGTGGGCATTGTAGAGTATGCACCATTCCAAAGAATACCTAAAAAGAAGAAGAAAAAAGATCCTAAATGTAGTACTATAGAGAGTGATCCAATTTATCAAGACTTTGTCAAGAGTCTTAACAAGGACCCTGAAACTGAGAATCAACCTAAATTAGAATATTCTTACCCTGTTAATGACGGTAAGTTGTAAATATGTATTATATAATATGGAATATGTGTGCGGAAATTAGGTGAGGCATTTGTTCAGCAGTGGACATAGTTGAGCTGATATGATGATGATGATTAATTTAAGAAAATGATAATGGATAATGACTACACTGTCAAGTGCTATGTGCTACATAACTTAATAACGTAAAAAAATGATGATTAAAGTAACATTTGCATCCAGAATATGAGAATAATGAGGAGCACCTTGTACAGTCAACTACAAAAAAATGTATCCAACATCTCTTTGTAGTAGACTGTACACAAATAAATTATTATTTCACACAACATACAGTACTGTTTATATTAAGTACTAACCTTAAGTATTGACCTACTTAGATGTCTCCATATACTCATGCTAAAATCAATGTAGAATGTTTGTAAACAAATCGCAGTCAAATTGGATTTTTAGATTTAATATATATTATTTTCTTAAGCAGAGATCACGTATTTCCCCATCATCAGATGGCAGATATATTGCAGTTATTAAAAACTGCCGCTCTCACACAGCACCTAAAATTTTCTAAGATTATTTTGTTTGCTAATTTGTTAGGTTCATCATTATCATAGTTTAGGTGTCCACTTTATTGATATTTTTGTTGATTGATATAGATGAGATATATTCTGAATGTAGCAACTGCATGATATGGGTTACACAAAAATGCACTGTATGTATTTAACATTAGTATGATCTTTCAAAACATTGGACAAGTATTGTGTCATTATTTTCAGCAGGCCAGTATTATAGACTCATTGTGTTTACTTCAAATATTGTAATAAAACTGTGAATAAACATAAAATTCATGTATTCTGGTCTATTTTTATAACATGGGTTTTGAGTTATTACATTCCTAATGTAAGCAGACTGTCCAGAATCAGTCTCTGTATTCATGAAGAACTATGGTGAATCCTCTACAGGCTGATATAATGATTCGACATTATGTTCCTCAGTTCAGTGAATGTTATCTGATTAAATAAATTCACAATATATCTTTGTGGTTGAATTTTGGTCAGGTAGGGTATTCTTAAAAGTCTAAATAATTATTTTAATGCTAAATTTAAAATCATTTACAGTGAATGACAAGAAGGTACAATCAACACCTTTGCTAGAATACCTTGCAGCTCGTAAGCAGGATAAGAGGGGCAGAGATGAACGCCGCAGGAGAGAAAATGACAAGAGGAAAATGAGGATTGAAAGGAAAACTAAAGAAATGTCCATCAAGGTATTATCACATAATATTGTAAATATCTGGCAATTTACTTTTCTTTTAGTGTTGCAATTCTCATCTGACCCATACATTATATATGTTGACATAACTGTTTCTTCAGACAGGCCATATAATGCTTGTTTGTCACCTTATTGCAATGAAAAGATCATTTTATTAAAGGAAAGATTAGAGATAAATAAATTGTAAGTCAGAGACTAGGTACTTAAAAAAAGCAGTGAATAGGTTTCTTAAAGATCGGCAACGGGCTTGTGATGCCCCTGTTGTTGCAGACACCCATATGATATAATAACCGCTTACCATCAGGTGAGCCGTACGTCTATTTGCCATGCATTAATTCAAGTAATTTTCTAGGCCTCTTTCACTAGGATTGGATGGTCATTTCCTACCTTCTAGATATTAAGCATCATTTTAAACAAAAAAGTCACAGGTAACTCTTTTTCTTTGGCATGTCTTCACAGTTATAAATGTGTTCGTTTACACAAATTTATGACTGTGTTTGTAGGTAATCATAATAACTTCTTAAATAGAGTTTTAGAAGGTCTGAGGGCTTTTAATGTTGTAGCTTAATTTCAAAAGCTACTGCTGCAGTTAATATAGCACAAAAAAATACTTAGTCCAGTCTTCATCCACACAGGTTATACATAAATATATTTTATTTTTATTTAGAGACCTGGTGATATATCAGAAGATGAAAACTGTAATGACAATACAGAATATTCTGACCATAAATATAACAATCATAAGTTTTGGTATGGAGAACAGAGGATATACCATAAAAGTAAAATGAAGTATGGTGTTGTTAAATCTGAATTGAAAACTACTCATGGTTCTGATGAGTTTATAAGTACAGATTCTGACTGGGACAGTCATTTCCCTGCCCTCTCTGCAAAAACTCATAATACTTTTACATTAACTTCTGGTAAATTCTGTGATAAAAAAGAGACACAAGAAGGTAGTCAGAAAAGCGGTGGCGATACTTGCTTCAAGGTTCACATTACTGATTAAAATCACTTGGTAGTTTAGGTATTTTGATTCTATTTTGTATCTTGCTATATAGGTGTGTCTAAACTACGCGCGCAAACTCTTTTACATCAGTTCGTGCGGTAGCCGCGCGTATTTGTACACACCTTTCCATTTGATATTAGTTTGTACAAAACACTCGTATATTGTAGACAATTTTCATTTACGAAACATTTTATATTCATATTTAAGCAATTTGTTATTTGTTTTGTAACTGTAGTTACATTGTCCCACATTAGGTAACTGAGCAATAATGTCACAAATGTTTTAGTGGTGGATATACATAGAACATCTGTGGAGAATTTTAATATCTTGAAATTTATTCTAGGAAGAAGATACTGGCGATGGCGAAGTCAAGAAGATAAAATCTCGGGAATGGGAAAAAGAAAAAACGATAGACGGAAAAGATGACCAGGTAAAGTCTGATAACAAGGATGGATCTGTTTATGAATCTAAAACATATAGAGAGCAACGCAAGGCTGGCATTAGTATTGTAAGTGACAAGAAGAAAAAGTTTGATAATGATAAAAAAGAAAATTCTATAAAAGATGACGATCAGGGCGAAGATTCCGATAAAGGATATAAAAAAGATAAACGTGACAAGTTCAAGGAGTCGCCTCGCGAACAAAAGAGTAAAAAGTATAGTGACACAAGAAAAGAGAGAATCAAACAGAATGAATTTGTAAAACCAGATAAACAACAATCAGTTATTAACAAAATCATGTCTTCCGATACCAAAGTGAAGTCAATCAATCACAATGATATCAAACCATTCACGCAGCTGCCGCACGTCAAAACTGACGACTTAACCAAAATTATAGAAGGTATGGATAGAAAAATGAAATTAGAAGAGAATAACAAAGATGCTAAATTTAAAGATTCTAACGAAGAAACTTTGTCAAAACTCTCAGTCGGTGTGTCAAAAATGAGAAGGAGTAGTTTGGAATCTGGTGAAGTTTGTGTAAAAGATGACTCTGTGTTAAAAAGGCAGAAGTCACTTGACGACAGAGGCAAATCTACTGATAGGGAAGAGTCAGAAGAAAAAGAGAAAAGTGAAAGTGGTGACCGTCGTACTGAAAGGAGAATTAGAAATAAGGTAATAATAATAGATCAAATTGATGCATGACAATATTCATCCATATTGGCGCTACATTCATAGTCATCGTAATTCATCTAGATAATTGATTTAACCAAGCCGAATTGCATTGCGTTGCAAATACTAGATTATGGTTTTATTACAACATACAAGACTGCATGTCGGGTCTCCATGTCCAAGAGGTGCTTTTTGTGTCCGTAGGTATATTGCATGTTTGTGAAGTCCTATATAATAGCAACTATTTTCTAGTGCAATATTAACTTGTAGTGTTAATTTCTAGGACCGTCCAAGCCTTGTAATCTATCAGCCGGGCATGGGCAAGTTTAGTAAACAGCGTCTCGCGAAGGAAAAAGAAACACTGCCGCCAACCAAATGTATTAGTGATAGTGAAAAGAAAGACACCTGAAATAAATGTCATACTACCCAAAACTTGGACAACATTCAACGGAACTACCCTGAAGCTGGCATTGTAACCATGTTCCGACAGATTCGGACGAGGACATTCGAATGTGCCAATTGAAGGAACCACTGTTCGTCTTTATTCAGCTCTTCTTTTTATTGATTTGTTTAGTTTACATACATTACGATTCAATTGGAGACGTTTTAACGTAAAAAATCAACATAGCATTTAATGCAACATATTTTTAGCTTGTGACGATTTAATTCAGTTTGTTAATTTCATATAAATATAGTTCATTTTTGAAAAACATGCGATTCTTGTTTATTGAAAGTAAACAATGTAGTAATTAGCAACAATTTTATTACTTATCACAGTGAATTTAACTTAACGTCTTATATAAATACAAATTGTTGTTAAACAAATAGCAAAATAACTATATTAACAGTGTGTTATTTATTACATGCAAAACATCTTTGGCAAAAGAATTAACGGCAGTTGAGCCTGTTAAAATTATATTTAAAGTAAAACCATTTTTAGTTTCACTTCTTGTAGTCATAGCCTAACATGCGCTCCCGAGGTGTCGAAGACACTGACTGGATTTCCAGATGTGAGATAAGTCTTACTTATAAGCAACAATATCATTATAATATTTACATCAAACATTGGTTCATTAAACCTACTTATTTCCTTAACTAACGCTCAATACGTTAAAGACACAACATAACCACAAAATTTAAAACACCATACACATTATTTAACACTTTTAGAGAACCAAGACTACTTTATATATTAACTAGCAGTTGCTTGGGGTTTCGCTCCCGAGGATCTTTGTTTGGCGTTATTTTAAAAATAGCCTTCCGCGATAAATGGGCTATCCAACACTAAAAGATTTTTTCAAATCAAACCAGCCCCCTGATTCTGAGCAATCGGAATGTAAATTTTTTCGAATCATAGAACCAAGTTTGTTTACGTTCTAAATTATTTAGTGATAGAAAATAGGTTATCGTATAGAAAATTAAAAACTTATTTATTAGGTTTTTTTCTACTATTTATTTTTTACTTTAAATAAACTGACATTTCCGGCCGAAATCTTTCCGATAGTTCAGAATCAGGGCCCTGTAGTTCCTAAGATTAGCGCGTCCAACCAAACAAACAATAGATATATTTGATGTAGGCCTATATCTAAATGTGCGACTGAATAAGCCAAGTCATAAACTCTTTTGTAAGTAATCTATAACGCAATCTATCTTTTATTATTTGTAAAAAAATGTGGTCGTATTCCTCGGTAATTTCTCTCTAAAGTATTTGTTTTAATCATTGATTAAATTATGTACTTCACTGCCGCACTCAGAGACGTGAATTAGCAGTAATCTGTCATCAACACAATGTTTTCATATAATAATCGTCTTTAGGCGTATAGACTTAATTATTACACGTTTTTACTAAATAAACTTCAAGTTTAAGTAATGTCTCTGAGTACGGCAGTCAGACGGCTTCATTATTTCATTGTTCTTCGTGTGGCATCATTTACTACGATTAGCAAACAACTGAATAAACAAAATGTGACAGCACAATATTAAAACTAGTCAGCCTTTTAAGACTTCAAGTGATTCGTATTATTTTACAACGTTTTAAATAACAACCATACTTACCTCAGATAACACTCAATAACATTACAGCTTTATATAAATAATTAGTAATTCACTTAGTTCTTAAATCTTACGCAAAAACATACCTCCCTTGTTTTGTCAAAGGATCAAGCCTTTAAAGGCCGTTATTATTCCCATATGCTATTTTTATATATATAGTTTTTTAACTACATATAAATTGTCTACAAGACCAAAATATCTAGTGGCTGAGTTTAAAGATTATAAGATACAATCCCTAACATAAAATCTCTTATATTTTAGAGGCTTGTAAATGTATTTTATCTAAAAAAAATGCTAACAAAAACAAGATGCGATTGAAATCTGTTATTATCTCATGTAGATAATAATACAAGTTATTTGTGCATTACTCGAATAAAATGTAAATTACGTTAATAACAAATCACCTGCCTCACGGGTCAATGTTCGAGATGTGTCAGCTGCGGCGAACTCTTCTGAGTTTTTCCACAATAAGTGACCCTACTTCATCAAGAATAATAACACAACCAATCAGGTTTATTTTTTATAGTTCGCTTAAAAATAGTAGGTACTTATTAAAGAAATCGGTGCATTATTTTATTTATCTATGTACAGTCGAGTTCATTAATGTATTGGCACCATCATTAGATATTTTTGTTGAAAAGGGTGACTACAACTTATTGCATAATGTACAGCATATTAATTTTTGAACCATTCACATGAGGACATATATTTGATCCATAGGTTCTATAGTATTTATTGAGCTTTTCAACGATCACAATATTTTGAATCCTTGATGGTGCCAATATATTAATGAACTCGACTGTACATATTGAACTCGTATCAATAGTCCATACAAAACGGGAGCGTGGTTATATAATCTCAGTGGTCGTCGGCTATCTTGAAACTCCTTATCATGTTACTTTAATACTCGTCTATCAAAGATAGGTACTGCGTACTTAGCATAAAAATTGTTACCACATTATCTAGCGTAAATTTTGTTTGCTGTAAACAAAAATAGGAGTATAAATACCTACTCATGTATATGATGCAAATAGCATGTTATCCTTTTCTTTTATCCTAAGAAAAAATGAGATGGCAAGCTTTATAGGCTATGAGACGTTTCTTAATAAATTAGCTGTAGCGTTTCTGTCGGAATCAGTGGCAGGTGTTGCTTGCTTGATCTTCTCAGCCTTCGTTTTGGTTTGAGCGACGTTGTGCCTATGCATCACATACAGCAGCAATATGAATCCGACGAGGAATCCAGCAAGTCCGCCACCAATTGTCAGCCAAGTCCGACGTGATGTTTTTATGCTTTGTACCTGAAACATCACAATTTAAACATGGGTAAGTCCAAAATTAATACTCTTTTTTAAATGGTTGACTGAACAAACGAAATGTATGAAAAAAGAAGTGACACTTTTAACATTATGCAATTTTCCATAAGTTATAAATTCCTGAAATCCTGAACATGTTATTTCAACTCCGACTGGCAGATACTGTGGAGCAGTTAAGGTGGTCACCTCGTAACTAACATCGCTGTGCTAAGTAAGTACCATGATTTCAACTGCCACACGTGGACCAGTATTTGTGTAATTCATAGATATTTGTTTCGAGTTTAGATATATACCTATACTCCGTGGCCGTTAATTTAATGTTGGTTAAGTCTCCACGATAGGGCTTGTTCCAAAGGCTAGCGTTGTCTTTGATACAAAAAAAACATACGATACGAAGATGCGGTATTATAAACAAAATATTCATACCTGCAAGTACTCCGCTTTGCATCTGTTGTAGGTAGCGTTGTGGATTGGGATATCATCCACTGTTGGGCAGCTTTGAAACTCTGAAAAAGGCACAAAAATATATGGAGTTAGGCAAACTAAAGTTATAGTCATAGGTAGGCGTGGAAACAATACGGCTAGCCGGGTCTTCTTAATAAAGTTGAGGTTTATGGTACCAAGTACCAACTAATTTAAATAAAAGCTCATTCAAGGTTTTATCAAGGATTGTGTCTATATCTGATGCTCCGTTACCATGGACATTCTCCATTTCCAAAAACATCATGGGGGTCGATCCTGCTAAATTACACACGTCGATATCAGACCAATGGACTAATATCGACCAATCACAGGCCGGCGATATGGCGCGATTGACTTAGTAAGCCAATCACAGCTGTCAAATGAGACCATCGGCTTACCATTGTGTTACGATTGTGTTATAAGACTCGGGCCCTGGATGTTGCTAATTTCAGCTAATTTTTCATATCCACATTTCATGTTTGAAATTCAAACAGCATTTATTACCTACTTATGTCTATTTTGGAGAGTGACATTCCTGATTTCTAATATTATACTCTCTATCTTTTAAAATTACAAGCATTGTTTCCATAGTACCTACTAGGTATTAAGATTTACTAACCTTTAGAGTTGAGTTTAGAATAATCCTCTAGCTGAAAGTATATTCGCTTCGCTTGAAACCATAAAACAGTAGATCTCATACTGCATAATTTCATTGTATTTGTTGATTCTGTTATATCGACCTTCTGCAAACTGCACATTGGCGCGAAGTGATCAGTGTCAAGTGTCGTCAAGGGATTATGTGATATATTGTAATATACCAACTGTGGGAGGGTGCCCCAATTTGGCAACTGTCTTATTTTGCAGTCAGAAATATCCAAAAGCTCCAATGGTGCTTTTATAGGCCTCACTATCGTGAGCTCGTTAAAACTTTTGTGGAGAATAGGATTTCCTCTCAGATACAATTTTCTCAAAGAAGGCAACTGAAGTATAGAATTAGGTAATTCTAAAATAACATTGTTTGAGAGATCTAGTGACTGCAAGTAGGTGAAGGATGTGAGCGCGTCTTCATCAATAGCGTAAATCTGATTATCGGCTAAATACAAGAACTTGATGCTTGAATAACCGGATAATGTATCAGCGTGTATTTCTTGTAGCTTGTTGTCACTGAAGTCCAAAATCTGTAAGAAAATAAATTACTATTATTATTTTAAACCTTTACCTACATACTAAAAGAACTGCCTCGGTCATCGGTGACGTATCAGGACTGTATAAGATTGCTGTGGAACAGGCATTGGGTTCGATTACTGAGTTGCGTTTGGGCAAAACGGTATTGGGTTTTTCTATCATGGAATTTACATTAACGGGGTGGCATTTCAAAATGTGTCGCGTTAATGGCAATAGGCTATCTTATAGGCCAAAATACCTCTCATCAAAAATCATGTGTGCGTAGCCACCTACGTCAAACTTTTTTAGATAAACTACTTATTAATATCTAGTTTTGAACAGCGCAAAGTCCTAAAAGGGGTTCTGGTTTTTGATACGTACCTCAATTCCTCCCTTCAGTTTAGGTACTTTTCCTAGGCGTAGGCCAGCGCAGTGGGCTCCGTACATATCGTAGGCGTATTCGTATGTACAATGATTGGGACGAGCACCCAATGCTTCTATCTCTGTCATCTCCTTCGTCCATGTTGTCGACACGCACAGCACTGACGCCACGAATATAATCTCATTGATTCTGAAATTTAAGAGATTTTTTCTTACTGGCTTGAAAAAGTTGCTCCTCGTTATCAAAAATCGGGAATAGTTTTAGGGAGTCTTAGATTAAATAACACAATGCTTAGGTTAACTGACTTCCGGAGTGCATACCTAGACAACTACCTACTAGGATAGTGTAGGTTGATGTGAAGATGTGACTTGAAAAACTAAACCATTAAAACTCAAGCATTTAAAACCGCTCGTATTTTTAAATACTAATAATGCTGTGTAATTGAAAATAAATGCGTTGTTATAGGTACGTCTAACATGTATATATAAGCGCTCTAAAACGTTGTTAGTAGCCTTAAATACCTAGCATCGTTCAAGAAATTGCATCAAAACTAGCTAGTAGCAACGCACGCCCAGAAGCTGGTGAGAAACTTAGAACTACCTACTATTGAACAGTTCCTACTGACCCTTGAAAATATAAATCCAAGAGTTAGTTCCTATTTCGATTCATAACAAATATACCTACTTAAAAATATATAGCTACCTACCTACTATAGGTATCTTTTAAAAGATAACATGAAGGTGCTAACCTATACGCGCAGAATAAGTGTAATGGCCGAAAATAGATAATGTTCAATTGAAACAATAAGCAGTCAAATGTTATTGACATCGATATCTTCTCGTTATCGACAAAAGCCGTGACTCAGAGATACAAGTACAGACTGGTACTAGGCCCAGCTTAATTTTTTTTTTAACATGGCTTTTGACCAATTTTGTTTTTCCATAGCTTTTGACATGGTAATTAACTCGACTACATTTAGGTATGTATATTTCCAATCCATTTGTGTTTAGCTTCGATTTATTTACCGTAAGACCAGTTCTTCTGCTTGCTTCCGTCAGCTGTTGCTACATACTTAGAATATTATAATGATGGAGCGTGATAGAGCTGACGGTAAAGTTTTACTATATTTTAACAAGACATACTTAGATAAACACATCAAATTTTACGGATAAGTGTTATGTAAGTAGGCAATTTCACACAAGAAAATATTAACTTTGTTGACTGTAGGGATTAAATCTTTCTAATCAAATCATAACTAATTAATGCTATATCTAAATCGTGGCTCGGTAATCGTATTATAAGTTAATCTTTCTAATCGTAGGTACTAGTCCATTCCTGGTAAGATAGGGATACCACTGCCTATACTAATAGGTAACCTACACTACATTACAAGTGCTCCTACCCATGTAACTTACGTACATATAAGTCTTAGTAGGGGACTGAAGGTAACTGGTATATTTAAGGAAATAACTGGTTACAATCTACAAATTATAACTTTATTTTAAAAACTTTTTATAGAATATGCTTAGTAGTAATCGGTAAAAATATTAGATGATTTCCAAAATCTTCTTTGCAGCCCGTTTTGCCCGCATGTGAAGGTAAAATGAACCACCTCAAAGGGCAAAATAGACCCCATGTTTAGATTGGAAAATTCTAATCGGGGGAACACCTTTACAATACAAATTCGTCAAAGAAATGAGAGCAGTAGAAGCATTATGTGCCTTTCTCTTCTTCATGAAACGTTAAACCCTTCATAATTATTTTTCCCTTCATTTGTATTGTTTTTTTTGTCTTTTCTTTATTCATTCGTCTTCTTCTTAGTACCTATCATAAGAATTTTGAGCTTAAATATTCACTCAGTTTTCATTATTATATACCATAATTAAGATTAAATAATGCAAATGACTACGATATATCAATAAATTGAAAATACTGAATACTTAGGTACAACAAAGTGTAGGCTGATCAAAATTGAAGGTTTTTACATTAAAATACAAAAAAAAATGACTTTCCGTGATAAAAATTTACTGTCAAACGTGGCAGGTTTCGCGACACTGACCCAAAGCGGTGTAGACGGCACTAATTAGTTGTAGTACTGATCAAAAAGATGGCTCTAGTAGTTTTAAAATAATTTAATAGTTCCGTTTTGCCTACATGGTCCATTTTGCATTCAGTTCCCCTACCTACCCAATAGGTACGTAGATAAATGAATGAAGGTAGGTACCTAATACATATTTATTACACATACATCATTTCAGCAACTTAGATATGATTCGACTAGGTACCTCTGAAGTTTCCCTAATATTAATATCTAAGATTCTAAGTAGCCTAATGTGGCGATGTGTCCTATGATCAAACATTTTTTTGTTAGAGAGTATATCTAATGCCTTTAAGAATTAACGCATGCGGCCCCGCCCCTTTCAGAGAAACGGGACGGTTATGTTGGGCTCGCTCAACTGAAGCTGGCAGAAGGCCAGCATTGTTACTAAAACCCTCTGTGCACCAGCACCTAACTTTGTAGGGTGGCCGCTGTAGCCTGGTACGTCATCGGCGGACCACCCAGTCTAATCTTAGTTTTAGGTAATATCTTACTAAGAAACTGTTCGTTGTTACATGTCTGCATGTCGATTACGTATATCGGTTCGTTGTATAGAACAGACAAGTCTTTTATGCTCATCTCTTGGTTGAGGTCGTAAGGTCAATATGAAGGCAGAGTTAGATAAGAACGTCTTTCTTGTAAGGGTTATCTATCTAGCCCTCAGTCGTATGCATTAACTGATTACATAGGCCTATAAGTAAAATTCTGTCATGTTTATTATAAATATAATTTACAAAACTAAAGTTTTAATTGCAATTGTTGATTAAAGCGTGTGCGAAGTGGATATTATAATGGGATGTAATCATGAGATGCCATCCATCTAGAGAGCAGATGTAATCTAAATTTTTAAAATTTAACACAATCCGCGGATGGAATCTATCCTCCCTCCGAGGTCACCTCTGTTGGGCCTTTTTTTGTTAAACGACATAGCATAGCGTCACGCTTTTTTCTCCAAGGGATAGGTAAATTATGTTAGTGATAACACAGTATATTTGTAAGCTTGGCTTACCTGACAATTAATCCCTCTATCCCAAAATTATTTTAATTGAAACATATAGGTATTCTTACTTAGTTAAATAGATAGGCTGCCTAGTTGCATTCTTAGATTCGGAAAATTATTAGAAAATGGCGGTAGGCGTCCAACAGATAGATACAAAAAGTTTTTGTGCTCATAAGAAAGTTCTCATCCTACTATAATTATTTTTACGCAAAACAATTCATTATTACACATAGAGATAACATTGAAATAAGGTACATGCACCTAAACAAATAAATATATCACCAAATATTTGTATTAAAAGTAGCTCACAAAGTGACGTGACCCTGTTATAGTTTTCCACATGTATTACGAAAACTATATACCTGTTAATATACTTACATGCTGTATCTTAGAGCGGTGTGATAAACGCGTAGATATGGCGAATGATAACGCTTAGCATTAATTATTGAGTGCTTTTCGTATTATGCATGTCGAACGAACAACATTAACGTTATTTTAGTAGATAATAAATAGGATAGGATAAATTAGTGTATAATTGAACGATGATGTGGAGAAATTGAATGAGTAAGAAATAACAACTTACTTAGTTATTTAGTGAGCTGATATTATTGAAGACATACAGGATGTAAGGATAGACCTCTTAGCCGAAAACTGTCCTCACAATCGTCTTGGTCACAGACCCCAATGAAGTTATCTAACATAAATTGTAAAGTCAGTTTCGCAAGAAGACTATACCTTGATATCAATCTCGAAGTATTATTTCCATCATACAGCGTGTTAACATGAATACACACATAATTATCCTTATCAACTCAAATGTTGATTGTCATGAGCGCAAATACTATTAGCAATTAAGGTCTCATGACACGGTAAGGATACGAGTAGGTATCTGGGTCTTTGCCCTGGAAACTTAAGACTTTTGAGCGCCCCGCCTTTATCTACGGATCAGTAATTAATATGCCGACATTCTTTGGGAACCTTGGTTACTCGCTTACTTAGGTAAGCGGGTTTGACATCCAAGTATTCAAGTACAGACAAGTCTTTTATGCTCATCTCTTTGTTGAGGTCGTAAGGTAAATTTTATCTACAATAGGTTAATAGTAACACCTAAGTAGGTATATATTTATATAACCCGGTACATACTCTGGAATAAATGAGGCAATTTTTGCAATATTTCTTTACATAATAGTTTTAAAAAGGAAATGACAGGAACGTGTCTACCGAAGACCTTTATTTTACAATAAAAAAATGCTCTAATCAGGAAGAAAACAGGGGAATACTTTTGTATGAAAATCCGCATGCCCGTGTTTCCTCTTAAAAATGACTCTCATAGTAAATCTGCTACACATAATAATGATGTTACATAAGATTGCTACGTAATTAAATTATGAAAACAGAAAAAGGAAAGGGAGGAGTGATCAACATCGGACGACATCTATCTAAAATAATTAAAATACCTATGTGGAAGTTTACAACGACTCTTTTTGTTGCGGTTTATCTTTTTAGTAGGTAGGTACGTAATGCACATTATATACCTGACTAAGTAGTCAAAGTACTTATCTGCAGTAATTAGGAAAATAAAAACACATAAATCGTGTAAAGTAAATACACAGCTAGGAAGTAACAAAAACTAGGTTGAGCCTATAATCAAATACCTTAAATTACTCATTTGATTACACACATTACAACGAAGTTACAAATGGATGACAAACCGCAAACGCGGAAACGGGTTCCTGAAACTATATTTTTACTATAGACAGTCCTCCGTCCACACCTGTAATTTACTGACGTCATATAGTGACATTGTAAAACTTAGTTAGTCTTACTAATGTCAGCGGAGATAATGAAAATAATGGAAGCTAAATAATATGAGATTAGATGGGTTTATGCAATAATACTGGTGCAGTATAATGGATAGCTTCCTCGTGATGTGTCAGAGGTGGTTTGCGGGAGTGTCGGTCTGCTCATGTCCGTCACTCAGCGGCTCTTTTGTTGTCAGACAATTGCTACTTATATAGATACCTACTGTTGTTATAATAAAAATATATCAGTGTCAAAGTACACCGGTAGTATCTATCCACCGTACGTTCTCATGTGATACAAACTATTTGTGCAAGCTTACCTAGGTAATGGCTAAGAGGGGTGATACTGGTAGACATGATATTTTCAGCTACTTATTCAGACCTTTTTTTTATTTATTAAAAAGAAACAAGATAACGATGGTTATTATTTATATTATGTGTAGGTACTTAGATCAAAGAGACATGGAAACGTTTTCGGTTACTGGTAGATATAGACTCACCACCTACTACGAAATGTGGGTGTGCGATGCTGTACCTCTGTCTACAAATTCGATAAAAAAACTTAACATTATTTATATCTGTAGGTAGATAAAGCAGAAAACAAACCCACACTAGGCCAGTCTGTGTGATTTATGTCCTAAACCCTCTCAGCTCTCTTGATAGCAGAGAAGAGAGTGAAGAGACCCGAACAGGTAAGCTGTCCTTATTATGAAAGCAAAGACTGGGTTGTTGATGTTCTGAGTAAGTTTCCAATCGTAGTTATGTAGCGGAGAAAATTCTGACGCATTTATAATTTTTATTTTGTACCTATTTATTATATTATTATGTTGTTTATTTTTTTAGACATTTCTAAACTTAGGCTAAAGTCTAATTAATGATAACTATAAATAAATAATAATAATAGAAGATAGTGTTAATTTAATTATACTATTATACTACTATACTATAAAATTTAACTAGATGAAAATTTATGTATAAGAAAATTGTTCAACACATAATTTATTTTTCAATTTGCCAATATTGTGTGCGAGTCTACTTTTTTCAAGTGAATATACCTACAGATTTTCTTACACTTAAGTATTTCTATAAAAACCTCACGATAATCGCTTTATAAACAAGTCGACTATGCACTATCTTTAGAAGAATACTAACTTGGCCTGATTTTTAATCTGACATCTAGCACTTAATTGACCCTGTCCTACATACGAAATGGACATGTCTCGTCAAAATGTTATGGCAGGTTTTAACCGTGATAGCATTTTGTCTATAAGATAACAAGTTCGTTATAATTTGGCGCGGTTAGCGATAACAATGCCCAAGGTGAAGAATGGGCTTGATATGCACGTTGTATTTCTATTTATTTATATTATTCAATAATCTCTTGTCAGTCATTTAAATCTGTCGTAATTTCTACATAATATATGTATTATACCTACGTACGACGTAGGTACGTATGCCACCATAACCAAAGTTTTCTATAGTCTTTATGTATTATACCTACATCGCATCGTCCTCATTCAAACAGTCACTCACTAGCGTCAGGGATTCGATTATTAGATTAATAACAATAAAAATCGTTAGTAATTTTTTTTTAGTTATAGATACCTACTTGAGTTTTCGTCTATTTAACTTCCGTAAATTGACTTTACAGTAAAATAGCGTTTCAATTGAGGGACCATCTTTAATCGAATGTAACTTTTGAATGGCTTCTTTTTAAAACTCGATGTTGAATTTATAATATTTGTTTTAGAACTTTTACTTACGCTAGATATTAACTTCCTACAAAAAAAATATATTTTCTTTGGTCATTTACGGTGAACTAATGGTGTTCAATTGAGCGACCACCTTCTGCGTTGAGCGTTCTATTTCTTTTTAGTCAGTGAACAAGAAAAGTTGTTTTTTTGTAAATTAGTTCTACAAATCTTATAAGTAGGTATCTACTAACAGTCTCCATTTAAAGCAGTTTTTAAATTTTATCTTGAGACATATCTCAAGAGGGTCATAACCCTTGACACGACTTGACCACCTCTAACTGATTATTACTTTTGAGTGTAGTCTGCTTTTATAGACTATAGGCTGAATTTACAATTGTTTGCGAAGTTTTACTTGAAGCTAATACATTCAACAAGCTCAAAATTCGAATATGGGTCCCTCAATGCGAATGGACATTGACGATTTTGTAAAAATATGTTATTTTTTTTCCTGTTTAGGCATCACACATTAAACACACATAGGTACATAAAAAAGGATTCACATTAATGTACGGAGCAAAAGCACAATATTTCATTATCCGACCTACACAATATGCCTTTATAAATGGTAGGTAGGTACCTAGCTAATAAAAGAAACTGACGTTCTATAGGGTTTCTGTCAACTATCTTAATTGTACAGAGGTCAAATTAATCTCTTTTAAATTGTTTGCTCTGTCTCTCAGAAGTCAATGATTCATGATAATAATCAGCACAATAACATGTTCTAAGAACACTGAACTTGTATTGCTTTCTCATCGTTTAATTTATCTTACTATTAGTCAGTATAACTATAACATGGTTAAGGAAATTAAATTTTCCTTTAAGTTTAATTTTTATAGACTTGATAGCAGCTAAGACTAAAAGACTGCTACATAGGTCCAAGGGACGTGAAAACATAGTCGGTTCTATAACCATGTGGTGAAAAGTTAGAGGCTATCCTACACTGCTGTACTATGCAAATTAAGTCTGAAAATAAAACGATTTTCTTTCTTACTTTCTCAATAGGTATGAGATAATTCAATGCTTTTACGCGCTCGTGATGCCCCTGGTGTTGCAGGCGCCCGTAGGCTACGGTAACCGCTTACCATCAGGCGGACCGTACCTACGTCTGAAAGTAATGGTAAAAAAAACATCATAATAAAATTTTGAAAACACTTTTAACATCGATCCATCCGACTAGGCTAGAAGATAATAATATGACAACTAGAACAGATGTTGACGTGATCTGAATTTGTAAGACCATTCTGGAAGCTGAATTTGGTAATCATATTAAAAATATTTTTTTAGAGGAACTTATACCTAGTACTTATAGTAAATTAACTATCGATTTCTCTAGGCAGTAAGCGCCGCTAATTAGTAAGCACCTGCCTATAGAAATGGAAAAGCTTTACGAGAAGCTGAACAAACAAAAGCCTATAACAGATATACTATCAATGTAATAGACTAGGCAGGTAGCTACCAACCTATTATTTGGATTTAATTTTCAGGTTATTGTGCCTAGTGTGACCCGATCGGTTCATTCAACGGAAGCTATTGAGAGACACTCCTGCGCAACATGCGTGGCGGCCTCAATTGTCTGATTTATCTTTATGATGCGCCAACGCCCTGCCTATGCTATTCCAGAAAGAATCGAATACATTGAACGTTATCCCTGCGTTCTTTTGTTTTACAAATGAAAAGGTTGACGCAACTATAAACGTCAAATTGTATTATCATGAAAATAAGTTATATCGTTTGCGCCGTGGCCGCCACCCAGTGGCATTCCCTACCTTAATAATAAAAATATATATTTTTCAAACAAGGTTCTCGATTTTGTTATTTTAATAAAAATTGAGTAATTTTCAACACAAATCAAATGAGCTAAAATTCAATGGTATTATTTTATAACAGAGTTAGCATAGCCACCTCCCAATTCCATCCTCAGATCAGCTTCATTTCATAAAAATATTATTGGTCGTCTGCCACTTCACGCAAAAAAAAAATATATTGCATTGTCATCCAATTTATATATGCATGCAAAGTTTCATCTCAATCGATTGAGCATATTGCAAGATTTAACCCGTACATAACATAGAAATAGCAACACGCCTTTTCTCCGAAAGGTAGGCAGACGTGCATAAGACCCAAATTTAGCTAGGTGTGTTTTTTCCAAGCAATATGAGGCGAACCTATTGTCATTAACCATGCCGATTTCCTGTCTCCAAGTTGATACTAAGAATTCAGACAGAAGAACCCAACACCATTTTTAACCGACTGGACCCGGGGAGCAAACCAGGCAGTTGTACAGACTTCTGCAGCGCCACGGAAACTGTTTAAATATAGGTTCATTGGGTACAAATAATATTTATTTGGGCCAGACGTCTGGGTCATTTAGTTCTATACGTCTGGACCAATCACGAGTTTATTTATAGTTGCACAGATCCAAATTTTCTTTGAGTGGATTGTCAAGTAGGATATGAGCAGTTACACTCGTGAATAATAAATACGTTAATGAGGTAGACCCACATCATATCATGTGGAGAAGCTACGTAAGCCCGTCATGATCAGTAGATAGATAACACATCTCATTTACAAGATTATCTTTAGATTTATCGGTGAAAAACTTAAATAGAATACTGCATTAAATATGGAAAATAATAAAATAAATTCAGATTGGCTCTTATATATAGAATAGCGATGGTGGCTAAATGGATAAGGGACCGGCGTGCAAATCACGCGGTCCGAATTCGATCTCGACCGGCAGTACCAATATGGATTCCACTTTGTGGAATTTATATGTACTAGTCAAGTGACTTACTATTTGAACGGTGAAGGAAAACATCGTGAGAAAACCCACATACCCTAGAAGATATTCTATGAGTATGCCTGATTCACCAACCCGCACTAGGCCAGCGTGAGTGGATTATGGCCTAAACCCTCTCAGCTCTCTAGTTAGAGGAGAGGAGACCCGAACCCAGCAGTGGAACATAATGGGTTGCTGATGAGATTGGCTTTTAACCTATTAATATTATAATAAATGGGAAAGTATGGTTGGATGAACGGATGTTTGTACTTAATCACTCCAGAACGGCTGGAAGGATCTATATGAAATTAAAGCCTGGAATAGCCATTTTTTACCGACAGAACACGCAGTCGGAGCCGCGCGTGGACACTAGATTTTTATAAAGTGGTATTGTAGAAGATAAAGCTATTACGAGTAGTCACGTTTCTGCAATATACAATTGGTTTTTAAATTACATTGAAATAAATCATGCTGATCAAAGTGGTTTGATTACCTATAACTATGTATAGTATATCTAAGGAGATACTTCCTAAGTATAACTTCAGGATAAGTAGCATCCATAGGAAAAATATTTTAGATGTTATCTTTGCTTACAAACAGTGAATAAGCCTATATGAGGTGGCAGAGGTGCACTTGATGGTAAGCACTTGCCCCCTGATTCTGACTCGTCGGATTCCTCCCGGATAGTAAACTTTTTCGAATCTTAGTATGACGTATTTTTGCGGTTTAAGTTATTTAATGTTATAAAATAGTCTACCCTATAGAAAATTAATAACTGATTAATTTAAGATTTGTTCCTACAATCATCTATTTTTTTGTATGTTTAGATAAACTGACATTTCCGTCCGAAAATTTTCCGACAGCTTAGAATAAGCCCCCTGCCTAACCTAATGAAAACTAACCTATGCCCTTCAAAGCTGGAAGATATCCATGCATGAAGTGCATTTGCTGCGATGTATAGATCTCTTTATACTGCGCAGTATAGAGCACCAGTATAGAGTGGCGTAAAGCAGTGGACGTCGTTGGGCTGATATGATGATGATGATGATAGAGTGATTCCATCACCATGTTCCAGAACGTTCCAGAACCCGATGCGTTTACGAGTCCTACTTATATTTCAATAAATTGAAATCTTAAATTGGAAAGACTTAGTTATGATCAACCGTGAATGACGTAGATTTCTTGAAGTTACTAAAAAACACTTAATTTTTAGTTGTTCGATAGGTACTTACTCGATAATGGCAATCAAATATTTGGTCCATATATAAGATTCATTGGAATGAAATCTGCATTAGCTACACTGATTGTATGGAAATCGTTATCAACTAGGCTAATAACCGTAAAAATTTAATATTGCTAAACAGTCATACTCAAGCCAATTTAGTTATGGAGGATATTCGTACCGCGTAAATGTATTAGGTTTATTCTTATTTGGCGTGATATTCTTAGAGCAAGAGCACCTATCACCGCTTCCTATTGCAGCACTTAATTGGGTTATTTTAGTAAGATTTTACACGATATGTTGCTATGATTATGGCGAATCATTCGGTACGTAAATTCGAAAAAGTTTATTTGGATCAAAATGTTAAACCATTTCTCCAAGACCACCTAGGTGGCAGTGCGAGAATGTGCACAACTGTTGCACATACGTCCTGGTCGAGAAAAATTGCATAATGTTTTTCCGCTTTAAATTCTTAGTTTCAGTCTGGCAATGTTGTTTCTGGAAATAGGCTCGCCCCTAAAAATAGACATGGGTATGACACTATAAAAGGGGAGAGGAGAGGGTCCTATGTGTATGTAAACGTTAAAATAGCAGGATTTTGGCAAAAATCTGTGTACATTTTTGAAGCCTCGGACACCCTCCTTCCCCTTGGGAAAACTAAGTATATAAAGCTAAGTTAGCTACGGCTATGGACATGAACATGCAATCCATTTGGATCACTTTAAAAAGTAGTATTTTATGGTTATAGATGTCCAAGACGTATTAATACATTTCGTCGATATAACAATAGCATGATAATAGTCAAAGTAACTAATTTCATATCTACCTATCGGTTTCTTGACGAAATAAATTATTATTGATAAGATCGGTACGTATTTTGTTCGATGAATCAACCGGAACGTGCGATGTTAGGTAATTTCTAGTATCAAATATTAAAGTGACTCGCCTGGTAAGACTTTTACTACGTTTGGACGTTTTGGAGTGGATAACTGATGTGTGATGAATAGCCGGCGAACTAGAGAGAAGTAAGTATCTATATGGTTTCTTCCGTCCATGGAAGACAATGGAAAGAAAATCGCTGTTTACGTTAGAACCAAAACGGAGTGTGCAGTGGCGTAGCTTATAAATGTTAACCCCACAGAACAGAAATAGGTTTGGTTAACCCTCCATTCGAAAAATCGTGGGGGCCTGCAGTAAGCAAAGCCCCCAACGATTTTTGGTACTATCAAATTGTTAGGTACCTATATGATTTATCTCTAGTAGATTATGTTACGTCACTGGAAGTGTGGTTGATTTTTCTTTCATAGATTTTCGAAGATTTACACTCACCAGCTGAAACGAATCACTACTAAGGGTCTGAGGTTTCTTTTATAGCTGTGATCTACTTATGGGTGAAGTAACTTCTTTAACCTGTACGCTACCTTGCTTAAAGTGTAAACCCGTAGACCTTACCTAGTGAGATCGAGACTGAATAGTACCTACCTCCCTACCTATTTATGGCTATGAAATTCGGGGACATGATAGTAAAATAGGTCTAAATTCTCATCTCAAGGTTTGCATGCATTAGTGTTGTTTTGTGGAAATGCTTACGAATACACCTAGTGAGGCACTAAATAGCGATATCCTGTGGTAGCGGTAAATAATATTTAATAAAATATTCTGTAAATGTTGTATTTATTTCCATCACTCATGATTGTACCTAATTTAAACCAAGCAGCTGTATGAAACGTCACCAGACTCACCAGTAATCAATTTCACAATCGAAATAGCAATTTAATTTAATTATCATTGAAAGGTATAAAGTTATGTAAATACCTATGTTTAATGAGTTCCTTAATAGGTGATTGATTCATTGTATAGTTAGTGCCTAAATACATCATTATGTATATTTATTAGCTAGGTACCTACTTATTGTTACAAATTAGCTGTTGTAAAAAGGCAAATTAATAGCAAATTATTTTGATAAAAAAGATATAGTAATGACCAGCCTCTAGTGGCTCTAGTAGACGTAGTTTTTAATTGGTTTAGATATATAGATAGGTGAATAAGTACCTACTTACTCTACTAAACTAATAATAAGAATCACATAATATCTAATATTAGTATATATTCTCATCTAGTTGCTATCAAACGAAACTACCAAATGCGCTACATGCAGAAAATACTTTTTTTTAACGTTCAAGGTAGGCACGCAAAATTCAGGAAAAAATCCGGAAAATAGAAAAAGAGATGATATAAAGATTTTAAAAATAATTTGTTATTTTAATGTTAGTAACGATGCCTTAAAAATTACATATAGAATTTCTAGAAGATTACCAACTAGGTACTTATTGATCTCCACAACATGAATCCGTTCAACTCTACAATCTTACGTAGCAAAGGGCTTCGAAATAATCTTTATAAATTATTCTAAATAGGGTTAAAGAAGTTTACCTGCACATCTTGGAATTTTCAATATTTAACACTATAACATGGTTTAATATCCACTGTAATTTTATCACATCCACTGAAACATATTCACAACACAAACACAAGTTGTAGTCGAATGATGCGGTGCACTATGACAATCGTCGCTGGGGAGCTGCAATCAGCGACGGAAGACATTCGTTGAATTGATTCAATTAGTGTTACTGTGGTCGCGACCACTCGGTCAGATACCAAATGAGATGCTCCTGCCGCGGTGGTTCAACTGATACTGGTGACGCTGTAATCTTTTATCAGTGCGTCCTTCTGCACCCAAGCACCCTCTACTATCTACCACCGACTCTGCTCCGAGTCTCTGAGACAATAACAATGCGATCACTCGGCCCAGATAGTAGCTACCTCAATGCGATACTGCTCATATCTGAATGCTCCGATTGGTTTGTCGATTATGTTTATTCTGTTACAGTTCCTGGACAACAAAATGTCTTTGTTTTGATTTAGAGTTCTATCGACTAATGATAAGAGTACCTAACTACTCGTAATGAATTCATAATGAACTCATTAGATAAGGCAACATTTGTGTGGATTCACAGAATACGTTAATTAATTTGTTCAATGACGATGTTCAGTAAACAAAGTTATGTTGACGGAGACACAAGACTTAGTAGCTTGGGGCTAGTAAGTTCATAAGTGCTTTCAATTGAATAATTGGCTGGAATTGTCGCTTACATCTTCTTGTCGTAAGCATCTGTGTATATTCGCATGTTGTGGAACTCCGTTGTTAATTACACTGGAATGCGTTGAGAAATATTAATGTTAGACCTTGGAACACAATGTCTGTTTTATCGGGTCCTTAGGAAAATATATATAATGACCTAAGTGTGCCTTTACTGACACCTTTACTCTACATAATTGGAAAAATGAACAGCAAACAGTTGTACACATTAAACTAGAACTAGAAGATTTTTTTCCTAGGTATTAGCAAAAAAAACGAAAAGTAGTAACTTTGTCCCCCTCCATGCCCTTCCAGCTCATCTTAGAGAAGCCGCGTCGAACTTTTAGAAGGTATGTTCATTTCTTAAAATCTCATAAGTAACCAAATCCCATCGCACGCACTCTATGACTCTTTTAATGACTGGTGAATTAAGTCGTAGTTGAGATGGGCTATGTGTACCTACCTAATTCTAGACTTTAATCTATGTGTTTATTATTAGTTAATTTCACACAGATTACTTGCATTATGCAGTTATATTAGAATTACCTAGCTAATTCGACTAATACCTACCTTTAACTGCGTAACAAGTACAACCCAACTCAATAGTAGGCTATCAAACCTTGTACTTACCTAATTAAAATTTTAACTCAAGACGTAAGTAGCTACCTACCTAGGTTTCCTTTGACATATCATTATTAGGAAAACTTTATAAAAATTAGCACTTGAGTGTCATTGACCGGTGAGAGTCAGTACTCACCCCTACTTGCCCTAATGGAGTTTTCTTCCTCTTCTACTTACCTAGGTCTAGAAAATAACATAATTGATGCTTAGTAATCAAAATAACTCTTAACTACCAACCTATTTTTATTTGGGAATTTTATTAGGTAAGTACCTATCTACAAATACCCGTTTATAACCTACCAATTTTGCTACCAATTTTTTTTATTTAATGTTATACAGGGTGGAATTTTGTGATACCACCTGTAGGGAAAGTAGGTACTTCAAATACTGGAGGTAGATCATTTTACTCAAAGGAAACATTCCTTTATTTTAAGAAAGAAACAAAGCTGCATTCAGAAATTTTCGGAAATTCGCTTGCCATACGCTGGAATCGAACCAGCTAAAATCACAAAAAAATAACACCCTGGGCCTGTACCTACTCTTATAGCCTTGATCGATAGGGTACCTAAATCATAAAAATCGAATCTCTGTAATAAACATGGTAAATTAAATAAAAATAAAATCATAAAATTTTAACTTATAAATTCAATGGGACTAGATAAAGCACTTTGACTCACTTCTATTAATGGTCTGTAATTTTTACTTAAATATGTTCGTAATTACTTAATAATTATTATTATCTTTGACATCATTTATTCACAAAAATAAGGGATAACTATTTGATAAGAAAATTGCAATATGCACGTGTTTGTAATACAGTTCAAATAGATGCGACATGACTGGATGTGGCACTAAAATTACCACGCAAGTAACGTAGGTAAGTTAAGATTTTATGGTTTTGATCTTATTTAATTAACCATGTTTATAGAGAGATTCGATCCTTATGGTTGACCCTATCGATCGATGCCATAAAATACAAGATGTTATTTTTTTATATAAGATGGTTCAATTCCCGGGTGTGGCAAGTGAATTTCCGAAAATCGTTGAATTAAGTTTTGTTACTTCTTAAATTTATAGGAATGTTTCCTTTAAGTAAAATTTTATCTATCTTCAGTACCTATTTAGAGTGGCATTATAAAATTCCATCCTGTATATGGGTTAGATGTCAGGAGAGGCTTCTTTGCTACGTCGGCGTCGACCAGTTACTGATCTATTGTAGCGCTTAAACTTGAATTATTTCTAATTTAAGTGGGTTTCCTCAAGATCTTTGCCTTCACCGCTAGCAGAGGGTAAGTCACGTGGCTAGTAGGTACATAAATAAATTATAAATTCCACAAAGTGAAATCCACATTTATACCCCTTTACAACCTGACTGAATTTTTTTATATATTTGTTATTTTAACACAATATACTTACTGTTAGTGTGCCCAGTGATCTAAGAAAAATGAAAATAAAAATCGGGAAACCACAGTTTTCCGGGAATTTCCCTGCACGATCGTGCACCTCAGGTATAATTCGACATAAGCATGATCGTGCATCTTTATATGATTTTTAATTTTTAAATGCAAATAAAATAAATTAGTTGCAAAGATATCTTTATTGTATATTGAAAGGTTTAGTCCAATACATAAGTAATCATAACAATCAATTTTTGAGTACACAAATAATAAAATATAGCATTTATATGCATATTAAGCTAGTTAAACATAAAAACGTAATTATTTGGTATTGGATACCCATTAAAAAAAATTAATAACAAAATTTTTGAAAAATAATATTCTTGAGGTTTCATTTTAATAATAAAATGTATAAATATCTAAAAATTACACTTTGTGGAAGTCTTGGAAACCATTTTATCCTCTAATGATGCAGAGGTACACATTGCCTTTCAGGCATCCTATTTTAGAACGGATTTTACAAGTTTCTAATTGGCAAAATCTGAGTGACCTCAAATCATTAAAATGTGGCAAATGATTATATACATCATGTCTCAAAGTATCAGCCGAAAAAGTTCAGGAAAGCTTTGAGCGTTCTTGAACATTTTTGGCACGATGTTTTCGAGTTTATCCAGACTTTTGCCACGACCTTTTGAGGAGTACTGAGCAAAATATCAGAGATTTCAAGGTAAAAATCCAATAAGTCCATGTTTTTTTTGTACAAAATGGTATAGATGTGGCGCAATGAATTTTGTAAGGACGCCAAGCATTAACGAGTGTTGAAATCCATTAAGTGTTTTGTGTTGATTATAATTTGGATTATAATGACTCCTATAAAACTCCATCTGCTGATCAAGGACATCCATTCCTCCCATGTATATAATTAAACTATTTTTTCCAATGATATTTCAGCACGCCAGCAAATTGATAATCTAGGATACAGAACACAACCCTTGAGCATATGCGTACCAAAAAGCTTCATATTCTCAGCTTTAGAGGTTTTTATTCACGACCTGTTTATCGCAAATAGTTTAAATTAGTGCATTTACTAACGAGTTCATAAATATTGACATCTAAATAATCTTGTAACTAACTAATAGGTGATATCACCGCATTAACAGGTCGATCAAAGTAGGTATGTCTCTTATCTTCAAACTTAGTGATTCTCCAGCGACGTGGGTTGGAACCGGAGCGATTAGTTCGAGATGACGTTGGTACCGTTGCTGGCGGTGAGCTAGAGGAAGGCATAAGATGAGGAACATCTTCTATATTATTTACCAGCTTATTCAAACTATCAAAAAGCGCCCAATTAAAATCCAGGTTGTAATCATCAAAGTCGTCAATGAATTCTTCGATTTCTGACTCGTTTTCATCTCCTAGAGCATCTATAATTCCTTTTTCACCAAAAGCACCTAAAAACAACATAATAAACAGGTATTATTACATCGTAATTACATATTAAAAATAGGCTATATTACTCACAAAAAGTACCGTTGCCTCCTAACACGCACGTACATGCAACTTCAAATTAAACAATCAATTAGTAAAACACTATCGAATTTAATTCAATCAAAATGCACAAAACATATTCATTACTTCGTTATAAAGATTATCTAATAACTTAGTTCTTAATTTTGAGGTAAATACCTGCTAAATTAAATACTTACGTGAAGCGCCTCTCTCGCCAAAAAAATGCGGCCATCTTTCACCATGCACTGCGGCTCACTAACACATCCTAACTCTTCAAAATATTTTTATTTGAACGCGTAAGATCATGCACGATAGATCGATACCGGTTGCGTTCGGAAAAACAAAATAAAAATAGTGCTAGATTTTTTCAAAGTTAGCTGCACGCTTGTATAAAGTCGGGTGTAAAGGGATACTGCTGGTCGGAATCGAACTCAGGCCGCATGACTTGCACGCCTTTTTGAGATACAAATGTGGCCAAGCTGGGGAGACTCTCCCCAGATCGGCCAAATAATAACGCTTATAACTTTTTAACCATTGAAGGTCCAATTCTGATAATAATATTTGATGACCCATTTCGACCAATTATTGACTAATTTTTTGCATCATCAAAATCAAAATCCACGATGGTGGCCAAGCCAGTGTCAGCCCCACCTACCAATTACAAAATGTTGCAAATTGTATGTACCTACCTAATCATTCATTAAATTCTAGGAGCGCATTGTACAAACTTCTTGGTCAAAATCTAATTTTCCTATAAAATTTGATTTTGACCAAGAAGTTTAAGCCTACAGTTACCGTCAATACCGTCCTCATTAAATTTATTTATTGCCTTCACGAATCGTAGGGAGGGATACCCATAGCAAAAATAATGATAGTAATTCTAAAGTCTGGCCATCCGTTCTTTGCACAAGAAAAGAGCGGTAAATTCAAAAAAACAAGGGGTGACAACACCGACTATAGACTGAAAAAATGCGTTTGATACTATTATCTCAACTTAAGTAAATATCAACTTTCTAACTACGCCTTTGATAGCTTTCGGCATTATTTTTCAATAATTTCAAAAGAATATTGATTGAAAAACACTAAAAAGACAGTGACATGACAGTTCAAAAATATTGCCATGTATAGATTTAAAAAAACAGTCCAGTGCAGAGAACCGGTAGCCAGACTCTATCTTCTGAATGAAACAGGTTTCAATGTTTGGATATGAGGTTTTTTAGGAAAGTTGAGTTAAGTGAAAAACATAGAAATTATATTAATAAGTTTGTTTTTAATTTATGTATTTTAAATCAATTGATTATTATTTTACAAGAAATAATTAATAAAATCAATGTGAAAAACAATAAAATTTATAACGTACTTGATTTACGAACTAATAAATCAAACGCGACGATTACACCTCTACTTTCATTAGTTTGACAATGACAATTTTGACGAGACGTTTGCGGCTTTTTGGTAGTATAGCACCTTGGTGTAAACAAATTAATTTATAAATCAGTAAATGGTTTTCTTGTTACTTTTTCTGTAATTATAATGAATGCTACGAGTTTATACGTCTCCACATGTCGACTGATAATCTTGGCTGACGCTGCAGACAAATCATCGTGGACAGATTTATTTCGTTTGGTTCCATATTTACGGCAATCTTTATCTTGCACCGTTTGTGGAAATTTATTGAAAGAACCATATACGCCAACGAGCTCCAGTTGCCAACATCATGTCTGTAAAAAATGTAAAGGTGGAAGAAAAAAACTTAAGCCTTCTTGTAGCTGGTGCAAAGATTACGAAAACTATGCTGAGAACTTGCAACTACGTATACTTTTACAGTGCTACAAAAAACTTTGTGAATACTTTATGGACACGGACGTTTATAAAATATTGTTAGAAGAAGATGAGATTGCGGCCGGGGTAAACGGAGGCACTGTCGCCAGTTCAGGCTTAATTGACTTAATACAAGAGGGCGCCGGCTTTAATGATGATTATAAGAGTACGGCGGGTCTTTCAAAGTCTGCCTATAGTATCTTGCCCTGTGTGTACACAATATCTGCAGGCACTCAAACACAGGCTGCTTCAACTTCAAGTAATTCTGAACCTAGAACTTCTAAAGGTTCCCCAAACTCTAGATCTACTTCAAATGGTTCACCATTATATTCTGTGATGTATGCTGGCTCTGGAAACAAAATTACCATAAAGAGGAAAGCTGTTGATGAGACAGATTCTCCTCCAGCAGAGTCTTCTAGCCGGGAAAATAAAGTAAATTATTTTAGTATACTTATTAACATGTAGCATTGTTGAATGAATGAAAATGAGTAGCCTGAGTTCCTTGCCATTATTCATATTACTTCACATTACCATGTCAGCAAACTGATCATAATCAAATTGTCTGACACAATATTTTTGGTTGGAGTGTACGTAACGGGACACTGAGGAAAAAGACAGAAAAATTTCGACGAAAAATTTATTTTTCTCAAATTGATGGTTTTTTGATTCTATCGTTTAGAATACCTAAATATAAGACTAAAAGCACCTTAGTACTTTACCACCCTGAAGTAGGTGCGCGGGGCTCCGGCGACACTGATACAGATAATCACTATGGTGAAATTTTTCTAAGTCTTTTTTTCATAGTGTCCCGTTTCGTATCCACTGACCATATTTTTTTTTCAGATTATATTCTTAACTCATGACTTTTGTATGAGTAACTTTGTGAACTAGATAAATAAATGCTTTTAATTTTGCCATAATCACATTTTCTTTGTTTTATTTCAGTCTAATCAACTAGGTTTTAAAAAGCCGTCAAACAGATCTCGTAGTTCAGCAAGCAGTAAGAGAAAAGGCTGTAGATGTGGTAATGCGACAGCAACACCAGGCAAGCTTACATGTTGTGGGCAGAGATGTCCATGTTATGTTGAAAGCAAACCATGTACAGAGTGTAAATGTAAAGGTTGTAGGAATCCACATAGACCCGATGGAATGAAGGTAAGTTGTACCTTAGTTTATTTCATTTTATGTTGGCATTAGAATTTTTTTATAGAATTAGAAACATGTACCATCCATAGACTGGCCTGTTGGTTTAGTGGTTAGTGACCCTGATTGCTAAGCCGGAGGTCATGGGTTCGATCCCCACCCAGGAGAAATCTTTGTGTGATGAGTATAAAGGTTTGCTCTGTGTCTGGGTGTAATTTATCTATAATATGTATGTATTTACAAAAAAAAATTAAATAGTATGTCAGTTGTTTAGTACCTATAACACAAGCAAATATAATTGCTTACTTTGGGATTAGATGGCGCTGTGTGAATGTGGTAGAATATTATTATATTATTTTATAGAGTTAGAAACATACACCATCCATAGACAATGGTAACTGCTTACTGTCAGGCAGGTATATATAAAAATAAATATTACTATTTATTTAAGCTTTTGAACGCCATACCATATTGGCATTTCCGAACCCTGTATACCAACCCAGGAAATTCAGTTTTTAAGATGTAGCAATAAAAAACATAAAAGTAAATAAAAGTAATGATTTAATATCTTTATCATGTACTAGCTGTTGCATGGCGTTCCGCTCCTGTCGTTCTTTGTTTTTTTGACTGCTCGGCTCCTATGGCCCTTTGTTGATAAATGAGGCTGTCAGCGCAAAAGCGGCCTAACCCTCAATTTTTCATATCCTGACTTATCTACCACAAATTATTTAAAACGTGGTAAAATTTTAAGCATAACCGGCCTTACTCTTGTTTAACTAATCATCAGACTGCGTTGCATAAGTTCTTTTTTTGAATGAACATACTTACTTATTAATATATTTTTATGAATATACTTACAAACCCCATATTTCATACTGCCTATCTCAAGCTTAGGCCACTTCTGCACTAACGGCCTCAAATGGGCTATACAACACTAAAAGATCTTTTCAAATAGGATCAGTAGTTCCTGAGATTAGCATGTTCAACAGGACAAACAAAATCTTCAGCTTTATAAAATTTTCATAGATTTTTATGGACCTTTTTTTGTTGACTGCAGCCGTCATCGGCGCACAGAGCACCCTTATTCTTGTTGAGTATAGCCAACGTTAGTGTTGAAAAGGTTAAAGAAATTTTAACATTGCTACCCTCAAATCTCTCACACCTTGGCACGCGTCTCCTCCAAAGAATGTGTTTAATATTTTATTTTTCATATTATAGGTGAGGCCTCACATACCACAGTTGGACAGTTTACAACTAACGCTCAACACAAATGAAGACACATCTCCCTCATGTTCCGGTTCAGTAGACAGTTTGGATGCGGACACTCTAACAATGGAAGCTATGGAAGAATCTCTCAATTACTCCTCCGACCTTAAGACTTCTAATATTAAAGGTATACTATATGGTTATTTGTTTTGTAAAATGTATCTTATTAGAATAAAACAAATCGCACACCTAGATAAAGAATAGCACAATTCAGAATGTTTTTTTTTCAGGAATGAAAAAAAAAGTGGTTTTACTCTATTTGTATTCTGATGTATTAAAAATATTCTTTGTCTTTTTGTATAATATTTTATTAATAGAAAATTTTAAAGGTTGTCTCTGGGGTTAGTGAAGTTTTAAAGGCAGCTTTCTGTAACAGACTTTATCTAAGTGTGCGAAAATGAGAAGTTAAATCATGTTTTATAGTCCAGTTTTTTTTCTTTAAAAATCAATACCAATAAACACTACTCACTACTATGTTTTTATTTTTAACTAGCTGTTGCCCGGATCTTTATTTGGCCAGTACTCAACTCCTATTGGTCGCAGCGTGATGCTACATAATAGCCTTCCTCGATAAATGGGCTATTCAAAACTGCAAGATTTTTTCAATTACGATCAAGTAGCTCCTGAGATTAGCGGGTTCAACCAAACAAACTTCAACTTTATAATATTAGTATAGATATTAGGTATAGTCACATTGATGATTTTAAATATACTTACATAATATGCAAAAACCATTAATATGTTTATCTAACTTAACACATTAATAATTCCAGTATATACAAGTCAGTTACAAGAAGTATCACCGTCTTTACCCGCCGCAATTATGATGGACGAGGATATGCCGGGCGAGGATGATGACGACCTGAGTTCACCACACGACTACAGGTTGGCGTCTCCCAATGACCTACAAGATCATGACCAAGACAATTCCACCGAATCACCACTACATGACGCCAACAGCGACATCGAAATCGATGTATGACATCCGCTTGCCCTCGGGAGTGACTAGGGCCGACCCTATACTGACATTTGCGATGAAACGAGCTCAGACCACGACGTCACTCGTGCCAGTACTAGTCATATGCATGTCTCACTGGTATTAGGTGTAAGTCTTACTTTTATACTTTAGTATGGGCTCTGTTAGCCATTTTTTATTTATGTTTGACTGCACTGTTTAGTTATTAATTTTAATGTTAAAGCGGTATGCCAAAATATGAGTATACCTCTATTAATTGCATACAGTTTTATGTAGGTAATTATTATTATTGGTCTCGTCTAATTTCTAGTTTGCTCTGAAGTTGCACCCTGCTGCTGCCTTTAACATATAAATGAAGTTCGTTCGAATTTGTTGGGGTCCGTATACATACGGACGTACATACATAGCAGCCCGAGTGTTACCGAACGCGAAGCACCGCTCCCAACTCCCTCACAAATCCCAACAAAATTAATTACTATGTTAAACAGCAGAGGTTGCAACTTTAGAGCGAAATAGAAATTTGACGAGACCTCTACGTGTTGTGGTTTTAGGGCACAGTGGTAATCGTACTTGTGGTGAAGATATTTTTGGTTAACAGTACATAATATATACCCAATACATCGCAGTGTCACTGAAGAACTTATAAAACTAATGCCCGGTTGCTGAACCATCAAATAAAAGCTATTCATCAATTCTGCCTTGCTAAGAAAGAACGACGTATTGACCTTATATTGGTCACAGAAAAAACGCACATAAGGTAAAGCACTTACGATTTATTATTCTATGAACTTTAGGTGCATTCATATCGTTTTTCGTTAGCAAGGCAAAATTGAAGTATAACCTGACTGAGTATACAAGTAAACCAATAGAAGTAGTTTATTTGTACAACTATCATTTTTAGTTTATTAAAGTTATATTTTACAGATGGTTTAGAAACCGGGCATAAGTTAGCTATGAAGTGCCTGATAGTGAACTGTTAAGTAAAAACATTTGAATTGAAATACTGCAGTCATCACTCATGTGTTGCTGATTTTGAATGATTTGTTTTAAAGTATTATTTGTTATGTATATATAATTGACATTCTTTTAATTGTCTAGGTTGCTGTTTTAATATAATCAATAATTGGTACCTGAACAGAAAGATTAATAAAATTTATATTCAGTTACATCATCTACTGTATGAACGTCATACAAAGCAAAAACAGGTGTCTACAATTTTTTCAAGGCCAGTTTGCTGTCAAAATTGTAATTTGAGAAACTCAGGGCTCTTTTTAATTGTCAAATAATTACAATTTCAAATCATAGTGACAATATAACAGAATAAAACTTAGAGTCCTATTGCGGCGCTCAGTGACATGACACGACAATATGTGACTTTGCACCTTCCAGCATACTAAATCATCCTGTGGCATCCCGTGGCATCTTGTGGCATCCCGCGGTATACCGGACGATCTGGTAGAATACCATGTCAAGATGAAAGCAATCGCAATCTGGCGCTCAATCATTCAGTTCAGTACAGTGCTAGTGTTTGATTCTGTATTGCTGTGCCGTGCTGTGATTCTGTGCTGCAGCATCCCGGGGAATATTATATTTGTTTCAAAATTAAACGAATGTCAGTGCTAAATTAATTGTAATAAGGTCGAAAATCCTTTGTTCACGAAAATAATCCTTTGCCACGCTGTGCTGTGCCATGCCATTTCTGGGCGCCGGACTCTATTTTGCAAAACAAGAGACAGCAATATACATAATTATCCTATACTCACATAATAAGGGCACCATATTGTATAACAGCAAATAGCATTTGTTTCTAAGCCAAGAAAGTAATATTTTATGGACAGTAATGGTGCCGTTTCGATTATGTGTTATGTCACAGTGTCATGTCGTGGCGTCATGTCGCTTCAGTCATGATTCCGAACCCCACAGCAGGCGGCAACTGTAGATAGTAGCGTCGTATCCAGTAGGTTCAAACTCGCTTGACGTGTTGTCGCTCCATGTTACTACTGCCCTTAGACAAGTGGCAAACTCGCTGAATCTATTCTAAATATTTAAATGTCACTTCAATACATTTGATCACATTTCTGACATAAGCTATGGACAAGTCACGTGATGAGTGTACTAATTTGACATGTCGATAGAATATATAGATCGAATAGATTGCCACTAGTCTAGGGGGCTGCCCGGAGACAAGTGGCAAATCGCTGATTCTGTTTGAAATATTTAAATGTCACTATAATACATTTGAACACATCTCTGTTATAAGCTATCGACATGTCACGTGATCAATGTGCTAATTTGACATGTCGATAGAATAGATAAATTGAATCGATTGCCATTTACCTAGAGGGGCTGATCTGCAGTCGGGCGACAGTTGTCTGCTTCTCGACGACGCGTCGCTGGCTACGGAGGGTATTTCATACAAATGTATAGAAACCAGTAGTAAGTGTCGCGATTACACGTCTACTGCTGTTGCATGGAGTCGACTACGAACCAGCACCACAATATGTTGTCGCTTCAAATTGTTTGTAGAGCCACCAAACTCGAAAAACTTATTAATATAATTTTTCATCACAAACAATGTAAACACATAGTTTAAAAGTCCTTCGATTTCAATTATGAAGATTGTGAATGGTAGCAGATACTTAATCAGGTACTTAAAATATCCAAAGTAAAAGTTTTATGTGTGGATAAATAACTATTGTCCTAAGCAATAACTGCGATGTGCAATCTTCGGTGGGATGATTCGTTCAGAGTATTTGAAAAAGCCAAGCTTCAGGCTGTTTGTGTCTTCTCGAATGTTCTTTATCGTGTCCCTTTTATCAGACTTACGACCACTAGACGCCTAATTAGTAATACGTTTTGTTGTACCGAAATATTAATATTTTATGTTAAAATATGTGCTTGCTCTATCTGCCTTAAAAGATTAGGTATGCCACCAAATAGCGCCTTGTATTTGACTGATAACTATAAAATAAAAGTACCTAATAAAAATAAATGGATAGACGACCGAACTTTGTCTCAGTACTCGGAAATTCTACTAGAGGGCGCTGAAAAAAAAATCTATTTTGTGAAAATTCGCGTTTTCTCAAGAAATATACCCATGCAGATAAACTTGAATAGCATGTCATTATCAAAAGTAAAAATTTTCGTCGTTCTTTTTATTTGCAGAATCAGAATAAAAATCTTAATTTAAAATGAATTAAACCCCATGAAGTTATAAGCCTTTTTCATGCTTATTGATGTCGTGCGCCGGCCGAATGTTGCCGAATATATATCAGTAGTTTATGTACCTATTTATTACTTATTTAGGTACTTATCGCTGCGAGTAGACATTGCTGCACAAGGCTTTAGGCGGCCATTAATACACTTAAACAACGGTGTCCAGCTTTCAAAATTTTAATACATTTATTTATTGGAATCGATTGTGCTACTGATTCTGAACAAACTGCTTTGGGTTTCGCAATAAATAGGAATAAGGCTGTAAATTAGAAGATGTAAGAATAATATCAATCCTCAATGGCACCAAATTTATCTGAGTATTTAATAATAGTAAAATTCTACGATATTTTGAAAGATAGTACTACCGTCTAGTGGTTGTCTCGTCTACAAACTTACCTAATTATGCTTTAAAGGACTATATCAAGTAACAAGAATTATCTCTTGAATAGGGAATATAGTTAATTTAGCAATTTCTTGTTTAAACTATTGTTAAATAATAGTTGTTAAGATTACTTAGTGTGCAACTAGCTTTTACAATTTTAGCTTAATAGTATTTTACAATTTTTTTAATACTGTAATATATTTTCCTAGATTTGTATTAAATGAAAATGCTATGAATATGAATAGATAATGATGAAATGGTATTGAAATATTGATAAAATGCAAGTTTTTATACGCGAGTTGGTCAGTTGCTACGCGTATGTCATAAAACTATAGCCAAATTGGAGATATGTATAATAAAAACATATAATAAGTATCTTTTAATATCTGTTTTTTACTAACCAATTCAATTATTAAAACAGCTTCTGAATCATTCTGAAATGTCTATATTAAGAATTGCTAAAAGAAAATATATTGTACATGGAATTTAAACATACAATTTAAGAGTGATTTGTTTTTATTTATTGTATGTCCAATTTGGCCATAGTATTTAAATTTTAAGTAAGGTAGGGTCACCTGGAGAGTTGCATGTATAGCATAGGATCTCAAACTGTGTGTCGCCAGTGTTTTTATTAACAGTTAATAAAATCGCGACACCCAGCCCATTTTTTCTGAACTTGGGTTTGAGCGTTGTTATATATAGAATTACGGAGCCTGTGCTGTCCATACAATTCTTCAGGTGACTGTACCTCATACTAAAAGAATAGATACCGTCGATCATAATATTACTAAAGATACAGGCTCTCATACAAAAAGCAAACAAAATACTCGCATATACTCGTAAATATAGAAACAATAACCAGGTGTTATCGCAATCTATATACTAATATTATAAAGCTTAAGAGTTGTTTGTTTGGTTGAACGTTAGGATCTCAAGAACTACTAGTCCGATTTGAATTTTTTCGAAATTATTTTAGTGTTGGATAGCACTTTTAGGAGAGGAGATCCGAGCCCAACAGTGGGACATTAATGGGTTGCTGATGATTTTCAGTAGTTTCTGAGATTAATTTAGTAAATTGACAACTTTGACACTAAAACAATGGCTTATGTCAATTTAAACGTGGTTTAATACTTAGTCCATATTTTGTAATAAGGAGGTTTAGCTTTATAATATAAGTATAGATATTATATGTTAAAAAACGAATGATCGCCGCGATGTATACTCTAATTCGAAACAAAAGTAAATAAGGACTATGGTGTAATTTTTCGCGCGTACTTGTATCTAAAAGTATATGATTGATGATAGATATCTATATTCTTTTAGCGACATATTTGCCCATCAGTCCATAGCGGCACAAACCAGCCACATTACCAGCAAAATTTATATAAAGCGCTGTGGTCCCTACTTTACTGGTAGATCTCCGTTGCGTTCATACAAATATAAATTTTGCTGGTGAAAAATGGACCTTAAGATAATGTTAAGGTACGGTTCACACCAAACTTATGGTCAGCCCCTGATAATGTTTACATTTGCGACTATAAACTATTATTATATTGCTCTATAACTAAAAAGCTCTGTTTTCTAATTATAAAATGTGTAAGCGGACAATTAAGTAGGTATTCTTGAAATCAGGGCTGTCCAAACCAGGCACGATTGTGTTTTGCAATACAAATAAATTAAATACTTACTACAATTTAATACCTAAAGATAAAAATACAGGGTTATCGTTGTTATATAAAATCTATTAATAAATAGTGATAAAAACTTTGTTGCCATACGAACTAATTATTAATTCATTCGTTTATTTGGGAGGTCATCAAAATGGAATAATTTAAGTAGGTTACTTATAATTTATTATGTATAAAGAATATTTGCATATTTTGTGAACGAAACAAGAACGTTGCGGGTCGCGTGCGGCCTTGGTTTGGCCAGTTCTGCTTTAAATATGGCTTATAGTTAGGTGTACATACTTACCGACGGCCCTATAGGTACATCTGCTTATGAGTTGTGGTAGACGCATGCCCTAAATGCGTATTGGCATTACGAAATTGACTGTCATAGGATTAGATTGTACCACGCCAATTAATTTAATATTCGGGTACTGATCGTAAGCTACGTCCAGTATGAACCGTGCCTAAGAGTAGAACTTATTTTAAATACCTATTTCTTCCCAAAGAACAATATTTCCTTCAATTAAGATTGACGTCGAAAATATTGTTATAGATTGTAAATAGTTAATTTCTGTAAATCGTTGACTAGTTAATACTGTTTTTAATTCCATAATTATGTACATCATCCTATTTATAATTTCTTCTCCAGTAAAAGTCGTTAAAAATCATTTCATTAATCATAAACGATTTGTATAATTTGGAAATGAAAAAATAAAATATTATGACAATTAATTATATTATAATAATAAGGACAAAATGATAATTGAGAATCTTTCCATTAGTTATGTCTACAAAGATAACTGTGATACTGCTGTCACCATTCGTATAATGACGTCACACCACTTCCTCGTAGAACTTTGGTATAAACTAAATATCAATGTTTAGACTAATAAACGGCACTGGAGTACAAAAGAATATAGTTCTTACTGTAATAATAATAATGTAAAATATGGTATAAAGTGATTATTGTCTCATCTGCAAGTGGTGAAATTAAAAATATTTTTTGTTATTTGTGTATTTTTATTCACACTGAATTAGGTATCTGGAAAACCTATAGTTTTGAGCACAAACACTTTTTTAATTATTCGAAGCGCTTAGACTGTTCGCTATTCCAAATCCAAGCTGAGCTCTTTTTAGTTAAATCTGTTTAAGTGATGCATATTAAGACCATGGTTCCTATTCTGAACTGTCGGAAAGTTTTAGTCCGAGATTATGGTATACCTATATACATAGATCAAAGATGGTTGTAAAAAGTATATCTCATAATAATCCGTTTAATATTTTCTATCATCATCCTCAGCCCACGTGCATCCTGATGAACCCACTGCTGGGTATGGCCTCTTCTCCACAACGCCACTTCTCACGGTCCTGTGACGGCCACGTCCATTGAGATACTGTGATCTTGATATTATTAGATTTTCTAATATTACATTATATTACAACTTAAGCAGTCAATATATCTAGTAGGTACATCGTTCTTAGATTCGAAAAATGTAGGAACTAGAGTCGGGACTAAGTATATTATTTATCAATTTGTATGGAGCGAGCATAATGTGACATTCACCTGGAACAGACAGGTAGGTAGCATATAAAACGGGTACCTATTGTTGCCGCCTATTGTTTGATTGAATTTACTATCCAGTGACATTAGCGACTATAATTTTTTGTATTATATCAAAATTAAAACAGTCAGTCACACTGCTACTTACTTCTTTAAAACCTCACTCCAAAGGACAATACTACCTAAAAAATATACCAATTAATATTCTTACTTAGATACACACTTTAATCACACAATTAGGTAAGTACTTTCGTCACAAATATTTATTATGTAGACATTAACTTAATATATTTATATAAATTAAATCTTAACGTTTATTTAACATAATTATCAGCAAACATTTTATTACATTTTGTTTATTTAAAATTACACAAATAATAACATCAAAGTAATAATAATCACAATGTTTTTTAAAGCATGCCTCAATTAACTTTGTCATCTTGCGCATTCACTATGTCAGGAACAGAATTCCACACTCTAATAAATTCCTTCTTCAGTGCAGTGACTACGGTCTTTTCTGATGTGATTACCGTCGTATCCCTGTTACAATTTACTCTGTTCGTTTCATAGTCTAGGGACCCCATCACAGCTACTGCATCTTTATAATCATCCAAAGCGTCAAGCAAGAGAAATTCATGCTCTAACCAAACATCAGGCTTGATAATCTTCACTTCAATACCATTTTGAGCAAACAATTGCAAATTATTGAAATTATCACTTTTGTGTATGGTGATTCGAATCTTCACTTTGTTCTTTTGGTGCACATTGATAAGACATTTGGCAAGAGAGTCGCTAATAAGACTCGGCACACATATATCAATAGATTTTCTAGCGTGAAGTATCATGTAATAGATGCACAGTAGATTATTGAGTCCAATTTGTTGCATAAGTTCTTGGTGTTCGGCTCCGTATAATAAAATTTCGTTAACAGCCATATAATTATTGTCATCTTGCTTCATGTCCGTTTTAAACATATTAATTTTAAATATCTTCATCGCTATTTCCATTAAAAACAATCCACCCGAACATATGGCCGATTTCCAGTCTGTTAAATTCATATTGCAATTTGTAAATAACTGTTATTTAATCAGATAAAATGGATGAATTTTATTTGTGGTGAAATTTATGATTACCTACCTACTTAAACTTACTTTAGGTGCAAGCAAGCAAAAAGCTTTCGTCTACCCACTGAATCATAAAATAATGTTAAAAATCCAACGACCTTTTATATCTAAATAGACGCTCCCACATTTTGTCACGTTAGTGTCGAATACGGGTAAATAATAACATACCTATTATTTCTTCAATTTCTTTACATGGTGGGAATAATAAAAAAAATACGTGACCACGTAATGTAGTGGTGATTCTCAAGACATAACTTAAGTATTGGAGTGACTAGACTAGGCTTTTAAGTTTAGAAAAGTAGGTACATACCTTTTTAACTGTTTAACAGCAATATCATTTTGAAGCTTTAAAATAACAGCGAAAAGTAACAGTCAGCTATCGCATTTAGGTGTTTATAATTCCATTTGAAGTGATGCTGGCCGAATGGATAAGTGACCGGCACCAGTGCCGGATTTATATTTTTTATGAGTGTAGGCCACTTTATTTCCGCCGCCCCATGTAGGTACTCGTACATACCTTTCTAATAATAATTTTCCATTTGCAGTACTAACTAACTGAGTCCTTTTTTTAAATGTGTACCTATTAATACCTCATAGTAGAAAAACGTTGTTAGACAAGGCGTGCTCCTTGAAAATTTGAAAATTCGTTATCCTCTGAAATCAAGTGACCGTCCTGTGAAATCTGCCGCCCCTAGGCCGCGGCCTATACGGCCTATTTATAAAATAATCCAGGACTGACCGGCACGCAAATCGTGCGGTCCGAGTTCGTTTCCGATCGGCGGCAGTTCCAATGTGGATTTCACTTTGTGGAATATAAAGTGACTTACCATCTGCTAACGGCGATCGCATCGGAAATCACATATTCTAGAAGAAATTCTAAGGTTATGTGTGATCCGCCAACCCGTGTTTGTATTATGGTCTTGTACCGTCTAGGCAGTGGCGTATCTAGGTACAACTGCATCTACCTACAGTAGGTATCAATGATACGGGCCTCCTGGCTTCAAGGATTCCGACGTGGCGACTTGGGCAATGGCGCAATTACACTTGGTCGTTGGCCCGTATTGGAGTGCACTAAAGACCTTACTCAAATTCGGACACCCGATGCATTTGTAAAAAAAAATTTAACGAAACCTTTTCTCAAAGAATAAAATAGTACCTATTGTAGACAAAATTAGAATAATCTCAATGTAGGCAGGAAAAGGCAGTGTAGACGGGGTATCGGCCTCTTTTCATCGCTAGCCATTCTCGGGTTTATGATGTATCGTCTACGCTAGCGACTGTCAATGTATGTAGATTTTGACGGGTTTTGTCCTATAATATATTACAACCACATTTTTTAGATAAATATTTGGGACAGAATGGAACTGCAATAAAGCAATAGACAGATTTCGACATCTCTAGGAGTGCTTCTTTTATTTCAAAAATTAGAACAGTTGAAAGTTGATTGACGCTGTCAGAAAATTGGTGTTGATTTTGACATAACTTAAACTAGTACAATTTTTTACTCGAATTTATTTTTAATAATTTCTTAGGAGAGAATTGACTTATAATAAAAAAGATCACCAAATAGATACAGTATCCTTTCTATTTGGCTTTTGTTTTCAATGTTATACACGCAATTGCCAGAAGAGTAATGTCGCAAGCGCGACGAACCTCCAAGGGTGCGGTGGTACCGAACGACTCCGGATCGACTAGCCGCGCCTTTGTGAGCAAGGCTGTCGACGATTCTTTCCCAAGAACATCCTCTAAACATGAAAAGCAGAGAAGCATTAGTAGAAATAAAATACCAAGGAAAGTGCGTTACGATTTGGAAAATTCATTAATTGGTGTAAGCGCCTGCGATTAACATCATAGTTGTATGTTTACAATACTTCAATTGCGAGCCTGCTGTGTAAATTTAATTAAAATATTATCGTTATAGTTATGTGACGTGTGGTTCGCTGAGATCAAGCCCCACTTAGTGCGCAACAATATAAAGTTGCATATGCCTAGCGGTGATGATGACAAGAGCGTGGAATCGGCTACGGGCTGTGGTAGTGGCGACTACGACAAGAGACAACTTCCCGGAACCTGCTCGCACTTCGACCCAGGTGCTGCACCGCATGTGAGCTTCGCTCCATCCCCCATCCAATATTGCCTATAGGCTTGTAATTTACTAGTCAACAAGTACATGCTACAGAGAAAAGCTGAGTATTGCCGTTCTTATCGATTTATAATAAAAAGTGTTAAGTATAGACTTTTTTATATACTTTCAGTGACTTGAAATTGTAGGTATTTATTTGGATGGAATTTGAATTAATCATTTTTAATATGTTTGATAGCTTCCTCGGCAGAGGAATGTAAACTATGTCAGCTCCTGTTCAATGCGGCCAACAGTATCGAGAGCGCCGTGTCACAAGCCTCCAGTGCTCAGTCGTCTCCAACGCCAGGTCCAGCTATCCCCGACTCTATCAGATCACGAATACGTTCAGGTGCATACATATCATTTATCGTTTCTGCTTCATACAGGTAGTAGGTATTTTGGTAGGGTTTCAGCTATTAAAGCTATGATCTTTAGGGAAAAAGTACTACGTCGGGTTGCTCAGTTTCATCATTGAAAGTTCATTGAAAGTTACTATGCCCTATCTATCTACAATTTTCAAAAGACCCAATTGTGGGCTTAGCCTTTGGATAGTCAAGATGAGTCACTTACGTTATTTATCCATGTGTCCATAGGCTACGGGCAACCGCTTACCTTCAGAGGGCCCGTAAGCTTAAGTTTCACCAACTTGATATAAAAACCTAAATTAGAAATATATTTTACAGAATCAGCATCACAACTATAACGCGAGGCCAGTCGATCGACCTTATACTATTGCAGTACATATTCAAAGTAAGAAACATCCGCCTGTAGTGACGTCTGGTGCTGGTTCAGGCAGGCGAGTGACTCGCCCATTTAATTCTATCGCACCTGTCACGACGGCAAAAAAGCTCCCGCCTATGACTGAGGAGAATGAAGTACGCAGAATGTGTAAATCTTCTTTTAATAAAGGTACTTGACTGACTTAATATCTAATACCTACTTGATTTATACGTGTATGTACTCTTTGGACACCTGACGGATCCGTCGGGCGTAATCACTTTTTTATTAAGAAAGTGCTGGCGGGTGATCGATGATTTACAATGGATCTTCCGTCAAGTGTTTAAGGAGCCTAACTATATTGACTTGGACTACATTTGGCTGCCCGCTGGAGATGAAGTCTGGTGACGGCTCACCGATTCAAGATGTCTTGTTACGTTGATAATGTAGTCAATCTTTCTGTTTATATATGTACCAACGAAAAATATATGAACCTACAAATAGGGACTGAGTTTTTAGAAAATGTGTTTTTACAAAGTATATTACGGTAATAGGGTATATTTATTTATTTGTAGGCGGTGTCGCTGGACTGCGTAATAAATACAGGAGTCCTGCAAGACACAGTAAGAATCAATTTTCACAAAATAAATAAAGAATAATATATTAACTCAAATAATAATAACTAGGTACTATTCAAATTTGTATGATTCAATTTCTACCTTAGCTGTCTATCTAGAAACTACATAGGTACCTATTCCTATTTATTAATAAGATTGCATGATGAATGAAGACTGAATCGTGACTATAATGCAGCTATGGTGACTATTTTTTTTACATTTTGTACGGAATTTATTTCTGGAAATTAAAAAGTTAGTTACAAATTTTGAGATTAACGTATTTTTATGACAAGTTTCAAACTAAATTAGACAAAAGTAAGGATAGGTTGCTAAAAACTTTTGAAGCGTCATTTTTAGGCAGTTTTAGTTGAAATTAAAGAATAACATAGCTTCTATATAATATACTTTGTATGTTACGTTTATAGTACGGTGTGAATATAAATTGAATATTAATCGCTTAATGTTAATAACTCGATATATTGCCATTTATCGGTGAGATATTCTGTCTGATAATTGGATTTTAATCAAATCTAACCCCAACATTAACCGGTCATTTAAATTTTAGCCATTTTTTACATCGGCATAGCGTAAACGTAACATTGTTTTTATTGTTTGATAATGTTTTTAAACCTCTACAGTAGCGCTTCTTAACCTTTTTAGCTGGCGACCCTAAGTATTAATATATTTTTTAGACCCGCGACCCTAATGTTATTTACAATAATCTTCAATTGATAATAAAATTATAGTAATAACTAAAAGCCCGTGGTTTGATAACATTGATATGATTGATGTCATAATAAAATGTTAAAGAAAGCTTTAAAAATATGACTTCAAATAACTTGAAAGAATACAAATTACGGTCTGAACATGTTTATAAAAAAATTATCCCTGACTCTTATCCGTTAGAGAGTGGTAGGTACCAATAATCATCATGCAAGGAACATGAGATGATCAGTACCTACTAGATATACCCATACAAATACGAATCTAAATAACTAAGTGTACAGCGTTCTGAGTCAGGATGAGATTACAGCATCCACAAGTTTACTCAAAGAATTGAGAGATACTGAGGTTAAGAAACGCTGCTTTACAGTTTTATACTTTTTACAGTTTTATGTAATTATTTGCATATTATGTTGGTGCCTCCATACATTGTAATTTTTTTATTGTTTATGATTTAAGTAAATATATCATTACGTGTGTTGCACTTCTCAATTGGTTGGTTTTATATGTACTTATAAAGATGCCTAAAATATTTAATAGTAGTTTTTATGAAACTTGTTGCTCTGAATTTACGACTAGTTGTTCAAACTATACAACATTCCAACACCTCTAACACAGATTATATTCTATTCCTACTATAATCCGTTGATTCAAGTAAATTGCGTACCTATAGAGTTTAGTAGGTATCTAGGTAGATACCTATCAACTCTCTTCCTCGAATATAGGTATATTCTTTGGACTTATAAGAGAAGATGTAGCTAACGCTAGTTGAAAAATAAGATACATAACGGATTGTTGAAAGATGGAATTGTATTTCGGAATCGTAAATTATTATGGGTAGTTGACATGAGAATAATCCCTTCAGTCACAATTAATCTGTAATATCTGCTTAAAGCAGGATCGCGCTGGATGCAGGCCGCAAACAACCGGCCCTATTGGAAATCTCTTGAGGAGGCCTATGTTCAGCAGTGGACTTCCTGCGGCTGATATGATGATGATGATGATGATCTGCTTAAAATATATTCCTAATGTATTTACACATAATCATACAATCAGAGATCTGGGTCAGTTCAGACCAACAGAGTGGTGCAGCAGCGACAAATTCAGTTCGATATTTTTATTTTTTGTAATAACGGCTCAAGAATAGCATTGAATCATATTATGAGGCTGGAAAGAGCACATTGTGTAACAAGCGGCCACATAATTTATGTAGCTACAAGGAACTAAGATAAAAAAGTTTTTAATATATTCCATTATTCAAGGGCACATATATTACCTATTACAGGTATGCACTATGACCACTGTATAAATAAATGAATCTTACATATATTTGGGGTCAAGGATACAAAAAGATAAAATCAAAAATATTTGTCACACGACACTTTTGATTGGTATGTTTAATTAGTATTTAACTTAACAATAAATCTTACTCACGACTCTTTACAAAATTACAACAGGCGTACCGACTACAAGGCAGATACAGGGTGCTTTTCACACGAATAAAATAATTTACAAAAACAGTCGTACATAAATACATCACGCTCATTACAAAACTAAATAAATATTTCACACAGTCACCGAACTTCGATCGCGACCGCGACAGCGACGCCGGGCGCCGTCCGACCGGGGCCGAAGCGCGCACGCTCTTTGGATCCGAGTAAAGTTTGTGGAACGTTCTCGCGTCACAATTGCACCGCATGTATTCCCTAGTTTGTGTGTTTTACGTAATCCGTTTCAAAGTAGGCGGTGGCCCCATGGGCGCCTTTCCTATCGAGGGCGCGAACGCGCACAAACAGGAACGCAGCTACCAGAGACGCCACCACTAACACTAGAAGTAACATTACCAGCCCCGCCACAAAGGACGGCACTGACATGCATATCGTCTCCGGATCGCTCGCCGGAGACTGTATTACTACGGTCTCGTTGGCTGCGGCATTGTTCAATGCAAAGTTTACGTCACCAGGCGCTACCACCTGGATTATTCGACTAGTATTTACGTCGGTCATTTCTTGAGCATCACGCTTGTAAATTCGTTGCGGTGTGGATGTGTGTCGTCGTCGTCTCACTCCGACCAATCTCTCAGGTAAGTCCTCGACTGATCTGGGTCGTCCTCCTAGCGTGGCTAGATTGCCATGGCCTTCGTCTTTCCTCTTAACTGTATTGTAAACACCTCGGCGACCTGGAGGCGGTGGAGGAGGTAGGTTCACTTCGTCTTCTTCTCTTGTTGGTGCAGGTGATGAAGGATTAGGTGCATTTGGCGTAGAGGAAACTTGTGCTTGCGGTGGTGGTACAGCGTCATCGCGTTTTTCCGAGAAAGATCCTACCGCATCCGCAGGGTGTCGCGGATCCGGGAACGCTGGTGGGACGCCGTACTCTGAGTGAGATGACGGTGGTGGGGGACCATACTCAGCATGCGGTGAGTTACCTACGCCATATTCTTCAACGCTTAGACCATTGCCGCCTAATAAAGGTACTCCATAATCAGCACCCAGTCCACATTTAGGTTCTGGGCAGTTATACCTGCACACTTGGATTACACATTGGAAGTGCACGTTCATAGAGTCAGGGAATTTAAACGCTTGGAAGTATGCGAATGACACCACAGATGCTGATGGGCCGAAGTTCTTAATTTTTTGGAATTTGCTCATAATTTTCGGTCTAACAACACAACCGTATTGGTCGACGAGCTGTATCGGCGCCCGTTTGCCATCATGAGCTACACAGTTGCGGACTAACATGTCGAATTTGTTTTCATCGTCTTTAATAGCCAATACCATAGTCATTGTTTGGCCTATTTTCACAATACCTGATACTTCTGAAGCCCAAGGTCCCTTTCCGACCTGTATTTGCATCCAGCATTGTAGGTTATCTCCGAGAAAGTTCGCAGTAACCGCGTGTAACATGTCGACTTGGAATGGTCTGAACGTGACTGCTTTTTCGTAGAAGTCATACCACGTGCAACGTAATTTTCTTGCTTGATCCCACACTTCTTGGACGTAAGGATCGTACTGAACAATAATTGTATTCTCCACGTACGAGCCGCTCGGTGTGGGACTTCCGTAAGTGGCAACATTATGGTTGCCGGAACTGGCCATGCCACAACTGTTCAGGAAAATTTCAAATGTAGCGCTCAAATGACCTGTTCCTGGCTTTAAATGCATACAGTGAGGGTCACTGTAGAATCCTTTGGAAAATATCATACCATAGAATGGACGGTCAAATTCGATATTGACCCGCATACGTGTCTTTTCACACTGAACTTGTAAATGCTTTATTTTGGGACTATCAGGTGTTGCTAAAGGCCATGGGTCGTCCGGGTGTGAAGCAGGCAAAGGAGGACCGTAGCCAGCTCCAGTTCGATGTTCCAGTGGTAATGATGCTGAATCCACCGGGGGCTCACTTGTTGCTTCCTGAAAATAAAAGAAAAACCATTTATTATTTTTAAGCTTATATAGTAATATTTACATCAAGAAAATATGCAAAGAACTTTTAAATCGCTAGTAAATAGACGATTAAAATGCCTGTAAAGAATAATAGTAGCTTCGGAACAGTACATTCCAGAGATGCGTCTCACTCTAGATACGCCGCGCCACGCGAGCGCGTGCGCCTTCGCCTCGCACCTCGCTCCCGCGAGTGGCGCGCGCGCTGCGTTCTTTTCGACTTTCTACACTGATGGATAGCTCGCACAACCAATTATAATATTAATCGGCATGATCGTATTACCTAGATGCGATAAACGAATACATTATAATTATACGTATTATTATTATTTCTTATGCATGTGATTTTATGCTTATCAAAACTTAGCACATCCGTAATCATAAGACAAAATATGCTTTATGCATAAACATCAGAATTCCATCTACTTGTAAGTTGGCCATTTGTTTGACTATTTGGTTTTTGCATTCGTGTTTGTTCACAACTGAAATCATTAGTATTATACCAGTACAGAAGTTCTATGAGCAATATGATCATAGTAATTAATCATAACAAGACAATCAAATCAGATTCTTAATTAGATCATGCTCTCTTTGGACGTAAGCTTAGAAAAATATGGCGTGAGAGCTGGTGTATCAGACATGGTATATTGTATATACAGAGTCTAGTATGTAAGAATAGCATCAGATGGCAGGTTATCGGCGTCGTTGGTATGGCGGCGCGACCGGTGCGTACCATCGACGCTCGCGTTTTCTAAACCGGTTAGAAATTACCCACTGATCGAGATTGTGAGTTGCGGAAGAAAACACCGGACCTATAAACATGCGCAACTTTGACAACTAGAGCTTTCTTTGGTAGTTTTCACGTAGATAAACTTACTCATAATAGATATAATTTCTTATAACCATTGGCTATAATATTCGTGCCACTGTCAATTGGAATTAAATTCAAATGAAAAACCATTCTTATTCTTGTTCCATAATAAGTTATTGATCGTTATCTTCCAGCTGAGATCTGAAGTAATTCAATATAATTTTGAAACCTTTACAAATAGAATGGAAAGTGGCTTTTTGAAATTTTATCTTTGTTTAAATTTTTACCCGACTGACAGGACTGGTATTGTTTTTCGCGCGTATCTTGTATGTTTGTAAATTTCTTTATTCCCACGTTTCTTGCAAACGGCTGGATGGTATTCGACAATTAAGGTTTCGTTAGATTCGTCTCAAAAACCCAAGTGTCCTTAGATAGGTGTATTAAAAAATAAAAAACAAACTGGCGGACTTTTGGTGCCAAATTTATAAGTAGTCAAACATTTTTTTAACCAAATATATCGAGTAGGGTATCAAAATAAAGGGAATCAAACGGAGATTACAAATATATACATATGTTATATATTTAAATTTAATCAGGAATAATAATTACAACCATTTTTAGGTCTTTTTAGTGCGTTGCTTATCTGTTGATTTTTTGCAGTCGGGTTATTATAATTTTTTTAATTATTTACTTGCTAATCTTATAACCCTTATAACTATCAGCAATGAAACAATTGGCAGGTAGCGTTTTAAAATCGAACCCTTGTTTACTAAGGATACTAGTACCAACCGATTCCCTTAATGTGTTCGATTCATTTACTGCATACAAATGACGGCCTATCATTTTATAACACTTGGACTAACGCCAAGATTAGTCATATTATGACTGCAAAAAATTCCATACTTTGAACGAGGTTATGTTTTGGGAACATCTTGATTAGAACGGATTTCATTCTATAATCACAGTAAGAAAGCTATCTTCTTTATTAACGTGATGAATGACTAGCTTCGCTTTATTAAGCTAATATGTTATCTACGTGAGTTTTATTTCGTGGTGCTTGTTAGCGTGTGTAATAGTTGTGAGAAATTGATAAAAGCGATTACTCGAACATGCACAAGCGAATAAGCGTGAGGCGACAGGTGCCGCTCGCCGCCACAGGTGAAAGTGTATGCTCAAGCTACATCCGTTTCCACCCGAAACACGAGAAACGTGGGACTCCCCTTTGTTCGGAAAATAAGAATTTAATTTCCCTTATCGTGATATTGGAAGGTGGTTAATTCGAAAAAGTTGTATTCAAAATACTTACTAATCTATATTATAATAAATCCGAAAATAACTTTAAGGATTTGTTTGTTAACTTTCACCCCTTAAACATTCAACAAAAATTATGTAATTTCACATAGAGTTAGGTTAAGTCCTGGAGAAGGGCACAGGCTACTTTTTACCAACATTACGCGCGGGTAAAGCCGCGGTTGGAATATAGTTTTGCAACGAAGTGTACCAAAGGATGTGTTTATAACCGAAGCAGCAAAAGTATAGGAAAAAAGTGCTAAGGTTACATTAAAAATACATTCAGCACACAAACACAAAACAAACCAAAGTCTCACCGTCACTTTTTAAATGAAATCTATATTTTTATCATCGACCGTTAGAATTCAAGTCATATTTTATATTATAATTAAAAAGTAATATGTTTTACGATATTTACAATGCATTAACATTCTTTACTTATTAGGTCGATATTATAAAAAAGAAAGCAAGATAAAGTGTAAAAACAAATAATTATAACACTTTTAACATTTAAGTAAAAAAAATTATGCAGATGTAACTCGAAAAAACATCGTTATAAAGATAATGAACTTGAAAATGGAAGCCAACCAATTCTTACGTAAGGAAAATGCATATTTTTATGTATTTGTAAAGAGCCTTACCTACATATTCGACACAGAAATTAGTACAGCACAGATGAAAGTTGTTTAAATATACGAGAATGAGTAAAACCGGATTTTTGTTTATGTTCTGTTTGAATCCTAATAGGGTCGAGGTTATTTATGTTTTTGGTATTTGCATAACACACTTACGGTGCGTGTTCGGATCCTTAGGCTCAACACTTGAAGAATCAATTAAAGGTTAATTTGCGTGAGCAAAATATAGCGATGGACTCACAATTTAGCAGATGATATTACGGGATTGGAAGCGCAAGCAATAATGTGCACTATTGCATGCGTGGACTGATCCTTTTTGACAATTCAGAATCAGGATCTTTTGTTGCATTATCAGAAAAGTTGTCAGAAAAATTGATAAGTAAAAATACATTCTTCGACTGGCCTGTTGGTCTAGTGGTTAGTGACCTTGACTGCTAAGCCGGAGGTTGTGAGTTCGATCCCACCCAGGACAAATCTTTGTGTGATGAGCATAAAGGTTTGTTCTGTGTCTGGGTGTAATTTATCTATAATATGTATGTATTTACAAAAAAAAAGTATTTATATAGTATATCAGTCTTTTAGTACCCATAACACAAGCAAATATAATTGCTTACTTTGGGACTAGATGGCGCTGTGTGAATGTGGTACAATATTTGTTTATTATTATTTACATAAAGGTAAAAAAAGAGTTGTAGAAAAATAACCTTATATTAATAGGTTTTAAGTTTTCTTTACGATATCATATTTTTTACCATTTAACTTTTTACTCTTTTTAAGAATATAACGCCCGTAACCCGCACTAGGGAACCAGCTCTATATCACGGAGGACTTTATAAACATACAATTAACCGACACGAAACAAATTTGTATGAATCAGACAAATATTTGTCTCGTGAGGGAATCGAACCCATGTCACATGCCACCTTAACTGCTACGTCACGGCAACAGTAAAAATACAACTCGTTCTTTGATTCGAATAAATTTCTAACTTTCCGACAGTTCAGAATCAGGGTTCTAACTTCAAATTATAGTGGATAGGACAAAATAGCATGAGGTTTTTGGTTCAGTCACACCCAATCCTGAATGAAAATAGCTACTGAGTGCCCAGTATCTACTTTTATAATGCCACCTGGAGGGAAAGTACTCTTGATATTGGAGATAGATAATTTTACTCAAAGGAAATTATTTTTAAGAATAAACAAAGCTGCATTCAGAGATATTCAGAAATTCCCTCGCAAGTGGCATCACAAAATTCTACCCTGTATAATATGATAAACAGAAAGTTATTTTTATATAAATAAGTTTATTCAAACAGGAAGGTAAACAAATAAAAATATTTATGCTAATAATAACAGCAATAAATAATACAGTACGGGTATAATAATAAATACTGACACAGTATTTATTGTTCTAGTGGTCAATACTAACCAATTCAAACTACAGCTTAGCAGTAGATATTCTCTTCTGATTTTACAATAATTATAAAAAATATACATTATTAAATATGATTTATTTCTCACCACAGTAATTTACTGTTACATTTTAGCTTAAATTTACAACATTGCGGGAGACTGGTTCCTAAGCTAGGCTCGTGACCTGTATTTCAGGACACCCCGGTCCCTGACCTGACCGAATTCTGACTCGTTGGATTGCTCCCGGACCGTAAACTTTTACGAGTTTTTCTTTTTTAGTACGACGTATTTTTACGGCTTAAGTTATTTAATGTTAGAAAATAGTCTACCGAATAGAAAATAAAAACAGATTCATTTAAGATTTTTTCCTACAACCCCATTTCTTTAACATTATGTTTTTAACTTTTTGGGCGAATAATTTTCCGGCAGCTCAGAATCAGGACATCAGAGCCCTGATTCTGACTTATCGGATTGCTCCCGGATCGTAAACTTTTTTGAATCTTAGAACGTCGTATTTTTACAGCTTAAGTTATTAAGTGTTAGAAATTAGTTTACCATATAGAAAATTAAAAACTGAATAATATAGGATTTTTTTCTACATCCATCTATTTTTTTAACATTCTGTTTTTTAACTTTAAATGTACTGACAGTTCTGGCCGAAAGTATTCCGACAGCTCAGAATGAGGGGGCAGGTCTCCACCCCTAATAGCGCTACATTTAAATTATTATGATGCCTGCCCCCTATAGTTACGCCATTGCTCTAAATCGGGTTATTCTGTTCCGTGGGTTTACATTATGATGGTATTGTATAAAATAAAATCGTTCCCCATGAAGTTACAGATTGTTTGTATACGTTTGGTGGTCGTCTTCGAGATCAATTTCTTTGCGAATGTATTTTATTGGACGATTCATATGAAATTTTCATTCGAAATATTGGATTGTATTTTGTAATGAATTTATTATAATTACGGATTTTAATTCCTGGCAACTTTACATTGTTAAATTTAACCCCCTTATTACCAAAATATGGACTAAGTATTAAACATGGTTTCAATTGACATAAGCCATTGTGTCAAAGTTGTCAATTTAAACCTGATTTAATGCTTAGTCCGTAGTTTGTTATAAGGGGGTAAAAATGTACATTGTTATTTAAAACCCAATATCTTTATTTATATTTGGATAAACTAACTTACTTCGTTTTCACATTTATTATTTAAAATAATTACTTTTCTTTAGCTGAGCTCTTCATCGTTAAGCATAATCAGTCACAATAATCTACAGAATGAGGTTAAAAGAATGAAGTACGTGTATCAAGTAAAATGTGTACTAGTTTCTTAGCTCTCCCTGCTTGTCGCGATTCTTATTGTCTTTATAATACGTATATGTGATATGTGAGTACGTGGGAAGTGTGTTTGTGCGTGCACCATCAGATCTATACTAGTATTATAAAGCTAGGCCCCCTTATTACAAAATAAGGACTAAGTATTAAACCAGGTTTAAATTGACATAAGCCATTGTATTAGTGTCAAAGTTGTCAATTTAAACCTGGTTTAATGCTTAGTCCGTATTTTGTAATAAGGCGGAAGAGTTTGTTTGTTTGGTTGAATGCTAGGATCTAAGTAACCACTGGTCTGATTTGAAAAAAATCATTTAGTGTTGGAGTTTGGATAGGCATATATTGAGGAAGGTTATTGGCTAAAACATCACGCTGGCCAATAGGAGCTTAGCAATGTGCAAATAAAGAACGATGGGAGCGATCGGGAAATGTTAGTTACGACAGGTGAACAGCTGTCCGATGGATTTGCACAATGTGTAGGTTAATTATGGTATTTAAAAACTGCAACGTGTCATTTCATCACATAAACGTCCCATTGCTGGGTACGGGTTTCCTTCAAAGAATATGGAGGGAATTTAGCCTATACTACACTGGCCAGACGGGTTGGTATAGGGTTTGTTTCGAATTTTCCTTTTCTTGCAGTGCTCTTATGCTTATGTGTGATTATTACTAGATACGAGGTGTATTAAATAAATGTTTCTGTTGTATAGATTAGGCCTCTTATTTTTGCAATGTTTGTAATAGGCTCTATATCATGGATATGAAAGACTTTACATAAACACTTATTGGCCAATTCATGACTTGTATTGAAAAACGTTTAGCCAGTGCACTTACTGCAATAACCAAAATGCATACTACAGTTTACTATAATTACGAAATGTATAGTTGCAGACAGCGAATTAAATTTAATAAAATCATTAAAATTATTAATTATTATTAATACAACATAAACAGAAAAACAGATCTATACTTTAGCCTTATTTAGTTTTATATGAAAATGTTTGAAGCATAAAAACTCGTGAAACCATTTTGAGAATATTTTTCAGTTTATTTCGTGGGAATATAACCTTCTTCTATAGATATATGAATTATGGTTAAATATAAGTTACAAGCTTCAATCGACTATACTCGTATCTTTAAATAACAGTGATATAAGGTTGCGTGCAGGAATGCCACACATCCTTTCGCCATCCAGATCCTCTTTAGACTTTACACAGTTTCAAAGCCAAGCTTTGCCATATTTGTATAATGTTTTATAGTTACCACTTATGTGTTAAGTACAGGTCTGTTGTTTGCTAGTCATGGCCAAAGTCATGCGCTTGAACTTGGAAATGCGAAGACTCGCAAATCCTCGTGAACACTTTCCCTTTAAGAAACGAGAAAGTGTGTCCAAGGATCTACTGTTTTATGTTGCTTTATATATAAAAACATTCAATGGATGGCGCAATATTCTGATATTTTTACATTAAATGTCTGTACATTCTAGTATTCGAATTTTTATATCCAAATATGGATATTGTACCAAAACAGAGCGCATTATCACGTAATATATATTTATATATTGATTACAAAACTATACGTATTAATAAATTAATACAAATACTATATAGCTATGGTGATATATATGGTGATAAGAGACCGGCGTGCTAAACACGCGGTCCGAGTTCGATCCCGACCGGCAGTACAAAATTTCACTTTGTGGAATTTATATGTACTAGTCATATGACCTACCATCTGCTAACGGTGAAGGAAAACATCGTGAGGAAACTCACATACACTAGAAGTAATTCTAAGTGTATGTCTGATCCCCCAACCCGCATTAGGCCAGCGTGTGTGGATTATGACCTAAAAACCCTCTCAGCTCTCTAGATGAGGAGAGGAGACCCGAGCCCAGCAGTGGGACATTAATGGGTTGCTGATGATGATGACTATGTAGCTAGACTGACCGCAAATATACGCAAAGTTTGTACTCTCGGCTAAAAAACAACTCTATTAGAAGCATCTAATAGAGTTGCTTTTTAGCCGAGTTTATAGGAAAACTCAGCTAAGTTACCCGAATCTAACTTAATCATAAGCACGTTACTTACGTACGACATATTATAATTATTATTATCATCAGTTTATCGCAGCCCATTGCTGGACATAAAACTCTTGAAAAGCAAGCAATAGAACGAATTCTATTTTATGTAAAATTTGTTAACATAAATATTATACAAACAAATCGCAACAAAAGACAAGTTGATAATTACTTAACTATAAACAATACTCGCTTCTTCATTTCTAGCTAGTTTAAGCTTAACTGATCAATTTATGAAGACAATAACGATTGCCTTAAGATGTCTAAAATACAACCGACGAATGAAAGCGACAGATAGTTTACACTTTCTTTACAGATTGCTTTCTAACATGATTTAGCGAGATTGATTTTTGATAGCTCGCGATAGGTGTGATATGGATATGTCATGGTTTTAAAACATTTTAGGAAATGCACCTCCATATTTGATGAACTAATACACAACACAACAACAACAATACAAAACAGAAACCTATCGGTTTTTGTTAAGGTTCTAGATAATGATTAATATGATCTTCGAATGAATTCTCATTTATTCATCTATGGTACAAAGTAACTTTTATCTTCTATTTTCTTAAGAAGAAGTAACTTTTATGAAAAGCATAAGTTAATAATGTAATAAGTAATCCAAAAAAAGGGTAGTTCCCATTTGTTCCATAGAACAAGATAACAAGATTCCTCGATGATTTATCAAACTGATTTCTGATAACATGACGTTTTCGTAAATTGTCAAAAATTCGTGACATGGTATGGAACTGATTTGGAAAAAACGATTCCTAATTTATATTAATGAGTAAATCCGGGTGGAGAGGAAAGTATGCAGCACTATGGAAAAAAATTAGAATTATTTTTATGTCCCGGTAACGTCAGTTTTAAAGAACAAATGGGAACTACCCCAAAAAAAGTGTCAGGCATTACCAAAAAACAGGAATTATACGTTAGTACCTACGAGAATACTAGGTGGCGCTTTAGGCTCGTAACTATAGCTATTAAATTAATCGAGCTGTAGAAATTACTTACATTTTGACTTCGATTAGGTTGATATATGTATATGTTATATTAAATGCTGTTTCTTTAGGAATTATAGTTTGTATTTGAGTAATCGCGATGAAACGGCAAAAGAAAAGTTATTTAAAAAATATGTTCACATAACGAGATTCATAACAGATATTGATGTCAACGTGACATAAAAGAAAATTAATTATCATAAATAACCGTTTGTCATTACCGTAATCGTATTACATCCAAATGGATTATGTAATAAGTCTTTGATCTAATCTTCTTTCTAAACTATTCGGCAACTTTCTTTTTAATTTTAACATTGGAAACATAATAGGTATTATCATAATAACATAATTATAACATAGATGGTAATCGAACATAAAAATCTTCGGTTAACATCAATTTTGAGACTAAAAATGAAATCTATTACACAATTTACAAGTTGATTGCATCATTTCTATACAAAAGATGCGAAATTTCATCAGTGAAAGTGTTTTTACTACAAAAGTACGTCTTCACGGCCACTGACTATTTTCCTTTCAGATACCTTTACATTCGAAGAATTTGGCAAACATTATTACGTTAGTTACATAGATTTTTAATTAACATACGGCACACAAATATGCGGTCATATATCCGGCTTTTAAATTAGTCATAAAATAACAAAAGAAAATAGAAAACAACGTTTTTACATGATCAAATATTAATTTCTCTCATACGCATTGAATATAAGTATCATACGCAGTTATTTTCCAATGGTCCGCTGTTTTGTGTATGTGCTAACGGAATCATTAGCCTAGTTGTAGAGAACGCGAGCGGAAAAAGCTGCATAATATAAGAGTGTGGGGCATTACATACAGCATTGCACCAGTTATTTATCTACCACACCGTATTATACTTTAAACTTGAAATAAATAATACAACAAAACATCACGCCTTTTTCCCCGAAGATCTAAGCAGAAGTGTATAACACCCACATTTCAACAACTATGTTTAGTCCCATCTCACTTTAGTAATTGTTTATTTTATTTTTATTATTTATTTATCAGGGTTTTACAAACAGTTACACACTGAAGATTATTACAATGGATGCCTATATTAACTATGAGTAAATGTGCACTCGCAACGTAATCCACAGAATATAAATATGTAAAGTTATGACAATTTTTAATAAGATAAAAAAATATCTGAGCACATTTCCAAACTCAGGACTGTAACTGAGAATTTCAAGACAGTATCCTAAATAACAGTGGACGTCGTTGGGCTGATATGATGATGATGATGGTACTAAATAACATTTCTTGGTTGACCCGAGACCTCTTGCGCAGAAGTCTTAAGGTAGTCTTCCAAATTTCTGCATCGTACATAAGAATCGAACGGATCGTACTATTATTTGTATAGTCATACCTTCATACAAGTGTGTCTTCTGATCCGCATCGTACTATGCGCTGGAATCTGCTCGTCGGTAATGCCTATACCGTGCTACGGGGGGCAAAGCAATCCGATTGTTGGTTGCCGACAAATCAGATCACTGTATCGGACATTGGAGACATATTGTAGAAAAATAATCAGTTTGATATTCGTCCGTTGCGGATATTTAGGCACCTACCTTTAAGGTAGGCGAACGGGTTGAGAGTCAAAATGGCGAGTGTATCATTACAAATCCAATTTCATATACCTACTACAGAATAAATGTACACAAATTCGTCGTAATATTCTTTGTATGTTTGTCTGTGTGGTCTCCACTTGACATCTTTGCGGCGCTGTAGGCAATCAGTTCTACGTGATTATGTACCCTACTAACTACTACTTTAACTTGCTAATCCCGTAGGCAACGTCGGTCTTCTACGGACCTTTTTATGCTTCGATCACGTAGAGAGAGAGCGAGAGATTATATAAATACACACCGAATGTGAAACCGCTCATAAGACAGGGAAGTAATTAAAAACGCCTTTCTTAATTATTTTGGCATCATTGTTTGCTTTTAACTTCAACGCTCATGAAAAATACTTTAGATAATATATTTTGAAATAGCGAAGTTATATGATTTAGTTTTATTCAAATTGATTGTAGTTGAAGTGACCTTAATTACGGTATACCTACTTTTTGGACTGTGAACAAACAACAAAACTAATGAGAAGAAAGCCTATATAGATGGAGTATCTATATAGGCTTTCTGGGCAAGTGTGATAACAATTATACCTTTCAGTTCCTCGACTGCTTCGGTTTCATTAGAGTTTACTCAACTGTGATAGATAAGATACTTAAAATGAAATCTTTTATCTTATACCTTAATATATATTTATTCTTTTCTAAATTTAGTTGATTGCAGTTATAAAATATGTTCTACAAAACACTACTAGAATTCACAAAGAGTAACAGCCAAACACAATTTTCAATTATTAAAAAGTGAAATAAACTCTATAATATATAACTCTATAATATTATCTCTCTATATAACTCTATAATATTGTATTGTTTTATGCTACTACGCAACGCACGCTTCACACAGTAAGTTTAAAAATAATTATTTGGAAAGTAATTAATTTCATTGTTACCGTGAAAGTAAAATAAATTTATATTTCATCATCAGCAACCCATTAATGTCCCACTGCTGGGCTCGGATCTCCTCTTCTCTATCTAAAGAGCTGAGAGGGTATAGGCATAATCCACACAGGCTTGCCTTATGCGGATTGGTGGATCAAACATACCCATAGAATTCCCTCTAAGATATTTGGGTTTCCTCACGATGTTTTCTTTCAACGTTAGCAGATGGTAAGTCAGTTGACTAGTGTATACATGTAAATTCAACAAAGTGAAATCCGCATTGGTACCGAATCGAACTTTGATCGCATGATTTACATGCCGGCATTTATATATTCGGCCACCATCGCTCTTAAATTTGCATTTGTAGTGTATTATAATTAAAGAAATATTCAATGTGTCATGTAAGGCTGAACAAGTTAGCAACTAGGAGGCGTTCTTGCGATCTACACGGAGGACTGTTAGGTGCTCTCATAATATACCAGTGGTTGATTGTTCGACAACGGTACCGCAGCTGCGCACGCGTCCAATGATTGGAAGCACCACCGTTGATTGCAGACAGTTATCATTTAAATTTACTTTTAGTATTAACATTATGCGTCCTCAAATCACAACTATTACCCTAGATACCACCGTATTTTAGCTATTAGTAATGTTTGGAAGTAGATCAGTGCTTCCTAATTAATCTTTTCTCCAAATCACTAAAATTAATCTTCTAAAAAATTTGCATGATAAGTATTCATATTAACGTTTCTTTTCGAAAATTTTTACTTTTAATGTGCGGGCTATGTTTTTTACAATTAAATTATTCTACCATCTAGATGATGCCGAAACTTTTACAAACAACCTGTAGGCATCAGTAGTACCCCTTAGGCACACCCTCAACATAAATTTTGTGTTATAATTCTTTTTTCATTTCGGAAATATGTTTACGACTTATAAAATGTTTGAATGTCAAAATTCAAATATTTAAATACGAAGTATGTAAACAATTTATATAAAACATAGCTTCAGATTATTTCTAAAATTAGTATTTCAGTTTTTTATTCTGGGTTTTACAATTTACATGGACGTTCCTATGGTATGTAAGATAGAGTTCTGCAGGATTCCATATAAGAATGTATTCAAAAAAATGGCCACATTAAGTACGAAATTTTTGGAATAGCAAAGATAGGCTTGTTGTGCTACGTTGAACTTGAATATAGAAATGAATTCTCTTACTAGAGGTCTAATACTAGCGTAAACAAAATTAAAGATGAGCTTACCTGTATAAGGAGCACAACGGCCACCAGCAACAACCTGATCCTCTTCATGGTCACAGTAGAGTCAGTCAGCGCCCTGCAACCAAACATGTTGTGATGAGCACTAGCCAAGGGCCGTGAGGGCGCGAGGTGCGCAGGACATGGGTGTTAGTGGCGCGGCGGCGCGGCCACACCAGGCATGGCAACGTCGACGGTGACTGTGTCCGGTGCACTGGTGCCGCCGCGCCGCCCACACCCACCTCTCCCCCCCTCCCACTCCCCGCGCGCGCACAGTGGGGCTGACCCACTGACCGAGTGCAGCGCAACGCCGCCGGAACTGCACTGGCTGCATCTTTCACTGCGAAGCGACGCGCGCCGCTCCTGTTGCATCGAGAGGAAACCACGCGCGGCCTTCACCTTATTACCGCACAAGGTCGTGTGTGTCTACGTTGTGGCACTTTGTATGTTTTTACTGTATCGGTTTATGTAATCGATTGCCATGTAATCTATCGGCTTCTATCCTTAAATGTCTTTTAGCTAAAAGCTAGGGCTTAATTTTTCGTTAGCTATCTACCTTATTTATTGCCTCTAATAGCAAAAGTAAAAAAATCTTTGGGAATTTCTTGTACCTACTTACCTACCTAATGATTTTTTATTTATCTTTTATTATTAATTCGAACATTGTAGTAAGCAACGATACACATGTATTGTGTGTGTAACGTGTCCGCATAGTCTGTCCGGGCGGCTGCGCAGGCGCTGCTAACGATTTCACCCCAGACACTCGATCGCTCGCTGGTTAGAAAGCACAGAAAGTCTCATCTGTCGATCTCAGAATATACTATATCTGCATGAGGGCGTTTACTGCGCCAACGTGAAAACAGTGACCATTTGATCATTTTACCGGCATGACCACATTTCTAACGTCAACTACCAAGAATGCAGAATGGTTTTAGCAATTATTTTTATATCAAGCTCGCCCATGTTGTACTTGTTCTTTACGATAATTTCTATTTTATTTGGATAGACAGTTATGTCCTTCTAATTCAATTCAATTCATTCATTGTTGAATGTCTAGTTTGAAAATTAGCTTATTTTTCAGATTTAGTATGTAAACACTTTGATAATGACTTATTATATATATTGAAATTACATAGGTAATTAATTTTTATTATTTATTTCTGATTTTAAAATTCCCACTTAATTTTCTGAGGAAAATAAAACAATTTTGTATCCAAACATGTCTTGCATAAAATACGTAAACAAAAGAAAACATTTAGGTATGTAAATTACGTCATTAGCACGAATGCTTTTTTTAAAGGTTTTCTTAGATAAACTATAAAGTTTGTTATAGGGGAGACATGTTACATATTTGTTAAGGTGACTGCGCCCACCTGCCACTGTTAACTAGGCTACTCACAGTATGAAAGTGGGCCCTGAGGCATTTTCTATTTTCTGTAATCTGCGGCTATACTATAATAATAGATGTTATAGCGAACGAGTTCAATTAAGCACATCTGAGTGCAGCCGCCACCTCACTTAAAGTACCACCCAATCAATTTGATAAGAGCTCAAAGCAACACTTATTTGCACCGCAACCACGGCCCTCTTGCGGTTTTCCACGCTAAATCTATTCTTATTTAATTTAAAACAAGGCAAGATTTTATTTGTATCACGAAGCGGTCATTTTTTTCTAATAACAAAATTAGAACACAGAACATTAATAAAAATTACTTTCTATGGCTATTTTATTTAAGTAATTTATTAGTTCGAATTAAATCAAGATCGAGAAAATGTAAATGTCTTTTGAAAAGGTATCTAAAAAGCGGTTGGACGTCTTATGTTATCATAGCGTAATTAGGTAAATTGAAATTTTGACCGTTAGAAAATGCTATTTACTGTCTGCTAATCTATTGTTATATCTCCGGTTTCAAAAAAGTCCGGTTTTTAAAGTATGGCAATATAGTTTACTGCTTTGTCTATTATAATCTAATATTCAATACAAATTACTTAGCACGTGAAAAAATATAATATATATGGTTGGATTGGTATGTAAAACTCCATAGCCTGCAGGCAAACCATTATTTGCACGCATTTATTCCAAACTCCTTAATAATTGCTCTGTCAAAATACTCATTAAACATGTAGGGAACCAAAGTATAACCAATTTAACAACCATTGATCAATGTCTAACATTCTGTGAAAGTTGTTCATGTTCTCTTTGCGGTAAAATGACATCTCTATAAAAAATTATTATTTTATAAAACAATTTAATTAGCAAACATGCATCAAGCTTATTTCACAGTAGGTACTGCTTTATGAAATGCCATATATGAATTTTCTCCAGATATTAGTTACTTCGTAATCCATGGTTCTGGAATTTGAGGAATCCAGCAAAAATAAATCTAATTTCTGTAATTCATTTCAAATACTGTCGTAGTGGATAGTGTGAAATTTAAAATAATAGTCAAAAGAATAGGTGTGTAAATCACGATGAGAAAACGTTTTTATAATGAAGCGTGACAACAGCGTGCCTCTCTCCCGCATGTCACTGGCGGAGCGTCTGCGCACCAACATTAGGCCTTGTCCACATCACCACGTCACACGACGTCGCGTTGTCAACATGAAGTGCGGTATAGCGGCGCGGTACGTTGATCTAACGTGTTAACTCACGGCACGGTAGCGTCGCCGTCGTCGCTGCGGAACGTTGGACGTCGGTGGAAGCGGATTAATTTGACTTGGTGAGGAACGTTCAATACGCTGGGATAAGACAATAGATAATTTCAAGAAAAAAATAACGCATAATATTGCGACATCAGTTTTTGATACGGTAACGTAAATTGAACTTAGACATGATGTTGTGGACAAAGCCTTACCCATTGGTGCCTTGGTGGGGTTGACTTTGTTCACTCATATTAAAAATACATAAAAAGTTATGAACAGATTTCACACGAGATGATCGACAAAAAGTAACGTGAGTTGCAACTTTAAACTTTCCTTTTCTACCTATAACTGATCTGTGAGTCAATGAATTAAATATTATAGTGATTTTGTGTTTTCGCAACAAGTCGTTTTACGCAGCACGACCAAACTGAATAGCGTGAAGAGTAAATTATAGCAGCAGGTAAGTGATGCAAAAGACATAATAAGATGTCGGCAAGCGATATACGCTTAATTTCTAACATTTAACTTATCTTTAAACGTACTCTTTTATCTTATCGCTTTAGAAACTTCAGGAAATTAGTTCTTCTTGCTTTTCATACGACAACACTAATATGTATCTAAATTGCTTGCCACTATTTTAGTTATTAACTGTACCTACACCTTCATCTAGTAGAAAATAACAACGTAATCGTATTTTTAAATGTTTTCGAATAAACTATTTTTTTTTAAATAGTTAACTGGCTATAACACTCAAAAATAAACCTACCCTTTTGTGCTGTCTTGTTAAGTCAAAAATAACAAGTGAAAAAGCAATATACAAACTGTATATTACGCTTATTAATGTATATATTATTAAACTTTTGCCGTTCCGGATATACTCATCCAATAAACACATATATACTCCTAATAGGCCATAATGCTTTAGCAAAGTCTAATTCAAGCGCGCATGTGTCTTAAGAAAGTTGCACCGTCACTGAAAGCAATTACACGGAGACGAGCCATCTCACTTTATCCTTATCACATCTATACAAGTCAACTTACTATTGTTCCGAACAACAAGTGGTTATGATCGCGTTTAAATCTGTTTATGTATGTAAGATTGTATCGGTGATTGAACTATTGATATGACAATAACTGTCTGCAAATATCTACTTTATAGAAGCATGAGTATGTCAACAAAATGTTCTTGATACTTTGGTTGCATGCGTGATGATACCTATATAAAGAGCAAAATCTAATTATAAGTTACATAAACTGGACTTGATACAGTTATTTTACGACTTCTCCATCAATCACGTAAGTAGATGAAGTAAAATTAATTATTTTGAAGAGTTTTTCCGTTCTTTACCCAAAAAGTATTCCGTTCTCTACCCAGAGTGAAAAAAATTATAAATATTTCCGAATTCTACCCAAAATATATTCCGGACTCAACCCATTGTAAGTCATTAAAGATTCAGTCCAGACAGCAAAATAAACACAAGCTACGTGTTTCAAATTATATCTTTAGGTGGATGTTCCGACACGAAGTTGTATGTGACCATCAAAGTCCATGGCAAAATTTTAGCGGGATTTAATAAAAATACCTAACGTAAGCTAATTGAAGTAAGCCAATTTTGTAACTATTCAATACGTATGACAAAGTAGACTTATCGCACGTAGAGTTATGGTTAAGATTAACTTTTTTTCCTTTGGGTTAAGTGTAAAGATCTCTTTAATTCTGATATTTACAACGGAAATAATTGGAAAGTGAACATATTAATCTCCCGGAAACATTAGCAACGATAACCTTTTGTATAAAATATTCCGGGAGATAGTGGTTAATAGTGAACCGGTCCCAGCACTGGCACTGAATCGGTGGAAAGGTGAAAGTGATATTAATAAACAACCGAACGCATGGAACTCTTGGATTAGTAGCCAGTTTGTTGCTGAGGGAATGTGTGGGAACATTGTATAAAATTTACCTACAACGTTGATCATGTTTTCGATAACTTATAACAATTTATTATATCCATAGATGATTAAAATTATATCGCATATAATAGCCGTATCATTAGATTACCGAAACTATTTGCCTGTAGATTAATTTGTGTTACTACCACAGTTTAAAGTTATCGCAATAAATTAGTGCAAAATGTATTTAATTTGATTATTGGGATAACTTTAGCATCTCTTATGTACCTACCACAATATTTCGAGTATCTTATTTATACTTATGGTGTATTGTTTCTGATAAGAAACTCCTCTTAGTGCAACTTATTAGGTATTCTCAACGCCAGTTTCACTTAATGTCGCGACTTACTCAATACACATACGTCATACATCATACTCATCCAATTACACATTACCACATACATACTGCTACACATTCCCTTCTTGCACTCCACCGACACTACTCAAACCACAGAACAGTAAAAACCTATCTCTGTTCTGTGACTCAAACCAAAAATTGATAAGTTTTAAATTTAAATATAAATCTTTAAGAAGACCAAAATCTTCTCTTTTGTTCATCACGAACAGGTATCTACTATATCTACTATGGGTCATACAAATGCCCGCCAATCGTCGCCGCGTCGCGTCGTTGTGGCCAATTCTTTATAGTTTGAGTGGAGACTACATGGACAAGAGTCTCATATTTTATGATACTTTCATCTACTCACAGCGCATAACAATATAAAAGTTTGACTTAATTGGGGTGGAACAATTGTAGTCTGAAATATGAAACTCGGTTAACTGAGTATAATTTCATTTAAACGTGCGAGTTTCGAAATAAATTATTTTAGACAATTTAAAAGGCTATCCATCATTATTCTTTTCAATTACTAGTCGTGGGCATGAATATTAAACAACAAATAAAGGCATCGTATTTATAAACAATAACAAGGGCAATATTAAAAACAGTTGATAGTGCTACCTGATATATGTGGCACTAGAAAGCGATATAAAATTTAATAATATCTTATTGTATACTCTTAATGAAAACATGAAGAATTAAAAATGTAAATTAACGTAGAAAATATACCTATCTTTATTTAACACTCTGATTTACATAAGCATTGAAAAATCTGTAGAAAATCAGCTGATTTGTGCGTTGGAAGGTCTTTAACCCGAACTTTACTCACTTGTAGCTCTATAGGTACGTAATTTTAGATTCAGTGATCTTTGTGTTAAGAGTAAAACTATCCCCAGTTTTCAGACCCGAGAGCTCTATCCTTACATCCTGTATACAAAATTATCATTTCTATGAATCATAACTAATATTATAAAATGCGAAAGTGTTTGTTTTTGTAGAAGCTGAAGAAGAACATGAGACTACTGACCACTTTTATAGGCGTGCGACGCCCCAAGCGATGTTAGTCAAAAATATATTATTCGTGTAAGTAGTCATCGAGCCCAAAACACGTGTGTACTCGGAGTAGACACTTTCCCAATACATCATCAGTAACGTAGAAGTAAATAGCAATTATTTTGAACATGATGAATGGACCAAATAATATGTAGGTAGATCGTTCCAAGAATAATGTATGTATAGTTGAATAGTTTTTTCTGTAATTGAAACTGGTGAGTTTGTAAATAACAACTATATAATAACAACTCAATAATATCCCACTGCTGGGCACAAGTCTCCTTTCTCTCAAGAGAACTGAGAGGGTTTCATAAAACTTTTATTAATTGCCATTTCTGTATAACAAACAATAATAATATGATTGATAAATTCCATTCATCTAATTTTAAAAACCATTTGATGCAACGATAAAATTAATAAAATAAACTTTTATTATTGCTGCTTTATCTGTGCTGTCTATAAATGTGTAGACATTTAATACATTTCAGATCACTTTTTAATCAGTTCCTAACTTGAGCCCAAACGATGCTTAATTTTGAATTATATACAATTCACTTAAGACTTGATGGCCTACCTAATAATCAAAGTGGACATCTTGACGGTTAATGTATTGATACAGTCCATGTGCCGTGGAGGTGCGTAGATCGTCAATTGAAGTGATGCTTGCTAAGTCACTTTCGGCTCTGATTAACGACATGTAGGCGCGTCTGGTGTGACTTTTAATTGGCTAGTAACAAGCTGAAAGTTTTTTAATTAATGAATGGGAATCGCTTAGAAGATTAACTTTTCTTCTCCATTATATTAGCATACATTGCATTTAGAAAGCGAACGTGTATTTACGTGCGGATTTGTTTGCTATTGTTAAGACGGGGCCAAGTAATGTATTAAAAGTAAAGTATATCAAGAGGCGCATTCGTAACAACACTAAATTTCTCTCGTGCAAAATTGTAAAAACTATACATAATCTAGCTCTATTGAAGCGTTTCTAAGAATAGGAATGATTTGCTATCGTGCAGACTGCACACTAGCTCAGCACCAATCATACGAGGCTTGAATTAATCTGCGAATGTACGTAAAACAAGCTATTGAATTGTTTTACTAGCTTTCATTTGTGTTGAAAAACTGTACTTGTTGTGTTATGTTTTACGATGATTGGGATTTTCACTTACAGGGTCAACGAACACCCATGGGAAACTTCGTAAAAGAACGACTATTGTTATTTATGCAAACAAAACGAGATTTAATGTCTAAAGCAACCAACTACAATATTCTAGCTAGACTAGAACTGTACGGAAAACTAACACTCGAAATCTGAACACGGTAAAAGACAGTATCGTAGCTAAAAATAAAATCGAAATGTAATCGGTAATCGGTCGGCGTGTGTCCGTGATCTCCTAACGCCAAATTCTTGCCTCAATACCTCAATTTCGTTAAAATTTCTCACTTTGTTTTCACACCACGTAGTAAGTATGGTTGTTAGACATTATTGGATTCGTCATCGATTTAACTATTTGAGTCGAAAGTTCTTAAATATCTGTAGCGTTTGTTTTTGATGCACTTCTTGAAGAGTATCTAAAGTTAAAAACTTAAAATCATTGTCTAGATAACAATCAATTGGTGACAGCAAAAATGTTTAAAGTGCAATAAGTAATTCACGTCTAAACAGATATCAGATATTAATATAATAGCCTCTATCAATTAAAGTAATGATGCATACTAATAAGAGAAACAAATCGCTTGTAAAGCTATTAGAATCGACCTTTTCTGTTCTAAAATGAATTATAAATTTTACACTTTAGTACCGCAATTAATATCATTGCAAGGTTATTGTCAGCCGTTTCGCATTAAATGGACTTGACTAATGTGGACGAAAAAGAAAAATCTCTCTTCAGTCTGACTGATTGATAGTAAAGTGCGTAACGGAACACTTGTGTATCGAACATATATCGCGGTGACGTATTGATTAGGTGATTCGCTAAAGAGCAACGTGAGCTCAAGGTTACACCACGCAACACTTTCACCGATGGCCGCAGTTCGTTGCTCTCCGAATTCAGCATCTTCGTACTCCCGGTATCAATGGTTACACGCTCGAACTCGCACCTTGGGGCGTCCCCAAACTAACACAAGCAAAATTCCGCTCAAACCTCATCGACATAGCATTCAGTTCGGAGTGTGGCGGAATGCCTGCAAGATGCTATCCGTTGACGTTTACGTTCAATGCCCGTTGTAATGGTATCGAGAAACGTAACGTGGCCCACTTTCTCTTTTAAGCACACGTTGTCTCTTTCTTAATTTTGTATGGCGAGGTCCGAGGAGCGAGATGGTAGTATTTAAGATGTTTCGTTGAGGAAGCTGGGCTCGCTTTCTTCGCCGCACTTGGCATTGGAAGTGTACAAAATCCGGTAACTTTCGTTAGCTACAAGCGATTGTGTGGATTCTGCGGGGGCATTAGTGCCGGTCGGGCCGCGACGACTCGTTACAATTAGCCGGTCTTTCTTGGTTACGTAAGGATTATTTTATCAGTTCGGTAACAGTATTTGTTGATCTGTCATGATTGATAGTCAACTAGCTTATTAGAGCAAGTAAATAAAAATATCGTCTGCAGATATTAGAGAGCAATATTTAGCTATATAAAGTAGGAACTTAGAATGATGTGGCAGATTTTTAATGAAATCATTATTTTATTACTAAGATAAGATATTTTATTATTAAGATAAGATTTGTAAGAATGCGTAACGTACCTATCTAAAATATTATGTTAGCAACAAAAGCGAAAACAGATCGGAGCAACGTTTTGAACTTATGTAAGCACTAAAATACAGTCGGTACAATGTCACCATTATATTCACATTACGTTACAGTCACATTTGATATAAAATTACCACCGAGTGCGTCAACATTACGCAAGCGAAAGTGTTCACAAAAAATGTCTCTCATTAATTTAAGAAAAGTAAGTTCGTGCAAGTTCTTTAGCGTTTCCTTTTGCTGGTGTAAATAGCACGTATCATGTTGTAAGTTATTATTGCCTATAAAAATATTTTACTTTTCCTTTAGGTAGCGCGGTGGAGTCTTTTCACTCTGATGTTTATTCGAATATTGACTCTTATTGATTGCGCAAATGACGGCAGCCTATTTATGACTATCATTTACCTGTCTTTCTAAGTGCCTACTTTATAAGATACGGTGATAACGCAGTAATGTACGGATAGGTATCATTTATCTATCTAGGAAATTTCTAACAAAATTTATTCATTGGTGTCGAAGCTGAAGACCATTTTAGAAAGAAAAACAGGAAGTGGACTATTGAGGAGAAGAATATATTAGGTACGCAACAAGTGAAAAAGAAAATCGATTTTGAGTCGTATCAAGAGCTCAAATATTTGAAACAGTGACGTTCGCTCCAGCATAAAGTTTTAAACTCTTAAATAATAAGAAAAGTTTGAATATTTGGAGTCTTTTTGGAGCATTTCTGTATTTGGAAGATTATTCAGTGTCTGCCGAAGATTTCCATTTAACTACAACGCTAATACACACTTTGTAAGAAAAAGGTTTTCGTATACAATCTCCAATCTAGTAGATAACACACCTATACATGCATACACACATGTAAGACAATAATTGTAATTACAAACTTCACGCGGCTTTGTTCGTGTTGTTGGCTCGACTAATATCTTACTCTTTGTGCTTTTGTCTAGCATACATCACTCATAGACCTTTCAACTTTCTTGTAAGTGGGGAAAAAAATGAGTCAATCCGTACAATACGCATTGTGATGTATAAAGGATAAACAACACTTTCGTATTTCTGTAAGAAGGATTAAAAAGAACTATATAGTCGTTTTCGTGACATTTAAATAAATTAACTAATTAACTGACACGGCTATTCCGTCCGACCAGAATTTGGTTCATGTACATGTAACAACAGCGAGCGGCTAAGTGTCCCCGACAGATACATCTCGCGCAGGCGCAGGCCGCCACTGTTGGTAGTACGAAACGCTAGAACAAATTTACTAAAAGAAGCACCGGTAACGCGAGCATTTCACACACTCAATACTATCCACGTGAAATGTGATCTGTTTGCATGTACTCTGAGTGAATTCAACAGAATAGCGTAAATTGTTATTTGTTACAAATAAGTTCAATTTATTTTGTTGTGTTAGGTAACTAGTTTTTAAGACTAAGTAATATCATTTTAGTTTCCTGGTTGAGATGGCTTCACTATCGTATTGGAATATTCTGTAAGGATAGTTGTAAGTTTAGATAAATAAATAAATAAAAGTTATCCTCTTAGAATAGAAGAATACTTTAGAATAGAATTTATTTAAAAAAAAACACATATTTGATTACATGGTACTAACATTGCAATTTACAAATGTGAGTATAGAGTATAGACAAATAAAACAGTAAACATCTTCAAAGTAATAAACACAAAATAAACACACAACTTAATAATATAGTATTACGCTATTTATCCTCGAAGGGGTCGGCAAACGTGCATCATGTCAACAATTCGACAGTTTGTTTCTATGTAATTGTTTCCGTTTAGTACTTATATATAATGATATATAATGTCACTATTTCATCTTAACACGTGGGTGTCGTAAAAGGCGACTAACCGAGTAACTTTAAGCAGACAAGAACACTACAAGTAAAGGAAAATTCGAAACAAACCCTGTACCAACCTGTCTGGCCAGAATGGTATAGCCGGCTTAATTCCCTCCACATTCTTTGGAGGAGACCCGTGCCCAGCAGTGGGACCATTATGGGTTGAGATGATGAATAGGGAGCGAGCCTATTGTCATTAACCGAGCTCAACTCCTAGCTGATGCTAAGAAATTCATGACGAAAAACCCATACCGTTAATATTTGACCCGGGAATTGAAGAACCCAAGAATTTTTGTGCAGCAGTCGTATTATATACAAAAACAAATCACTGTCAAATTGGATTTTATGATTTAATTTTAAAAAAAATTAATGCATGTTGCTTATTTTGAAATGTTTATAACATTTCAAATATATTTTCCCGAAGCTGGAAAACAAAATATGTCCCCGTTTGATGACAAAACAACCCCCTGTTTCATGACTAACCAAACATAGCTGGTAAAGCGTGGGGGTGATAATCCTCTGCCTTTTCGGGGAAAAAGGCGTGATGCCATCTTATGAAATACAATTGGGTTAACACGTCACTTTCGTTTCGTCTCCACTTTGCTGGATTCCGAGCTTAAAGTGTCTTCAATACCTACGACCAGTTTCAAAAGCCATTATAATAAAACTACGATGACACTATTAAGTACATGTTCGATAAATTAATACGAAAATATAAAGCTATAAACATTGATGTGTTAATGTCGGTTCTACTCGAACTCAATAGCTTCCGTATCTTGACGAAATTGACCCGGTTTTCTAAGAAAATTGCCTTATTTGCATGAACTTGTAGCAGTTAAAAAGTATATCGACGCCCGCCGCTCTATACAATGTAAATGATATACGTCTCACTAAGTTTGCTAACCTATTATTAATATTTTTTATGAAAGTCTTTAAAAGACTTTTTTTGGAAACTTTTATTGTTTGCAAGAAACCATTAATCGTAAAACGTCTATTGTATATTATCTTACCTAACCTCAATATAACAAAACCAAAATCGGACTGATTTTATTGACATAATTAAAAAACATTAACAACGGGTTTTTATGGATGACAGACGAATTCTTCGCATTATTATAATACTCAGATTTTGACATGATTTTGTGCTCATCAAACATTTCAATTAAATATGCAAAGCTATACAGCCATTATTACTAACAATAAAATTGATCCTAATATTTTACATAGTATGATAAATAATATTCACTTGTTTTACGGCAAATAATGTATAAGAAAAGTAAAAAATATATTAGTATTACCTAAAGAATTTAACTACTTGCTAACAAGACAAAACAAGTGGGACTAAAAGCTAATATTAGATCATTGTTTAAAAAGAAACCACCAGGTGAACTTGTTCTATTATATCCACCACCTTAAAAGAATCTTAATCTCCACGTCCAAAGCATTGTACTAGCATTTCCTCAACATACTTACTCACAATAATAATAACTATAACTTAACAAAACAAACAAACTAAAACATGCAGGTTACAAACAATCTTAATCGAACCAGTTGTGAGATTAAAAATGAAAACGAAATGAATAGAAAGAAACAAGTTCTTTGGGATTATTTACAATCACCATTGTAAGTAATTTGTGTTGTATATTTCCGATACATAAAACCGGATCTGTGGTGAAACGTTTCGCTCCCTGAACTTTTCCAGCTAACTGATACCCACTATCGTATAACATACTACTGGTTTTCATTCATCTCATTAAACTAATTTTAAATGTCTCCCCGGCTTATTACGATTTAACTTTTGATACTGTTTAAATTAGCAACTAACAAGGGTCACCTCTGCGTTTTATAAAAGCTTTTTGATTCATAAAACACATTATAATATATTTTGTAATCGTAATGCTTCTTATTTGAGAAGGTTATTTTGCAATATGTAATCTAGTGTCAATCAATGGATTTCAGAAATAGGTGAATTATTTCTACTTAGTGTAAATTTGTTTTGAATAAAACTATAATATTTCGAGACATGCTTGGACTACATAAATATAATTTGAGAAACAGGTAATTAGTAACAGGTGTTTAGTAGTGTTTATGTTATTCTAATTAAATTCACGTGACCTACTCGTCGGTATTACAGCCAGTAGGGCTCTAGGCGCATGTATTATCAGCACTCACAACACTTTAACAGCATTAAATACATGCTGCTCACGTCTATGCCGCGGCATTATGCAAATTATTTAAGTACACTTATTTACTGGATTTTAGTATCTTTTTAGGTTTAGAGACCAGACTAATAACAGCCTATGTAATAGCTGATAGCTTTATGGACTATGAGGCTTCTCAATTGAAGCTAGTAACTATTTTATGTGTCTGTTTTGGGTAGAAACAGACGAAGTTTTATCTACGGAAGCGTACTTAATGCTCCATAGACAATGTTTAGTTTATTTATAAGTTAGTTGAAGGCAAGATTACTACTCAATAATTAGGAAGCGTAAGAAACTCGAGAAATTCTGATACTGTTATTACGGACAGAATTTGTCAAAATGTCAACAAGTGCCAGAAAGTTTGTTTATAAATACCTATAGTGTTAAAACAATTAGACTAAAAACTAGGATAGTTTCTGTTTAAAATAAAGTAAGTAATTAGCTACTATAGCGAGAGCAACACAAACAAGTTGAAAACGATAATCACAAGCGTAAAGAATACAAAAGTTTATCAGTGTGAGTGATCTTCACGCGGCGGAACAAGCAGTGGGAACGAATGATTTATGTGGAGTATGATGAAGAGAAAGTCGCTCCAAGTTTACGGGCCAAGGACGAGGGCGTCGCTCCCGAACCTTGCGTAACACCATGAGATAATTTATTGCGTCCGCCGTCCGCCGGTCAGAAGCGCTCGACCACACGGACTTTATGACGAAACGCGGATACCGATCAAAGGACAATGACTCTGTATTCTGGCTGACCTATGCTCAAATGCCCAGGGTTATTGCTTTCACTGCGCTGGGAAATTTTGATGGTTGTCTTGATTATCCAAATTGTTTCGTTCAAGTCACGTAGGAAAGGAAATTATACTTATTTGATGGAGACACGGTTATACGTATTTTAGACGATAATGATTATAAAGGAACATTATATTTAAGTGCAAGAAGTTCAAATAGGTATAACGTGAGTAAAAAATAAGCTCACTATATATTTACCTTTTTATTTATAATACAAAAAGGTCAATAAAAGGTCAAATAAGCTTTATATCCTTACATTCAGCAGCCTATTAGCAGCCCAATTATTTTTCATATTGCTGCTCTGGTTTTATAATGATAATGGTATTCTGAAATACCCAAGTGCGTACAAATTAAACACCGCCTTTCTTAAAATTTAAACATAATTTTAAGCCCTAACCTTTTTTATTAAATCTACTGCAAATAAGATAGAAAAAATAAACAAACTACAAACGAGAAATGAAATGTTAATATTTTGTCCTTAGGCACTTTCACTCTCGCGCTTTGCTTAATACGAAATGTGCTTACGAATGTTACATAAGTTGTGCACAAGCAAGGCGTGGAACTCGTATACCGTACCTCGTACTTGCATAGGTAATTACTCAGGGAGAAAGTCGATATATTTCGGCGAGAAATGATCGAGCATAAGCCATGGCTCACTTTCAGATCTTAACGAACATTACATAATATTCGAGATTAAATTGAAGGCTAGATCCAAATGTTATATAATACACATAACATGGAACAACTATTAATAGTTTTTCTTAATTTCTCCATCTTTTTAATAAACAAAATCAACTAAAATGCATACTTTCCTAAAATTTCTCTTAAATTAATTTAAATTTAAAAGTAATGTGTACACATAATTTTCACTGGCTGACGCAAGTGCTGCTGTTTAACTAATAAACATGTTTTTATAAATTTTAATTGGTTTATCTACAATACATAATAGGTAGACGTAAAACATATTTACCAGATAATTGAATGAGCAAGAAATTGTATCTCTGTAGGTTATAGGTTATTTTCCCTTAAAAGCAGAACTCGTAGTTGGTATTCACCATCATATTCAGTCGTATATTTATTGATCCTCTTTGTAAAGCACTACAGTGCTCCTTTTATAGTTTTATTACGTGATAGTAACATAACGTAGACACTTGACCTTTTTATTTTTTTATTTGCCGATACTTAAATGTTAATAGTTCATAGAAAAAAAAATTATGATAAAAAGCATACTTACAAAAATATATCGGTGACATATATTTGGAAACGACCCAATTCAAGGAAGCCTGGAACAAAAGAAAAGATTTTTAATAATTTGTTAATGAAATGACTACCAATAAATAACAATGAACACTTGAATTATTAACAGCGTAATCAGACAGTTCAACTATGCTTTAATTGACCATTGACACCATTTAATTTTGTTCACCTTACCATTGAAAACAATACACTGTCATTGCCAAAGTTATTGAAGGTTTTATTAATTGATGAGGGATATTAAAAATTTCTTTGTATGAGGTCTTCGATCAATAATACTTAATAGGTACTATAACAGTATGCTCATTTTCACTAGTTATTATTAATTTATAAATAGACCTACAGGAAATAGAGAAACAAAAATTACAATGATATGCCTACTCTAAAAAGCTGCTATTTTGATATTACAAACACACACTTCAATTTTATTTATTTGTAGGTTTATAGAATAGATAATAAATTTAGTAGAGTTCTCCGTCGAATTTAGGTATTTGCTGTGACGGATTTTTTTATAGATATTTACATGTTCTTTAATATTGTAGTACATTGTATTGTTCTATCATCAATAGTTTTTGCAGCGCATGCGATGAAAGATATTTTATGAAAATTTTTGTTACAATTTGGATTACATTATTCAAGTTTTAGTATGGATCCCTAATTATTTCTGGAAACATAACTAGCCTATGTTACTGGCGAAGATGAAGCTTTCTAACAGTGAAAAAAATTTAAAAATCGGTCGAGTAGTATTTGAGTTAAATCGAAACAAACAAATCTTTCCTCGGTAAAAAAATAATTTAGAAAAGCTCTAGTTAATATGTCAAAATGATCATTAAAAACTTATTGACTTTAATAAAGTATTTTTCATATGAATACGTAAATCATAAATTATGTGTGAATATCATTATTAATTCTTTACTACTTATGTAATGAAATGAGTGAAATGTGTGTGTCTATATTTAGATGCTTTCTGATCATAGCTGGTTAGACATACGCAATGAATATAATAACATATTGCAAGCCTGATGTCTTACTATTGTTCTATTATGATGTCGTAACAAACAATGATAATTCTATTACCCAAGTTATCTATGTCGCATTGTGAACGTAGTGAAATCGTCCTTGTAACAATGTAGGTAGACAATAAGTTATTTTAGCTTCCTGGGGGGGACTTACGTTTCGGCGGAAATAAGTAAAAGTGAAAGCATGTAACGAAGGCACTCTAACAGTTTGCTGAAAGGGATCGCGGTTTGTCGTACCGTGTCGCCTTTAATGAAACAATACTTATAATTACTCACTTGCTTGCTTTGCTTGTAATGTTAATTGGAGTTTCAACTTGTATTTTAACAACTTGTTTGAAAGTAAGTCTTAGAATAGTGTCTGATGAAATGAATGATACGTGTAATCACGTTTAGAATCAAGTGTAATGAAAGTCAGTGCATTGTACTTATGTCAAAAATATCTAATACTAAAAATCGCGCGGGGCATCGCTCCTGTCGTTCTTTATTTGGCCACTGCTCAGCTCCTATTGGCCGTAACGTGATGTTATATAGCTTATGTTACTCAGTGATAATGTAGCTTTCTAACAGCAAAAGAATTTTTAGAATCGGTTCAGTAGTTTCTAAGTTTATTCGTTACACACAAACATACAAAAATACAAATCTTTTCTCTTTATAATATTAGTGTAGATGTAAATGAGCATCTCCGCGATCTTAACTACGTACATATCTGTATACAAAATGTTTTGAAAATGTTAAAAGTATTTGCTTTACAGTTATACATATATAACATTAGTATCCACATTTGAAACATAGCTTTAGGTTTATTTTCATTTATACGCGAGTCTTTCTAAATAATCAAAGACTACTTTCATAATTGAAACCTGAACTAGTTTGTATTGTAGAACGCACTAATAAATGAATGATATTACGAATCTAGTATCAGTGGTCGGACGAGTAAAGCTATGTAGTGTGATCGTAGGATGGATGTGGTCTACAAGTACTCGTAAATACAAGATGAAAGTGGTGAAATCTAAAGACAGGCCGCGAGAAATCGCCGCAGTAATAAATAATGCACTAGTTCAGTCTCGCAAGCCCTTAGAACCACCAACTGGTTCCGACATACAAGTATTTCGACAAGAAACATTGACTATATTGACAGTACTCGTTTAGGCGCAGCCCACTGTCGAATATCGTTAAGTACCTTTCTATTTAGATAATTGCCGGAAGATTAAGCTGTTCGATTAATCGATTCGATAAGCTTTGGTAACGATGATACGTAGATTTAGAGAATTAATGATGACTCAATATACCAAATTACTGATATTAAAAGTTTCACTACTTAAGTTCTTAAATAGACGACTTGTCGATCTGTAACTCGATTTAATAACTTAAGTGAAAATTATATATTGCACAATTGCTTACGTAAAATTATATTACATTTTTTACAAGATGAAATAGAGGACCTAAGACGTAAATACTATTTATCTACGAATACTATAGGTACTTAATATTTATGAATTCAGAGAGAATGCTATTCACATGCATAATTACCAATATCAGATAGCATACTCGGAATTTCAACATCGATTTAATCGGAGAGAAACAAAAGTCGATATCGCTGTCAAATCAGTGCCCTAACTCATCGAAATATATCCAGTGTCCAAAATATTGTCAGTCTTAAGTAATAAGTAACAAAAACTTAGGTCAGCTGTACATATATTTGATATTGTAATAACTTTGGAAAATATGGAAGCTAGGCTAAATTCGATACGGCTGAAACTATATGATATGTTTTGTATGCGTAGAACAGAGATAGATATTTCATTGTTCTGTGTTTGTATGTAATGAAAATCCCAGTTTTGTATACAATTAATTTATAACAGTCAGACGCCAATCAGATATTTATTATATGAAAATCCTATAAATTATATTAGTGAGAGAATTTATCCGTGTAGTGATGGTTTAAGAATACATAATGTCATGTCCATCCCAACCGAGGATGTCGTAAAACGCAATCTTTGGAGGAGACCCGTGCCCAGCAGTGGGATGATTATGGGTCGTAATTAAGATATATTAGTGAACTGAAGTACTACTTCAGTTTTTCATTTATAAATAGTTTATATCTATTATTTTATGTTGTAAATATTGTTATTAAATAAAGTTAGGTACTGTTTATAGCTTATAATGGTAAATAAATTAATATAGGTACAGACTTGCAATAACATTACCGTATTCTTATGCTTCCCCACAGATTTAAAAAACACCAATTACAGAGTTTGTTTTTGAGGTTGGCAAAGAAGATTCCATAAAACCTAATGCAATCAAGTTTACCAATCTTATCCACATAAATTTTAAGTTATTTAGATCAATAAATACAACTGAATAAATATTCAAATTTATTTACAGTTTATTCGTCTGAGCTAAATACTTTATTGATTTATACCCACTAATATAAAATTAACACTTTAATTGACTATCTTAGAACCTCCTACAGAAAGTTATCTCAAATTGAATGTATGTAAGTATGTTTGATTAGTATTTTGAGCTGTCGCATTGCTATAAGCTGATTGTGATCTCTTTATTAGTGTCCAACGTAATTATAGACATGTAAAGTGAATTGATGTAGTCTGGCTACCGTCTGACATTATAGTGTTATTCACAAAAAAAATTCGAGTCATTGACTTTAAACTTGATTAGTAGATATAGTCTTTATGGTGGTAGTAATAAGATTTGTTATTATTTATAAATATGGCTGTCACCTTTACCACATCCGTCGTCTCGGCCGCCAACCAAACTCATTTGCCGTAACACAAACTGCACGTCATAATTGGAGCACAATAATTTGATATACTTTCTCCGATTCAACGTTTAAATAATTCATAAATTTCAAACATTCTACTCACTTACATACATGAGTTTAATTAATACTTTCGGTTTCTTATACTTACACAATTAAAATATACTTAAATATTTTAGAACTTTTCTTATAAAAGAACGAAATATGTAAAGAAATAAGTAAAAGAAAATAGAATTTTAAAGCTTACTTAAAGTGTTTTTGACCTATAACCATAAACAATATCGTATAAGTGAAATTACACCGGATAAACGATATACGTCCGCCGTACAACGATTTATTAGATATGCATCTTTAAAATTAGCTATCTATAATATTAAGTCGTTGTTAACACATACTTACACGTCCTACCTTTATCGCACTAATAAATTGTCGGAGAAGAACTTAATACTTCCTCTACTTAATATGTTTTCTCTTCACTGACACGCAAGTGGCTTATTAAATGTGAATAGTTTAATTAATGGTTACTCATTTGCTACAATAACTCATTTCGAGTACAATAGCTAAGTTGACAGTTAGTTGTCTATCCCTAATGTAAATAAATGTTCACCAAACAGGTATTTCTCACTAGACTTGTGGAGCCAGTATTGACGTGAAGGGGGACTTTCAAGTGTCCCTCCTAATCACAGATACAGCTGCATAACAAAAGTGAAATCTGCAGTTTCCCCGCAAGCACTTCACCGCCGCTTTGGGAGAACATAGGGGCACTATCACACTCTCGTTACATCAAACATACGGGTGAACCTTGTTTGCCACCCACAATTATTACATACATTACATTATTAACTTACAAATGACATATAGTGGCGCTTTCTAATGATACATTGCATTGCTGTTATTACGAAACGGTGGAATGTTATCAAGAAATATTTCGCATAAAACTAAAATCGAAACCTTAGTGTATAATTATGCGTCTGTATGTTATACATCAAATTACAACTGCGAATATAAAATGAATAGGTTTTTAAATACGAATATCTGAGCATGTATCTCAAATAACGAGTGTTTAATCGGCGCCTCGGGCGTACACTCGGTCTGATCAAAACAATCAATGGAAAGCTGTTAATCTGACCACTGTTCGCATAACCGCATTCTTCGTGAGCCTCATCCGATAACAAAAAAAATTACATCAGCTTGGTTTAACGCCGATGTTAGACGATAATAAAATTATATTTCTCTTTATTTCAATAACAGATCAATCGATCGGAAACATTTTTAATTGAATGCTCCAATGAGTGACAGACTATTTTCGTTAGACAACATAATTGTGGTATCTATCAGAAGAACTGAAGCTGTCTGAATTTAGACGTGTCTGTTTAAATTGAAAGTATTTATTAATGTTATTACTTTAACGTAGTATCACGACTTCTTTGCTAAACAGATAGGCAGGTGTATCGCAACCACGAGCCAGCTGTAACTACATTTCCTAGTGTTCTAAAAATCCTAAAAACACGATATTTTGTCTAAACTGCCAGTACAGAAGCCCATTTCTTCTTGTAGAATCAGTGCGGGCAGCGGTGCATACGTAACCAAAGATTATAGCCAAAAAATACTAGTTTAGTAATCCTACCAACAGTCGAATTAAAGATAGGGACTATTACTTTTTAGAGGCTATTAAAATAAAGCAAATTCTCATTTATGTGGTCCTATAACTATTAACTATTCCATATTCATTTAGCACATGTTATGACGCTCTGAATTGTTTTTAACAGTTATTGACTCCGTTGTGTATCGGTAACACCTATTAAATTCAATTAAAAGTTACATTTTATATCCTACCCATTAAATAACCTAAATACCTAAAAAACGTGTTCACGTTCAAACAAAAATATTTTTACGGTGTTTTTTTTTAAAGATTTTTTGTCGGCAATTACGAAAACGTCGTACGAAATACGTAACAGATTTAAAATCTTCACTTTTTATGACAAACAAAATGATGGCAATGTATCTAATTAAATTGACCCTGTTTGTATGGAACAAGAGATCACAACTCATTTCCCAGGCAAAAGAAATGAGTCCCACTTAAAATGTGTGTCTCAACAACAATACCTGGCTTGCTCCCGCGACGACATCAACACTTACATCTAACCGTTTTACTACAATTTGTAGTACTTGTTATCGAAGAAACACTTTTTACTTAACACACATTGTAACACTGAGACTAATATAGTCTGCAAGATATACAAGCAAGCATATTGACTATCCGTTTCTCTAACTCTAACTCAATCAATTCATAACGCATTGCAGACAAGTTAAGGAAGAGTCAATTCCAAATGTTTTAAGTATCGAAAACATCGCTGTCTAATTTATATAATGAATCTTTTACATTAAAATGATCCGTAAACTTTTCAACGAAAACGTCCTAAAATGAAATGAAATTTTCTAATCACCTTATCTGCATAATAAAGTACGAGTAAAAGGTATAATTGTGTGTTCATAAACTTTTCGTTTAATTACTTTTGTCGGACTCTTGTCAAAAGATATATAATTTTAAGTTATGAGTTAATTTGTGGCTCGCTCTGACAAGACCCACGCCAAAACATAAAGTTATATAGCGTTTCAACTTTCATAAAATAACTTATTTCTTAATATTAACTTGAAACTTCACTTCATAATGATTTAATAATAAAATGTGCAAAATCATGTATTGTACAAAGGACGGGCATCATATTTATTAAACAAGTTAGTATTGTAAGCTGTAAGAAAAGCCACTGCCTGTTGACGTTATCGATTGATGATTACAAACTACAAGATTTAAATAAATTATAACTTTAATAAAATATAATAAATAAAGGCAATGTAATATTATTTACTGCTCCCAATCCATGTCTAAAAGCAATTATGCACTTTATAGTGTGGACGGAACCGGCGACGTAGTAACTAACCTGCTCCTTCACCACTGGTCTACTTCCCTGACCTAAAAGATAGATATGTAGATACAATTTCCCTTATCTTTACGATAAACTTTAAGTCTCACGGGTAATTTAATATTTTAAGTGGCGTTTCTCCGACTTATTATTGCTATTGTCTCACGGAAATTCTTTCCTTAACCATTTATTAGATACGGATGAAGAGTTAAATGTTGTCATTATCAACTAGATCAATTTTAGTTTTACAATTTTATCAGAACAATTCTCAGATTACTTTCAATATTTATCTAAGTATTAAACTATTGGACCAAAACAACCAATATCGGCAAATTAATAGCAATTCCAATTAATTTATAACAAAAGTTCTTTTGGTGCAAATAGAAAATGAGTTTTATAAAAATGCTTACACGGTGAAGAAAAAAATTTAAAGTAAGCCTTTAAATTTTTTTCTTCTTTTTTTACTTAGTACAAAAAAATCTGTAATTGTGTGTGTTTGTTATTTTCGGTAATACCATAACAATATGCAGGTGGTATTGACAGCACTAGGAACGCTGAGGAGTGCCCCTTCATACCAAACTGACATACTGACTCGCTTTCCACAAGGCATGGCGCAGGCGGCGCGGCGCAAGATGCAAGCCATGCTATCTATGCTTACACACATTATAACCCTGGCTGTCCATTAGTATAAAGCCTCTGGTACAATATTGGGCCAAGTAGCTATGTTGGGCCAATATGTGTATATATGGCTACTAGGCATGTTTAACAGTACAGTAAATGTTGTCGATATTTTATGCATACATGAGAAATATGACTCGCCAACAGCGTTCCAACGTTGGCGGTTTTGCCCGGTTGCTGGCCCAATATATACAAGGCCCTTAACACGTATAGAACAATAGATAATCATCATTCAACTAATGTCATCTATCAATCAGATGTCAGCTAAGATTGTTATCGCTAACTATGCCTGGTTAGTATTTGGTGATTAATATCCATAACGACCATGGCTGAGTATTGTTTTCTATTTAGATTTATGCATTTATTTTTTTGGAGTATGAATAAATCTAGTGAAAAAGTCAAAATGTAGCTTTACCTATTTTTTATCTTGGTAATATAATTTTCATGACGAAATTTAAAGCGAAAAAAAATCAAAATGTCAAAAAAAAAGCGTTTAGAGAATAGTGTGGATTGCTTCACCGACAAGAGTTGATATTTTTAGTAAAAAGCACTAGCTAAACTTAAGTATTTAAAACGTACGTATTTGCATTCGGTATGAACCTATACGCATGTGCATTCGGTATGAATAGTTTATTTCCACAGAAAAAAAAAGGTTGCTGTCCAAAATATAATCACCAATGTAAAAGCGTACTTGAACTTGTATCACTGAACACTAAAAGTTATGTAAATAATTTTATTTTCAAAATAATATGTGCACTAGCACGAGCGAGAAAGCAATTCAATTACAACACAACTTATTTGATATTTAAACAGTCTTGACGGAAATTAAAACTGGACATGCTCATTAACGCTTTCACTCCGATGTTTCCGTTACATTCAAGTATTATCTGCTTCACGTGAATCCTATACTGTGGAAGTGAAAGTAACACATAATAAAATAAATAAATATATAATAATCTTATTATTTTGTCGCATAAGCCACGATAAAATCGAACTGAATTTCTAATGTGAAAACATCGTAATAAATGCATATCGAATACGTAACATTTAGCATAATGTAAAAGTTATCGAAGTTGCGTAACGACGCCGATAGTTCGCAAAAATATGTATTTATAGTTACCGTTGTATAGAAAGTTATCTATTTTAATTAAAGTTGGACCGTGACACTGTGTCGGATGAATGTAGTCGGTAGGTGAGGCTCTGTTTTACTCAATATAAAAATAGAATAAAGAAAAATATTCAAGCATTAGTTTCACAAACTTTAGAAAAACTTTTCAGTATTCGTGAGTGCTCAAGAACGGTTTTCAGGAAGTTCATCTGTTGACTAATAAATGAACAAGTAATGAGTTTGATTCATTGATAGATCACTAAAATAATCTTAAGTTTATGTTATTGAGACATCCGAATTTAACCCTACCACATGTACAAATGGTACATACAGCCTAAGTTAAAGCACCTAAAATGACAGAAGCATAAACTTTCAGCTCACTACATTGAAATCCTTTTAAAGTAATATTTGCGACATATGAATATTTCAACACAGCACTTAACAATCTCAGAAGATGGCAGAACACCGTGACGCAGACCATGCACTTACAAAATCTTGATGCATTCAAACAATAGAATGGGAAGTCCTACTGTGTACACGAATTTCGCAATGCACTGTTTAGCTACCACACGCAGTAATAACCGCAGTGCTGTGCCGTATCCGCTCTCCAAAGATAACACTAATACGAATAAGTCGTTTCAGTTAACGACTTTCAAGTCAGGTACATAAAGACAGTCTACCAGATAATTTTAACTACTGCCTGTCTCAATAAGGAATTTAGAAAATGTATATTGACGTCATGTAAGGTGTGTGAAGAACGGGCTTGAGAAAATTGTATAAACACACACACTTGAAAACCAATTTCTTCTTTTGAATAGGCAAGTGACAATCCCTAGTATAAATTCAAAGAGGCATCTAGAACTTTAGCGTAAAAGATATTCCTAAACGAGAAGTGCGATTAATATATTACAACTTACAATTGCTAAAATTTGAAAGTCGCCAGATTTACTGTCTCTGTCTACCTTTCTGGGTAACACACACGTACAGAAAAATCAATAAAGATTAATTATAACCAATACCATAGCTTAAATATATATAATTAAAATGCCTTTGTCGTCGTCATGTCACTGGATGGATTTCAAAACACAATGATTTTAACTTGAACAGAAAATGCCACAATGATCAGACATTATTATTAAACAAACATTTCAGAACGAATTTTTTGGAAGAAGAAGATCGAAGAAGTATATATGTGGTTAATATACTTTAATTTTTTAATGGAAGTTTTATTACTTGGTATAGGACACCAATTTAGTGTTGAATCTACTTTTGTTAGTGAGTATTTTCAGGGCTCTTAACGAAGAGGTAAAAGAAGGCATTTTGTCATTCAAGACTTTGTAATTTCTTATTTAGATTTCGATTATTATTTTTATTTTATTATTACTTTAGATTATTCTAGAGATTACGCATCCTGGGAAACAGGCTGCAAAGTTACTCATCTACAATATCGTGAATTATTTATTTGTTTTTTTTCCTACAATCATGTATTTTTTATATATTTTATCCCTTAATCTCAATACCTCTTATGAAAATAAAATTATAAACATTACATATCTACTCATATCTACATAGGAAACATAATAATGAAATACAAAGAAAGTATTCCGGGACAATATTTTCAAAATGATGTCGCCATATTAAATGAAACCTATACAGTTCCGGTTACTTCCGTGATCACATAGATATTAGTAATAACGTAAAAGAAGAACCCCACGGAACACCTATAAAACGCGAGCTGTGTGACGTGTGACCTACTTTCCACACACCGGCTACACCACATGCCGCTTCATTGACTAACTCTTAATGCTAACGGAATAAGGGACAATTTACAATAAACAAAAATCCATTTTAAAAACGTCAGCTGCGTACAGAAAAATCGTTATACACATGCAAATTGAGTATGTGTTCAAATATTCGCGATATGGAAGAGATAATTTCGACGGGTGCAAGTGAAAGTGAAAATTATGCAACTTTCTATAACTCTGAATACAATTGTTTGGAGATAATTTTTAACGCATAAATTTGGGTTTGGAATGTATTGTTCTGTTATGGCGTAGCAACGGCGTAGTACGATTCGTAGCATTGCGTAGACGTTTCAATTTGGGTGACAAATTCATTTAATTAGTGCAACATCCATGAATATAGTGCACAGCATTTGGAAAATGTGTAATAATAATTCACTATTTTAATTCACAAATACTTTACTTATGAATGTGAAATTCCTAGTTATACGTATGAATACACAGACATAATATTAACATAAACTACAAATATGTGTAGTATTAAACGAATTGATACGATCAGTCTCCTCTTTTCACAATATTTGATAACACCAACACATTTTTCAAACACACACTGGTGCAAACCTTATCCCATAAATCCACAAAATCCTGTACCTTCAGGTGAACGACGCAAGTTCCAGAAGGTAGAAACAGCTTCAGGATAACACAGGCAGCTACCGATCACTGTTCCAGAGTTCGCACAATCACTGTCACAGTCTGGGTGGTATGCTCATCAATCACTTTCGTTTTCGCGGACGCGTGTTTGGGTCGCGACGCGCGTGCTCTGGCGCAGGTTTTGCCGGTACAAAGCGTACTGGTCGCGCCGGCCGCCCAGCGAGTCGTTTTATACGCGTGAAAGTTCCGCGCCTGCATCGTTCGCTACCTCTATCCCGGATCAGCCGGACTGACGTCCATTTGGATTTCAAAATCCTTTGATGACAGCATGTTGTGTCATTACAATGAGTACATCGTGTGGGCTTGGACTTGCTTTAGTCGTGGAGAATCCTTTTACGAAACATTGAGGATTGATTTTATTTTGTTGTTAAATCTAATCGATGATTCACTCGATTGATTCACTGAAATACAGGCCCAACCTAGTTCAGGTGAATTTGAATAGCTCATGTAATTATGATAAGAATTAAAGTTTTTTTACAACGTTTTGCCCCTACTGTAAGTTTATAAATATAAGAATACAGTGAATTATAATTATGTAAGAAATAATGTATTTATAATTAGAACGGTATTACCTATTTGTATTTTGAACTCAATATTTTTTTATTAATATTAATTATTTTATTTAAAACTATACATTTTATTATTTTTGGTTTCTGTATTAATAGAATATCAATAACATAATTATTATCTATCATCTATATAATAGTAGGTAGGCGTGGTATAGGAGGCTAAATTTCCTCCATAATGTTTGGAGGAGACCCGTGCCCAGCAGAGGGCTGTTTATAGTTTGTAATGATGATACTGTGAGCATTTATTATAATTATAAATACTTTTTATATTCTAATCTTATAGAAATATATTATTACGTTATGTTGTAATTAAAATTTAATAGATTTTGATTACAATATAACGTAATAATATATTTCTATAAGATTAGAATATAAAAAGTATCTATAATTATAATAAATGGAAAACTGTTGTGTAGTGAACAATTGTATTAATAAATAAATATCTTCTGATTTTACTCCTTCGTGTATGCGTGTCAATATATGACACTCAATATAACAATATATAACACACATAACAGAGATAAATATTTTACAAACAGCATTATAATGATAATATAAAATATGATAAACAATAAGTCTTGAATATACATAGCTGTCCTTTCATATTCATTTTAATTTATAAATTATCCACGTAGTTTCAATTTGAAATGTTCGACAAAATCATTTACAGCCTGTCAACGTAGTGCGGTGCGGCAGCGGCGCGGCGCCACTGTTGCCAAAAATGTAAAGTTACTTTAAAATAACTTGAAACGTTTTCCTATCCCTAATCTTTTAAAGTAATTTTTGCTGTATACTCGTAGATAATTTGATTGTTTGAATTCACCTACTACAGCAGGTCTTTACCCTAATACTGTTCACCTGCTGTTAACTTATTAAACCCCCTTAAACATATAATGAACGCCGCAATACCATCCCTCTTAAATAGACAAATAACATTATAAAAACTTGACATTATTTACGCTAGGATAAAAATAAATTACTGTAGAAAATAATGTTAGTTAGCAAAAAATATTGAGCGTGAAATTTCAATTTCGGAGTCATAAGAAAGCGGATAAAACTTAAAATAAAAATTTTATAATGTCATGTCGAAACATTTCGACGAAATTATCGCAAGGCGTTCGCCAATTTAAGAAAATTTGTTTGTATCTGAAATTACTTTAGTTGAACGTGTATTTGCGAGTGAAATAACAAAAGGAATCTATGAAACTGCATTAGTAAATTTAGCACAGAGACAGCAGCTAAGCTAATTTATAGCAACAAACGATGCGGGCAGAGCCGCGGATAGAAGCTAGTAATTTTATAATAGGTATAAGGTACTTTCACATTAAGTTAATGAAGCAGTGATTTAACTTATCCAACGCTTGATCCCGGGATACACCTAATATAAAAAAATTAAACGTTGAGTAATAATGTAAATAGAATGGTCAACAATTCTTATTATGAGCACGGTTTATAAATCAATCATTTGGTTACCGTAGTAAAAAAACGCATTATCTTAGGAAAAGAATAAGTACCAATTATTTATTTATATTTTCTATGAATTAAATAAAGGTAAGTTTCGTATCTGCGTCATCAGATTGTTTGTAAATACACTTGGTTTAGCGTACGTATACGATATTAAGTCATGTTGTAAATATTTTATTGTTTATTTAGAATTTGGCCAATTATGAGCTGATCTTGGACTCAAGATGGAGTTAGTAGCCACTGCGAACTTTGGTGGAAGAAGGAAACAATAGTGAATATAAAAAAAAAACTTTAAGTGATGTCTAAACCCCTCTCAGCTCTCTAAATAGAGCTGAGGAGATCCCAACCCAGCAGTGGGACTTAATGGGTTGCTGATGATGATGATTATGCTGATAATGATGTACCTAATTGATTAATCATATAATAAATCATCATTTTAACCCATAAACGTCCCACTGCTGGGCACGGGTCTCCTCCAAAGAATGTGGAGGGAATTTAGCCTACTATACCACGCTGGCCAGACGGGTTGGTATAGGGTTTATTTCAAATTTTCCTTTTCTTGCAGTGCTCTTGTATGCATAAAGTTACACCCTTAGTCGCCTTTTACGACACCCACGGGTTGAGAGGGGGTAGTGACATTATGTATTCTTAATCCGTCACTACACGGACAAAATAAATACGGTACATGATATAATTGTATACGAATCAACTCTATATTATAAAGCTGAAGAGTCTGTTTGTTTAATTAGGCATTTGTTTGGTTGGTTAAACAAGATTTTCTCAGGGACTGGTAGGAATTGATTTTTGTTTGTTTGGTTGAACATTTTAATCTCACGAACTGCTGGTCCGATTTGAAAAATTCTTTTAGTTTTGGATTGTCCATTTATCGAGAAAGGTTATATGTTATATAATATCACGCAAAGGCCTATAGGATCTGAGCAGTGGCCAAACAAAGAACAACTCGAGCGAAGATATATAGGTTAGTCCAGCATTCACCGGTTTTGTTACAATCATTTCTTTTAATTTATAGCCCATCATACTCACTTTCTAGACACTTCGTTTCTTGTATTGTCATCTAAACTATTTCTCTTTTTATTTTATTTTATATCTCTTATTGGTCTTAGTGGTTTCAGCATTTGCCTGTTAAATTAGAATAATACTTTTATTTCAGATCAAAGCAATCCATAAATTGTTTAGTATTGGGTTAGTAACAAGATGTAGGAACTCAGTTTATATTAGTACTTATTGTTATTAAAGACAAATCATAATAATTGAAAACAGACTATCACAAGGCTCATTGTGGTAGCACTATACCTACATCTAAATGATGGAATTAAAAATTGAGTTCAATTATATACCTATAGATATTTCCATCCTTTGAATAGGACAGTCCGATCTGTTAGCAAATATTTTCTGGATTTAATTCCGACTGTTATGCAAGCGCTGCTGTAGCAAGAAAGCCGCTTTTTTGATGCATGATGCGTTTTTTACGCACGATAGCGCCATCTGTGCGGCTTCAGTGAACAATCACGATGCGTTACAGCATCCTGAAAGTGTTGTTATATTGCACGCCGCTCGAATGTGAGCTTCCCGTAATAATGATTGTTCCCTAGTGCACCTTTGTCTAAAACTAACAAACTAATTCTAACTTATACAATTTTTGTTCAATACATTTGAACAAAACTGGCTACATTGAATAAAAAATTACTAAAAAACTTTGTGGAATTTATATGTACTAGTCACTGACTTACCATCTGCTAACGGTGAAGGAAAACATCGTGAGGAAATCCACATACCCTAGAAGAAATTCTATGAGTTTGTCTGATCCACCAACCCGCACTAGGCCAGCGTGAGTGGATTATGGCCTAAACCCTCTCAGCTCTCTAGTTAGAGGTGAGCAGACCCGAGCCTAGCAGTGGGACTTAATGGGTTGCTGATGATGATGATGACATTTGAACAAAACTGCCATGTGTCACTCACAGGGCATACATGTTCCAATAATGGCAGTTGTAATTCATTTAATGCCATTGTTATATTACAAACCTTGATTTTTAATGGACATAGTTAGACGTCATAATTTAAGCACGCTCTCACAAACGCACCGGGCCCGCGCAAAGCGCGCCAACACAAAAATATGAAATTTACGGAAAGAGTGAAATCGAATAAATTGCCCATTGTCTTAGTAGTGCACGAATTTGGCCAGTATTACTTTCTGTTTTCATCTCAACATGTGCGCGCTACAGGTGAATGATCTAGAGCATGGGTGTCCAACGAGCGGCCCGCGGATCTTGCTCCCATAGCAGCTTTAGAACGTCTACTGATGGAAATAAGCCTCTGCTAGAGATTACTCATATTGTGAGGACTGTAAATTTATATTATTCATAGAACTATGAAAACCATCACACTTACGTCGTTGATATAATATTTTATTATATTTTTATATTTATCATATTTTTTGTCGTGGTAGTGCGACCCGCTGTAAATAGTTGGCCATCCCTGATCTATAGTAATAATTACCAACCACAAGTCCTCTGTTTCTCCGGACTCTAATTACACAGTTGTATTTGCTCTCGCTAATGAGATAATCGTATTTTCTTTCTGTAATTAGTAAGATTTAATAGATACGTAACCAGCATAACAATGATTGGAAATTCTCTTCAACACAATTGATTAATGAAGAAAGCTACGAATTTATATTCTAACGGAAAAAAAATGCAAGAAGAGTGCTGTTTTATTTATAGGTACCTATTGCGGTACCTAGGTATTTGCAACAAACTATATATACCTATATCTATTGGTAAATATAAGAGTGGCCTCAGTTTCTTACCAGCTCTTTTCAAGGCTCAGCCTTGTCAGCGATTTGTCCTAATCAGAATTGCTGACAATATTTTGGCTATTTAAATGATTGATTTAGTTGTCATGCTTACTATAAACGCAGCCTTTAAAAAATATCAATTAATAGTAATTTTTCGTGGCATTTACGTGGATCGTTTTCCACCCAGTATTATTTTAACATACGATGCTCATACAAAACAAATTTAGCATACCTACCTATTCATAGATATCAAAACTTTTTCTTGAATGAAAATGACACGTGATTCGCGAATTAAGCAATTTTATGTTATATAAAACTGGCGAAATTCACGCGATTAACTTCGCTAAATAAAAAGGCAGTATTATTTCACGCACAAGTTGTAAATATCGTGATTTATTAAATGATTCGAGCTATTATAAAAACGAGACATTCTAATTTAAAGAAGCCTATCTTTCGGCTGCTATTTTGGGTGATGATGAAACGGTAGTGATTATAAAATATGATGATTTTCCATATATTTGCTTTGATACTTATATAAACTTATAACAGGGATAGTTAATTATCTATCGAAAATAACTGCAAGCAATGAATACTCTAAAGTTATCGTATTTTTTTTTATTAAATTTTGACTACGGTGTTTTCTCTCCAATAGGATTAGATCCCATATAGATTACTTTTGGCTCCCGCTTTGCTATAAGGACATCTTCTTTCCAACTCCTCTATTTACTTCTGATTAATTTCATTGCGGGTTTCAATGCAGTAGGTTAGCCATTCCCTGAGACTTGTGAGTGTCAAAACTCGGTGTTTGCAAGAGTCATCGCTGTTAATCCTGGCTTACAGTAGTTGCAGTGCCGATGAGGGTGAGTTTATATACTGGGGAAATAAATTAACGATTTTATTTATAATGGCCAAATATATTCACACGTAATAATGCTAACCGAGTATGTCGACTTCGACTGACCTGTTGGTCTAGTGGTTAGTTTCCCTGACTGCTAAGCCGGAGGTCGTGGGTTCGATCCCCACCCAGGACAAATCTTTGTGTTTTGAGCATAAAGGTTTGTTCTGTGTCTGGGTGTAATTTATCTATAATATGTATGTATTTACAAAAAAAATGTATTTAAGTAGTATATCAGTTGTTTAGTACCCATAACACAAGCAAATATAATTGCTTACTTTGGGACTAGATGGTGCTGTGTGAATGTGGTAGAATATTATTATATTATTATGTGTTTTGCTTAAGGATGGATAAATAATTTAAATTATCTCTGTATAGGTATACAACTACAAAATACCTAACATTTGTTATGTGTATACAGAACAGATCCTTAGTCACATACGTTGATCACATACACATCACGCACGAGTCTTGTCTGCCATACCGCGGCCTCAGATCCGCTTTGCATAACAATGCTGTGTCACAACTTTCTTGTAAACGGAACACAATCTGAATTCGGGTTGTGTTAGTCACTGTTCTAAGCCAAGTGTTCCGATTTACATAAGAGCCTTACCTACAAAACATTATCTGTATTATTGTCAATACGCAAAGCATTGGCACATTTGCAAAGTAGCGTTTACGAAAGTGAAAGCTACCTTAATTTTATTATAAATATTATTTCAGACTGTTTCGAATTGCAATAATGCTGTTTTAGCATGAACGCTTTCGAGTCTGGCTGCAGTTAGCACAAAGGAATTTTAATGCGTAGTCATACCAACTAATATTTGAACGAGCAATTATTTTAGAAAGTTACGTAAGATATATTTTATTCTTATTTGTGTAGAAAACTAAATTTCTAATTGCTGACTGAAATACATATGCAACGAAACCACGACGTGGAAAATTATAGAGTTTACGATGACGGTACGGCATCATGTTGTTAATTAATACTTGCATATTTACTTTAGTGTATTCAAGTAATTTGGTAACATGGTGACGATATTATGATCAGAGAGCGGAATGACAACCCATCATCATTATTTTAACCCATAAACGTCCCACTGCTGGGCACGGGTCTCCTCCAAAGAATGTGTAGGGAATTTAGCCTACTATACCACGCTGGCCAGATATTTAGGGTTTGTTTCGAATTTTACTTTTTTTGCAATGCTCTTGCCTGCATAAGGTTACTTCCTTAGTCGCCTTTTACGACATCCACGGGTTGAGATGGGATAGTAACATTATGTATTCTTAATCCGTCACTACACGAATTGAAAACCCATAACCTCGTACTAAACTTGGCACGTCTCCTTACACGAAAGGGTTAAGTATTCTCACAATTGCCCACTGGCTACACAGGTTTTTCTTTAATATCTCCCCAGGGTTAAACATCCCCGGGAAGGAGTTAATTGCGACGCAATGCGCTGTTATCTGCTATTGGATACAGATGAAATTTGTTTATAATAATATAATAAAAATAAGCGTGCCGTTGAATGATGAGGGTGTGAGGGTGTAAATGAGTGTGGGTACATTGGTGTGTGTTAGGTGTTATTAAACTGTTTACAATTTTAGTGAGATGTGTCATGAATGTGTCTATTGTGGTATTGTCGGTGAGTATTGATTCCAGGTTGTACGGGATAAGGGGCTTAGACTACACCGGTTAGTACTCCCTCTTTACAATTGTGTATTGTTTTTTGTCCAAAAAATAAGTGGTACCTAACAATAATTAAACTCAGGCCGAAATCAAAGTAGAATAAACAATAACAACATTCGACTATTATATAATTTCTGTTTTTGTAAAACCAATTAAATTAACAAAAACAACTTTAGTATTATTTTAAAATGTTTCTTGTAAGAAGTTACAGCATCAGCTGCTACTGATCTGCATAAGAAAACAAATTTAAAATTTTACCTTAAAATCCAATTTTACAGTTATTTGTTTACAAGCATTTTACATTACCTGAATATACGTCACCGCACAGCGTATTCTATTTACCTTTCGTTTATGTCTGAATTTAACCCTTAGAACCACAGAACAGAGATAGTTTTTAATGTAGAAAGGTACGAATAAAAAGGACGACGCGCCGCGACGGTCACAAAGACTATGACTCAAATGATTTCGTCTACAAATTAATTTGAAAATAATACAAAACTACATATTGCCACCGAACATTAATTGTTTACTAAAATTTGTGATAGAATATTACTGTATACGAACTATTTTTTTTAAATAAACAATACGAATTACCAATCACTTATAAAGATATAAATAAATATGCAGTGTAGTAATGGGCTGCTAATGTGAGCTTCAGTAGTTAATGGGCCTTAGGCATTAAGTTCAATCACTCACTCATACCTACACCTAATCATATTCGTATATAATTATAATCACTAGTATGATAATATTTTAGCGATGGTGGCTGAATGGATAAAGGACCGGCGCGTGCAAATCACGCGGTCCGAGTTCGATCCCGACCGGCAGTACCAATGTGGATTCCACCTTGTGGAATTGATATGTACTAGTCAAGTGACTTACCATCTGCTAACGGTGAAGGAAAACATCGTGAGGAAACCCACATACCCTAGAAGAAATTCTATGAGTATGTCTGATCCACCAACCCGCACTAGGCCAGCGTGAGTGGATATGGCCTAAACCCTCTCAGCTCTCTAGTTAGAGGAGAGGAGACCCGAGCCCAGAAGTGGGACTTAATTGGTTGCTGATGATGATACTAGACCATAGTGATTATAATTATACATACCTAGTATCTCATTACAACATGACGGAAATTCGAATCATCTTAACGTGTAATCAAGCGTTTTCTGAAGACGTACTTTCAATTACATTCACTGCATTTTAAGGTAAATTTCACACTACGACGGCACATTCCAATTTGTATTGCATTTGTAATAAATGATAGAGAAAGGATTAAAGGGATAAAGCTATTCATATCCGGCTTACAACTTCATTGATTTCAATCTTATTATTATTTCGCGTGTTGCATAATCGTGTTTATCGACAAAGTTCCATTAAGAAATGAAAGCGAGCAGATTGAGATTAAACGACACTTCTGAATACCAACTGAACTATAAATCAAGACTTAATGATAGACGATTATTACTCATAGATACAACATAACATTATACGCCATTGACCTTTGTTTGAAAAAATATTACGTTGTGTAAGTGCATACGTCAAACGTTGATTAGAATGGGCCAAGCGGTTCCGATTATTCAATGGCCGATGATGCGGACGTGCCAAGAATGGGGGCGGTCGGGCTATTTCATAACATAAAACTGAATAACGCACTGTTGGGACTTCGACGGACGAAAGTGAGTCTTACGGATGTTGGAAATACCCAATTGTTCGCAATATAGACAGTTACTCCAAGGTTATATGTATTTGGTAATATGATGTGGGAGTTGTCTAACTTTTGTGTTCTTAATTAGTAGCTATTAGGGACACAGACGCTTGTTATACAAAACGTAAGTTATTTCGCTTACTTCCTCTTAGATTATTTAAAAAGAAATTGAGCAGTTTGTTTTTACATTGAATATAGAAAACCGCACGAATGAAATCGAAAGTTCAAATATACTTATCATGTTTGTCATAATATTTTAATTGCCGTAATGTTAAATCAATATAATTTAGATAATTATAAGGATATATAGATGCAGCTGTACCAAATAAAATTACTAGCAAGAAATAGTTATAAATACAAGAGAGAAGTATATATATAGTATAGTATATATATATATATATAGAATAAAAAACGGCGACAATTATTGTATCCTGCTGGATCTGAACACAACTTGCCCGAATCGTCGTATCAAATTATGTAAAAAGATTTGACATTAAAAGTACAGTAAAGTAATAATAAGTAAAGGTTAAATTAAAAAGTGATTACAATTATTGAGCTAATATTTGAAATAGTGAGTTTTTCAAGAACGCTAGAGAACCATAGTTGATGAAAATGTCAACATCATTCGACGTTGTTAGACGAGGAACTCATACGGTAAATAATTTAAACTTATTAATCAAAAAGTTTAAGGTTATCACATATACGTAATCGTTACACCATACACTTAAATAAGTGCATCAAACAACAAAAATACATCATCCAGTTCGAAGAAACAACATTTTCACATACCAAATGGCACTTTCGCTTGCCAAAGAATGTGTGTACTTTTGAGGCACAAAATGTACTCTTGTCATTGTGTGCAGATTAGTTGACAATGTGAGATAGATATAGCTAGGGTTGATTGTATTATATAATAAGCCTCTTTTCTAAGGCTAATTTAGCTAAAACGCATTTCTCTATGTAGGTATTGTAGATTTAGTTGATAGCCGCATTGTTATGAAAATGTTTCACGAATCATTGGATACACTGGCATTTAATTTTAAGCCTGATGACGCGACAGGCGTCTTTGCGGTAAACCATAAAAAAAAGGAATCAAAATTAATAACAAAAAACTAAAGAAATATGTATTTTATTAAATAATAGACATTATAGGAAATCATGCAACATCATCTTGAATCGTAAAAGTGTAACGGAGACGGTATCTGAGTCTCCGGACGAAGAAAACGCTAATAAATCTTTAGACATAAAATGTGGAAGAGAATAGGGAAGACCTATGCCCGGGACTATTAGCGTAGATTACGTAAAAAAATGGGAACAATCAATTTTCCCTCTAATCGTAAGCAGCTACCGTAATGTATTTATTACATTATAAATTACCTCTATGTTAATAAGATAGCCTATGTTAAATATGTAATTGAAAACTGCTACTGATAACCCAGCAATTTCGATACCATCGTAAACTTTGACGTCACGTTTAATGCAAATTTCTTCGACCCACACGAATTCTTACCGAGATAGCGATTGATATTTCCTTCTTTCTAACCAACTTCTAACCAATAATTCAAGGCAAAATTGTAAAGTAACACTAGACTTTCATTAACTGCACACAATATCATATAAAACGTGACATTATACACAACACCAACATTAGATAAAGAAAAGGCTTTCTCTGGTTAACATTTCTGAATTATTCATGCAACGCTAACCAATCTAGAATATTCAAAATACTTTATTCTAGAATATTTAGTGTTAGGTAAAAACGATTATACAATTTTATATTACTTTAATAGGCAATTTAGAAAAAAATCTTACATAATATTTTAAATAATTGATTAGAATTTTGGAAAGTTTCAAGTAAATTAAAATAAAGTTAATTTAAAGAGGCATCCCTGACTCAGGGTTTTCATTGTGCGTAAATAGGAAATTTAGAAAAAAAAAATTACATAATTGATTAGAATTTTGGAAAGTTTTAAGTAAATAAAAATAAAGTTAATTTAAAGAGGCATCTCTAAATCGGGGTTTTCATTGTGTGTAAATAGGAAATAAAAAAAAATTACATAATTGATTAGAATTTTGGAAAATTTAAAGTAAGTATATTTAAATAAAGTTAATTTAAAGAGGCATCCCTGAATCAGGGTTTTCATTGTGAGTAGTTTAATTGTACGGCGATGGGAACATAGGTATATGAGACTAAGTCGGCACTCATTGTTACAATGAATATGCCTAATTTACAAGTAGTGACTACAACAACGTTATTGTTTGTTACATACGCTTGTCTTTCTTATTACGAATGCAAGAAAGTTGATACCACGCAAAATTACTCTTTATTCGTAGAAAGCTCAGAAACAGATCAACATAAATTATATTATTTTAAATGGAAGTTTCATGTTTTACGTAACTTCATATTGAACAAAAATACATAATTACGTTTTAAGTTAAATGTTAAACAATCGACAATGCTAGTTCAGCTAATATTATAATGGATTAACAATATTAACGTAAAGTTCATCATTATCATCATCATCATCATATTAGCCCAACGAAGTCCACTGCTGAACATAGGCCTCACCTAATTTAAAGTAAAAGTTACTGGAATAAAAATGGCATCCTTTTTTAAACATGACATAACGCCACACCTTTTCCCAGGATAGCCATAAGTGCATCACACCCTCATTAATTCCAAATGTAGGTCCCATGTAATAGGGCCGGGCCTATAGCTATTAACCAGGGTAGAGTTCCAGGCTCGGATCGAACCCATGACCCCTTGCCCAGCTCAGACTCCTCTTGTCTCAAAAAATACACGCAAAAGACATAAACGAGTACGGCTGTTACTTACTCACGTATTTATTTTTGTAATACGTATTCCAACAATGCCTTTATTGAAATAAAACTACAAAGTACCTCATAATGATAGGAAACTCCATATTTATTTATTGATTTAAAACGGGAATTCACGCGATTATGATTTAGGTATTTACATACCTTATGGTTGACGTTACGACCAGGTTACACCGGCCGGGCCGTGGTAAAAAAAAAATACAAACTTAGTATTTACTTAATTATTATATATACATAAATAATGTTTTTGTTAAATTGGGTAATAAAAGTAAATAGGTTATATTTATCATATTAGTACTAATAGAAACAAATAATCAGATATTCTCTGAATATTTGATTGAAAAGATGTAAGTAAGTACGTGCCTAAATAAGTTGTGATCTCATATAACTTTCTGAATTACATGGATTTTTTTCGATGTTTAAGTACTTATACCAAACTTCTTCATCGAAACTAAAGACATCTGTTTATTGCAATGTAGTTTTTGTTACTACTGTAATTTATAAACCGCTAAACCGATCTTAATTCAAATTGGCAAAGAGAATCGCAAGCGAAAGTGTTCCAAGTATCTAATCGCAACTCTAAAATTTAGTAATTACAGACACTTTTCATAATAATTATATTTGGAATTCGAAAGCTAAAATTCTTTCTAATTTGAGGTTCTAAAATCGGATATGTCCGTATAAGTATAATATTATTTTGGCAAGGGCGTTGACTCATTGTTACCTATTATGAAGCTCGAAATGCGGACACGGTTGCACAATATGTCGCGAATGACGTTCGTAAGAGGTTTAAGGCATCCTGTAGTCGTAACCACTGCTATGAATCATGCGGAGAGTGAAAGTGGCACATTTAGTGAGCAGCCCGCAGCCCTATTTGTGTGCGCTCGTCATACAATGTTACAAGTAAGTTAAGTTATGTTTAGATGTATTCCATATCTGATTACTATGACCTATACAAATCATCATCATCTCAAGTCAATAACCTCCCACTTCTGGGCACATGTCTCCTCCAAAGAATGTGGAGGGAATTTAACCTACTATACCATGCTAGCCAGACGGGGTGGTATAGCGTTGGTTTGAATTTTCCTTTTCTTTCAGTGCTCTTGTCTGCATAAGGTTACTTCCTTAGAGGTTTGATTATAAGTTATTATACAATTCGTAATTATGCTAGAGCTACTCTAAAATGCATTTACTATGCTCATTGATATCGAATCTAATTCAGCAATTTATTGAAAAAAAAAACTACAGAATCAAAGTGACTACGCTGAAATATTTAAGTCCTATCGACAGATACCTACCTACTATTAGTTTTTGTAGTGATTATTATTGCGTGAAAGTTTTAACACCCGATATTATTGTTCACCTACAAAATACTCAAAGAGACATCAGTTCTACTACTAAAGTAAGAATAATAGAAAAATATTTGGAAGTTATTTTTCTTTTGCGTTAATACCACTGCGGTTACAAGTCGGCCTCGTTCATATTGTAAAAGTTTTAAAGTAGGTTAGGTAGGCTTATAAGTATTGTTTTTTTATTTCTAGCCAACTATTTAACCGTCACTGTCTTAAATAGTTTTTTTTTTGGACGCGTCTACAGGTGATCTTCATAGCAAAATCTTATTCTTACTCTTCTCTTAACCTTAGGGTTAGCACATAGGTACAAATTGACACATGAAAAATATAGTTTCTAATTTGAAGAATTGAAAATGCTAAATCTAAGTCACTATTTCGAATATCTTACGAGGATTATAATATTTAAAAATATCTTATTATGTTACGTTTTAACGTACAGACTTTCAACATACCAAAAACATTAGTGAATACGATCTGTATCTTAACCTTAGGGTTAGCACATAGGTACAAATTGACACATGAAAAATATAGTTTCTAATTTGAAGAATTGAAAATGCTAAATCTAAGTCACTATTTCGAATATCTTACGAGGATTATAATATTTAAAAATATCTTATTATGTTACGTTTTAACGTACAGACTTTCAACATACCAAAAACATTAGTGAATACGATCTGCATAATGTAATTTCATAGTTAATTTAGTATGTAGTTATACTTAATGATGCGACGTATTTTTTCCGACCATGCTTAAGCCTAATCATAAGTAGCTAACATTTGTAAAATTTCACTTAGTAAAACGTTGCGTGTTTTTATGTGACTTTAGTGTAGGAAGTGATTTATTATATTTGTATCATCATCAATCATTTACAAAAATATCAGCTATTAACACGTTCGCCAAACTAGTTGCTTCGGGTTTTTATTTCGAGATTTCCGTCTCTTGCAGGTGTATTGTATTTGTTTCCCTACAAGCTGCTGTGTTTTATGACATCCTGCGGATGAAAAGAAAGGTGATAAATTTTAATAAATTCTTACGCACCGTCATCATCACACGGAGAATGTGCCTATGTGTGCGTATTTTCAATATAGTTTCAAAATAACTAAACCTATTTATATGAGTGATATCCTCATTATTCTTTTAAGTTTTTTCCTAAGTAAACATTAAGATTATGATCAGCGATATAAAAAAAAGGTAGGTGCTCATAAAAAATAGTTTAACAGTTTTAAATATTATTTATTTCTGATTCTGAAAAAAAAAAATCAGTATTAAGATAATTTAGTAGGTAACTAATAAGTAACTGCAAAATAATTTATTATGGCAATCAGAGTCCATTCATCATCATTACAACCCATAAATGTCGCACAGCAGGGCACAGGTGTCCTCCAAACATTTTGGAGCGAATTTAGCCTACTATACCACGCTGACCAGACGGGTTGTTATAGGGTATTATATCGTATTTTACTTCTTTTTCCTTCCCTTTAAAGTGTACCTTAAATTTTGTTTTAAAACTTAGACACACTTTTACTTCTATTGTTTGAAATGTGTTTGAGTTATCAAAATTATTTTGCCGTAAATTGTCTTTCAAATAATCTACGTGAGAATGAAAGAGGTTGTTATGAATGAGCGGCTAAGTCGACAATGCTAGTAAAGGCACCGCTCACCCCGCCCCGGCCGTCGTTCTTACACTTTCACTGTTCGAGTAGGCTTTACCACGATTGTTTATATCTTGTTAATGCACCTTATATGTCTCATCTAGATGTATCCGTCTGATGCGACGGCCGTTGACTCCCGTTTCTAATTGTGATTGACTGCAACATCACTTATGCTCTTTCCACTTTTTATTATGCAGGTGTGTTTAACTAATAACTTATATTATAGGTTGGATTCTTACATAAGTTTGTTTTTTTATTATATGTATATCTACTTTCTGATTTGACTAATAGGCTTCACTTGTAATAATTTATGTGGTTGGTAGAAAAACCTCGATTGATATTAAGTTTGTTTAAGATTTTAATTATCAAGTTAGCCTGGTCCGTAGTCCTAGTCTGAAGGTCCGTGTAGTGATGGATTTAGAATAAATGATGTCACTACCCCAATTCAACCCATGGGTGTTGTAAAAGGTGAGTAAGGAACCTAACTTTAAGCAGACAAGATCACTCCGGGAAAAGGAAAATTCAAAAGAAAACCCTATCGCAACCCGTCTGGCCAGCGTGGTATGGTGGGTCAAATTCGCTCTAAAATCATTGGAGGAGACCCGTGACCTGCAGTGAGACGTTATGGGTTGAAATGATGAGGTAGCCGTGTACTTAACTATATATTCCCGAATCGAGTAAAAGTGAAATATATTAAGTTTTATATTGCTTCACTTTTCCTGTCTTACACAAAATATTGCATTAGCTCAAGACAATAGCATCATTAAAATTATATTATTGCCTGAAATGATACTCCGACCAAAACGTAGGTAGGTACTAGAGATTTGAATACCAACTTGCAAAGGTCATGGTTGAAAGTTTGATTTATTGTTATGATTTTTAGACGTTATTTTCCTAGTCCCACAAACACTGGGCCAATTGCGCTTAATTTATATCGCTGTAGGCATTGGAATGTAAGCACCTATCCATTATTATAGATAATTTATTATAATGTTTTATGTTAATCATCTATTTAAAGATAGATGGGCCAAAAAGGTCGATTTTTATCTTACGAAATCGAGAATGTTAATAATTTAAGGACTTAAAATTTTACAGCTTAACTTGCACTAGATGTCGCTCGGGGCTTCGCTTTCGAGGCTCTTTGTTTGGCTACTACCCAGCTCCTATTGACCGTAGCGTGATGTTTCCACAAATTCACGTCCGAACCTGATGATGATTTTATAAAAAGAAAACAAAATAACGTCTCAAATCATTTAATTATTTATATTACGTAATATTTAACCTTGTTTCACTGCTTGACTGTAGCTGTATGGTCGGACCGGACTAGCTTTTCCCTGGCTATCGTAGAAGTTGATCAGGGACTTAACGCTGCCGGGGCCGGGAGTAGTAATAGGGTTAGCTACTGGAGATGGATTGACAGGGACTGGTTTGATTTGAGTAGGAGATTGAGCTGGTTGGAGTGGTTTTTGAGTGGGTTGTACTGGTTGTGGTGCTGGTTTAGCTACTGGAGTGGGAGTCGGTACTGCTGGCTTGGCAGCAGGAGATGCTGCTGGAGCTTTAGGCGTAACTGAAGGTGTAGGAGCAGCCGGTGCAGGAGCAGCTGGTGCAGGTTTCTGAGGTTGAACAGCTGGTCTAACACCTACTCCTCCGGTCTCCATGTTGATGAAGTCAATATTAGCATTTTTGTTGATTTGAGGGACTTTGCGACCTGGTAATAAGAAAAAAGATAATAAATAAATAATATTATATACTACCTAAGTGCCGAGTTAAGACATAAATCTTTAGGTAGGTAACCTATAAATTGACTCGATTGTTTGTATTACAGGTCTACGATACTAAAGTCGGGAATGGTGCCTCCTAATGAGTGCTACTTAATATGAAACCGTTAAAATTTTAATTGCAAAATATATAGAACTTAAATCTTTATCTTGCAACTTCGCATGGACAATGGGTAGATAACATCGACAGTAGCGTTCACCAATATGTTTAAAGCATTTAGTCCATAAGTCCACAAAACAGGAATAAATGTCGATTCAAGTCTTTTTAATATTAAGATGTTATCTGTAGAATAAACACAGATTACCTTTTTAAATATAAACTGTGCCTTATCTCTAATCATTAAGGAACAATGCAAGTCAAATCATTTATATAATAAACCGTGAATTAATCGTACTTACATTGAACATAACAGACGGCGACCAACAAAATAAATACGGCAGACTTCATCTTGAACACAACCTGCGCACCACTGAACTAAACTGTTATACAATATGCTTCGAGTAAACGCTAAATTGGAATACGCTGATTGGTCAGTATTAAATCTTCGCCAGGGTCGACACGTCACTAAGCTAGCGACCTCTTCTACCGTCTGACCTCATCGATAACACGTTTCTCGGTAAACTCGATATTCATATTTATAATTATCGTATACAATAACAATAGTTACCTACAAAATATTTTGTTTTCCTAATGAGTTGCACTTCATAGAAAAACCACAATGTTGACATAACGAAAACAACACACTATTATTCACCTTCTTAATTAATATTAAGTAGGTACTGGCTGTTGCGAAGCGCTTCGCTGGGATCGCCGTCGTTCATTGTTTGGCCACTGCCCAGCTCCTATTGGCCGTAGCGTGAGGATATATAACCAACCTCGAAAATGGGCTACAACACTTAAATAAAATAATGTCTTTAAAATCGGACCAGTAGTTCCTGAGATTAGCGCGTTCAACCAAACAAACTCTTCAGCTTTTTAATATTAGTATAGATAAATGCGAAACTAACTAGTTTGTTAAGCTTTTACACCATAACCACTCGACCATTTTTCATGAAATTTCATACAGAAATAGTCAAGGACCTGGGAAGGACATTGGCAACTTTTTTTCGACACACCACTCAGGTAAAACTCCGGGCAAAGCTAGCTAAATACGTATAATGAGCAAAATAATCGTTGAACGAATACTCGTTTAACTAAAAGGTTTATATTCTCCTTTGGGGTCAATAGAAACCACAGTTAACAACACTGGGCTATACACACCGGCCGCTTTCAAACTTCGACATGCTATCAAGAATTTATTTCCAGAAATAAGTAGAACAAATAAACGAAAACCAAGTACATGTCTTATATCATTAGCACTAAGCGACAAAACACAGATTGATTTTCGATAAAAAATCCCAGAAAATTTTCATGCAGGCACAAGTTTTAAATCTATTGTAAACACGTATAAGTAAAGTATAGGAAAGTACAAGTTTATATCTCCGAAGCGATAGTAAATTAGCACAACCGTCTGCCGGACATGTTAATAAATGACAACTAAAGTAGACCATTCGCACAGTATAAAATGAGTACTGAGTATCTTGTTAATATCATCGTTTATAAATTTCACTCTGGTGTAAAAGTACTGATGTTAGTACTTAGACGAGACGAGAAGTATGTAATAATACTTATTTTCTGTGCGACACTGTGAGGCTACTCTGAAAAAAAATATTAAAAGCCTTTTGCACATGCCTATTATGATACTTATGCGTACTTGTTCATTAGGTAAGTACCTGTATAGGCGTTCAAGAATACTAACAATATCTACCGTTTCGTTATTGAAGTAAAACGTCTGTATGTAAGTAGAACTTCAGAGGAGAATTACCAGTCGTAAATCACTTCATAGAATTGGCCATTCTATTTAATGAACACTTACTTTTACATTAATTTCTAAAACAATGACGCACATTGTAGGCGATCGTTTTTAACCGGTAATTTTTCTTCGAGTTATACCTATAGGTAATCAGTTCTACTGGATTTTGGTAATCCCGTAGGACATTTTATATCATAGTTGCTAATTAGCGTAAGTTAATAAGTGGAGTCTTAGAAATAGCACTATCTGAATAGTTTCTTCCCTTATAAAGTAAGAAATCTCCTAGGTCCAGCTCCTATATTCCTAGGTTCAGTAGAAGAGCCCTCAGTTGGCTTTATTCTCTCATCGCAACATAATTCCAATTAAAATGGTTACTCACTTGTCAAATGTCAACCTATGATACCCGTATTTGGCGTATACTATAACGAGCTGATTCCTATGGATAAGTTACAAACGTCGTGGATTTCAAACTATAATCTAAAATAAACTTAGGTACGGTTGTAAGAATAAATTTATATAAACTAAATCACCAGTTTGTATAACCTGGTCAGCTTCGCTCTAGATTTGGTATTTCAATTGAATACTATATCTTTTGCCTGGCCAATGCCTTAATCTGGCTCTAATTACAATTAACAGGACAATCCCACCCTCATGCCCACTACTGCAACTCCTGTAACATGTCAGCTTGAGGAATGGTCAAACCAGCAGTTAATAATAACAATATAATAATAATAATAATATTCTACCACATTCACACAGCGCCATCTAGTCCCAAATTAAGCAATTATATTTGCTTGTGTTATGGGTACTAAACAACTGATATACTACTTAAATACATCTTTTTTTTGTAAATACATACATAATATTATAGATACATTAAACCCAGACACAGAACAAACCTTTATGCTCATCACACAAAGATTTGTCCTGGGTGGGGATCGAACCCACGACCTCCGGCTTAGCAGTCAGGGTCACTAACCACTAGACCAACAGGACAGTTAAAAATGTAATCTTATTAAGTATTTTAACAAAAACTTGCAAACGTTAGCCGACAACGAAATTAGAATTCGCTCCCTCCCTAAAAGAAAAACTGACCATCAGTAATTAACATCCCCACCAAACATTCCGAACAGTTGCTAAGTACAGTTCTTTAACAGCACCATACAAGTATTCAAACGCGATCGGATGAGAGCCTAATGCATTAAACATAGAGTAAAATACGATTTTCCCGCTGTGCGGACACACAACACGCTACTGCTGCATTGCACACGCTTGCTCGGCCGCGACGATGCGCTTCTGATAATGTCTCTTTTCTGATGACTTTCTTTTATTTGTGGACTATAAATAGGTTTACACCAATTGAAACATCCTGATTGCTCATCTGAATAGTCTACAAATTACATTGTAAGTTTCTCGAGAACAATCAACTAATCTCGTCGTCTATAGTTTTAGTCTTAAATAATAGCATGCAGAATGACGTTATGCTTATTTCAGTAACAAAGCATAATTTTTTTTCAAAGTGGAAAACATTATATATACCTATTTATTGAAGCAGAGAAGTAACCAATAATCAAATTATCTTATTAACAAATAAATTATTGACACGGTACATTTCATATCGTTTCCATTTCAAATTAATGCTTAGATTTTAAAAGCAATAATAAAATACAGTTTATTTCCAAATTTTATGGAATTTTGCAAAAATAAGATGCGTTTGTAGCTACATACGTCAAATCGGCATCGCCGTGCCCGAGCACTAAGCCATGAAAGTCAGTTTTTAAGATTTAGTAATAAAACACATAAAAGTAATGATTGATTATAAATCATCTTTATCTTGTATTTAGCGCTGATGTCGCTATAGCCGACATCAGCGGTCAGGCCACGCTTGTCGAGTATAGCCGACGTTGACGTTCAAAACGTTAATAAACTAAGTTCCTAAAAAAATAGATGATAAAATGTATTAAGCGGCAAACTCGACAACGACTAGACAATTTTATTGCTTTTTGACAAGTGAGCAATTTTTTTTTAAAATATTCTATGAAGTCAGAAGAAGATTCTTGACGAAAAAATCGGAAAAATTTCACTGAAAAACGTAAAATTTCTGCGTTCATGGGAACCGAATTCTACCGTAATACCTAATTGCTCTTCAATTTATTGACATAGGTAATAAACATACACAAATATTATTTTCTAATGCTCAGTAGTACCTAAGCCACTTTAACATTTAACAACTACGCCCGTAATTACGGTCGAAATGAGGACTGACAAGTTAACTGTTCAATATTCTACACACCACCCGTACATAGGACAATGTACCAATCTCAGAAACAATTCAGGATGTTGCATTAAAATACAATGATTACCATTTGATTAAGTGCCAAGTAATTCCGTTGCCCATTCACCTGCTACTCGTATACCATCACTTGAAGGTGACCGCTTATCCTCATTTCGGAAACGTTGTTCATAGCACAATGTTGGTCACCTTGATGAGTATTTTAATGACTTCATCCCGCAAGTACCTACTTAGTTTATTTACATATCAATCCATAGTAAGATCCTACCCTATATTCGTGTTAATATAGGTACCTAAATCAAATTTATAAATGGTTATGTATCAACGTCTGTAAGTATATACTGTAAGTACCTATACGGATTTATCAGTACCTACGGTCAGTCGTCGCATAGCTGATTAAAGTAACCACCGAAATTAGGATGAACTGAATTTAAAAATAACCGAAAATCTACGGAACTTCTCATATGAATAGACATTGTTAATCCAACAATAGAACAACATTTACGAATGTCGTGTAGACGTTTTATGAAATACAATTAGATATGTTACATCTAAGGTGTAGTTAGACACCGCACATTTGCGAAGGTCAATTTTGTTTACTCAGACAAATAAGTACACTGCTCATATTACATTCAGGGCAATCACCGTTGTCGTCACAAAAACTATAGGTCCGCGGAATGAATTTCAACAACATGCCGTATCTGTACATAGTTGGGCATGACATCACTCTAAGGTCGCACTGTATCGCTGCTCGAGGCGGGCTCAGAGATCACTAGTGCGCAGTGATCGCGCTACACACAACGTATTCAAATCATATCCAAAATGAAGATTGCACTAGTTCTACTGGCTTGTTTAGCTGCATGTAGCGCTGACGACATAGCGCACGCAGCTGGCCAAATCTTCAACAGTATCTTGCCTAACTTAATCGGTAATCAAGTGACAGGTCAGCAAGGTAACACTGCGGGAAATACGATTCAACAAATCGGCACGGTAGTGGGTGGCGTCGTCGACTATGCTAAAAAGAAGAGTTATGAAGACCTGTTGCGTCAAGTGCAAGACAGCACCACTGATGAAGACATACTGCGTCTTAGCGAGGAAATGTTCAACGGGGACATAAACAACGCTTTAGGCTACATCCAAGTCAATCTGCAAGGGAAAACCAGTCCTCTATCAAAGAATGACGAGGCGCAAACTCCGTAAGTTACAATCTGAGATACTTACCTATTTTAAAACAACTTAATCAAGAAACCCGTAGGTTCTTTAATTGAGTTGTTGTAACGAACTGATTTGGTACATATATAGGTAATTTGATCAAAATGGGGTTCTTAATTAAGATGTAGCATTTAATTTATTTATATTGCACCTATCTAGGTTCATCATTATGTGAAATGGCAGTGGAATTATATTCGCCCGCTAAGTAAATGGGATATTTCTACCATCGTAGCTTTGTTTAATAAAGGGATTTTTTTTTCTACCTGTCGTATCTTCTTAGTCTTAGCAAGCATGAGATAATTGAAATCGAATTAGAAGTACTTATTGCCTTTATTATAACTTAGGTATTTAGGTATTACTTATAAATTATTATAGCAAGTATCTGTTTAAATGTTGGACAAATCTTATGATTATTACAGTCTTCTAAACGTGCCCGAAAACGTATGGAGTGGTCCCACAATCAGACCATTCGTCGCTCTCTTCGACAATTACCACAAGAACGTGATTAGACCAGAATTCGTCACACCTAACGTGAGTACCTAAATGCTACAATTGTATACATGTATATAAACAAGTAGACACCTGATATGCACAAGGTAAACTAATGTCGGATGATGTCATATTGCAGGAGGAAACGGAACAGACCACTTATATCAATACTATTCTCGCCACTGGTCCTATTCGCAGCCTTATAAACTTCTTGGTTAGCAAAGGTAAATTAAAAACTTGTTTTTTTTGCATCTCATACATTTTTACCAGGGTCAGTTCATTGACAGGTGAACACTGAACAGGTTTTTCATTACGGGGTCATACATACATAGGTATATGAACTAATAAAAGCTAGCAAATAGGTATTCTGCAGATATAAGATTAAGTATATAGTGAAAAATTAATCAGCCATATTTTATACATAACTGACATAAATTCGAAAGAACTAGACTATTATTGATCAAGGAACTCATGAAAATTATAGAAACACCATTACCATTTTATTAAACGACACTAAAAGATAAATATATAGATAGGTATAACTCTTAGCTAGCTTTTTCTTAGGTCACGTTGTATCTTAAATAGAAATCACGCGGGGCTTCGCTCCCGTCGTTCTTTAATTATTTGCCCACTGCTCAGCTCCTATAAGCCGTAGCGTGAAGTTATATACCTAGCCTATAACCTTCCTCAATAAATGGGCTATCCAACAATAAAAAAAATTTTCAAATCAAACCAGTAGTTCCTGAGATCCTAGCGTTCAAACAAAGAAACTCTTTATTAGCTTTATAATATTAATAAATTAGACACACACACACGTCATGTTTATAATTAAATTAATAATCTACTAGTTCTATTACCCACTTCTTAAAGGATCTACTACACTACGAGGAAATGAAAATAAACTGTAAATCACACAAGTAGGTCCTGAAAATATAAATAATATTCACCTAGTGTATCGTCTTTGAAGGATTAACTCAACTCAACGAATACCCTGAACAAGTGGAACTACTGAAGAAGATCTGGTTCACCAAATATGCGCGTCACTGGACCGGCTTGTGCAAGTGCAGCTGCGCCTTCGAAAACATATTCATGGCTGAGCTCAAGTCCAGTGAAGTACTTGGTTAGTGACACTTTACCTATAAAATAACTAGCTTCCGCTTGCGACTTCGCCATGTCGGTAAAATGAAGCCTATGTCATTCTTCCTCATGTTACAAGAAAATATTATAATATTAGGAAAATTATAATAATTATAAATTATATTTAGGTGCAAAGGGTCAAGCCTTTTCAGAAAATTTAAAACTACTCAATACAAACTATGAATAAAGATGTACAAACTACTTGTTTTCGCGTATTACCTTATCCTACTGTCAAATACTATCAAGATTTCCCATAAACAGTTTTACAATTCTATCTTTGATCTTTGCTAATGGCAGAAAAAAAATTTATATACTACGTATGCTAAATTGAAAATAATACTTATTATAATTAAGACACTCACCCTTGTACACTAATGATATGCCCACCTATTTTGTTAATTCCACCTTTTATTGCAAAATCTTGAAACATTTCCAACTCTTGAGAAATTAGTCCGAAGCTCACAATCAATACCAAAGCTCAACTGCATACATACTCGTACCTAAGTATAAATATTTAATTAATTTTCCAGGTCTTCACAGCTGGTTGTTCTTTGCTAAACGTGAGCAGGACCGGAAGGCTAACTACTTGGGATACATCGACAAACTTGATCTGTCTGGAGTAAGTTGAACTAACGAACTATACTTTTAGTTACCTACCTCCAAAAACTAGATAATCTTAGGCAAAATTAAAAAATAAGACAACAGAATTGAGGTTGCAAGTTCATAAGTCAGAGTGAAGAATTTGGATCAGAGTAATTTTTTATCCAAATTCTTCATTTGAAGATTAATTAAGGTAGAAGAGTTTGGATCAAAGATTACTCTGATCCAAATTCTTCTACCTTAATTAATCTTTACACGTACCTACGATTGACGGTTTCGGGTACAAAAGCGGTTTAAAAGCCTTATAATCCATTAAATGTTCCATACTGGACAAGGATCTTCTCTCCTCTTTCCAAGGAGCTAAGAGGTTCTAGGTAATAATACACACACTGGACACACACTAAGACGGGTTGATGGTTCACAGGTGTCCTCACGATGTTATTCCTTCACCGTTAGCAGATGGTCACATGACTAGTACCAGTATTTCCACAATTTGTAATTGTCTTGTAAGAGAAAAATTTACTACGAGACTGTCATGACAAGACCTATGATAACATGTTGGTTTGCTTACGTTATCTGTATGTGCGGGTCAAAAATGTTATCACGAAAATTCACTCTCCCGATCCACAAATATAACAATATTTTTTCTTATTCTCATTACCAACATTATGTATTACAGAAAGGCATGATCCTCAAACAGCATTCAGTATTGAGTGACACCAAGGATGCTCCTGAGATCACCATGTTTGTTGGCACCTCACCTGAACTTGAGACGGCCCTGTACACCTTGTGCTTCATGGCTCGGCCCGACAGACCATGCAGACTTCGCTACAATAATATCAACTTCAGCATTCAGACGAAGACCCTGAAGGCCGATAACGTATTACTTATTGATACTGCGTATCCATTCTACTAAATGTTAAGACTATGGGCCTGTTTCACTTCTGCCAGATAACGCGAATTATATAAAAATCGATCACATGCGTTTCAGGTTAGGTAAAACAGAGCCTAATTCTAAATGATAGTCAAGAAAACACAAAGAGAGTGAAAAAAAAAAAGAAAAAAAACCTACATGTGATTGATTTTATTCATTTCAACAGCTCTCTTGAATAAATTATAAGTACCTAATAAAATAATTTATCCAAATACGTGCGTCGTTTATTATTTAAATAAGATAAGCGAAGATAAACAAGGCATAATCACGGTTCGATTCGTGGGTCTTGCCCTTTATGATAAACTTGTGCTGTGAACTTTCGCAACTGCTTCAAAGGTTAGTTTATAAGAAATAAAACCAAATACATGTAAACAATTTTTTATTATAATATTCATCTAAAACACTGATATAATGACACGTTCTCAATTTTTATTTTTCTATTGTGTTGTACCAAACAAAGAAGGCGAGCATTATAATAGGCTGGACCGTGTCCGTATTTCTTTTTATATTTGCATACACATTCGTCCTTAGATTCTCCGCATTGATTTGTTCTTTAAGATACCGCTCATTTGGAGCGATAGTGACACAACTACAAAAAAATGGGAAACTGACCTAATTACATTAAAATGATCTTGACAGTAATCTACTTTAGGAGTGAAAATGTCACATTTATAAGTTCAAAAAACGCCAGCTAGAGAACGAAAAGACGTTGATGAAATAATATATTAAGAATCTTCACTATCGTTACGAAAAAATCTTAAAGCAGGCGTAGAGTAAAATTTAAAAAAATGCAGTTGAGTCACTGTCGCTCCAAATGCGCGATACATAAAAAAATCATTACGGAATGTCCCAGTAATTTCGTTTTTAATTTTTTCAATATATATCCACAGTACAAACGATTGTAATACTCGCTTCTTATGACAAACAATCCCTGTCAGTGATGCGGAGAAACGAGTTTTCACATGAGTGACGTCACACGCGAGGCAAATACAATATTTGCATTCGCATTGTGCTCCTCCCCTCACATTCGCAGATTCAAATTTAAAAATATAGTTTTTTTTTAACAAAATAAATTTGAAATGTCTACAAATACGAAGGATAAACGCCAGTCGTATCATTCCATTTATAAGTATAGTAACCCAATAGGTCGTAAGAGCATTCAATAATATGTTTATTGTCGTCAGTGATGATGGCACAATAAATGTATCTACACTAGTCTATTCAACGTCAATATAGAACACTCAACTACAGATCTACTGACAACAATAAGATGTCTTTAATTATCGCTTAGAACAATTTATTAAATAATATTCGTAACAATAAATAATAGTTGATACTTAGGTATAGTTTGTTTAATGATAGTTGATATTAGGTACTTTTGATATGCTAATAATAAAATGTGAATTAATTTATTATTTAATACCCGTGTGAACATATCCAACCCTCTTGTTATCAAATATAGTGTTGGGATCAAGAATCACAAAGTTAACGCAAAAGGCATTCACAATTATTTTTGTAATAATTATGTCCTATTTATCATTTGGACGTGCGCTTGCGGTGCAAAATACTTATTACCTACGCACCCATGCGGTCATTGACCCCATACATTTCAGCGCAATGTACGTACACTTAAATATGTATGAATAGAGGATAACAACAATAAATGAGATTCAATATAATATTTTGTTTTCAACTGTCACTAAACAAACTATATACGAAGATAATCTTGCCAAAAGACTAGCATTAATTACATCGAATATGACTATCAAAATGCTTCGAAATAATAACATCGTTATACAAAAGATAGTAAAATGTTACGTTAACCTTTAAGATTAAAATTACATTCTTTCAACAACTTAGTTGTTACATATAGATTATAAATGAAAAATAAAATAGCATTAAAGCCCGCCGCACACATACAGACATACATTTGTATCAAGACAATTGTGACGACACATTTAAAGTGCGACAGATTATCACTCCCGTATATTTGCATGCAAGAACGCACATGGACACATTTTTTTTCTTCGCTTTAAGGAAAGCCAAAAGAGCAACCCAGATTGCATTGGCAGCTGTCAGGATACCGAAGTACCATATTAGCAAGCAACGTAATGTTGACCTGCAAGGTGCTTCTTTCCGTTTCCATTGTTGTGCGTGCCATATTTTGATAGTACGGCAGAGAAAGGAACTACCGATTTACTTTTTAACAAGTGCAGAGATGTTTTCGACGGTATGCGTGGATCTCCCTTGGATATGGGAGGGAGGAATAATCGTAAACAGCTCCTCACACCACTCGCTTAGGCGTTTACTTGTATCGTAATTCAAATGTGGCGCCATAATTCTCATAATACGTCTACGTCTGGTGTGGCCCGACTAAAAAAATACGTAGGTGTATGTACATATAAATTACAAGATTGTTTAACACGGCTAGTTACATTCGAACCCGTATATCTTAGATTAGAATACTAAACGTTATGTAATACTTTAGGGTTGTTACTTATTGATTTATATAGAAGGTGTACTTGTTTATAAGTCATACAACACTGAGGCAAAACCCGATTAGCCATGAAGTAAGAATCAAGTTCTAGAAAAATCACGCGGCCACGCAGTGAGAACTAATATAATTTCTCATTAAGGGTACATAAATTAAGAAATAGTTATAATTAATTTAGCCTACATTCAGCAATTGGCAGAAAAGGCTGACATAATAATAATGAAATTCGAAAAAAAAATAGCAGCATAATCTTAAGTTTTGTAGATCAACAGGGTCATTGATCCCCTGAAAGAAATTATCGAATTATTACTCCGAACAATAAGTAAACAGTTTGTAGAATTGAAAGAAAATATAAAGGGAGATTATTTTATTTCAACGATTGAATACCAAAAGTCAACAATTATAAATACTAAAATAAATATTTTTTTTTTTATAAATCCAGAATTATTTTACGTTAACAACATTTCTGACTAGACATTCGTGCGTTATTTTAATTGATTGCATGTACATAGACTAAAACAAAGTACACCTTTCGGTTAAATGACGTATCTACATCTTAGGTAAAGTAGAATGAATAGTGTTGAGAATAAGTAGATAGCGTCAAACAAAAAAACGGACTTAAAAAAAAAAACATAATTATGGGAAACAGTAAATCGTGCGCATGCTCAAATGCTCATATTATAATTATTTATTATAATATAAGACTGTCATTTTGTTGTTTAAAATTAACTGTGTGTTCAGAGATTGTATATAATGAGTGAACAAGACAATACCTAACTAATAAACAGATCTGATATTCGGGACGCGTGTGGCTCAGTTGGAAGAGCACTGGACCACTGAATGCCTGAGTTGCGGGAACAAGTCCCGCCGCAGGACCTATTATGCCATTATTTTTTCACATTATTTTATCTAGAAAGAGTGATTTAGAAAATTATAATATAAAAACTTTTCTAAATTTGTGGCGGTTTTGTTTTTATTTTTTTTTATTTTAGTAGTCTAGTTTTAACATAAAATAAGCGCTTTATCTGAAACTGGCCGGTTTTTTTGCTAATACATAGATTACCTAACCTATTCATCCCACTGTACATTACTTTTATTATAATATAAAACATTCAGATAATATAGGTAAGCAGTTAAAATTTACAGTTAGATATGTAGTAGTAGCAAGTAAATAAAAATAAAGATACAAACTTATTGGAGATGATTAAATACTTCTGACTAGAAATCTGTTGAATAAATCATAATACCCACAAAGTAGATACTTTAGTCTTACTTTCATAACTAGATTTTTCACTTGGCAACAGCTAATAAAAGTCTAAAAATATATATACAAGTACAAACATTAAAATCTTAGAAACTGTAACCATAGATTTTTTGTCGAAGATACAATCCATTTTTTTTTTTCTTATGATAATATCAGGCCATTCACGCCTAAGATCATAGAAATTGAATCACGTACCATTTCAAACATTGCTGGCAAAAAATAAGAAGCCAATAAGAGTCATATTATTCTATACCAACCAATAAAAACAATACAAATTATTAAGTTAACGTTGAAAATTCAACCTAAATAGCATTGATTCACTTTCTTTGATAAATACATAGCTGCTCCATAAACTTACTCAAAACTTGATTTTATATACAAATGCTGTCGATATAATTAAATCCTCTATGTAACGCGTGAGTATACAACATTGAGTCTTATATCTAGACGAAATATGAGCCATATTCGTGTGGCATGACACCACGCCGGGGGTAGAAGGTGTGCGTTTGGGAGTAGTTCATCAGATTAATAATATTTGACGTGTAGATATCGGCGAAACGGAAGAGACGTCTTGAAAAGTAAGTCGGATTGTGATATGTGCGAAACACGCTACCGAATTGTGGATTAAACACTGCCTTAATTTCGTTCCTGGAAGGTACATAAGAACTCCTACAATGGAAGCATGAAAACAAAGAAAAGCGTTATTTACAGCCAATTGCTTTTTATAGTTTTTTTTTCTTATAAAGTTACACATTCCGCAATATTACGCTCGTATTTAATAGTATAATATTTCACAACATTCAGACAGTGCCATCTAGTCCCAAATTAAGCAATTATATTTGCTTGTGTTATGGGTACTAAACAACTGATATACTACTTAAATACTTTTTTTTGTGAATACATACTTACATATTATAGATAAATTACACCCAGACACAGAACAAACAATCATGCTCATCACACAAAGATTTGTCTTGGGTGGGGATCGAACCCACGACCTCCGGCTTAGCAGTCAGGGTCACTAACCACCAGACCAACAGACCAGTCTAAGTCAGTATTTACAATTACGCATGCGTATTTGTGTACAACCTGTCCTATTGGAAATCACTTGGTGAGGCCCAACAATGGACGTTCTATTACTGCAGAATGCGTAATTCAAATCACAAGCGTATTTAATGCAGAATGTGTAACCTCTCCTAATCTATGTTCCACAATGGAATGTATAAATTACTTTTCTCAAATAAAGCCCTTGGTTAGAGGCACTCCGTCATCGTCGTGTGGCAATTAAGGCATTTCAAAGTTATTATTGTAAATTCATATGTATACAGTGATAATAAGAGATAAATTCAATAGTTCTGAAAGAAACAACTGAACATCGAAGCCATTTCTCTCTCGAATTGTTTGTATTAGAACTTTCGAATTTAAAACCGGGAGATTTGTTTCCACATCAGAGCAAAATTAGCAAAAGTTTATTTATTTATCCATTTTTCCATTCCATTTTTGAACAAAGATCAGCATAGCAAAAATACCTCACAAGAATTTTGAATAGGATGCTTTAAAGGCTTAATAACTATATGAAGATATTGTTAACCAGTGCTACTTATTGATAAACCAATTTCACCACCAACTTCTTAGAGATTTGGTTGCCAACAAAATCCGTTGCGTAGTTTAGAAGATCTAAGCGAATAGACAGTGGAAGCGTCTTTATTTTATACTATGTAAGTATAATTTATTTTTATCTAGATGAACTGCTTTAAAACAATTTTTATTGTGTGTGTTATGAGGGCATCGAACCCAAACTATTACGAATCAGTTAAATCCGTGTGGTGGCATCCATGGAATTAATTCGACTTTCCATTGACTAAGAGCTGCCAAGTTATTGCCATAATCGTGCCAACACGTGCATTAGTTCATCGACACTGCTATAAATAACTTATTTATTTAATATGCGTATTATATATAGCCAATTCATTGACATCACACACACACACACATATGTAAATAAAGCAACTGTATGTATTTTGTATTAATATTATTGCGTTTGAAATGAAACCATGCACATGGACATGCCAAAGGTATATTACGCCAACATTTCCATGCAAGGCGAATTATGCCTTTAAGTTCTTTTACACTTAGAGCAACAAAAATTTGATGACGTAATTTATATCCCGAAAACATCATAATCAATCATCATTTAATTGTGTTAACTATATTTTCACAGGAATCGAACCCGTAATATGACTATAACTAGAATTTATATGCAACATATATAAATTCATCTGACGCGCGGCCTCGACTGTTGGCCCCATCGCTCAGGTGATTTATTACTTAAAAAACTCCTTATCATAAAATCGTTCTGTTTTCGATGAATTTTGAATGTAGAATTAATAAAAATAAAGTAATTCAAACCTTAGATAATCCCTTTCGGTCATCCACTCGTTAAGGACCTCTAAAGCTTCTGGTTCTGTATAATCTTGATGGTCCTCGATAAGTTGGGTGAGCATCTGCAGCCAGTTCGCATTCTCCTTGAACGACTGCATATTCAATGTGTTGATTTCATGCTGAAAGTTTATAGGAAAAAGTTTAATTATATTGCTGTAACAGACTGACATCTGATATATTACATCTGAGACTGATTCATTCAGTTCAGTTTTCATTTATTCGTAATACAAGGCACAAAAACACCTCAAACGTAGACCCAGTAATTTACGATATATATTTAAATTAAATTAATATAAAAAAGATTCCAAAATGATATGGAATACTTTTCTACTTTTGACTAATTTCGTTTCTGAATTCAAGAACTATCGTAATGATTAAATGTATGAATTTCTTATCAAATAGGTATACATATACATGAACACGATTATAGTTATAAAATCAATTACTATCAGGAACTATCTATGTCAATACTTTAAAAAAATCAAACGAAAGATATTATTATGTAATATTCTTATATATATTGTATGACATTGATTTAAAGATAACAAAACTATAAAGTATTGTTAGGACGTAAATATAAGGCAATATTAATTAGCAACACAATGCTATTCTCGACACTTGTTTTTACGATACCGGGTCACGTTAATTTCATTATAAACATTATTTTTCATCTTAATGTTACTTTTCGACTTTAATCACCGTAAACGAACATTTTAGTCTACTGTAGACATTTTTAATTTGATAAAAAATTACATTTTTCGAGATTGTAAATCTCTCCATTACGAGTGTGGCCCGAATTTTGTGGTATCTACATCATTTCATGGCTCAGCCCCACCTATTATAAGCCGAAGTCTTCGAAGGCAAATAAACTGACTATTACTGATTATTATTAGTCTGTGTAGTGACGGATTAAGAGTATATAATGTCACTACCCGTGTCGTAAAAGACGACTAAGGGAGTGACCTTAAGCAGACAAGAGCAAAAAAGGAAAATTTAAAACAAAACCCTATACTAACAAGTCTGGGCAGCGTGGTATAGTAGGCAAAATTCCCTCCGCATTCTTTAGAGGAGACCCATGCCCAGCAGTGGGACGCTTATGGGTTAAAATGATGATGATGATTGTCTAACCTAGTTCTTATTTTTTAATTTACCGTCATGCCATCGTGTCACAGTACCGTCACGTATGACATTAATATATTTTTTTTAATTTTGAGGGCTAAGAACAAGCGTCAGAAATGTTTTTGTCAAATTAATTTGTCATCTATCTTCGGTTACCTAATAATAATAATATTAGAGATAAACTAACTGTTAGCTCGTTAATGATAGCGCCAGTACGCCAGCCATGTTCCAATGTAACGTCAGCGAGGTCACTGTACGGATGGTCGCCGAAGTACAACACCTGATGCCCACACCAACCTGTCAGGTCCTGCATCTGCTTCACTGTGCCCTGTAATATTACATATAAAAAACTTAACTGGAAACTTAATTGGATAATGTATTTACTTAGTACTATTGCTACATGTTTCCTAAATATAAAATAAGGTATTTAAATAGGCAGGGACACGCTAAAACCCCCGCTCAAACTGATCCATCTACCTGGGGAAGTATCTGCGCCCTAAGACTATATTTATGTAATGAAACCTCATAATAGCAGAAATTAGTCTTTATTTGGACACTGCTCAGCTCCTATTGGCCGTAGCGTGATGTTATGTAGCCTATAACCTTCCGCGATAAGTAGGCTTTCCAACACTAAAAGAATGTATATCGGATGTTTCAAATCGGACCAGTAGTTCCTTGTCCTGATCCTAGCATTCAACCAAACCAATAAACAAACTCTTCAGCTGTATAATATTAATAATAGTATATATGTAGTATAGATGGCATTTTAATTCCCCTATTAATTGACTTAGCAATTCTCTCTCTCTCTCCTCCCCTCTCTCTCTCTATCTCTCTTTCCTCTCTCTCTCTCTCTCTCTTATAGAATACTGAACTCACTTCATAATAAATGATGCCTTTTTCCAACGAACTGACTTTCTCCCATATATGTGTGTTGGCATTCTTATCAAACACCCTTATAGGACGAGATACTTCTGTGAAGAACGTAGGTTTATTCGCGTTTACGATTACCACGTCGAAGTAGTCTCGCCAATCATTGCCAACCAGCATCTCCATGCCGGCGTTTCTGGAATATTTAAAGAGGATTTAATGCATGCAACATAAAGAGATAATGGTTTGTGAAAAATGTATGGACGGCAAGCTGGTCAACCTATGGTTAACTGTTATAATTATTGGCTTTTATTACTCATCTAATATTTGTCATAAAAAAATTTGGATAAATATATGTACCTATGTATTTAGTATGTAAATATATGTACGTATTTATCTATGTATAATATGTGTGTATTTAGAAAATATATAAATGTATGTTTATCAGTTGTGTAGATCTCAAACACAAGCTTATATTAGCTTATTTTGGGCCAGATGGCGCTGTGTAAAAAATGTACGAAATATTATTAATAAAAAATTGCCAGTAATAAGTTACAAAGCCCGTAAAATGTATCAGCATCGAACCAGAAATAATAATATCTATAAGGCCCATGAATATTACCATTGGATATTGAACCCTAATACGATGAGCTTAAGTTCTAACAATAGAAAAGCGAAATCTTAAACACACAAGATATATTATAAAACATAATTACCTGCTCCAAACAAATATGCTAATTGCTACGTCATAACTCGTACATTACAATTTAATAAGTAAATAAATATTTATAAGTAACTCACACAAAATGATAAGGGCTGTTGGTGACAAGAAACAATTTCTTATCATTGTCCTGTAGCATTTGGAAGTACTTCCTCAAGTCTTTATTCGGCCTTATATACTCCTCTACATTTTGAGCAACTATCTTATGCATTATAGGGTGACAACTTTGTACTGAATTCTAAAAACAAATGCATACAATATTATTATAAGTCCAAATAAGGCTTAAAACATAGTGTATCTAGTTACAAATAGCTAAAGTAATTGACGCCTGTTTTTAAATTGTTGCCATGTTCAAAAGTAGTGTCAAACCAAGATAGGGTCTATGAAGCATGTAAGCATCAGGGAGGCTGATATGACGATAGCTACTGAAATTCAAAAATGTATTCGTATCTGACGCCGGTATTCATGTATTTTATATACCTACATTATATCCAATACATGAATACTACCTATTCACAAGGCATTAAAGCAATATTCAATTCATCATCATCATCATATCAGCCCAATGACGTCCACTGCTAAACATAGGCCTAACCTAATTTCCGCCAGAGCGAGCGATTTTGTGCCGCCCGCAGAACTGATGGCCTATGGAGCAAAAAAAGTTCTCGAATGTTCTCGAATCAGCCACGTATTGGAAGGCGCAGCGTGGAACAGCCCTCTACAAGGTGGACTGACGACAGAGTAAAGGTTGCGGATGGCCGTTGGATGCGAGTGGCGCAATATCATTTATTCAACTAAATTACCTATCATATACTTACTTTAACATCTAAAAATAAAATTTCTGGATGGTAATCAATATGATTCCTTATAAAATAGTCTGCAACATTACATAGTAAACCCATCTCAGGTACTGAAAACAGATCAGCTAAATGCACCATCTTAGCTCTGTTTGGCTGAAATATGAAAAAATGTTGTTAAATTAATATTAACCTTTTAACCGCCAGACTTATCATCTGTAGAAGTGTATTTACTTATAAATGATTACATTAAATATGTGCCTAATATAAACAATACATATTTTGATAGAATCTAGCGTAAATAAATAGCAAAATCCGATTGAACGAGCGGAAGTATTTGGTCGTAAATATTGTCTCTGGAGAAATGGACACGAAAATATGTGTCGGATTTATCCGACATAGGCGATTAAAGGGTTAAACTAATAAAATAATAGCAGATATCAAACAACTGTTGTTTGTATGAATAAAAGATAAATTGCTATCATATTATGAGTCCAGATTCAAACTTAACTAGACTATTTTTCACCATCTCAACATTTTGAATAATAACTTTATAGAACAGACAATACTATAACAAACTACTCCACTCATGTGTAAGGCCATTTATACTGTTCTAATTTAATTAAAATGCGTTTTTTTTGTGTTAAATAATTATCTTATTAAAAATTATAAACAATGTAGGTTTTTCATGCATATTTTCAGCTACAAGGACCTCACTTTATTATAGTTCGAGTCCAACAGTAAACAGGCCTCCCGCGTAATTTCCATACTTTTAATACATTAAGAGAAAAGTATGATTATTTCTCTTGGTAATATTTATCTATGTATTACACATTCCAATAAACATAAAATTTTCTCATTTCTACATTAATTCCAATGCAAAATCTAATAATACAAACCATATCTAATAATACCAGGTATTCACAAGCAAATGTTTGTAGTACATGAGTTAGAAACAATAGTGTTCTAGGTATTAACTATTATTCTATTATATCAACATATAGTACATGGTCCTTGTGACACCATAACACAAGGGGAGCATAAATGAATGATTGCTTACAAGTGCCAGTCATTACTAGACACCACCGTCTAGCCGAGCCCCTACACACTACAACACATTTTCAACTTTACTTCTATTAGAATAATGTACACAATTGTATATTTGACAGATAGATATGTATAGTACTTGTTTTGTTAGCAGCATATGGGTTTTATTGTAGACAATTATAGCATGTCTTGAACCAGTTGCAGCTGTGAATGCATTGGTTTTACTTTTCTTTGATGTTGCATCTAAAATATTCAAATATCTAGTATTTTAACTATCTATTTGTATTTGGTAGTAATTATTGGTAGCAAGTATAAATATTGAACCTTCTTTGACAAGGGAATAATAAAAAAATAATAACTTTAAAAAACAAAACATTTTACTGAATTGTGTGGACTGAAAATCTTGGAATTTATCAAGCTGCCCAAGAGGTTTCTAACTTAGGCAGTTTAATAACTATAAAAAAGCAGCAGATCTCTAATTTTCGAGGCGAAAATCACTTCAGTTAGAGCCAGAAGAGTTAGTTAATATTATGAACCTAGCATTTGGACAAACATGTCTTTCAAAGCATGCAGATACTAAGTAGATTTCTGAGATATTACCAAGAAAAAATCCAGCATTTGTTAATTCTAATTAATACAATAAATACAAAAGGAACTCTGTTTGTTGCCCTTCCATACCACTCAACTTTTAACCACTCATAGAAAAGTTATTCTTGTGCATTACAGAAATCATCTTTCTAGAGATAATCTTGAATTAGAATTGTTTTCTCAAAGAATATGTCATTCTTTTTTCAAATCTATGGTATATGGGCCTGATCTTCATGAAATTTCAAACAGAGATAGTCTAGGAGCTGGTGAAGACCACAAGCTACTGAGATAATAAGTAGTTGATACCGCAGGTGGGAGCTAGTCTGTATAAATAAATTATAATGACCAAATACCTTATGAACTCTGGTATCACCTTCTACATATGCAATGGGTATGATTCTATTCTTGTATAGTTTTAACACTTCATCAGTAGACACCTGTGACAATCCTCTATACACAGAGCCAAATTGTATTTGAAGGAATGAATCTAACTTCAATAAAAGACCCTTTTCAATGTCGTAATGCAATCCTCTAACTGCAAAGTTAGGTTTGTACTCCAATTGTAGTATTTCAGGTGGGTACTGAAAGAAAAAAATATTGTCAAGTTTATGATAATAGGTAGAAAGTAAGGTGAAATTTAATATTTCAAGTGAATATTAACTTTAATTCTGCAATAAGTAAGACTATATTAATAGAATTGAAACTGTATACTTTTGAAATCATGTAAGATAATTAAATAAAGTTATTATTTTAATATATAAAAGTATTATAAATTTAAGTCCATACATAGCCAGCGTCTATAAGCAACATTTACCACCGTTTATGGTGTCAATTCATAAGGGGAGAACTAGAAAATATTATGATCTTATCATGGTGTAATAACCTAAATAATTTACCTTATATTTTTCCAAAAGTACTTCTCTGCCAAGATTATACAGCAGATGTTCCAGTGTAGGTTTGTAGTGTGCCAATGTGTAGTCATAATCAAACCCATACACCTGCACTTCTGAGAGATCCAGCTCATTGCATGCAAACACACCCCTTGGATTCACATCTTGAGGTAATTTTTTAGCTTCAACAAAAAAATACATTCAACCTTCATGCTTTGACCTTGTTCATAAGAAAGGCCAATTTATCTTGATTTTAAGGGTTTCTTTTTTTACCACAATTTTACTACTGTGGGTAATTTTGTCTTTAAGTGATTACAAACAGTACTAAAAATGCTTAATTTGAAAAAATGTGAAAATTAAAGCTACAGAGTAACAAAATAAGCTAATAACCGGTTATAAATATACAACATTCACTTACATTTAAATTTTAACTTTGTGCGACAGTAAGCCTCTTTCAATAATTCACGAGTAGAATAACTTCTGCGTAATACAATTTCCGGAACATTTTTTGGATTCAGTTGTGTTAAACCACACTTAATTTTTTTTATTCCATTGATAACGTGACTTCTCAAACTAATTATTGAAGACATTTTCTTAAAACACACAAAAATAAACAAGCTTAAATCTACGTATTGAAATTAATGAAAATTACTTCGTATTATTATTTAATGTAATTATTATTAATAAACAAAGGTAAACAGATGAACTATTTGTTTATACTAAATTAATATCGTTGCATAATTCGAATTTATGCAACATTGCGACAAACACTTGCGCTCCATTTACGAAGTACGAATGAACTGAACTGAATGAAATTTTGAAACTGTCACATAGACATGTATACGTCGTACGTCTGTCTATGCTTTCAACCAGTCAGCCATAGATCTATACGGAGGGAAATTGCATTGAATTGCAGTCAGCTGTCAAAATTGCTCAGTAGCAAGCATAGATTAGAATTATATATATAAGTATAATAGCTTAGAGCATTAAACCAAATATAGAAATTTTACACAAGCGTAAACCTGTAAAAATTTCCTGCTCAGTACCATAGCCATATAGGAATACCTGTACTCAGTACCTAGTCAGTATTAGGAGTGTTCGTAACGGCTATATATTAAAAACGCGTTCTAGCTATATGCTATTTTTTTTAAACCTGTTATTTTTACAGCTATAATATATTTATATTAGTTTGAGGCCAACGCTTTTCAACGATGCTGTGCTATTCGTTTTAACGTAACGCATACTGTTTTGTTATGGATTTATTTTAATAACAATTTATTCTAATGATTCGTAAATTATGTATACCTACCGTGAGTTTGTTGTGAGATTTGTAAGTGATTATTAGCGAATATTAGAGATCATTCAAAAGCGATTAGGTAAAACGGATCTATAATTAAAATAAACTCAATGAAATTTACTTCTAATATATAATACTTATACACATTTATTTACAGTTTTAACCTATTAAACCTATCACCTAATTAATTATAGACCTATACTGACTAAACTTATTATAACAACGCAAAATAAAAGCTAACTGAAAGCTGAGAAAACGCAAACAAGAAACTCGCTCACGTCTGGCATAAAAATTGCATCCGCACTATTCAAATAATGCGTTCGTACTGATTTCAAATTTCATTAAAATATAACCGAATAAAATATTACTTACCTACCTAAAATTTTGAAAAATAATCGTTCAAAGGTAGGCCGCCGAGTGCCGCAAAGAGGCGCAAGGTGGGAGCGAAGCTCCCGCCTTAGCCTTCTGATCTAACCTATCCAAGTCGGGATGAACTAAAAAGTAATTTCGTCATATCTCAGAAACGGTGCATCTGAGCGTAAAATTAATCGAAAATTTTACAATTTCAGTCTCAACTCCATATAAAAAGTGACGAAATTTTTCTAAGTGTCGAGACCCTCTTTGAAACACCCAAACCCAAACGTTTGTTTGATTCGATTAATCAATCTAGTATCCAGTTACCTTACGATAAAGCATAATTTCGCATACCTAAAATGCGTCCAACAATTTTCGAAACTAATATTTTTAGGTACAGTTGGAATTTTAACCTTATGGACTTTATTTTAGAGCATAACTTGGCATGTAATAAAAATAATTAATTCAATAAACCGTTGCCGAAAAAATATTAGTATTCATTTGAAATGAATATGTTATTTAATTGGATTAAGCAATGTAGTTCGTATGCAGTCAGGTTAAAGCTTAATTTCGCATAAAAAAAAAATAACGAACAACTTGAAACTAATATTTTTAGGTACAATTGGAATTTTAACCTTATGGTCTTCATTTTAGAGCATAACTTGGCATGTAATAGAAAAAATAAATCATTACGATTTGTTTCAATAAAACGTTGCCGAAAAAATATTAGTATTCAATTGAAATGAATATGTTTTTTAATTGGATTAAGCAATGTAGTTCTTATGCAGTCAGATTAAAGCTTAATTTCGCATAAAAAAAAAATAACGAACAACTGGAAACTAATATTTTTAGGTACAATTGGAATTTTAACCTTATTGCATTAAAAATAGAGCATAATTTGGCTTGTGACTTGAAATATTAAATATCGTTTGTCTTTCATTCATCGGTCGGTCGGTGGGATCAGGATGAGTTCGAAATTTGACCTCGAGTGACCTTAACACGGCGTTCGTTCAGTGTTTGTTCGCAAAAATAATAGGATGACGTAAATAGCTATATTTGTTTTTGTATTTAATAAATAATAGGTAATATGAATATATTTTTTTATTAGGTTAATTATTCCGCTATAAAATATAACGAACACTCTTAGTCAGTATGCTTTTCGGTCTTCCGGTATAGCGCTTGCTACACGGTTGCACGTTTGTAATCATAAGATGTAAATGAGATTCCATCCATCTAGCCGGCAGATGGAATCTAAATTTCAAACAAACTACGTGGATGGCATCTATGCTCCCACCAAGATCACCTCTGTTGGAACAACCAAAGATTACAAGCGTGCAAGCTCATAAGTTTAGTGTTTTATTTTGTCAAGTTTTAAATTAGAGAGCCAGTTGACTATCAATCTGGATCGTAAAATATTTTTGTATGATTTGTATTACATCTGCCGGCTAGATGGATGGAATCTTATGATTACATCTGGTGGCACACGCTTTACATTGGCGATGGCGAGGACAGAGCGGTTTCATCAACCTCTAAACAGTGATTGACATATTATTATATTAGTATTATTTATAATCTATTACCGGCAGTAAAATGCTACTGTTATTTTTTTTATAATTATATTTAAGTATATATTTTTTAAATTCCTTATTATTTTCAGATACATGTTCCGGAAATAGTGTGGACCGTAGGGATTGTACTATCTAGGTACAACACAACAAAATCTATTATGAAAAGAAACAAAGGCCGTCATTGATCGTCCTACTTTATAGACTACATAATATATTTAGAATAATTATAATTCTTTTTTTTTATAATGTTTGGAAATTCACACACCATCTATTCCCAACCCAAACTAAGCTAATTCTTGTATTATGGTTACTAGACAACTGATATAATTATTACTACTTACATAAATAACTGTTTTTTTTTCGTAAATACATAGGTTCGTAAATATATAGATACATTACACCCAGAAACAGAACAAGTAAATGTGCTCATCACACAAAGATTTGTCCAGGGTGGGAATCGAACCCAGACCTCTGTCTCAGCACTAACCACTGTGCCATGGAGGCTTCAATTATGGAGGGCAATATTATTTTTTATTGATGCGTATAGGTAATTAAAGTTAAAAATATGATCGCTAAACGCTTGGCAAGCGCTTAAATAAAATAGAAGTTTCTAAAGCATCGATAATAGGTAATACTAAACTACTTTCTACAATAAAACATATTTTAACATTAATTATAAAAATATTTAATAATTGATTCGTAAGGCTACATTCCTCCTTTATTAAACATGTAAATTATAACAAACATAATATTGCATAAGTCGGTATTGTTCATTTTTGTTTCAAAATCAAAAGAGCAATGGTAAGTAAAAGTAGATATAAATTATAATACGTATCAAAGTAATTGTATCTACTTCTATGCTCAATGTTCAGTAGGTATAAATTTAAGGTTAGATCATAAATAATCCATATTAAGCAGCTTTATATATTTTCTTAATACACGTTCGAGTATAAAAATGTTTATGATGATCAATATTCAATTAAATTTGAGGATATGCACTTCCAACAAGATTCTTGCTTCGATAGCGGTAATTATATGTGACAATGTTGACATCCTTATTCGCCAGTTTCAGATTACAATCGTTATCAACACGAGTCACATAGCACAACGTATACAATGCCAATTCCAATTCGGGAGATGTTCCCAAAAATATGCTGTTCACAGGTTTGTCCACACCTTGTTGATTGAAATGGAATTTCAAAACGGCTCCTTTCTGCAGTAAAAAGATAAAGATTCTTTATTTACCAAAGAACAGAGTTTAGTACAGAGTTTTTAAATGAAAAAATATTTTAAATATTTTTTCTTACAATGAAAGTCACAATGTTTACATCAAAAAGCAAAATGTTTTATTTTATTGGTATATTAATGGTTTCCTCAATTTTAACACGTGACTGCGTGCGTGACACATTAGAAAAACAATTCCTCAAGTAAGTATTATTGTTATAAAACTAAGTTGCCTGTTGAACTATTCAAGTATTCATGATACCTACTTACTATATTATAATTATATACTTACATCGTTAAGAACAATATATTTCAAATAACCCAAATAATTCACTCTATTCGCTGCTTCTTCTCTTGCGAAATATATCCAGTTATGTAAACCTATTGAAGAGAAATAGTTTCAATAAATTTAAACATAATATTACCTGTCTACTTTTGTTATGGCTAAAACCTGTATTTAATATAAAGCTTATCTTTTGTATAAACTAGAAGCAAGTGGTTAAAGGTATAAGTGACGAAAATGAAAAAAATGTGGATCTGAATGAAATTTTACGAACATCGTGTTGCAACTTTTACCTTACCTTACTGTAACTAAAAATCTGAAATCTAAGCATACCTGAAACTCCTCCATTCTTTAGCTCTGAAACAAAAGTATGTTCAAAACCAGAACTCCCAAGCTTTCCTCTGCCCCTCGAATATAAAGTAAACCACAGCTGTTTCACAAAATCTCTCTGCTGTTTTGGATCGGGCGATACGTATCCTGTAACAACAAATAATATAAGTAGATAATTTAATTAAGTAGGTACTTACCTAACTATTCATGTTTGATAACCTATCCGAAATTTTTGTGGCAGAATCAAAAATAGTTGTCAAAAATCTGTCACTTATGTTGCAGATAGCTTCATATTCAGAAACTTACCAGTAAGTGGTGATACAAGGCATCAATAAAATATATACCTACGCAATATTAATCGAATGCTTATATTGCCAATTTTAAGTAGGTATGTTTACAGGTACATTTACGTCCAAAATTATTCATAATACTTACCCTTATTCTTCAAAAATGTCATCAAATGTCTCATTACTGTAGTAGACATTACTGCATCCATAAAATCATTTTCTTCGATTCGCTCCTGCCCAAGAAAGACAAGCGATACATCAAAATTAAAAATGAATTTTTATCCTAGAATTTGAAACTACAACGGCAACGGTACCTAGTTACGTAGTACGAACTAATTGCGGTTGTATAAATGTGGAATTCTAGAAGCAATTAGTTTTATTGGACCAATTAGAGTATGTGTTTTATAAAATGAATAAGTGGTTGAATAATGTGTAGACGTTTAATCATGTGATCGCATCAAATCAACTTAAGGTGGCAACTAGATATTGAATGTCGTAGTAGGTAGGTACCTACTTATATTTTAACATTTTCTTACTGTCCCCGTAATATACGACAATGTAAGTACTGGACAGTATATATATATAGGTACCTAGTGCTGTTGAGGTCGACTGGAATATCTAAACCGTTTTCCTATAAGTAATTAGGTATTATTCATATCTTCAAGAAGTTTAGAGGTTACTATTAAATTGTACCATGATAGTACAATTTAATAGTAACCTGGTAGTGCTTTTGCACTTATCTGTACATGCGCATAGGCTCGTCCACTATTGCGACTTTGGTTCAAGTTCACACTCAAACACACACACAACAACCCAGAAACATTGCTGGGTACGGGTCTCCTCCAAAAAATGTGGAGGGAACTTAGCCTACTATACGGCTGGCCAGACTGTTGCTATAGGGTTATGTTTCGAATTTTCCTTTTCTCGCGGTTTTTTTGTCTGTTCATGGTTTCTCGTGTTGAAATGGAGTAGTGACAATATTATGTATTCTGAATTGGCAGGTACCTGTGGAGTGACATGTTCATTGACCAAAGTATCTATTTCATAATTGTCCAATAACGGCACAAATTTCTGCACTGTAGGAATATTCCATGCTTCAGGTGATACAGTGAGTAATCTGTAAGGCAATGTTTACATTTTACACAAAACATCAGCAAGTAAACGTGATTAATTAGTGATAAGTACATAATTAAAAAATATTTAAATATGACGTTTTAGTTACCTAACCTTACTATTATTAGATAATACCTACCATTGTTTCAATTTTGCTTACATCACAGTGTAAACAAAAATCTATAGTTACTATATTAAGTAAGTACCTACCTACAACAATATACCTAGGTATGTTTAATATTCCAAGAATAAAAAATGCTAAACTGTTATCCACATCTCAACATAAAACTGTTTTATAAACTTTACCAACAGTTATAACAAAATACCTACCAAGTTAATAGCTTGAGACTTATACCTTATTACAGGACTTTCATTATCATCATCATTTCAACCTGTAATCGTCCACTGCTGGATATAGTCATTATCAACATTTTGCCAAAGCTTGGCTTTTGAGCTCAACTAAAACACAATCTTAAAAAATTTACAAAGCCTGCTATTACAAAAGCGATTTTTCTAAATCGTTAGGTATAGTAACAAGTTTACGCTTCGCTATCGCAATATATTGACCTAATAATAATTTCCTTGAACCATGCCCCTTATCGATTTACTACTTTAATTAGTAACTTTAGTAAATAGATAAAAGAACCAAAGAGCAGCAAAAGAGCATAATCAAGGGGCTAACGTCCTTTTGTCAAGTGCAGTTTTTACAATAACTCAAAAATAGTACCTTTATCTGACCATGTTGAAAATAATTTTCGTTGATGTAGGTATGTAAGCAGGTATCTATTATCTTTGTGAATTTTCATATTTTTAAGTTTTACGGGACGGGGGGGGGGAGGGATGGCACAGTTCGCAATTTATGCTACTTTCGGAGCGACAATTTCTGAAAATATTTTTTTTATCAAAAAATTTGCTTAAAACCCTTATACTATTTTTAAAAGATCTGTCGAAGTATGTACTTCCACTAGTAAAAAGTTTTTCAGTTTCTGTTATATCACTACATGTATGAAAAGCTCCCCTTTAAAATATTATTTTTATTATTTTACTACTAAACTAAGTAGCGGTTTACATGAGACACCTACTTTCCAAATTTCATCAATATACATTGAGTATTTTGTGAGTAAAATGTCTATGACATACTAATGGACGGACGGACAGATAGAAATTACGAAACTATAAAGGTTCTCATTTTGACATTTTGGCTAAGTAATTAGCTCTAAAAAGGCAATTGTAATAATTAAGTTATTTGTTAGTTTTGTAAATATTTTTATAATGGATGGCAAAGGATGTGAAATCTTATTCATCAAACATTCAAGGGTTTCAAGGTGATTTCAATGAATTCTTCCCAATTTAATGCGATCAAGTACTTAGTTACGACGGCGACGTCATGATTACAGGACATAACTATAACGTTATTTTTCAATTGTGGGAAAGGTACTTACGGTAGTGGGGCCTTATCATCTCGGGACTGTGAAGTGGTCTTTTCTTGATAATTTACTGTTATGTAACGGGCAGCATTGTTACTATCTTTTCTTAATAGTTCTTCACTAAGAAACTGCAGTTCAGAGTCAGTTACAGTGTTCCTGTTATTAGTTGTTGTACCCTTATTGTTATTTACGATGGTACTTGGTAAAGTTGGTGACCCTGGTCGAGAACCAGGTGTGCTAGGTTTAGCCGTCGTGGCCACTTGAGCACCGGCTGTAGATGGTTTATTCGGGCCTGTAACTGCGGAACTGAAACTCATCGGTTTCGTAGGATGCATTGGTGTTGCAGTTGGATTCGGCTGTGGCATTTTAGCTGTCGAGCCTTGTCCATTTTTATTAGTAGTTCCTTGCAAAATTGAACTGTAACTTGATGACCCTTGATTAGGACTTTTGCTATCATAAAAGTTTATAAGATCTTTGACTTTTCCTCCAGTTGGTTGATTATTTTGAACTGGTTTAAGTGCTGGATACTGAGACGCAACGTAGTCCCTTTTCCCGTTAGAAGACTGGGTATTATGTGGGGATCCAGGGTTATTAATATTGGAGACAGTTGTTGAAGGCTTTTGCGTTACTGGCATATTATTGTTAACTGGTTTAAGTGTAGGGAATTGTGGTGCAACGTAATCTCTCTTTCCGTTGGATTGAGTATTTTGTTGTGGCCCAGCATTTTTATTAATGGATGCAGTCGTTAAAGTTGATGGTGTAACTGCTTGATTATATTGCGCTGGCTTAGGCGTCGGATATTGGGGTGCAACATAATCCCTTTTTCCGTTGGCTTGTGCTCCAGAATTGCTCCTCCATGCAGTTGTTGATGTTGATTTCGGTGTAGGTGAATTTAATGATGGAAATTGAGAGTTGTAATCTTGTTTGCCTTGATTCTGATTGGTGTTAATTCCACTTGATTGTAGCCCACCTTCATGTAGTAAGAAATCATTATTGGCACTTATCCGCTGCCTGTTATACTCTAAAGCTGAAAATTAAATTGATGATTTAGATGAACCTTACACTTAATTAACCTTATCTTTAAAGTTAATCTTAATATTTATCATTGAAAATGCTTTCTACAACTTGTCTACAGTTTTCGTTGAATTTTAAAAAACCTTTTCTTAGTGCACCTCTAGACATTAAGACAAACACACCCTCCACAAATTTCAAGTCGCCACGACCAGCGGATTAGGCTGTGCGTTATCTGTCAGTGAGTCAGTCAGGACAAAGCCTTTTATAATATGTATAGAATATTGCTGACCCGGCACCTTAGCAAGTTTTTTTTTTACATATACAAACACGGGATCCTTGCGAATTGCCATAAAATTTATAAGAAATTGGAAATGTAGTCAGTGTAACTGAAGAATCGTCTAGAAGCTCGTGGTCGTGACCTAACATGAACCCTGTTCTTCACAGTACCTATTTAATAAGTTTTTAAAAACAAAACATTGATATGTTTTGGTTTTGTTTTAAATCTTAGTTTCTAAGATGTAATGTTGTGTATTTATATGCATATATTTTTAAACTTCGCGCCAATAGTTTATTTTTAACTCTTTAGTGATCGATGAAGGTAAACTGTGCACGACAACGTAACTTTCACGAACGATCGACTGCTCGTGGTTTTTGATTTCTCATATAAAATAAACAATATCAAAATTAAAAGTGTCGCTAGGCTCTACTCACTTATTGATTTAGTATAGGTAGATCACGTCATTGTTTCAAACTTCTGTCTACGTCGACCATGGAAATATATAAAAAAATATATTTACCTGAATTAAACTTTAAAAGAATTAAGATTCCACAAAGTACAGCACATTTATTCATTTTTATTTTTTAAATCTTTACACGTATGTACCAACACAAAATTTTATTTTGTTTATTCAATGTTTATACATCGTAAGTACAAAATTATTTGTTCAGAAAAATAAAGAACCGTACGTATTGGACCAACTCCTTTTTCTGACTCCTCATGTACCAAAACTTATAGAATAAAATAAGAATGAGCCATCTGTGTCGATCTCGTTGAGTATAATATTGAGAACGAATGAGTAAGTGGGATTTACGTAAGCTAAAGTCGACATTATTACATGTTGCGTAAAGGTGTATATTCAAGTTTATTGTGCTGTGTGCTTAGACGTGTCAGCTACATAACAGCTGATGTCATTGATACCTACAATCAGCAGCGCGGGCTTGCAATTATTTATTTATTTATTTCCACATAAACTTACATCTTACGGTACCTACCTACTTAGTCTATTTTCAATAAATAATTAATCTAATATTTATATATGTTTTTATGTAGGTATATTAAATAAGTATACTTAAATGAATTATTATTTATTTTATTGGAATAATCTAAGAAATTACCCAGTTTTGTTTGAGTTTCTAAAATCCTAATTAAGCTAGAGAAAAAAATAAACTTAGGTACCTAGTATTTTTGATGAATAGGTATCAACAGGTTGTCCTGGCAGTTTCCTTGATTAATTATCATGTTGTACAGCAAAAAGTCTATGCCCTATGTACCTACCACTGGTACCTACCCACATAAAGTATAGCTAGGCAAAAAAGTTAAGAAACGGGACTACTTTGACTGGACTGGACTGGTAACATCATGGCTTTTGTTCACAAGGAACTTCAGTTTAGAAAAAGTTACTTACTTCAGTTTAGAATTAAAATTCGGTTTAGAAAAAACTGATATTACCTAGTGGATAAATAATTTTAGCCACATAATATTACTAATTAAGTTCTATTATAATAATATTTGTATCTTTTTAAAATTTGAATAAATGATTTGAAATGATTTTTGATTTGATTTGATATTAGAAACCTCAATATCATTTTTGAAGACCTATCCATAGATACCAGGTTTCAGTTCTTAGTATGGGGAACCCCCAAAAATTATTGTTTTTTTTTCTATTTTTGTCTTTATCTTAATGTGGTTCATAGAATACAGCTACTTACCAAGTTTCAACAGTATAGTTTTTATAGTTTCGGAAAAAAGTGGCTCTGATTTACGGACAGACAGATAGATAGACATGACGAATCTATAAGGAATTGATCGCTGAAAAGTATGTGATGGATTCACGTGGGAACGGCTCGACCGATTTGGCTAATTATTTTTTGTTGTATGTCTAAATTGAAATTATATTCGAATACCGTTCATGGGTGTATTGTAAACGAATGATTTTGTGTGAAGCCATGTCACGTCGAAAACACGTCTTTCAGGTTTTTCGAAAATATTCGCTAAACATAAAATATAGCGCTACGAAGTTCGCCGGGTCAGCTAGTTATTATTAAATTAACGTAACTTGTACCTAGCCACAAATCAAAAGAGGCTATCAAAATGATGCAACAAATGGCTTACTTAAAATTATATTTCTTTAATTTAGGTTTTTAATTTTTACCCGACTGCCAGGAAGGGTATTATTTTTCGCACGTATCTTGTATGTATGTAAATTTCTTTATACGTTTGTTCCAAACGGCCTGATGGATTTCTACAATCAAGGTATCCTTAGATTCTTCTCAAAAACCCAAGTGTCTATAGGTATTATTAAAAAAAAAGGCAGACTTTTGGCGCCAAATTGTAAGAAGTTAATTTTTTTTTAACCAGACGTATCGAGCAGGTTATTAAAATAAAGGGAATCAAATAGAGATTACACAAATATACTTACATAAGTTATGTATTTAAATTTAATAGCGCCAAATTGTAAGCAGTTAAATATTTTTTTAACCAAACCTATCGAGTAGGTTAAATTAATAAAGGGAACCAAATGGAGATTACAAATATAAACTTAAGTTATGAATTTAAATTTAATCAGGAATATTACACTACCATTACAACTATTTTTCGGTCGGTTGCGTATCTGTTGATATATTTTAGTAGAGTTTTTTTTTTATAATTTACTTGTTATAATTCTATATATTATTAGACATTGATTGATGAGTTAATGTCCTTGACCATAAATCCCCTCATTTCAAGCCATAATAGAACAGTCATTTATTTTTAGCATGGAAATTTTAGTAAGATTGGTGGTTGCCATCACTAAAGTAATTTTCATTCATTCGGTCTCTACTTCGCTTAATCTTAATCTCATTCAATTGCCGATTTAGTTTACCGTCAAATTTGAAAGGTGTAAATTACAGAATGTTGTTAAATTTAGATTTACTTTAAATTTTCGGGTATTTAAGCAAATTATCAGTTATGAAGAATAAATTGAGTTCTATTGAAAATACTATTCATTTTAGTGTATGGACTGTGGCTTGCATCTATGGTTTATATAAATTATTTACGGCCCAGACCGGTAAATATTTCTAATTTATTACTTGATTATTTTACACTAATCGCCAATTCTTGATTTACAGAATGTAGAACGTAGAATTTTATTCCTAATTTGTTCATACAATATTTATTACAGATATTCTTGAAAGCCATTCAAATATATTTTACTCTTTGAGGGACCTAAGAGCTGGCTGGTGGTTTTCACGAAACCTAAAAGATGTGTCTGATGTTGAGTGGAGTACATGGTTATATTTGATACAATTGTCATGGCTCTACATGATATTCCAATTTATGATATCCGAAATTATAAGGAGAACCAATATCCGTTTGCTAAAATATTGGTATATAGTTTCAACTGTAGTATTTCTTTTAAACTACATGGGTTGGAAACAATTTCTGCTTATTGTCAGCGAACCTGTAATATTTTGGATAATTTTATGCCTAGGTGGTGGGAAGATTACTGTATGGGTATCAAGTTTTGTTTTATTAGCAGTGTATAACTCACTTAAATACAGATATTACTTCTGGGCATTGTTGGAGAATGAGAATGATGAAGCAATATTTTCATTGGTATATGGTACTGCTTGGGTACAACTAAGATGTATTAGCTACTGTCTAGATTATTTAGACAACAAGAAAAAATTGCAAGAATCTTCAGATAAAGATTATAGTATATCACCTGTACACGAAAGGATTGTAAATATGTTCAGTTATGTTATGTACCTGCCAGTGTTATTTCCTGGACCAATTATCCTCTACGAAGAATTTGAAAAAAGTTTTCATGTAAAACCTACCGACTTATCACTGAGGCTCAAAAGCTTTATTTGGAATGTGACTATTTATGGGATCTACACCATACTTTTAGACTTAGCATTTCACTATATATATTTTCATGCTATGCTGAACAATGTAGAGGTAAGTATGGGCAGTTTATTTTTATTATAAATTTATTATTTTCAAAGAAAGAAAATTTGTTTATATCAGCTTCTATCTTAGGAACACATCCAATTATGGCTGAAAAGCTGATTGCAGATAATATAGAAGGAAAAAAAAAATTTCGCTTAGGGCCAACAAAAACAACTTCTCGCTATAAAAGAAAAAAGAACTACAAATTAAATATAAAAAGAACTAAGTACATCAAATAATAAAAAAAGTAAAATAATTAATTAAACATGTGTAAGAGGTATTTATGGTATACTGCTCTGCACGTCCCATCCGAAAAAGGCTGGAAATCTCAGCATTGGCTGGGCAAAGAATACCTAATGCTGTTTTCAGTTGGCAACCAATATTAGTTGTTGGCGCACAGACGGATGTATAAATATTTATAAAATAAAAACTGACGTAATATTGTAAAGAACCAAGGCAGTTCTGTGTAAAATATTATGGGAATTGCAATTCTTTTTTGCATAAATGAAATTTTCTGGTTCAAAAATTTTATGTAGTTATAGTCTAGAGTCTGGACGACATTGGGCTGATATGATGATGATGATAGTCTAGAGTAGACTAGCTCTAGCTCTAGGGTGTATACATTATAATGATCAATGATTGGAATACAAATAGGTAGTGACCTAACTTTGTATTGAATATGGATAAGACTAGTTGTTTTTAGGATTTCTAATAGTCAAATAATAATAATATTTCACCACATTCATAAAGCGCCATCTAGTCCCAAATTAAGCAATTATATTTGCTTGTGTTATGGGTAGTAAACAACTGATATACTACTTAAATACATTTTTTTTTGTAAATACATACATATTATAGATAAATTATACCCAGACACATAACAAACAATCATGCTCAACACACAAAGATTTATCCTGGATGGGGATCGAACCCACGACCTCCAGCTTAGCAGTCAGGGTCGCTAACCATAAGACCAACAGGCCAGTCTAAATGTTTTTCTTTTGACGAAAATAAACATCTACTTCATTGCTTTACTTTGAAATTCTGAATTATTTTATCAAAAAATTTTTAAAATAAACAATAAATTTTACAGGGAGCATTTTTAAAATAATGACCATATTATATTCCAGTTAAGTGAGTTTTAAAGGCAAATCCATATTGAGATAACTTCACAATATCCATCAAAATTCCACCTCTTATTCAGATCATTGATAATGATATACACGTTAAATACTATATTAATACAGTTTTTTTATAGGCAATTGGGATGTTGCCTTCTACTGCATTATGTGCAGGAGGGTTATGGATGGGTTTGGAATTCCAATTGAAATATGTTATATCATATGGAACTACTACAGCATTTGCCAGACTGGACAATATTAATACACCTCCGACTCCGAGATGTATAGCAAGAATCCACTTGTACTCACAAATGTGGAGGTATTTTGATGTGGGACTGTACCGGTTTTTGTATCTGTAAGTAATTTTTATTTGTCTAGCAGCAGTATGCATTATTAGCAGTGACCACTAATATAAACAATGGAACTTCACTATAAGTACTACAAACAACGAAACAAGTGCATGACCTAATGGTGTGTGATTACCATAGCCTATGGATACCAGCAACAACAGATACATTAGGTTTATTCCCATCCAGTCACACCTGTGTCTCGGTTTCGATTCCCGGGTCGGAACAAATATTTGTATGACCTGCAAATGTTTGTTTCGGAGTTTGGGTGTTTTCTATGTATAATATGTATTTAGAAATATATATACCTACATATAATTTATGTTTATCAGTTCTCTAGATTCCATAACACAAGCTAATATTAGATTACTTTGGGTTGCATGTCTGGTATATGGCGAATTCGGTGTTTTGAGAGTCTGGTAATTTGCGAATCTGGTATTTTGCGATTCTGGTATTATGCTTCGGAGGCGGGGCACTGTGTAAAAAATATTTCAAAGACCTATTTTTTTATTTATGAAAATTACTTTTTAAAAAGCCTTTCTCAAAATACTTTTCTGATTTACCAAAACATATTTTTAGTTTAGTTCCAGTGTCTTCATGTAGGCCTCATATTAATTGCAGGAAATATCTAAATGTTCACCAAAATCTGTTTCCCTATTTTATATATAACACGTTAGGTAACCATTTCATTAAGTTTTATTACTTAAATGAAGTACCTATTGTGAAACAAAAAAAAACTTTTATAACCCAAAATTAGTAAATGTTTACCAAAATGAGTAAATTAGAAAATGGTGAAAACATCTTAAAGGAACCAAAAAAATTGAGGCGGGAGCTACGGCCTTCTAATTTAATCTATTCATATCAGATCCGCAAAAAGGAACAAAATACATACGTAATCCCCGCGAATATAACTCAATTTGGGTCACACAATTTGGGTAAACATTGCGTTTTGGTAAGCATTTACTAAATTTGGCTTAGGTTACATAATCAAATCGTTGTTACATCCGAGAAACGTCCCACTGCTGGGCACGGGTCTCCTCCAAACAATTTGGAGGGAATTTAGCCTGCTATACCACACTGGCCAGATGGTTTGGTATAGGGTTTGTTTCGAATTTTTCTTTTCTCGCAGCGCTCTTGGCTCTTGCCTGCATAAGGTTACTCCCTTAGTCGCCTTTTACGACACCCACGAGTTGAAATGGGGTAGTTAGTGACATTATGTATTCATAATCCATCACTACACGGATGAATAATCTGTCATAATCAGGTACACATACCTACTGATTTATTTGATATGCGAATTGATTAATTTAGTCATACCTACGGTTTTTGGTACACGCTTCTTATTACGGTATACGTTGTATTTTTTTAGGTTAGTAACATTAATTGTTAGACAAAACTTATTTTGGTGAACACAGTATTTATTCCCACAAACTTGTCCCAGTATAAAATAACAGCTGAAAATAGATGTTTAGTTATCTTTGTAGTGTAAAAACAATTGAATAACATTATATGATAATAATAATACTTGTTTATCTTTTTAGGTACATATACACACCATCATATAACAAGTTAAAAGAATATTCAGTTCTATCCAAGAATAAGTTAATCTTGAAGTTAATATCATCATTAACAACATTTATATTTATCTTCATGTGGCATGGAACTACATATAACATATTAGTTTGGTGTGGAATAAATTATATGGGTGTTATATTGGAATGTTGTTCCAAAGCCATTGGGAAAACTCGGCAATATACTTGGTTCAAAGATAACGTACTAAGGACTGATGCGATGGAAGTTCGTTTTATTGCATTTTTATGTGCGCCTATGTTAGGATTGTCAGCTATATCAAGCTTTCATTTAATGGGGGGTGGTGAGGTCGGGCATTTATATTTTGGGCTGTTAAAATCACCATCATTGTTAAATTGCTTAATTTTATATTTTACTCTCTATACAACTTCCCATGTGGCCATTGCTCTCGAAGATGTTCCTTCTAGAACGGATTCAAAGAAAATTCAGAAGACTGTTTAAGTATTTTTTTTAATTTGATTTATTACAGCCTGAAATAAGTTCTCCAGTACAATACATAGTAATGTGTAATTCGTTTTAGATATTATTAAATCCTTTAGTAGCAGTAGTTTAGTTATTCTGGTTGACGAATCTAGCGCAACTGTTTTGTAGCAATTATCCTGTTTGCACAAAACATCGAACTATCAATACACTTTAGTAACAACTATTCATTTAGCTGTTTTAGTTATTAGTACAGAGCGCTACAAAGGGTACGTTTGTAAAAATAAATTCGCAGACGTGTGTACTTTATATCCTTCCAACAAGACGAAGCTTGCTGTTGATTGCGATGAAATCAAATAATTATTCATTTAAACTAACAATTTTGTAGTAATCGCCTGCCTTTTTCCCGCTAGCCTAGTATTTTAAAAATAAAGGATAAGTTTTAAGAGGGTTTATATAGAGGAATGGCAACGTCGCAATTTAGTGTCATATTTCGTGGTTTTCGATTTTATTATTTAGTCGGAGCTATTTTTAAACGTTGTTTTCGATACACTTTTTAGAATTGGGTGAAAAGTATGTAAATGGTACGAAATCATTGCGTTTACAGTTCTATTTATATGCAAAAACACATAAAAACTTCTAATGCGTTATTTACATAGTAAAATAACTGTAAGCATTAAGGATTTTTTAATACACGTTTACGTAATTCTAAAAAATATAAATAAAAAAATAGCTCCGATTAAATAATAAAAATCAAAAACCACGAAATATGACATTAAATTGCGACGTTGCCATTCCTCTGTATGAACCCTCTTAAATCCAAGTAATGTAAATGTTAATAAATGCGTTTGCTAAAGAATATCGATAGTTCGATGCGCTGTGTGCCAATGGGTATCAATAGTTCGAAATTTGCAACTTTTTTTGAACTTTTTTGTAAATCGAACTACTTGGGCAGTGGTAGCGCTAGACCAAATGAAAACATCGACAACATGAGCTTTGCGAGACCTCTTTAATACGAAAACGATAAATAGAACGAGAATGATTTATGAATATGAGTTTTTATTGCATAACAAATCTTGACTATAAAATATTAATATTTATTGCATTATACCTAAAACTAAAGGTGTTGTAACATCGGTCGATATCAACAGTTCCCATTTCATACTATTATTGATATATTACGAACAACGAAATTTACATAATGTATTAACATTGTTTTGAACTTTTTTACGAGGCTCTATCCAACGCTACCACTGACTAGCACTAAATGTATTAGAGAAACTTTAAGATGTGCACATGACTATTACAGTACAAAATACACATTAAGAATGAACATATTATAAAAAAATATTGTTAATTTTCTATACCTACATAATACAAAAAAAAAGAACAGAATACATCGACATAAATTTAATAATGTTTCTGTGTTTATACGCCTTTGCCTTAGTTTTATAAAATCAATGCATTCTCATAATAATATTTTACAGGACATACTAATATTTCATTAGATTACTCTTTGTTCCTATTAATTTTATTATTAATGTCACTTTAAAAGTTGTAGGTTTAATGTTTAATGGATTTAAATGATTGAGTACAATACATACTAAATTTATATTATTAATGGGTAGCACAGCCAACCTTTGAACGATAGTCAATCATAGAGAAGTAATATTGTGAATAATCATGACTTATTACATAAATCATGTTCCACAAGATTGTTTTTTTATCATTGTTTCTCCTTATGGAGGGAACTGTACTGGGGTTTTTCTCTATAACAATGCATAGGTACACATTATAGGTACGTACTTACGTCAATTCATATTTAGAGCTCAAATTCGATATGAATAAGGACCCCAAAATACTAGATAGACTTAATTTGGTAAAGTATTTTTGTTAAGCACTTTTGACGTTAAGATAATAATATTATGTATTTTATACTGTATTCTAAATACACAGTATGTTGTTCTTGGTGAATGAAGCACTCTCGGAAAAGATAGTAGTGCTAGCGATATGCAAATATAGGTACCTAAGTATTTTAAATTAAATGCTGCAAGTTTGAAAAATACTTGAAAATAATTACAAAGAGTTTATATTTTTTTCAAGATAAGAAATAAACTGCTTGGAAGTTGAATGCCCTGAAAGTTGCATTAGCTTTAAAATACCTAGGTACGCATCACCGAGGTCAATGAACCCGCATGATTGTGTTCTTAAATATCACTAGCCCAAACTAGATTTCCATAAGAATGCTGCTTTTCCAACCAAAATCAGGTGTTATGAGTTTTCGGAGTAGCAAGTACCAGAATGTATCCCTATTCCCTATAGATACTTACCAATTGTCCTCATAATCGGTTCAGAAACATAGTCATGAAAACAACATGACAAAAATAGATGTTTTAATAATATTTATGTATATGTTACCGGAAATATATGAATTGTATGCAAATCCTAGGAAATGTATACAATTTTAAATAAAAAATAATAAAAACGATTTATTTCTCACACAGAGTTAGTTCCTAGTAAAGTAAATTCCGAAGCTATTTAGGAAATGTATAAAATATTGTTACAAAAACTATTTAATACATAGATATCCTGGGAAATGTGTACATTTCCTAAGAATTGTATATAAATCCAATACCGTATTAGGAAATGTATAAAAATAATGCTTTCTGTAATAAAAACACGTTGTTAAAATGAGAATAATATTTTTTATTAAAGCACTGAGACAATCAGGTAACAATCATACCGTAAAATATAATACCTTCAAAATAACCCTAACCTAACCAGTCAGAGTCAGATTGCTCTGAATCGGGGGGTGTTAAGTTTAATACCCTCCCCTCACCCTGCTATCCCCACGCACCCATTGATATCTCAAATGTTTTACATTTCCGATTGCTATTTAGGATATGTATATATATCCTAGGAAATGTCTCATTTCACACATTTCCGTGCGAAGTTAGGAATTACATACATTGCCTACGAATTGTATACAATGACGGATTACATACATTTCCGCAACATATATATATATATGTTATAGTCAAAACTCAACCAATCAAAAGTAGTTTTGACTGGCTATATCAGTCAAAACTCTTAAAAAAGTAAAAAGGTCGGAAGTGAACGAGTTTTCAAACTTTATTAACAGTTTTGACTGTAACTTAAATAAATAATTAACCTATGTTTGTAATTAAAGCTATTGCTTTACAAAATTATAATAATACACTCAAAAACAGGAAAATATTTTATTAAAGTGCTATCAACTGATATGTATTAGAACCTTTAAGCAATAAATAGGAATGTATGTGCATTGCTTCGATTAAGTCGTTTGGGTCACCAGCAACACCAGCTGATTTATGAATCTGTACCAGTTCTTGCCTAGTGAATACGTCTTTGCCCAATTGATGTGATCGCCGTGTTAATACATCTAGAAATTTCTTTAGCTGAAACAGAAAGTATTTTTCGTCACAAAGTATAGTACGCACATTGCTTCTTGGCCGGCACAATAAGACTAGTCTTTTGTTTTAACAAGGATCTGCCCCTTTCTATTTTACGACCAAGAAACAATGCGCGTATTATAATACTAAAGTACATATTATTATTAAGTGCCTTTTATTCGAATAATAGGGAAATTAGTAATTTTAATGAATGTAATTATTTTCAATAAAAAAATTGCAACACAAACCTTGTTTCTGGAACTAACACCTGATCCATTAATAGACCTAGATAACTGAATGTTTCCAAATTCGTCGCTGAATGTGTCTATAAGGCTGTGTTTTACTAAGCTTATAACGTCATTGGCATCTTGGACAGTTGCCTCTTCTCTTAAGTCGACTCTTGCTCTAGCCTTTAACATAAAGAGGTTATTATTTTACTGCCTCGGAGATACTATCTAAAAGGCACCGCGCCGCCGCCGTCTGCGTTGGGGCATACAAAGTGGTTTGTTCGATTCACGACGACGGTCAGCCGCGGCGGGACTGGCAGCGCGGTCTATTTGCCGCCGTGAGCGTTAGCAGATAGGGTTCCTGTTTTTTCTATAGTTCGCGGTGAAAATACTACGAAGGATAATTCTATAATAAAGGACGTAAATTCATGAAATTATCCATTATTAATCTGTGCATCTAGTCCTTAAACTTTTGTCTGTCTTTTTACCCGACTGTCAGGACGGGTATTGTTTTTCGCGCGTATCTTGTATGTTTGTAAATTTCTTTATTCCCACGAATCTTCCAAACGGCTGGATGGATTTTGACAATTTAGGGTATCATTAGATTCGTGTAGAAAACCCAAGTGTCCTTAGATAGGTTTTAAGAATAAAAAGACTTAAACGGCGGGCTTTTGACACCAAATTGTAAGAAGTTAAATTTTTTTTTAAATCAAAGCTATAGAGTTGGGTATCAAAATAAAGATAATCAAAAGGAGATTACATATATTTAAAAAGAGATTATACATAATTAAATGGTTCCAAATTGTAAGTAGTTCTATTTTTTTTTAACCAAACCTATCGAGTAGAGTATTAAAATAAAGGGATTCAAATGGAGATTACAAATTTATACATATGTTATGTATTTAAATTTAATCAGGTATAATAATATTACAATAATTTTACGGTCTTTTTAGTGCGTTGCTCTCTGTTGATTTCTTGCAGTCGGGTTATTAATTTTTTTTAATTATATTTACTTGTTAGGCTATCGCAAATGTTTGGGCAATAGAATCGAAAGCACAGGTGTTAGTTATGATAGTCCTATTCTCAGTGGTTGTAGAATTTGCCACGTTACCGTTTTGTAAAATATAAATTGGTTTGGGTTTTAAATTTCTGGATGTGGATACCGATTACAGATTATTTTATAAAATAGATAAAAAACTCAAATCAGTTCATCATAGATCCAAAATGGTAAAAAGAATAACAAGTATAATTAAAATATTAAAGAAATAATTTAATCCAATACAAGTATATTTTTTCTACTTCAGTGTACGGTGCCACGGATTTTTTGACATATGTCAGAACCGGTTGTGAGTAAAATTAAGAAGATCGATGATCCTATATGTATGAAACCGTCGCTTTTTTGTAGCCATTCGAATTTGGTAAGATAACCAACCGTTTTTGTTGTTGATTTTTGGATTTTGTGATTTTAGTTTATATCTGCTTAAATACGAAACATTCGAAGCTGAAAATTTGCACTATATTATTTGACGAATGGCACTAGTTTTTGGTATTTACTCACACCTGTTGGGTTGAGCCAGTTTCCTGCACGTTGACGTCAAAGTTACGACACCGTCGTTTTGACTTTTAGTAATATTATTCAATAACCCATGGATATAAACTTTTGAAACTTTTTATGGCTATTCTAAGAGTCAAGAACAACCGAATATAGTTTTCAGTGAGCTTGTAAGTTTTCTCATTTAGACGTAGTGAATTTTTTTCGTTTTTTTTTAAAGTGTAATTACTCGAAGACTGTAAATATTTTCTTAAATCTAATTCTGTCACTAATTGTCATAAATCAAGTCCTACCGGTACATGTTTATTCTATAGGCGCACTTATAATGTTCTTAGAGATACGATTCACGATTCTGCAAAACGTTACCCTAGCAGGAAATGCAATATCTCCAAAACCTGAAGACCCACTAATTATATTTTCGGCACAACTGCGGGCATAAATATAAGCTCTCTGCTTACAGACAATATTTCTCTCTCCGACCACTCGTTTAGAATTTTCCTGCTAGAACAACGTTACCCCAGCAGGAAACGGGTTTTCCGTTTTTTTCCAAAACAACAATAGGTACCAATTTTTTATCCGGCGCACATTTACAGCAGATTGAGAACTAATTACTTATTCTACTCATATCATCCTAGGGGCTACTTCCCTGCTGGGGTAACGCACACGCCTGTGACATTCGGACGAACGGACGGACATAACGAAACAAAAAGGGTTCCGTTTATGCCACTGGCTACGGATTCCTAAAAACGAAATAAGTAATTTTTGAGGTAATTCAAACTATGAAAAAAATAAAATGCTTTAGCCTAAAAACAATATCTTGCTCGTTTGAACACTGCTCAAAAAATATAGTAGCCCCTAACATTGCAAACGTCCATGAGAGGCGGTAACCTCTTACGATCAGGTGCCCCGCTAGCTCGTCTGCCACTAGTCACAGACTATAAAAAAAAAACATGGCAATATACAGCAGTATAAAGATTATCATACTTGTGTTAGCCGTATGCAAGCCTCGAGTTGTCGAGTTGTAATAGGCGTACCATCATGAGTACCGCCCTGATGATTGTGTCGCAGTTCTAAATAAAAGTTTTGTAATGCATTAGCGGCTTCTGTGCTTATTTTTGGATGTACGTATCTTCTAGCATAAGCTATATATTTCCTAAGTAGTACTAGTGGTAAATGATCTATCACTTCGCCCGGCTTCAATCGCAATCGTTGGCTGTAAATGAAATTCATTCGTTACAAAGAAAAATTGATTTTGATTGATTGATTCAGTATAAGAAATAGAGTTTTCAGATTCAATTATAAAAATTGATTGATATGCTAATTAATATATTTGAAAAACTCAAACTAGATGGAGTAAGGCTCCTTTCACACCTGTCTGAAGATTCGTCAGCGCTTTCTTCATACAAAAGTTATTACGTCCGGCGGATCTTCCGTCAGGTGTGAAAGGAGCCTAACATAAAATTTGGGTGTGGTGTTTAATAATATCGTACCGTACCCGTACCCAGCAGTGGGACATTAATGGGTTGAAATCATGATGATGACAATGAATAATTTCGACGAAATTTGGGACAAAACATCTTCGCTAGGTGCCTCTTAGGTTTTGAGTTATAAATTTTAATGTAGTCAAGCTGGGTAGACTCCAGATCAGCCACTTGTAAATCCTTATTGCTTTTGAACCATTGACCGACTAATTCTAATATTTTAACGAATAATTTTTTGTGTTATAAAAAATTTAATTTCCTGATGAAACTGTGGCGCAGCGAGCAGTGTATACGACTGCTGTGCAAGAGGTCCCGGTTTCGATTCCCGGGTCGGGTGAAAATGGTATTGGACTTTTCTAACATGAAATTCCAGTATTGAGATTTTCCCGGAGTTTGGTAAACAAATGTTCCCGGTAGAAGACAATAGGCTTGCCCCCTATTTCATGGGACCAAACATAGCTGGCGAAACGTGGGTGTGAAACACCTCTGCCTACCCCTTCGGGGAAAAAGGCGTGATGCTATGTATGTATGTATGTAATTCACTGATGGTTGTCAAGTCAGTGTCAGCCACACTAATTACTGGTAAGAGTAAACTAATTTACCGTAGCGAAACTTCGTTATCACATTGGCTTGTGTTTATGCTTGCATTGAGATTCGGTTTTGCTGCAGTTTTGTTTTTTTGACCTGTATGTAGAGCAAGTACGTGTTCTGATAACATCGCATCCATTTTCTGGAATAACCAAAATAATTATTTGATTACAAAATAATTAGAAACAACAAAATATATCATTCAAGATAATTATTACCTCATCAGGCTGGTCTAGCAAAATAAATACTAAATCAAATCTTGACAGAAGTGCCGAATTCAGTTTCAGATTTTCTGCAACCGTTTTAGATCTGAAAACATAAAAATTATTAGTTCTAGAACACATTTGGGAGCTACATACAAATTAATTGATAGAAAGGGAAGGGGGTGGAAGGGGCTAAATAGTATGGCATCGGGTAAAAGGTAAGTATATAAGATATATTCATAGGCGATATGTGATCCTCTATAACACTATTCGCCAATGTGACTTAAAATCTTGAAATTTTTGTGACATAATTTATGGATGGCCCTTTATTAATAATAATAATAATATTCTACCACAATCACACAGCGCCATCTAGTCCTACAGTAAGCAATTATATTTGCTTGTGTTATGGGTACTAAACAACTGATATACTACTTAAATACATTTTTTTTGTAAATACATACATATTATAGATAAATTACACCCAGACACAGAACAAACCTTTATGCTCATCACACAAAGATTTGTCCTGGGTGGGGATCGAACCCACGACCTCCGGCTTAGCAGTCAGGGTCACTAACCACTAGACCAACAGGCCAGTCTGTCTGTCCAACTTTATTGAAACACGATAGTGGCAAACAAGCTTACGGCCCGTCTTGGTAGCGGTTACCTAAGCCTATGGAAGTCTGCAATTCGGATACTCGAGCTGTGTCGGCACTACCGGCCCGGGGTCGATAAGACAATTTTTCACAACTGCCCCGACACCGGGGCAGTAGGACCGGGGTCGGTGGAACTTACTCGACGGGGGCGGTTCAATTTAGTGGGGGTTACCAGCTGTACCCTACCTCATAATGAAATATTTGCGATAGAAGTAATGGATTATTATGTAAAAATGTGGGATCGCCTCCATGAGCAAGAGAATCGCAGCGATATTATTTTTGTACTACGTATTATAATACACTCTCTTAGAACGTGTACACACAGCGATTTTGTCGGCGAGAAAATGTATAACAAGAATTAATAAAAAAAAACAAAAAACCCGACTGCCTAAAGGTAGCCTTTGCTAGTCAATTAAAAGCAATGAATCGAAGAATACACTGGTAAAAGGTCTATAGGCTTAGGTGTAGTTACTACGAATGTAACAATACTTTGCACTTCAAAATCGGTCAAGCTATTTGGGTTATATAATTTAATTAGGTTATTAATTAGCTTTCATTTGATAGCCATATTGCGATAGCACTAAAAAAACGTCTGTTTTGACAGTTTACGTCCGCCATATTGGTTTTTTGTTGACGTCACATAGCCTATGGACACTCGGGGGAAAGGTCACAATAGAACAGACATGTCCACATAAATACATACACACGCGTGAAAAACATTACTCTCCTTTTTGGCAGTCGGGTAAAAATACAGTGCACGACAGTAATTTCGCCGCGATTCTCTCGCTTATGGAGGCGCCCTTAGGTAGATAAAGCAGTGTCAGACCTGTTGTAGCTGCCGGCGGCGGGGTTGGCGGCGGCTAGTACGGTGGCTCGAGCTGCTAGACTACACACCACCCCGCCCTTGGCCACGCTTACACGACATTGTTCCATCGCTTCTAGGAGACTGCTGTGGTGTGCGGTCATCTAACACATAATAGTAGTTTATTCATATAAGGGGTATTAAAACACGAGAGTCTGTTTATCCGATATTAAGCCGAATGCGATAATAGGTTGACTCGAGTGTTTTAATGCCTAAGTTATATGCAGTTTCATACACTACTTTATCTTCACTCATAGGATAAACTATTTTTAACAAAAAAATATTAAAACGACTTCAAATCAGTACTAAAAAGCGAAAAATAAACTGAATTAGATATTTAATTCCAAGCTAAAAAATATCTACCTACCTGTTTAAAGTATAATACCCTATTACTAATCTGTTTGAAGTCGGTGCCAAGCCTAAAGAGTTTGTTAAGCTACGTACTACTTAGTACGTATATCTGTTACCGCTCGCTACTTCACACCACCTCGCACTTGCGTGTGATCGTACCTAGTGGACGGCTCAAACTGAGTGATACAACCTCATTAGGCTGGCACCGACTTCAAACAGATTAGTAATAGGGTATTATACTTTAAACAGGTAGGTAGATATTTTTTAGCTTGGAATTAAATATCTAATTCAGTTTATTTTTCGCTTTTTAGTACTGATTTGAAGTCGTTTTAATATTTTTTTGTTAAAAATAGTTTATTTTTCAATTTTTAGTGTACTTTTTATTTAGCAGATTTAATAATGCTGGCTGGCAAACTAAGACGGAAAACCGAAATAAAGAATCTTCGATAGAAGGGAACGTCTATTTAAATATTCTAACAACACAACCTGATTGTGGAATAGAGGAATCTCAAAACTCTCAGCTTTTTATGTCTTTCTTTTTTCCTATAAAATGCGACAGGTAACAAGTATAGGTATACAATGCAGGTTAGATACTATATCGAAAACTTAAAATATCATCTAAGAATTCCTTTAAATTATACAACTTTATCTTCCATCAAGAGCTCTCACCTCAGACACTTGAAATAACACAACTTAAGGTTTATACATGGATGTGATATTTAAAGAAATCATCTTCTTACTCCTAAACATTAAGAAGTTTCCCTTCCAGTGACAGCTCACCTAAATAACCTACAAGAATACAACTATAGGTTTATAAGTACCTATAATGTCGAAAGAATTATCCTCCAACTCCTAAGAGTCGAGGAGTTATACCTTCCACTGACAGCTCACCTGAATAACCTACAAGCATACAAATATAGGTTTATAAGTACCTATAATATTGAAAGAATTATCCTGCAACTCCTAAAAGTCAAGGAGTTATACCTTCCACTGACAGCTCTCCTGAATAACCTACAAGAATACAACTATAGGTTTATAAGTACCTATAATATTGAAAGAATTATCCTCCAACTCCTAATAGTTAAGGAGTTATACCTTCCAGTATCAGCTCACCTAAATAACCTACAAGAATACAACTATTGGTTTATAAGAACCTATAATGTCGAAAGAATTATCCTCCAACTCCTAACAGTTAAGGAGTTATACCTTCCATCAGCAGCTCATCAACATGAAATGTTGACTATCAGACGTAAATACTTGAATCACTTTAAAAAATATATGAAACACGTAACATGTGCCTATAAAATTTGAGGGTTGCCTTCGATTTCCCTGAGATTCCATCATCAGAACTTGACGTGATGAATAGGGGACCAATTCGGAAGTATACCCTTTCAAACAAAAAAAGAATTTTTTAAATCGGTTCAGGCATCTCCGAGTAATCGATGAACATACATAAAAAAAAAAAAAATACATACAGTCGAACATATAACCTCCTCCTTTTTTGAAGTCGTTTAAAAAATTGAAATTAAACAAAGTAGGTAGGTTAGGAAGGCGCCATTTTTTTCACAGTTCGAACTGCGCATGCGTGCGCCTTTTTTGTTTATAAAGTGCGTCTGTATAGAACCGTCTTTGAATTCGAATTTCGAATTTTTCGATTTGAGTGTAGATAAAAACAATTAGATTTATGGTAATTACTGTCACTAGGGCTGACCAGGGTTAGAGTAAATGAAAGTCATGATTAAAGAATGTACGTGATGGGTTATCCGAAAAAATATATAGTGGCAGGAAATTTGCCTACGAAAATTATAAATATCAGGGAAGTCGTCACTTATCACCTTATCAAGTTCATCAATACAGCAAACACCTTTGTCGGCTAACACTAATGCGCCTGCCTCAAGAGCGAAGTCGCCTCCTGCTTCCCTACCTAATGCTACGGTCAGACCGCCGGCAGAAGCTGACGCACCGCACACATATACACCTGCAATTAAAAAAAACGTAGCACACATATGCACCTGCACTCAAAGAAAAATAAAAACCTGCCAAGTGAGAGTCGGATTCGCGCACTGACGGTTCCGCTCGATAATGCAATTTTTTTCAATACTGCAGTAGCTAGGCAGTCAAAATGAGTTTAATTGCATAATTTAATATTTTAATACTAATTTAAACGAAATATTTTAAAATCAATATTCATCATAATCATTTCAACCCATAAACGTCTCACTGTTGGGCACGGGTCTCCTCCAAAGAATGTGGAGGGAATTTAGCCATACCACGCTGGCCAGACGGATTGGTATAGGGTTTGTTTCGAATTTTCCTTTTCTCGCAGTGCTCTTGTCTGCATAAGGTTACTACCTTACTCGCCTTTTATGACACCCACGGGTTGACATGGGGTAGTGACATTATGTATTCTGAATCCGTCACTACACGGACAGATCTATATTCATAGTGTTATGTGACTGGCCCGTTGGTCTAGTGGTTAGTGACCCTGACTGCTAAGCCGGAGGTCGTGGGTTCGATCCCCACCCAGGACAAATCTTCGTGTGATGTGATACTTATAATATACATATTTTTTTGTGTATTTACAAAAAGAAAATGTATTTAAGTAGTATTTCAGTTGTTTAGTACAAATAACACAAGCAAATATAATTGCTTAATTTGGGACTAGATGGCGCTGTATTTATGTGGTAGAATATTATATTTTATTACGAGTATATTAACTTTATTACCTCTAGGCGCAGCATGTGCCGCAGCCTGCAGCAACTGTGACTTGCCAAGCCCAGGATCGCCAACTACTAACACGTGTGGGTTAGACCGAGGGCCATTGTCGTGTTCCGTACCACCTATAAGCCCTAGTATAAGGCCTGCTTTCACTGCTTCATGCCCAAATATCGTTGGGCAAAGCGAATGGACTAGTAGTCGGAATACGTCTTCTGATGCGTGTATTTCCTGAATTTTAATGGGTATTATTTTTATAAAAGAGTTATTATACTTAGCATCACTCCTTTTTCAAAGATTCGACGGGGTATTTTTGGTACCACACTACCACGTTAGGATACACCAAGCCACACTCTCCTGTTTCTATCTTTTTCTGTCACTTCGAACCGTCATTTACTAGAGCAGGACTTTCCAACCAGGGGGGCACGCCCCCCTTGCGGGGCGTAATAGGTACGTTGACATTTCCAAAAAAAATATTTGACATATCTATTATTGGTATTGTATGTATCTAATTGAAATTCAAATAAAAAAATTAATTAAAAAAAAATGTGTTTGGGTTTGGCGGCATTTGGGTATAATCTGTCCTTCAGTGAAAAAGGCGTGATATCTTACGTCATATCTGTATGGTACCAAGTTATATAAATCAAACATTTATAAAAATTGATACGATAGTAATTCAATAATTGGTTACCTGTATGGCATAATAGTCTTTTAATGTGAACGACAATGTCGGGTTACTCAGGTTCCTATGGCTGTGTATTGAAACTGCTTCAATATAAAGTTGTAAAAGTCTCGCAGCTCTTTTGCCGTCTTCACCGCCCTTACTTTCGCCGCGAACCTGAAGTAGAATACAACACATTTGCTACTTATTATCTATAGGTAATGATTATATAATCGCGTAAGTTGCGACGCCCTGGATCCTCGAGACGCCTTGGTCCGTCCCTACGCCCCGGAACGTAGCGACGAACTAATGCGTCTAGACGCCCTGGATCGTCCAGTAGCCTCGGTTCGTCGCGACGCTCCGTAGCGATCCATGGTGTCTAGACGCGTTAGTTCATCGCGACGTTCCGGAGCGTCGTGACGCTTGGTTCGTTGCACCGTTTTGGAGCATCGAGACGCTCTGGGTGATTTAGATGTGCGTGCGCGTTTATACAAATATGTAATTAGATTGAAGTGTCTGTTTGTAATATTAAACTAACTGTGATTGATGTATAAAAATATTATTTACCTGAACAATACCCGTAACTGATAGCACATCTCCAGGGCAAGCTGTACCAACTAGATCACCTTGTAGTTCTATCTCTACACTTCTGGGTATAGTTCCGGATAAGCTCTGAAATATTCAATAACAATATTTTTAATACAGGCAGTTAATTGGACTCATGGTTGGTATATGCTTGCTAAAGTCTGAGACATAAACAGTACAGACAGTAAACCTTGAAGAATATGTCCAGGTAAATGTTCACGTCTGGAATATTTATTTTACTATAAGTTGCGCGGGGCTTCGCTCCCGTCGTTCTTTATTTAGCCACTGCTCAGCTCCTATTGGCCGTAGCGTGATGTTATATAGCCTATAACCTTCCTCGATAAATGGGCTATCCAACGCTAAAAGAATTTTTCCAATCAGAGCAGTAGTTCCTGAGATCCTAGCGTTCAAACAAATGACGATTATAACAAAGGATTGTCTCTTAAGACATGGGTATAACTCACAATAATAATTATGATACTTATTGACTTCTTTGTTTATAAATTATAGTTGACATGCGTTATTGCACTGCTGGGCAAACGATTCTCCATGTCTTCTTTCTCTATGATTCTTTTGGTTAGGTTTTAGAACGTCTTAATTCTGCCACGCGAGCATGCGCGCGACTGCTCCGCTTGAAAGTATTCAGAAGCTCTCGGCACCGCTCGGGGTCCCCTGACTCCGCTCACTACTCAAGGAAATTAGCTTCGCCGCGCCTCCAGCGGTGTGCGCTAGGTCTTAGAATATCATATTTGTACTAACCTAAGATTTAATTTATATATATAATCGCGTAAGTTACGACGCCATGGTTCGTTGCGACGCCCTGGATCGTCGAGACGCCTTGGTCCGTCGCGACGCCCCGGAATGTAGCGACGAACTAATGCGTCTAGACGCCCTGAATCGTCGAGTAGTTTCGGTTCGTCGCGACGCTCCGTAGCGATTCATGGTGTCTAGACGCGTTAGTTCATCGCGAGGTTCCGGAGCGTCGTGACGCCGTCGACTCCAGCGGTGTGCGCTAGGTCTTAGAATATCATATTTGTACTAACCTGAGATTGAATTTCTTGTATTTTAGCAACTTGCCAGTCAGTAGTGTTTGTGAATGATGACGATTGTAATGGTTCATACTTAGATCCTCCATGACAATGTGTGCATGATACTGGTGCTGTAATGTACATACACACCTATCTATATTATTATATAAAATATGACGTCATGAAGATTTACTTGGTGTGAGTAAATTTAAGGTTTGTCATCACTAGAGATCGGATATTCCAGTGCATATTTACCTAAACTTTGCAGAAATAAGTAACATAGAGTGGATAATATTATATATTTATATAAATAATATAAATTTATATAATATAAATTTGACTGTCACCGTGGCGCAGTGGTTAAGGTGGTCGCCTCGCCACTACATCGCCGTGCTGGGTGACGTGGGTTCGATTCCCACACGAGACAAATATTTGTGTGATTCATAGATATTTGTTTCTAGTCTGGGTGTACTTTGTGTCCGTTAGTTTCATGTTTGTAAAGCTCCCCGCGACACAGGGCTTGTTCCCTAGTGCGGGCGTTATCTTAAAAAAAAAAAAAAGAAAAAAAAAATATCACCTTTAAAATACCGGTATCCTCATCATCATTATCATTATATCAGCCCAATGACGTCCACTGCTGAACATAGGCCTCATCTAATTTCCGCCACAGCGAGCGATACTGGTTTCCCTCTCAGTACCGAATGCTGAGTATTGACAACTGATATCATCACTTTAACCCATAAATGTCTCACTACCGGGCACGGGGCTCTTCCAAAGATTTTTTATCTGCTTAAGGTTACTCCCATAGTCGCCACGGGTTGAAATGGGGTAGTGACATAATGTATTCCTAAACAGATTACTATCTGACAACTGATATATTGCCGCTTATTTAATAATTTGTGAAGTGGTACCCTAAGTGTACCGTGTAAAAGTGTGAACCCCAAGTGTACCGTCGAAGTGTACCTGCTGCTATACATTAATCTATACCTCTATAGTTAATATTGACACCCTACCTGTAAATACTCCTTGTGGTTGAATCACAGCTTGAATATTGTGGCAGCTGGAACACTCAAATGCCATAGATGTACAAATGAGCCCCACGCTTCCCACTCTTATTACAGTACCTTTAATTGTTACCAATTTACCTAAAACACAAAAGACAATTAAATTTTTTTTTTAAATGATCATATTGCTTTAGCAATCTGAACTTTATTTTTTTTATAAGAAGCTAAAAATTGCAAAATAGCGACCTTGAAAGAGTTGAACCAATATTGGAAATGATGCCTGTTTAATCTTGAATGACATCAATTGCAAATCATTGAAAGCACACCTATGTATAATGCAAAATATGACTGAATACACATTCTTAAAATAAATGACTTACCAAAATAATTTACTTTTAAATTTGCTAGAGGAATTACTGGGTGATGATTTAACACCCTTACTTTTGTTTTGGATTCAAACTTGAAAGTCTGCAATAGATATAAAATATTTTAAAATACACTTAATATGATCTGGTGGATCATCTGCATTGCATTTGTAAATACCTAGATAGATGCAGGGGCAGAAAGTGGAGGTTCTCAGCCTATCTCGCTATAAGAGACATTTTAAACAGTGTCCGAGATAAACTTTTTCTCATGGCTGTATAAGCCGATACGAGCGTGGCAAGATTTTTAGGTCGCTCTGCAGGTAAAGGTTGCAGCATCTGGTAATGCATTGCTAAGATGTCTCCTGACCCTCCTATCATCTAAGACACTTTGTGAAATTTGTGACCTTTCCATATAAATCTGCACCATTAGTTCCTATCTGCTAAAATTCACAGACTAGCTAATTTGCTTTAGATATCTTTGTGCTAATCAGAAAATAAAATTAGGTAAGTAATATGTATTTTTCTAATGGGCAGTAGGTACACAATTTTATAAAAAATATTTGTTCTTTTTTTGATGAAAAATATAACTTTACCAATCAACCAGCTCAGTGAAAATGTATATGTAAAATGTAATGACACAACTGCAAAAAATATATAATATATCATATAATAATCTGATCTAGATAATAATACTACTATAGGAGTGAAAATGTCACATTTATAAGTTCACAAAACGCCTGCTAGAGAACGAAAAGATGGTGAAATAATATTTTAAGAATCTACACTATCTTTACGAAAAAACCTTAAATCTGGCGTAGTGTAAAATTAAAAAAATGCAGTTGTGTCACTGTCACTTTAAATGAGCGATATATGCATGAGGCCTTTTTTAATAAATGGTCTATCCAACACTAAAATAATTTTTCAATTTGCTTTAGCAGTTCCTGAGATTAGTGTGTTCACAAAGTTTTCAGCTTCATTATATTAGTATATTGACTGGCCTTTTGGTCTAGTGGTTAGTGACCCTGACTGCACTGAAATCTTTGTGTGATGAGCATAAGGGTTTGTTCTGTGTCTGGGTGTAATTTATCTATAATATGTATGTATTTACAAAAAAAAAAAAAAAAGTATTTAAGTAGTATATCAGTTGTTTAGTACCCATAACACAAGCAAATATAATTGCTTACTTTGGGACTAGATGGCGCTGTGTAAATGTGGTAGAATATTATTATTATTATTATTATAGATTTATAATATTAGCTTTACTCAAAAATTTTAGCATACCTCATGTAAGCAATACTCTAGTAGGCTAAGAGTACAGACAGGATTTTCAAACAGTTCTGTGCTAAATGTTGGCCAGTCATTATTAAATTCTGTATCATTAATTAAGTTGGCTACATCTAATGGTACACTACGTGTTTGATCTATTTTTTCTAAATCAAATAGATTTCTATTTTTGTCAATATATGCTTTGAAAGACTTTATTGAATTAGCTAGCTCCGGTTTTGATTGTTGATCTGAAATATAGAAATAAAGATTTTTAATTCATTGTAAGATTGGTTTTGCATTTTTTTTATTGTAGTTCGATTAAATCCCCATAATAGGTCTATTTTTATGACTATGGACAATTCAATTCGTTCCAAATTTCAGAGTTCATCAGCAACCCATTAATGTCCCACTGCTGGGCTCAAGTCTCCTCTCCTCTATCTAGAGCTGAGAGGGCTTAGGCAATAATTCACACAAGCTGGCCTAATGCAGGTTGGTGGATCAGACATACCCTTAGAATTTCTTTTAGGGTATGGGGGTTTCCTCATGATGTTTTCCTTCGTCGTCAGCAGATGGTAGTCACATGACTAGAACATATAAATTCCACAAAGTGAAATAATTAGTACTGCCGGTCGTAATCGAACTCGGACCGCGTGTTTAGTACGCTGGTCACTTATCCATTCAGCCACCATCACTTTTTTTTCTGATTTCAGAGTAAAATAAAAACTTACAATAAACATCCCTCACACTCAGACCAAAAGTGTTGGTCTGAGCCCTCACACAACAACAACCCTCTCCCCATTACGAGATTTTTGATTTGTTTCAATATCTAATTTTAAAAAAGTTATGAACTTTGTAAGAAACTTAATTTGGCCACCTTACCGATATTAGGAAAGTAGAGTTTCCAGATAACATTGCCGTTAACAATAGGTAGTAGAATTGGCAATTGATTGGCTGGCGCTCTTGAAGAGCCTGCAGTACTACTTGCTAGTGCAGACGACGACGAGTTATTTAAACTATGACTATCGGAATTATTTTTATAATTTCGAGAACGATGCCAACTATTTCTATAACGACCTCGCCAACTTCTTCGCATTGTATGATTGTATTAAAAAAACAGAATAAAGATACTAATGCACGTAAACTTGAAATATTGTAATCTTTTAAATGAATTATTTCCCGCTCAACTTCTTTGTTGACAAATATTCTGACAATTGAAGATTGAAGTGACAATTTGGATGACAAGCACTGACCTGAATATACCTCTGGACAGGCGTCTTTGAAACTGATTTTGTCGCTGTTTGATTTGCGCTAGAGATGAAACGAATATACTCATATTAGGTATGCATATTATAATACGAGCGACCCGTATTCATATTAGATTATAGGAAAGTCATCTATTAGGTTACTCGATATTAGTCAAGTATTAGCCAGAGACAACGCGAACGCGGTCACGCGAGCGAGGCGAATACAATGGTATTAGGTAGGTACTTATCATTACGATACAAAGCGCGCCGTGCGTCATTCGTTACTCGTCGTCTATTGTATTAAGCCTCGCGAGTCGGAATATTAGATATAGAGCATAATACTAAAACGTTCACTCCTTACCCTATTATCTGACTAATATCGAGTAATAGGTATGGTATTAGAATAAGACGTAACTAATATATCCTATATTAGGATTATTAACATCTCTAATATGCAATAATAACATCAAACAAATAAATAATAACATCTCTATAACATCTCTAATTTGCGCCATGTGTGCTGTAAGCAGTGGCGGAGAAGATATGAATTAAAATTAGTGATGTGACAAACTTTCTAGATATAACACGTACCTATCGATAGATTTCATTTTAAGATTTGATATAAAAATATTCTGAAAAAGAGAAAATATTTTTTAATAATCCATTACGAATTTAATTAGTGACGCGAATTGATTTTGAAGGCCCTAATATTAATAACAATAGCTATTCAAATAAATAAAATTGAAGTGTCTGTTTGTAATATCAGAGCAACAGCTTTTAGAGGACTTATTCGTCAAATATTTCGAACAAAGATTTGCATTTGGAGTTCAATTAAGGGGCGCTTTTATGTTGGCTAGCCATGATTTTTGAAACGCTGGATCAGGTTGAAATCTAAAATGAAATAAAAATTTATGATTATAAAAACCTAGGGACGTAGATAAAAGATAAAGATAGGGAGAAAATAAATAGGCAGTCCGCTTTTATTTCATTTACTTCTATGAATAAATAAAAAATTTGTTTGCTACCATAGATCACATCAGACATGATCACATTTATCGATATGACGATATGGACATCACCAACACTTTGTTTACAAAACGTATTATATACGTCAATATAACGTCAAATATAGTTTCTATCTTCTCCGCTAGTTGGTCAAATAGACAAAGAAAATTGGCTGTCATTTGTATAGGACAGCCAGTCCAGAGTAGAGATGTTATATTAGGGTCAATTTCGCATAATCCTAATATAGGATATATTAGTTTCGTCATATTCTAATACCATACCTATTACTCGATATTAGTCAGATAATAGGGTAAGGAGTGAACGTTTTTTAGTATTATGCTCTATATCTAGTATTCGTTCGCGTAGTCTCTGGCTAATACTTGACTAATATCGAGTAACCTAATAGATGACATTCCTATAACCTATTATGCAGTTACGATGATAATATAATATGTACCTGTTTCAATAATAGTAATATTGCCAATATTCGTAAATACAAATATGCTCGTTCTCCATTGCTCTTTTATTCAGTAATCATTTATGTAACTTTCATACAAAGCCCGCCACGTATATAAAATACATCCATCGTAAGAGTAAACGCACACATAAACAAATTGGATGGTACGTGGCGACAAGCAATGAATGTCTTTGAGAGCGCAAAGTGATCTCGCTCCCGCATATCGACGATTACAGAGAGTGAGCAAGACGATACGGCGACCGACGACGATTAACGAAACGACGCACGGCGCGCTTCGTATCGTAATGATAAGTACCTACCTAATACTATTGTATTCGCCTCGTCGCGTTGTTTCTGGCTAATACTTGACTAATATCGAGTAACCTAATATATGACATTCCTTTATCCTAATATGAATACGGTCGCTCGTATTATAATATGCATACCTAATATGAATATATTCGTTTCATCTCTAGTCCAGAGGTATATTCAGGTCAGTGATGACAAGTGAATGATCAACCCTAGATCTAAAAACAACCTGTTTCTTAATTAGTTTCACATATCACCACTGAATTATTTTTATATCGACGAGCAACGATGCGATGTGTTGCGTGACTTATGCGACGATGCGTCAAGCATACATAGAGTCCAGGCCTTAAACCACAAAAAAAGTCACCAACAGTTCGCCGTTCGCGCCATTTCGCGCTCATAGATATTATTATATTATACTGTTCTGTGGCCCATTCCCGGTTGGTTTGTTGCGGAATCAAAGGTGAATCTTTGCTCGCGTTTTGTGTTGTTTTGTTGTTAAAACTAAATAACTACGTTTTAACAGTGCTGATTGCTGTTTGTTCTGTGTTGCGTGCATTTATTTATATAATGGATTCTGACAGCAGCGAAAGCGATGCACAGAGTTCTAGAGAATTCGTGAGAAAATTACTCGCATTTCCACATAGTAGCGCCAACGTTGAGAGATGGTTTTTTGCAATTAATAATATGAATACCTTCCAGAGAAATATAATTTGCACGGAGACTCTAGAGGGATTGTTGCGTACTAAAAGATTCATAGCAAACAACGGGCAGCCTAACGCAGAACATTAAAAAATGTTCAATAAAAATATGTATAATTTCCAAAAATAAACATTTTAAGAACAGTTCATGCATTTTTAATCTTAAAAATCTTCTAAATTGAGGTGGTAGATCTACCAATTTTGCATTTTACATTCTAACAACTTCTACCAACATTTGGCACATAATCTAATAATTTTCTAAAATTCGGGTTGGCAACACTTGACAACAGATTTACAAAGACATGAATTTTTTATTTTTTATTTATAAAGCATTGACAACATGGCCATCAAAGACATTTAATTCTAAAGACCAAAGACATTTCATTCTAAAGACGTAGTGTATTAAGTGAGAGCAATACTGCTCTTACTAACGCTTTAACGCATTGAATAAAGTGAATAGCATAGCAATTTGCCATCTTGAAACACCAGCCGCCAGTCGGTTTGTTTGCTCTCCAGCGGGAGGTCTAGGTGCACTAGTTTTTTTTTAGTGTGTTTATTTATTGGTCATTAATTGCTTTATGCTACAAGTTGTAGCCTACAACAAAATATGACCATACTGTGTGCTGCTACAGGTTGCAATAGCCGGATGTGTTTTGATTATTCTCAAAAAAAACTATTTATTTTTATATTTATTTACCAAATCTAGTAGCGGCATACGCAAGACATCTATTGTTCAAATCTCATCCATATACATCAAGTAGTTTTTGAGTAAAATGCCTGTGACATACAGACGGACTGACGGATATAATAATAATAATAAAAAAAAAATAAAAAAAATATAAAACTTTCATGTACAAAATATGTGACAAAAGGCTGGCTTAATGCTAAAAGCATTCTCTACCAGCCAAACCTTTGGGTGATGCAGAAATAAAAACTGGTAGGTGCTAACTGTGCTAAGTAATTTTACCTAATAAAAAGAAATGATATTATTATTAACTTATACTATTAAAATACATTATACATATATACCTACTTACATATACATTAAAACTATACAATACATGAAGTACCTATGGATTAAATACATAAAATATATACATATTATAAATAATAAATATATAAACAAATATAATATATTATTTAATATACCTACCTATAGCTTACAAACGTTCTGATGATTCTGCCAACAATTTGAAGTATTGCTCACGAACTTTAGCCTTAGAAGTGTCACGGTTAGTGGACATCCTGATTTCGAGAGGGAGTGCATTCCAGAGAAGAATAGATTGAATATTGAAAGAAGAATGAACGTGACTAGAACTGTGAGGGGGACAAAGAAGAAGAATATTATTATACGATCGAAGGTTTCGAGTGTGAGTAGCTACAAAAAATGGATTTAGATTATTGGAAATGAGGAGTCAGGTATGACGGAGCATAGGGAGAATGTAGTAAAGAGTATAGAGTACTCAGTGCACGCCAGCTACGCCGCTGACGAATAGGAAGCCAACGCACCGGAACCGATACGTAGATCCGTTTTTGCCATTTTGGCTACGGGACCCTAAAAAATGCTGGTGATGGTGATAGTCTAAAACTTTGAGAAAGACAGGCTACTTTTAAGCTATATACTTAGGTACCTACCTACCACGCGTTGGTTTAATTTGATCTTGTGTTAATCGCTGACTAAATTATACCTGAATTAATTTTGGGTCGTCTAGAATTAATAAGATTACCAACAGGTTTTATGTGTTTCCATGGTTGACTGCCAGTATAATAAATGTTTTTTTAAGGAAAATAAATGTGCCAGTTATTTTTTTAAATACATTGAGTTGTTGTTGTTTTTTGAAATTGTCAACAAGGATTTGTTAACTTATAAATAATAATCTTTGGTGATAATAAAAAACAAGTCTAAAAATATTGATGGATGACGCTGGCGAACAAGCACCTGCTGCTGCAGAAGGAGGAGAAGGGGCTGAACCTACAGGTGAAGCTCCAGCTGAAGGTACAGCAGAAAGCGAGGGACAACTAGGAGAGGGTGAAGAGAAAGTAGAAGATGAGGAGGAAAAAATTGAGAGACCTGTTGTCGTGGCAATCAGCCAAATATCTAAGAGAGGGGCTAAGAAAGGACGCCAGAAAATAGTAATTGATCCGGACGAACGCGTCGAGGTTGACAGAACTACTCTGAATGCTATTTTAGACATCAGCTCGCGACTTAATGATATTCAGAGGAAAAGTAAAGTGTCTCAGAGCGCTATGGCTCTTCTCGGCCATGAGTCTTACAAAGATAAACAAGTAAGTAAATATTTAACAGTGTTTGCTGTCTCCATAAGGCTTTTATTTAATTACACCTTCACTTTGATATTCTGTTTGTAGGCTAAAGCTAAAGAAGCTCGTCAGAGTCGCAATGCTTCAATTAAATCACAACACCTATTTTTGCTTGAAAATACAGGCATTTTAATGAATAAGCCCACAGAATACGTCATCGTAAGTGCCTACTATATTACTTATCTAGTTTATCTTCATAGATATCTGTAATTCAAGAATTTCCTGAGAAATCCACCCTACAGAACACTGCAGCCTGCAGCCATAGAAACGCGATATATCAGTCGCGCGAACGAACGATGATGATCGCATTCGCTTGCGTCGCGTGATCGCGTTCCATTAGAACACTGCTTATTGCTTTTCAAGAATATCTTAGAAACCATAATGCAAATTATTGATTCTCATGCTGCCAATACACTCAGTTCGTTAACGAACTGAGTGTGGTTGTCTCTGAAATTGCTGACAAGTGTGTGCGTGATTATAAGGCACTAGCCGCACTTTTTCGGCTTTGTTCAGATTTAATCCCTAGAAAACATCTATATTGTATAGAGATACGTATGCATCTGTTTTGCTTTCCACAGCTGAACTAATGCGTACGCGTAGGTACTAAGCCAACAACGCCTTTGGACAAACACACGGCTCACGTGCCTTAGGCGTTCTTCATTACCTACTATTATAGTTCTATAAATTCCATTACTAAACTTCTATGAATTTCAGGAAGGTATTTTAGACGCTGATTTAAATATCGATTTGTTAGATAGTGCTATAGCTGAGGGTGGCAGAAATTGTATTACAATATGTGACGCAAATCTTCCTCCTCCGAAAATGGGTAACTTTTTATAACATATTTCTATAATTACCTTGTATAAAAATTTTATGTGCCTACCGCTACAAAAATACCTACTAATTTTAACCATGCGCAACAGAAGATTCTTCTACGTACACTTCTGACAATCTCGCTTCTGTCCTATTGTAACGACTGCGAGGTGATGAGGTTACTCTCGTGGTCGGTTCAGGTAGTCGTAGAAAGAAAAGTCCAGGAAGACGTTTGCAATATATGGAATTTACTTATAATACAATAGATAGACCTCAGGTGTAAGTTTATTTATAGGCACAAGATTTGGTAAGCGCCCGTTAAGTGAATAGGCACTAAAATGGCGTAATAGTTAGTTCTATACTGTGGTAGTAGTGTAGTGTAACTGCGAGAGAGCGCATGGGCGGCGGGCGCGGTGCGGCAAAACAACGCGATCCTTATGCGCGAGCTCCGCGCGAATGCCGTTTGTTTGTGATTTATACCTTCTCAAATCATGCGTATGAGTTAGTAATTAGTATGCAGTCGTAATGAAATTGCTTATCAGAGTAGCATCACTGAGTCAGAAGTTATCATGGTCCTTAGTATTGATAGATTTTTCAGAAGCTAAATTAATAAAACCTCAAATAGTCGCTGATGTAAGTAAGTGTAGTTTATAATAACATAATGTTTGCAGAATCTGGGCGTTTTGTTCCCAATCAAAAGGGTAAAATGAATAGAGTCTATGTTTCTGATTGTACAACAATTGGAACCGAAGGGAAAGTCGTTGCTATGTACAGATTGAAAAATAAAGCCATCGATGCTAGGAATATTGCTGACGTAAGTCAACACTATGAAGTACCTTTTCTAGGGGTACTATATATCTAATATTAAAGGAAAATATATATGTATACTAATCTAATTTAGATCAATTAAATAATCTTCAGATTGTAGAACAGTAGGTATGCTGTAGTTAAAAAAAGAAAGCCGTAACTGCATCGTAAATAAATTTGCCGATTCAAATCCACGACAAGACACAGTACCTATTTTCTGACGGGATAAACAAGCGCTGGCCAATAAATCGACAGTATCACTATCCGATAATAGTTTAGGTACGGACTGCTTGTGAATTCACATGTGACCCCATAGGGTACAGCTAATTTGATGAGATATGTAATAATATATATCATCATCACCATCATCATATCAGCCCAATGACGTCCACTGTTGACACAAATAACATAGGCCTCACCTAATTTCCGCAACAGCGAGCGGAAATAATATGTATATTTACTAGTCAAATTTTCATCGAAAAAATATTTCGGTAGTGTTATAATTATGCATATTAGGTATTTATAATGTAGATAAGCGTCTCTGTCTATACGTTTGAGGTATACAAATGGACTGTTGGTGGCTATAATTATCAAAAAAAAAACTGTCGTCTGCCACTTCATTTGCAATTTAAAAAAATACAATTCCGATGTTTCCGAATTCCGAATCAACTATTAACGAATGTTCATTTGAAGAATGGTACCGCCAAACCAAACCACACCAAACACTAGATATACTGTGTTATATGAGCCGTTTTTCATTGAAATTTCAGGATTTCTTTGTAGTACTGTTTGATGTTAATCAAGAGACGGATAATATAGTGTCAGGTGTTTACAAGACCATGACACGTGTTTATTTGCCGGCCGTCAGTGCTTGCCAAGCCTGGGGAGATATCAACCCACCTAATCCAAAGAGTGCCGAACTTATTAATTATTATATTTCAAAGATTGTACTGTTTGTTGATTATCTTGAAAGTGAGTAATACACTGTGTATTTTAGATTTACATCTTTTTATTTGGGTTGTATATAAATTTTGTTTTGGTTGGCTCCGTAGCTAAAATGGCAAAAACGGAGCCCTTATAGTTTCGCTATGTCTGTCCGTGATGATCATATTTGGAGAATAGGTATCTTGTGTGAGCCGCTACTAGATTTCGTAGTTAAATAATAAAAATAAATACTTTTAAAGGGGGCACTCCATACATGTAACAGAAGTTGAAATTTACGAGTTGCACACACTTCGACAGATCTTTTAAAAACACTATAAGGTTTCCAAGAAATGTTTTGGTTATGTGAATATTTTCCGATATAAACGCTCCGACAGTAGCTTAAATTATGTTTCCCCCTCTATTTTCTGAACCGTAAAAACTAAAATTCTGAAAACCGTACAAACATAATGCTTAATTTATACTTCCTACCAAAATTATTTTGAACATGATTGAATATAGGTACCATTTTTGAGTTATTGCCGAAAAACTGCGCTTCTCAATAAAAGGACGTAAGGGCTATGAAGATCCGCTCTTTTGCTGCAGAACCCTACATTGAGCATGGGCATACTCTTAACTGGATTTTTCCTGTCAAGCTATTGTCTTTAAGAAATCAGTCCGGCTATTAGTAATAGGCTCGCCCTTTGGACACGGTACCGAACATAATTATCTAACTGGTGAAATATGTTTGGAAGTTTTGCGACTCTATTCTTTGGGAATAATAAATATAATAATATAAATTTATTGTTCCATCTAACTCAACTCGTTTTCAAAATGCTGAATTTTTGGCATGCCTAAATTTATGTTTAGGTTGAATGTTAAGAGGCAACAAGGCATGCGATTCTTCATATAAATGTATTCCCCTGTTTTCTACCTATAAAGCAATTTTTTATCCCTCGAAAATTTAAGGTCAGCTGTAGTCATCTTTTTTCAAATAGGACCAGTATGAGATCCTAGTGTTAAACCAAACAAATAAATAAATTCTTCAGCGTTATAATATTGAAGTATAGATTATATTTTACTTAGGTACCTATATACCTATATAATAATATAATATTTTATTCATCAGAAACCAAAATAGATCTGGACTGTTGTACAAGATTCCAAATAAATTTAGACTTATATAATGATGAATTGTCTGATGCCGATAAAATGAAAGCGGCAATCACCAAAACTGCTGTGCTTGAAGAAATATGTACTTACGTTAAACAGTGGATAAAGCAGATAACAATGGTAAATATAGTAGTCACCTTCGTTATCATCATCATTTCAACCCATAAACGTCCTGCTGCTGGGCACGGGTCTCCTCCAAAGAATGTGTAGGGAATTTAGCTTACTACACCACGCTGGCCCGACGGGTTGGTATAGGGTTTGTTTCGAAGTTTCCTGACTAGGTTTGGTAGATTGAAAAATAATGCTACCTTAACTATTTTTTTGAAACCTAGGATTTATAGTAGAATCCATTTCTTGGAATAAACCATATAAAAATTTGTCTACTTACATTGTAGTGTTTTCAGTTTCAGTGTTGTCAGTGTTTTTGTCTGCATAAGATTACTCACCACTTACGACACCCAAGGGTTGAAATTGAGTAGTGACATTATATATTCTTAATCCGTCACTACACCGACGTTGTTATCATATAGCAATAATTTATTAATAGTTTTGTACAGGGTACACTTACAAGAAAAATAATTAGCTGTTCTGATTAACTGTCAATTACGGTTTACTGTATTCTCTGATACCGTGATGTCCGGTTTACACAAGGATAGTTTTCCAATTGAATTTGTGAATTTTGTAATTAGTAGTAACTTTGTTATTAGTGTACATGATTTACAAGAATACCGTGTTCAACCAAATAAATTAACCCTTCAGCTTTTTAACCTTTTGACCACCACGTCAAATCGGTATCGCCGTGACTTGAGCGCCTAGCTTTTAAAATACAGTACATTTTTGACGTGTCATGACGTCATTAACGTGGTGAGCACATTTTCATTTTACGTGTATAGACGTCTCTGGCATTCAAAGGGTTAATATTAGAATAGATTATGTCGTTAAAATTCCGATAAAACAGAGGTAATTAAGAATGGTTGGATAATATTATAAACAGACAGGATATGACTGGCATCAATTTTTATGAATCAATGAACTTATTATTACCTTATTAAATCACAATAAATTGTAGTGGAAAAGACAGTTGTAAGATGAGAAATGCTAGACAGTTTTGAACCATAAATGTAATATTGTAGATACGTTTTTACATTATTTGTGCGATATTTGAATATTTTCCAGGTATTAGTACAAAGTCAGCAATTAAGACGCGAGGCCTCTAACATAGGGCCGCTTGCTGAATTGGATTATTGGAGGCGTCAATTAACTACATTCACTTCTATTATTGAACATATTAAAAGTGAACCTACCCAGATGTATATTCATACCTTGATTCGTGCCCAATCAAAACTTCTAAAGGTACCTTTTGGTTATTTTAAATTTAAATACTTACCTACCTATGTTGGTAGTGAATGCAATGGCGCATTGGGGTACAAGCCGAGTATCGCGAGACACTCTACAAACGTTTACAAGACAAAAATAACAACAGCAACTCATATTAATAGGCTGCTAGTTCTGAGCCTCTATCTAGAGTATTCTAAAGATCTACACACGCCAGCCTAATTCATGTTAATAATATGGACCTCATATTACAAATATTTACGGCGCGCGTAGCTTTGTGGTTCTGAAACGTTTGTTACGGTTTATCAAGTTTATGCTACGTTCGGCAAGGTCAGTCAATGATGGGTGACCGTTTGTGGTAATTACATTCTCGACTGTTTGCAAGGCAGACGGAAGGCACGTAAAGCCGTTGGTCCCAGTTATCACTTAATGTTGTAGTCGATGAGTCAAGATAGCAGCCTTCTGGGCGACTTGATAAATTGTTGAGCCGCAAGCCCATTGGATTATAATATAATATATAGTCTCATGGACAAATAAAAGAATGAATGAAAGAATATTTACTTCAAGAGTTAAGCTCTGGTTTCCTTCAAAAGCGGTGGTGTCATTAAACGGACGCAATATGATCTCCGCAAAAAGAAGGCCGTAGGCACGTGGAATGTTAGAGACTTCGACGGCCGTCTTTTTAAGGTGAACGTAAAAACAAACTCGTATATTTGGAAGATGAGCAATCATCAGAAGACAAAAATAATTGTATGGAGGAAAGTGATTTATACAAACCTCGTTCTACCGAAGGTGCTTTTGAAATTTTAGTGCGTCGTCGTCTACACTGCAATGACGAAAAGTTTAGGGAATACTTTCGTCTTACACCAGTTTTTTTTGATTATGTATTACTTAGATCAAATAAGAGATAAATTGAGTTATAATCCATACAACAGACATCACCGCTATCGAAAAAAACGTTCACAGACATCAGAAATGGCGGCACCGCTGTTTAACGTTATAGTGTTTGAAGACGTTCCCTAGGAAACCGCATCATCTTGTTTTTATGGACAACGTTTCAGTGATGTCATTCGATGCTATCATACAGCTAGAGCTTACATTTACAGCTTCATGTTTTTAATTTGTTTTAGAAATGGAGGAAACTAGACAATCAAGTTACTGATTATTATAATGAAGCATTCGATAATGTTAAATACTTGTACGCTTTAGAAAAATATTGCGAACCTTTATACAGGTAGGTACTAAGAGTAATCATCACCATCATTTCAACCCATAAACGTCCCACTGCTGGGCACAGGTCTCCTCCAAAGAATGTAGAGGAAATTTAGCCTACTATACCACGGGTTGGTATAGGGTTTGTTTCGAATTTTCCTTTCCTTGCAGTGCTCTTGTCTGCATAAGATTACTCCCTTAATCGCCTTTTACGACACCCACGGGTTGAGATGGGGTAGTGACATTCATCATCATCATCATCAGCCTGTACTTGTCCACTGCTGGACATAGGCCTCTCTAATTGCACGCCACTGAGTACGATTTGCAGCTACTCTCATCCAGCGTTTGCCAGCCACCCTGCGAAGATCGTCACTCCACCTAGACTGGGGGCGTCCTACACTACGCTTGCCGAGACGAGGTCTCCACTCTAAAACCCGTTTCCCCACCGGTTGTCGGTTCTATGAGTGATCTGGCCTGCCCACTGCCACTTCAGCTTGCTTATACGGTGGGCTATGTCGACGACTTTGGTTCTCTGCCGGATCACCTCGTTACGGATTCGATCCTTCAGAGAAACTCCGAGCATAGCCCTTTCCATAGCTCGCTGCTGTAGTGACATTATGTATTCTTAATTCGTCCACGGATACTAAGAGTAATTAATACGAGCAATATTAAATGCCTAATGTGATGGGTTGAGGTTAGCCGCTAGACAAAGAGAGAGATGAGCACTACTGAATATTCCTCTGGTTTTTTATTTTGCCTTTCATCATCTCAGCCCATTGCAGTTCATTGCTGGACTTAGGCTTCTCCTAACACGCGCCATAATTTGCATTTAATACATTTTGCATTTAATACATATATATTTATTTATGTGTACAGGTGTGATCCAGTCACAATGCAGCAGTTTATTCCGGGTCTACTGTACACCATCAGAATGATATTTGCAACATCACGTTATTATAATACAACGAAACAAATTTCGACATTGTTGGTGAAAGTGACCAACCAGATTCTTAACATGTGTATGGATTATATAACTAATTCGGGTAGAAAAACAATATGGAATCAGGATAAGCTTAATTTTATAAAGAAAGCAAAAGTAAGTTCGGAAGTAGATACCTCTGTTACAGCTTGTCCACATGGCGCGGTGCGGCGGCGCAGCAGTAGTGCCTCGAAAAGTTGCGAAGCCGCACCGTGCAGCCGTGTGCCGGTCGGTATTTGCGGTGCGAAAGGTAAAAAGTAGGTAAATAATGATAGACGCACGAATACTGTTATTTGTGCGTTGATTATTACCTACTTTACTAATCATAAGATAAAAATTGCTGAGGAGGATTTTGTGCAATTTTTTTGTGGAAGTTACTTCAAGTAATCAAGAAGCCGACGAAACTGTCTACCTTTATGTTAGTTCATATATATAGAAGACTTGTAAAGAACTGATAGTCCTAACATAATAATTAATTTAATACATGTATTCGTTTTTGCAGTTATGTCTGAATCTATATAACTTTTATCGCGATTGTTACGCTGAAACTCAAAGAGAAATGAAAGAGGCAGCTGACGAAAGACCTTTCGATTGTTCCGAAATGTATATATTTGGAAAATTTGAAACTTTTCGTAGGAGGCTAACAAAGGTATGATACATAACGTTTATTATTAGATTCCTTGTCTTTATAACTGGATTTTTATAGGTACTCAAGTTTTTAGTTCTGGGTTTGAATAATGTGATGCTATTAAAGATTTTGTTGTTCAATCAAAGTTTTACATAAATTCCGATAGTTTTCAACTAGCGTTCTATTATTATTTGCAGATAATAGACCTATTTCAATCGTACATTACTTACTACATTCTTAACAAAACAACTTTAGAGGGTATTGAAGAACACGCTGGCGTCTTTAATAAACTCTTCAAAACTATTTCATCAAAAACCTACGATGCTTTGGATCACAGGTTGGATACTAATAATTTCATAATAATAATTATTATAATGAATTAATAATTTCCATATCAATAAATTTGTTGAAATGTTAAGTGTAGCGACAGTGGCAATGATTTTTGATTTTCTCTAACAGGCGTCCAGATTTTGATAAAGACTACAAAATATACAAAGATAATGTCGCGTCCCAGGAGTTGTTACTGGAAAACTTTATGATCAATGTAAATATGTTTTATCTTTGTTTACTCAGATACTAACATATATACTTATTAATAATTAAACTAATGTTTCCATTTTAGAGCGTAAATAAATGTCCTACAACTGAAATAGCTTTACATTTACTCTTGAGATTTGAGAAGCTAAAGCTCGAATGTTTGTATCTTGAAGATCAATATTACGACTTAATTCGAACCTATACAGCTGAAATTGAGTCTATACGAGATAGGTAAGACGAAATTTATCGCAATGCATTTGTTACATCAGCATAAAAATACTGTATGATTTTTTATTCCCCTATACCCTACGCAGAGGTGTATCGGACCCACATTTCATTGGCTATGTTTGATCCATGTAATAGGGGACGAGACTATTGCCATTAAATGAGCATTTTAGGGCTGAAGCTGAGACTTAACATAAATCCCCAATCATGTTTTTCTCGACCCGGAAATCGAGTCCAAGACCACGTGCGCAAGAAGTTTACAGAGGCTGCTGCACAATCGATCATGGACATAAAATTTTAGGTATAACGAAGAACGAGAACATCCAGACATACCGCGTAACATGCCGCCTGTTGCTGGTCGCGTGATGTGGATAAGGTTTTACGATGATAATATTAAAGTCCCGATGGAGACGTTCAAGAATCATCGTGAAGTTATAACTCATGTAGTAAGTATCGGATACAAGAAAGTTTTATCACATTTTGTTATGTTCTTCGTGGCAAAATAGCTTGTGACCCGTCTGAAAACGGTTACTCTAGGCTGAACGTCTGCAACACTAGGCCCATCACATGCACGTTAATGACCCTTGTAACCTGTTCCGTCCCCAGTGAACTCTGGACACCACCACTCACTAGCAACACAATATTATAGGGTGAATGTTTTTCTCATTGTTCAGGTGGATTTAGAACGGTAGGACAACGGGTAAAAAAATTACCAGTGGACCCAGCAGGGGGACATGTCGGTGGCACCACGGGTAAACGGGGGATGGATCAGCTTGAACTAGGGTAGCAGGTAAACAGTCGCGGACGAATGTTCCTGCGCTCCCGTGACCACAGCAGAGCGCGACGAGAGGAACACCTTGGGGTTTTAGTGGGTGCGAGCCCCACATAACTAACCCCTCGGTTCTTCCCCCAAGACCGAGGGGTATGCGTCAGGCATTTCCCCAAGTAAAAAAAAAAAAAAAAGGGTAGCAGGTAAACTAAGACCGGGTGCTCTACCTCTTAAAACAACAATATTATTAACAACTAGCTGTTGACCGGGGTTTTGCTCCTGTCGTTATTTTCGTTCGACATAGCTCACACTATACTTTCAGCAAGCGCGATTGGTGACTTAGCCGCTTTTTAGAAGCTCCAACACTAAAAGTTTACATAAACGCACTATTGCGCGTTCAAACAAACAAACTCTTCACCTTTATAATATTAGTATAGATTTTAATAGTTTCTGGCATTTAATGTGGAATGTTAATTTTTTTCCAGAATACACAGAGATGTATAAAGTTGTATAATGTCATGGCTATAGTATTTACTGAATTCGAATTAATATATCATTATGCGTGGGCTGAAAATGTTGGACAGGTATTTAATCATTTAATATTATTGATGTAGTGCAAAAAATAATAGATAATCCAAATGCTGATACCTCAAAAGTTTTTAGGTTTAAAACCGTTTCAGAAAAGCTTCCTTTAACATCTTTGGTGACTGAATTAACAAGAACGTTACCGAAAAAATGACAAATGTTTACGAAGAAAATTTTCTAATATAAATAATTGTTCAAGATCTATGTAGTTCGATAGAAGTGAAAATTAATATAAATAAATTGTATTTTATTATTATTTTTAGGTCCGTTTGGGTTTAATCGCGCCTCTTCTTATTCGCCATCCTGTAACAAACATGTATATTGTTAACTTTAGCATTTACATCCCAGAATGTATCAGAGAAGTTGAATATATGTGGCAGTTTGGACTCAGTAAGAAATTCGTACTACTTTAATAACAATAATAATATAATAATAATAATATTGTACCACATTCACACAGCGCCATCTAGTCCCAAAGTAAGCAATTATTTGCTTGTGTTATGGGTACTAATTTGGGACTAGATGGCGCTGTGTGAATGTGGTGAAATATTATTATAATATTATGATTATTATAAAACACTTGCAACGTGTGTAGGTAAACCATTTGCAAATATTCTAGTTCATATGTTATACAATACCATGACCCGCTAGAGTCTAGTTCTTATATAAATGGAGCTCTATACTAGTCTTATTTTATTGTTGTAGTTTTAAAATGATTTTTCGTTTATTTAGTTATAAATATAATGCAATCGGAAATGAACTCAAGTACGGCTACAGTCGTACTAAATTAAAAAATATGTATAAACTAATTATATTATTTTTACTGATGATATTTTTACTTAATGTTTTTCATTGTTCAGTATGACTCACTATGAATTTTTTATACGTACCTATTAAATTATAATTCAAACATTATAGGAGTTCCTGATGGTGCTCAAGTAGTAGCTTTCTGCAAAGAAAGTATTCTTGGAAACTATGAGAAAATCAAATTTTTAGTTGAAAGAAATAATCAGATCAGACGGTAAGAATAATTACGATTAATTCAGTTAAACCGTATTTTTTTTTATTGCATCAAAGCATAAAAGGCCCAGCTGATGATATGTGGTAACCACCGCCTATTTTAGATGTCATGTTTCCTTATAACACACAATCCCCAATCGATATCCAAATAGAAATAACATAAGTCTTATATTTCTATATAGAATATACATATGTCCGGGTTCGATTCTCGAACAGTCAAGTTTTTTAAAAGTTTAAAAAAAATCAATGAATGCAATTTTTATTTTTCTTAAAATCTATGACATGGTTCCTAAGAACAGATCTTCGTATCAATAGTTTCAGACTTGCTCATACTGACTGTTCTAAATGGTACATTCTGTATACTGCGACTTAGCGTCATAAATGTAAAAAAAAATCTTTTAAAAATACAGTATTATGCCGAAGCTTTACTTACCGTTGCTGCGTGCTCAGTTGGTGAAATTGGAGAAAGCGTTTCAACCAGGTTTTTCAACCATTACATGGACCTCGCTCGAAATACCTTCATATTGTTCTCAAATTGAGAGTGTCCTCGACGAAGTTGAATTGTTTGTAAAAGAGGTGAGACGAAAAAGATTAAAAATGCCGAATATATTTTTGAAGTCACTTATTTGTTAGAGCCCGGTGGTAAAATTCTTTTCCTCAACAAATTGAATCTACAAACAACAATAAGCCACTTTTTTGCTCAAATTCGTACTGACCAATGACCATCCTTTGGCCGTTGCGTATTCGAGGTATCGGACTTTTTGACTGGCCAGTTGGTCTAGTGGTTAGTGACCCTGACTGCTAAGCCGGAGGTCATGGGTTCGATCCCCACCCAGGACAAATCTTTGTGTAATGCGCATGAAGGTTTGTTCTGTGTCTGGGTGTAATTTATCTATAATATGTATTTAGTAGTTGTTTAGTACCCATAACACAAGCAAATATAATTGCTTACTTTGGGACTGTGTGTGTACTGTGTAAGTACGCTGTGTGAATGTTGTAGAATATTATTATTATATTATTAGAGAACTGCGACAAAAATAAATTAATTCTTCAACATTAATTATTTTGGTTACTTCATAAAAAATATTTTTCTAGGTAGTAGATATGAAAGAAGCTCGGATTGATGCTATTTTGTTGTCTATAACTAAAACTATGCTAGTTTATTTGCCGGAAACGGCCGTTGATCCCAGTGTTTTTTACGAAGAAAACCTTATTCGACGTGACGAGATCGGTATGTATAATTGAGTAGCGAGAGATTTTTAGGACATGTACTTAGATATCTCATTAATTGTCTGACGGTTATAACAATAATGATGATTGAAAGAAATATATCAAGTTTCACCGCGAGCATCGTTCAGTGGCTGCGACTTAGATGATTTATATCGTCCATTAAATAGCATAAAAATATGATTAAACTTCTACATCTGCATTTCTTTAGTAAAATTTCTTTGGTATGATTGAATAGCATCGAAATTACACCTTTAGTAAACAAAATTTTTTCATAAAATCAGGTGTATTGCCAATCTGAGCCCTAGTAGTGTGCGACATAATTAGCAATTAAACTATGTAAACATTTTAACTCCATAGCGAAAGAAATTCAGCAAAAATCATGGAATGCTGAACTTGCTGTGATAGAACTTATAAACAAGTTCCTCGAAAGTGTACCCTCGCAGCAAATAAGGGATTTGAAAGATAACTGGTAATTTAACCTTCACTTTAATTTTTGACATTGATATATTTGATCATCAAGGTTTTTTTTCAAGGGTCAACCTCGGAATTCCAGCTATAAAGCTGCAAACTTGTATACGGGATCATTTTGTCATTTTAAACGTTATTTCAAAAGTCGACACGTTCAAAATTGTAGAGAATTTTATGGTCTTCAAATTTCATGAAGAGTGTATTTATCATTGCAACGATAGGAAGCGAGATAAAAGCAAATGTGACCTTTGACTTTAAATAATTTAAGACGTGGACACAAGATCATTGTCGAAGTTAAAGTATAGAGTGCCAAAATTTTATTATTATTATATGCTTTATTAAATTTCCGAGGCGAGACTCTAATTTTACTGGATTTTAGGTGGATTAAATTTAGTCAAATAAATTAAATGTATATAACTTTCACTCACAGGTTGGATATAGAGAAGGCATTGAAACAAGTTACTTCGGCGACACGAGTGTTCCCAGACGATGCAGGTATAGGATTGGATAATTTAAGATTTTGAAAAATACAAAATTATTTTATTATTCAGAAAAATATAAAAATACGGCACATGTCTTTACAGTACTAATGTACCTTTGTCTTGCCCCCATTGCTGCATTATAGTTATGTTTTGGGAAACCCTATACCGATGTAAATAGTATTAAATATTAATTCTATTACTGTTCATAGCATTTATGGAGTCAGAAAATCCAGATCGATTTGAAGTAGTACCTACAATCAACGAATGTAATGAGTTGTTTGCTTATTTTGCCACAAAATGTTTAGAATCATTGATCAAATGTACCAGACAAAGCCTTGATACGCTGCGACGACGAGCTTCTGTATCGAGGTAAATGTTTCGCTATATTTGCAAATTGGTTACGTAGAGAATATTTGTTCATTGTGTACAAAAAAATTAAAATAGTTGGATATAAACAGTGGTGGATAAACGTTTAAGTACACCGTTGGGCTACGATTGTACAGTACGGAGCCTGAAAATGTTCTGAAAATACTAATATACAACAATACCAGACGGTTTTATTAGCGTATTGCAGAGTGAAGTAATCTTTCCAAGAGCTCCTCCTTTCTAAAAGCTTTAATAGATACTTCTAAGAACATAAAGTATCAGTGTGCAGTGTTTCACTTGTTCTTTTTTGGCCTGTTTGGTGTATTTTCTAACTAATAAGTGTTAATTTTCTAATCAGTTTTCTGACAATGACCACCGATCCAGAGGAACAAAAGAAGTTAAAAACATTGATGTTGACTTACATGTACGTGCAAATACCGAAAATTTTAATAAAACCTACTTTAGAAGAGATACAAACTGCGTTTTCACAGGTAAAGTTGTTAATAATTGTCCTCGATTGCTAATCTTACAATGATTTAAATATTTTTTCGCTTTTCGATAATCCTTTATACTATTTTCTGTGGCTTTTAGGTAGTATTAAATTGTGTCATGGACATCCACCGCAATGTGTTCATGTGGGGACAACAAGAACAAATCAAGAAAGAAAAACTTTTTGGTGGTTCATTAGTGATTCAGCGAAGTGTTACTGGTACTTTTCCTATTAATTATTATAAAAAAATTTAATCAATGATGGCCGAATGGAAGCGACTGGCATGCAAAATCATGAGGTCCGAGTTCGATTCCGATTGGAAGTACCAATGTGGATTGTACCTTCTCAGCTGTATAGATGTAGGTGAGGAGATCTGAGTCCAGCTGTGGGACATTAATAGGTTGATGATGATGACGATGAATTATAAAAAAAACCACTTTAAACTATTTTATTATTAATATCATTTTCTAAGCTAAAGAGCATTTACCATTGTTAAATATATGCTGAAAGACAAACAAACAAGCTTCTTGGTTACACACTTATTTATTGACAGACCGTTTGCCAAAAGAGGCAGAACTCATCCATTCTCTTTACTGTATATTAACAACCCACAGATAATACATACATAACAATCATCATCATCATCAACCGAATGACGTTCGCTGCCTGACTGCCTTTTTGTAAAGAGCATTAGAAACAGTAAAAAAAAATTCACGTCTTGCATTTAGTATAATGCACGTATAATTATGTATATAAAGGCGGAGGACCGAGTGTTATCGCACGTCACCTCTCCCAGGCTTATGTCCGCCAGTGAACTACAATAGGCTAATATGATGATGATACTCGTAGTAGTCTCTCATGAGAATTTTTAAATATAAATGTGTTACGATGCTTCAATCAACTGTACTACGGTAAGAATTGAAGCCTGTTCGGTAATTAATTTTTTGTGCCATTTACAGGAGGGTCTCGGTCTGGGTCTACGCTCGGTGGAATCAGAACCTACTTTAGAATGGTGTCTGAGCATAAAGATATTGTTAGATCAGTGATGGCATTGCAAGGCATGATGTATATGTATAAACCCGACATTGAAAAACTATTAAAGGTTAGAAAAAAAAATGTTCAGGTATTACGGTATAAATTCGCTCATTGTAGACATAACATCATTAATTTTAATAAGAAATCCATATCATATTTTATAAAATTATTATAATTTGACTGTTTAAAATACAATATACATTATTTCGCCAAAAATCGAAATGGCGCAAATACCTCTCGAAATCGTATTGCCAACGTCCATGAACGGCGGTAACCACTTACCATCAGGTGGGCCATCTGCTCGTCTGCCACTTTAGGCAATAAAAAAAAAAAAAAAAAAAGTGCCATCCGTGACTTGCTTAAGATAGTGCAAGACCTGTCGTGTAAAATTAATTAGCTGAAATCAAAGATAACTCAGCAAAATACAAATAGTTCAACACCAAAGTGAAGTAATTGCAAAATTACAATCAGCTGTTGAGGGTAAACAAAATCAGCTATACTCGCTTGTGACTACGAGTTCTCAAACAAATTCAGCGGTATAGCGACCGTTCGTCAAGTGCGTTTAAGAAGTGCTAATGTCGCTAGTATATTACAACGGGCAATCGGTCTGCAGCGACTACTGAAATTTCAAGCACTATGTACTACTATTCATACACTACACTACACTATACTATACTAAATGGTAACGCGCCGAAGATTGTCGAGGTAAGCCGAACGGATAATTTAATATTGTAGCAGTGGCAAATGTGAATGCCGGAAAACAATGCTGAAATGTTCTGCTGCGTGCCTTCATTGCCAAATAAAATGCTTCAACGGCATGTCTTCTAGCGAGGAAGACAATGATCATGAAGATGATTTAGAAGAAGTAGTTGTTATTTTACATAAGATGATACACATCTTATGTAAATATGTATTATGTATTATATTCTATACTACTGAATTGGGTAACTGTAATGGTTGATGTATATTACTATATAAATAAATAAATAAAAAACTTATAGCAAATCAAATTGTCTAAATTCGACATATACCTACTTGTGTTGTAATATCAGAATTATTAACTTATTTGTATGTCCATGAAGTCAATTTGCTGAAATCTTTAAGAATTTTACTCATAGAAACAAACATACTTACTGTACTGTAATAGAGTCATTTTACAATTTGCGTTGTTTAAAATCAAAACATATTTGTAGGCCTTTGGCAAATTTGAACCTTTGTGGGCAGAAGATAGAGTGAAGCAAGTACAAGATTTTGTAAACTCAAATCCTCTCAATGTCGTAGTCAAGGATATGCTCATCAAATACGTAAGCCAGACTGACGAAGTGAATAATTTACCAAATCGCTACATCATCGGCTCTATACAAATAGATACAGGTATATTTTATGTTTTCACTAGCTTTTGCCCGCGACTTCGTCCGCGTAGATTTCGATATTACATAGATCTTTGTTTTAAGTGCAATTTATGAATTCCACAACACCCCACTACTGGAGTTGAATTTCATTTTACGTCAATATAGAAAACATTTTCGTAATTAGCGTCCCAGAAAACCTTGAAAACGACATCCATATCAATTTCTAATAATTTTCACATCTATTTCATCCCTTAGGGTAAGTTTTTCAAACACCAAAAACAACCCATCAACTCACTTCTTAACTGAAGTTCTAATTGCGTATTATCCGTCCATAAAAACCTAAAAAATAATGACTAAGTAAGACCAAACATATAACTTAAAAAACAAAGAACTATCTATTCAATATTTCACCCCCTGAACTCATCCCTATCAAAAATATCAACATTTTAAGTTCCTATCCCAATACTAATTTGCAAAACGTTAACTTCAAAACAAAGATCTTTTCATACAACGTTTCATCCCCAATTTCACCCTTACAAAGCCACCCTTGTTAAAAAAATTGATGAGGGTATTTTTTATTTTGATAGTAGTACCCCAAAACAAATTTTCAAAACTATAAGTTAAAAAACAAAGAAGTTTCATACAATCGTCTTTATCTCTTTTCACCCCCTTAGGGGTTGAATTTTAAAAAACCCTTTCTTAGTACACCTTTAGACATTAGGAAAAACACACCCTCCAAATTTCAAGTCGCTACGAACAGCAGTTTAGGCTGTGCGTTGTCTATCAGTCAGTCAGTCAGTCAGGACAAAGCCTTTTATAAGATGTATGGATTTGTTGAGCATTATCAACTCAAATACGAGTATAGGTATCCATCTTTCGCCAAACTTGTGGTTTGTGCTGAAGTTGTAAGTTGTTATTTAACTGCGTTGCGTTGGGGTATATGCGGTGGGTGGGAGCGGTACTTCTTGTTCGGAAGCGCTCAGGCCGCTGTCCCACGATCCGAACCGACCCAAACACTAGAAGTTTGATCAAACCTATACCTATATAGATTCAGTCCATGCCCGTAGCTAGCTATAACTTCATTTCACAAGGGGAGGGGGAGAGTCCGAAGTCCTAGATTTATTCTGGCATGAAATTATGCCAGCCCGGAGTAATTAAGTTATTATTAAGGGACCAATCACTGCTGACGAAATGTGGGTGTAATGCATCTATGTCTGATATGTTATGTTTATTAAACGTTAAATTCAAATTTGTAATTTCTTACAATAGTCTGTTAATTTAACCGCAGAGCATATTAAATTGGCGCTATATTTAGAATCTATTGAGTGGAAGAGAATTCTGGGCAAACTATTGTGTGTGGCGTATAGAGAACGAGTAACGAAAATGATGCAATTCATTAACGACCGCAATAAGACTATGAGCAAAAAGATAAAAGATTTGGATGACGTCAGAGTAGCTATGATGTGCTTAGAGCTCATTCGATCAGAATTTATTGGGTGAATATGAATTTTATTTATTTGTTTTTGTAAAATAGCTACCAGTGCAAAGGTTAGTTTTGTACCCAAGAAAAATGTAGAATATGAACTTGTAGCACTAGGCTCACAACCTGTTGACGATTATAGTCCAATTTGTTTAACCCGTTATGCGTGAGTTAGTTCAAGTAACTCAATTATTTTATTTAATTGAGTTACTTGAACTAACTTACGCATAACGGAATCAACCAAACCAATCATAGCTTTTTTTTGTGTTTTAAACTAACTGTCTTAAACGTCTTGTCGTCTTGTCTTTAACTTTAATTTGGGGTGTGTCCATTTTACATAAATAGATCCAATTGTGAAAACTTTTTGTCAGTAATTAATAAACAATTTGTTTCTGGTCTCAGAATGGATATGGAGTTAGATTTAATAGAAGAAAGTTATGGGACGTTTTCACAGTTCAACATTGATATTCCTAAAGATGATGCTGATATGGTGTACGGATTGCGTTATGCTTTTCAAAACATGATGCTCACGGTAAATATCGTATATAAATTAATAATATATAATTTAGTGATTATGATAATTATTTAAGAAGTCGCGCGGGGTTTCGCTCCCGTCGCTTTTGTTTGGCCACTGCTCAGCTCCTATTAGCCTATAACCTTCCTCGATAAATGGGCTATCCAACACTTGAAGAATTTTTCAAATCAAACAAGTAATTCTTGAGATTAGCGCGTTCAAACAAACAAACTTTTCAGCTTTATAATATTAGTATAGACTAGAAGTCGCGCAGGGCTTCACTCCCCTCATTCTTTATTTGGCTACTGTTCAGCTTTTATTGGCGTAGCGTGGTGTTATATAGCCTATAACCTTCCTCGATAAATGGACTATCCAACTCTAAAATAATTTTTCAAATCGGACCAATAGTTCCTGAGATTCTAGCGTTCAACCAAACGCTCTTCAGCTCTACAATATTGGTATAGATTAGGCTTGAAGCCTTTAGCAGCTTGTTTGCTACTTTGACGAGGACTGACCTGTTATAGCGCCTTTGTTATTTATTTTATAGTTATCTGCTTATTCCTATAGAAAAATGGGATCTTTCAGATTTTCAGAGCAAAGAGATTCTGTATCTCAACAGATTGCACTTGGTGTTTTTGATGATTCTGATGCTTTTTAATACTTATAACCTGTAGTTTATAAATTTTATTCAAATGAGTTTTATAAATAGGAACTACTAAAGTTGTGTTCAATGTGTGACACTGCTAATGAATTGTTGTTTGTTTCATTATAAAGTCGCAACAAATACAGCAAAAAATAGTAGAAATGCAAGGACCATTGCAGCGAGAACTTACAGAAGGTGTAGACAGATTCCAAGAGGACGTTGACAATTTTAATGCTGATTACGAAAAGTTTGGACCTTTAACACCAGGGCTATCAGCTAGAGAAGCGAGTGACAGGTATATATTATGGTTTAGGTACCATTTTTTATACGAAGTGCACTAGGAAACAGTAGTACAAAAAAATTAGGTTTGCCTTGTGCCGACGGCATTAGAATAATGTGTTGCTCACCCAGCTTATTCTATGGGTAGTTACTAGCCGACTAAAACAAGGCGCGATGCGGCATAACAAAACAAAACCCTATGCCAACCCGTCTGGCCAGCGAGGTACAGTAGCGCCAAACAACCTCTCACTACTGTGTATCACAAAATAAGTTCTCCCTGAAGGTGGTGCAGTTCGTACAGGCATGTCATTTATAGACGTCTTCGTGATGAGGCTAAACCTAATACCGGTACTGATCACCGACTTGTTCGAGGCGCACTCATCAGCCACCCATTTAGTCCCACTGCTGGGCTCGGGTTTCCTCTCCTCTAACTCATCATGGGTGGGTAAATATAGATACATCTAGCACTATAACCGCCTCTAACACAGGTTTTACAACCTAGTATAGGCGCCCAGACATTATTTATACCCTAAGTTATTGTTAAGAACTATATTGTTTCATTTGTATGTACTTGTAATTATTGAATAAAAATTTATGATTATTTATTATATTTCCAATCGTAATAAAAGGCACAACTAGAGAGCTGAGAGGGTTTAGGCCATAATCCACTCACGCTGGCCTAGTGCGGGTTGGTGGATCAGACATACTCATAGAATTTCTTCTAGGGTATGTGGGTTTACTCACGATGTTTTCCTTCACTGTTAGCAGATGGTAAATCACTTGACTAGTACATATAAATTCCATAAAGTGAAATTCACATTGGTACTGGCGGTCGGGATCGAACTGGGACCGCGTGATTTGCACGCTGACCGGTGGTCCCTTATCTATTCAGCCACCATGGCTTATTGAGGCGCGAGGCGCTCTAAATGAACTTAAATGGATGATATGGAATAATAATATGGACTTTGGATTTACTTAAATTAAAGAGGAAATAAATATTATTGAAAAAACGAAGTAACTTTCACACATACTTCGCTGTTATGACCTAATATTATGTTTGATTATATTATGTAGTTTTCTAAAATATTTATAAATTTTACAGGGTAGTAATGTTCCAATCAAGATTTGATGAATTATGGAGAAGATTTGAAATGTATTCTAATGGTGAAAAGTTATTTGGAATGGAAGTTAAAGATTACCCTATTTTGCACCAGAAAAAGAAGGAATTCAACTTACTAAGCAAGCTGTAAGGGGAGATATTTAATAATATTATATAAATAAGCTTTGACTTCTTTACAGTATTATATTTATTATGATGTGGTATAGTTAAATAATAAGTATTAATATAGAATTATTTATGTGTTTACAGTTACAGTTTGTATCTCGCTGTTATGAATTCCATAGATGGTTATTTCGAAACTCCGTGGGGAGAAATCAACATAGAACAAATTATAAGCCAATTGGCAGAATTTGATTTAAGGTACAGTTTTTCCTGCTATATGATATAACTATTTAAATAGGTATGTATGTACATATTAAATGTACTAAATTAATAATAAGTAAGTGACATCATTATTTAGAGTTGAGTACTACATAAGCAGGTAATATTTTTTTGCAAAGAATATTTCATTATTTCTAGATGTCGCAAACTGCCGAAAGGCATGAAAGATTGGCCTGCTTTTATTGAACTGAAAAAGAAAATTGATGACTTTAACGAGACATGTCCATTACTGCAGCTTATGGCTGATAAGGCAATGAAGGATAGGCATTGGAAGCGATTAGAAACATTGTTAAGTACGTGATGAACTTGATAAAATATTTAATTTAGAGATGATAGAAAGACAGCTTTGGTGGTGCAGCAGGAAGTGTATACGACTGCTACGCAAGAGAGCCCGGGTTCGATTCCCAGGTCGGACAAAAATGGAATGGGGTTTTTCCATCATGTATTAGCCCGGAGTTTGGAAACAAAAACGTGCCAAGTTGGTTACCCCCTAGTACATGAGACAACATAGCATGAAATGTGGGTGTAATGCTCCTGTCTCTATTAGAAAATAGCTCCATATCAAGTTGAGAACGGAGTGCACTGAGGCTTTAGGGAAATTTTATGACAAGCTATGACTAGTATCAGCCATTGAATAGTGATTATGATAATTAAAAAAAATATAGATTTCTGATCATTGCCGGCTTACCAACTCAATTATGTAAACGAGTGTGCAAATCTTTTGTTATCTTTAATTATTTTTTTACTAATATATTGGATTGTCATAAAATTTAACTCTTTTTGAATGATATGTAGTTACATAAACTATTACAGAATGTGTGTTGGATGTGGAGTCCGACACATTCACATTGGCCAATGTGATGGAGGCACCATTATTGAAGAACAAAGAGGATGTTGAAGTAAGGGAATGGAAATAACTAGATCTTTTAATCAGACTTTTTTCAGCAGCTTATTTTAGTAGCAACTTTGCTCAGTGAAACGGTGTACCCCGTTTCACTGCTTAGCAAAGTTCTGCCGATAACTTTCCAGCACTGCCTATTATTCCACAAGTAATTTTATTATTATCATTCCACCATAAGTTAATAAAAGAGCGTTTTCATGCCTATGCACTGATGCCCGTGTCCATTTTCAGGAAACGACTGTGCTCCTTATTCATGTTTATCCGAGTGCATGTTTTATATGTGACCCACTTAGTCATATTTCAGCTTGACTTCAGATTTCTGGGGAACCAGTGTTGGACACATTTTAATTACAATTAATTATTAATTGCATGTTAATTGCCATCAAATAATCAACAATTAATTTATTGCAATTGTGGAATTATTTTTTTTTCTACAATTAAAATTAATTAATTGTTAGTTACTTGGTGGCAATTAACAAGCAATTGATAATTAATTGTGAACAGCTATTAAAATGTGCCCAACACTGTGGCTTACATCCACAACACTAGTCCACGAATTGCGGAGGCTGTCACTTAGCAAGATGCCTTACTATGTAGCCCACGTTTCTATTGTTCTTTAGCCAATATTCGATTGTCTATGGAATTCGGACAAAGGATTGTGTAAATGAACGGAGTCGAATACACCCGTCTTCAGACAATCTAGTCCAGCTTTCGTTTTGGTTACCCGAAAATAATGTAATTAATGTATCGGATAATTCGAGTAAGGTCTTTCATGCATCCGAATACGGGCTAACAACCAAGTGTAACTGTGCCATTATTCAGACTGTGATTATTACAGTGACAGGCTTAAGCGTGTCATTAATTATTAATTACTATTTAGGTTAACTCAAGACTTCTGTAGGGACTGTTAATTTAAAATGTACTTATTTCAATACAATAGTTAAAAACTTATGTTAATTAGGACATCTGCATTAGTGCAGTGAAAGAAAAGGACATAGAAGCTAAATTAAAGCAAGTGGCGACGGACTGGACTGTGATTGACCTTTCATTTTGTAATTTCAAGAATAGAGGTGAATTGTTAATTAAGCCTCAGGAAACTCTTGATATTATCACTCTGCTGGAAGACTCCTTAATGGTCCTGAACTCTTTGGCTTCGAACAGGTGTGTTTATAGTAGTAATCATATATCTATGTCTACGAAATATGTAAAAAAGCTTTACGTTTCTATCGACGCATCAACTTTAATTTATTAGGGCTATAGCACATACCCGAGCCCAGCAGTGGGACTTAATGGGTTACTGATGATGATATCACATACGCTACTTTAAGCATCGCCAATTAATTATTGAGTGGCTTTTTAGAAGCTAAATGCATCGACGGAATCTCCAAAACGTGTGATTTTTAATACTACGATGGAACGCAGAAAATCGATAAGATATATAATCGTATTTGGTATGATATACTAATATAATAAAGCTGAACAGTTTATTTGGTTGAAAGCCTTAATCTCAGGAACTACTGAGCCGAATTGAAAAAAACTGTGTTGGATACCCCAATTATCAAGGAAGGCTTTTTAACATCACGCTACGATCAATAGAACCTGAGTAGTGGCCAAACAAAGATCCACGGGAGCGAAGCCCCGCGCAACAGCTAGTAAGACAATATAATTCTAATACGGTAAAAGCTATCCACTCCGTTCATATTTTCATCGTATAATTTTACTAGTGCCTTATACACACAATATTTTAAGTTTTCAACATTACTTATATAAATATTATAATCTATACAATCTACAACAAATAAATAAAATTGGAGTGTCTGTTTGTAATATTAAAATAACCACTTTCTACTACATAATATGCATAATATGAATGTATATACGGTACATAAAACAATATAACATTTTTTTAAATTTTTGTCTGTCTGTCTGTTTGTTCCGGCTAATCTCTGGAACGGCTGGACATATTTTGGCGGGACGTTCACTGGCGGATAGCTAATGTCACAAGGTGTAACTTAGGCTACTTTGGTTTTAAAAAAATATCAGGTTTCCGTAAAAATAAAATTAAAACTCCATGAAGCGGGATAAGTTGTCCACGCGAACGAAGTCGTGGGCACAGCTAGTAAAATAACAAAATAATTCGAAATGGGTTGGCGCACAGCACAGTTAAATTCACTCACTGTTCGCGCGAAAATGTCAAGAGTTTGTGAGTACGGCGTGCAGGCAGGTGGCACCCGTCGCACCCGCTTTACTTTACTGTTCTATTTAATTGCGCCATGGCGTAATTTTGAGTTACCTCAATGAGTTGGCGCAATTGACTGCGTCTGAGTAACTTAGTTGACGCAAGAAATTTCACTGAGTTATCCATGTCTGATTATAACCATCAATAAAGTACTCACCCTGCAAGATAGTCATCGTTTTCGTATTTTGTTAAAGTCAATTGCTTGTGCTGGAGAATTATTCTGATGCTCGTTTATTTACAACTTGATTTACAGATATAATGCGCCGTTTAAGAGAGATATCTTGATGTGGATAAACAAACTAGTCACCACGACTGAGATTCTAGAAAAATGGCTTCAAGTACAGACCCTATGGATGTATTTGGAAGCTGTGTTTGTTGGTGGTGACATTGCCAAACAATTACCGGGAGAAGCTAAGAGATTTGCTGTATGTTATAAAGATAATTTCATCATTGAACTGGCTTGTTGGTCTAGTTGTTAGTAACCCTGACTGCTTAGCCAGAGGTTGTGGGTTTGATTCCCCCCAGGACAAATCTTTGTGTGATGAACATGATTGTTTGTTCTGTGTCTGGGTGTTATTTATCTTATAATACGTATGTATTTACAAAAAAAAATATTTAAGTAGTAAATCAGTTGTTTAGTACCTATAACACAAGCAAATAATATATAATTGCTTAATTTGGGACTAGATGGCGTTGTGTGAATGTGGTAAAATATTATTATCTACTTCAAACACTATGATAATACTTGATACCTATCACAGTAAAACATGAATCTTTTCACAGACGATCGATAAGCAGTATGTGAAGATAATGTATCGAGCACGTGATATTGTAAATTGCGTGGACACATGCACTTCAGACGATACGTTGAAACAAATGCTTCCACATTTATATGAGCAGCTGGAAGCCTGTCAAAAATCTCTCACTGGCTATCTAGAGACCAAACGACTTATCTTCCCAAGGTTTTTCTTCGTGTCGGATCCAGTGCTGTTGGAAATTCTTGGACAAGCATCGGATCCAAATTCTATACAGGTTTATTATGAGAAATAGTATTTTTATAAAACATAATTATATTTGGCTTTAACTGCGTACCAAATTTAGTAAAATTGTCTCCCAAAAAATATATTTGCAACCCAAAAAAGTATCAATGTTCATCAAAATTTATTACTTTATATTACGACTAATATGTTGCCCATTTAATTAAGTTTTGTTAGTCAAATAAGGACTTTAGTAACAAAAAATTACATTTATTTTGCAACCCAAATTTTTATTACCAAATGTTTAACAAAATTAGTAAATTAGAAAATGGTAAAAACATAAAAAAACCAGCCAAGTGCGTGCCGGACTCGCGCACGAAGGGTTCCGTACATTACCTATAAAAATGGCACAAGAATCACGTTTGTTCATCAATTTAATTATTTATTTTTAAAGTGAATATAAGTACATATAATTAAATATTCTGTGTAGTTCTATAATTAAGTAATTGATACGCGAATGTACTAGTTTATGTACTTATAATATAATTATGGTTTTTGGTACACGTTTCTATTATACTAGTATACGTTGTATTTTTTTGGGTAACATTAATTAGTAGACAATAACTTATTTTGGTGAACAAAATATTTGTTCCCATTCTAAAAATACGAATTTATTTATTTTAAATATAGTAAAAAAGATTAAAATATAAAAATTCGTATTTTTTAGGGTGAGTATAGTTTATAATTTCAAAATTGTAGTTTAAATTTCACGATCATAATATATTGATATGTAAAGAAGATTTTAAATGTATCGGAATGTTTTAGCCTCATCTACCAAGTATTTTCGATGCAATATACACGGTCGACTTCGATGATAAAGATAGGATTGTGACCATGAATTCCAGCAATGGTGAAGCCATTCCTCTGGAGCGAGCAGTGGCTTGCATAGGTGGTGTAGAGGTAAATTGTTTTAAATATTAATAATTATTGCTCCTGAAATATAATGGACCAAGATCCTAGGACCCCCAGACCTTACTTATTTTCTGAGAAATGAAATGTGTCTGAATAGGTACTTTGAGCATAGTGACATCTAAGTAAGGTCTGGGGGTCCTGGAATCTCACTATAAGTATTACTTTTGAATTCTTACAACCGTATTATCATATTATCATTGTTAATAAAATAGCCTGTGTCATAATATATTATATATTATGACACAGGCTATAATATATTATATATTATGACACAGGCTATTTTATGCACAAACCTCATAAAGTTGAAGATTTTCAAGTTATACGCACTACGGATTTTCAATATTTTTTCTTTTGTATTGAATAAAACAATCACCATGTTTTTTAGATTTGGTTGAATACTCTGTTGGACGCCATGAAAGATACTGTTAGAAATGTAATAGCAAACATTTCACAAACTATGGCATCGGATCCAGAGTTTGAGTTTCTGAGTGGATTTTGGTCATTCCCTGGTCAGGTATGTTACAAGGATATAAAAATAAAATTGTAATAAAATTATCTACATGTGAATATTAAATTTTTTAAGAAAATGTATGTGGGTGAATTTGAAGAAACTATAAATTTGGAAAAGGTATAGGTACTTTTAAAATATAACAATAGATTAACTAATATATAAAGACTAATAATGCGAGAATGCATGAAAAGACTGATGAATGTTGAAGAAGCCAAAGATGTATGTCAGAATCGTAGCAAGTGGAAAGAGATGGTCTCTGCCTACCCCTCTGTTGGGAAAGAGGTGTGATCTATATGTATGTACCTATGTATGTAATGTATTGAAATAAACGTAGTAAAATTGTTAAGATTACATTCATGTTATCATAGTTACTATTTTCCTTTTAGGCTGGTTTACTAGGAATGCAAATTTTATGGACAAGTGACGCAGAATATGCTCTTAAGAAAGCCAGGGCTGACCGTTTCATTATGAGAATTACGAATTACAAATTTATTGATTTACTAAACGGCTTGATCGACCAAACCGTGACAGATTTAGTACCTTTAGACAGAACTCAAGTAGAGACCATGATCACAATTCACGTACATCAAAGGTAACCACTTACACTTACGATTCACTAGACATTAGTTGTTGCTAAACCTAAAATATTTGGTAAGTATTTGTTTAAATGATTCCTATTTTTTATAGAGTGAAAGTGAAATTATTATTCAAATTTACAGAGACATATTTGATGATTTAGTGAAATTGAGAATTAAAACACCGAATGATTTTGAATGGCAGAAGCAAGCTCGTTTCTATTATTCAGAAGAGACTGATGATTGCACCGTGTCTATAACTGATGTTGATTTTCTATACCAGGTAGAATATATTCATCATAAGTACATAAAGGATATGTAAACGAAATTGATCAAATGTCTACAGATTGGTTCTTTTAAACATAGTCTGATAGTTACAAGACCACATGACAAATAAGAAAAAAAAATTGTGAAACAGGAATATACGAAATTATAGCTAAGTTGTTGAATTCTACTGTATGAAACGAACAATTTTGATCCTACTTTTATCGAGACAGAAATTATTCTAAAACTTTTATAAATACTTGTAAAAGATGAACAAGAAGATATTAGAAATACAGTATTTCTGATAAATGTAATCTGTCGTAGAATGAATATTTGGGAATAACGGAGCGTTTGGTGATCACCCCCTTGACCGATCGTTGTTACATTACGTTGTCACAAGCCATAGGAATGTGTATGGGCGGTGCGCCGGCTGGTCCTGCAGGAACTGGCAAGACTGAGACCACTAAGGATATGGGTCGTACGCTTGGAAAACTTGTTATCGTGTTCAATTGCTCCGATCAGATGGACTTCAGAGGTTTGATTTTTTTTTGTATTGCTTACTATCTGACCCGATAAACGTTGTTTTGTTCTCTCAAAAGCTGTTGTCAGCTAAGAACAGTTTGTTTGGGAAAATAATATATTAACCTTATTCTGATTTCGGTTAGGTTTAGGTCGTATTTATAAAGGCCTAGCGCAGTCGGGAACCTGGGGATGTTTTGACGAATTCAACCGCATTGAGTTGCCAGTACTTTCTGTGGCTGCTCAACAAATCTACATATGTCTCACAGCCAAAAGGGAGAAGAAAGATTTTTTTATATTCAGGTACCTATAATTATATCGTTGTTGTATTGTTGAATATCAGCCCAATGACGTCCAATGCTCGACATGGCCTCACCTAATTTTCGCCACAACGAACGATTTTGTTTTAGATTTTTCGTTTATTTTCTATTTCTAGATTTTTATACTAACAATTAGATTTTGCCCACGACTTTGTCTGAGTAGATTTCGAAATTTACACAGATCTTTATAAATACCTACTTTGTTTTCACTTAAGGCAAAATATAAGATAGATTTCGTAATCAACCGCCCTGAAAACCTCGAAAATGACAACTATATCGATTCATCCCTATCACACCTCCCAGGGATGGCTTTTTGAACATCAAGATCCGTTTACTCGTTTCTAAAATGGACTGCTATATATTTTACAATAACGGACACTTAAGTAATTTTTAAACGTTTTTATATCAAAAAGTATTATTATTAAAGTAAATAACTTTTTGTTGTATACAGTGACGGCGATACAGTGAGTTTGAATCCAGAATTTGCATTCATCATCACAATGAATCCTGGTTACGCCGGTCGTCAGGAGTTGCCCGAAAATTTGAAAATTCAATTCCGTTCTGTGGCCATGATGGTCCCTGATAGACAAATCATCATTCGAGTCAAGTTGGCCAGTTGCGGCTTCAAAGAAAACATTTTGCTGGGTAAATATTATTGAGAAGCATAGCGATAATAATGATTCATGTTCCATTGCTAGGGCCAGAGCCTCCTCACCTCTGTCATGAGAGCCGAGAAGGTTCAGGCCATAATCGCTGGCTAATGCGGGTTAGGGGATCAGACATACCCTTAAAGTTTCTTCTAGGGTATGTGGGTTTCCTCACGATGTTTTCGTTCACCGTTAACAGATGGTACCTAATGTTAAATTATCGTGGTATGATGATAATATTAACTTACATGACTACAATATATAAATTCCACAAACTGAAATATACATCGGTAATACACCGGTCGGAATTAAACTTGGACTGCATGATTTGCAAGCCGGTCACTTATCCGTTCGGCCACCATTGCTTCAAGTCGCTTCAAAGCGATGTCACATTACCAAGTTTAATTGAAAGCATAATATTGGAGAACTGTGCCAAGCAGTGAGATATTTATGGGTTGTAATGATGATAATATTGAATCTCATAAAATCATCTTATTTCAGCGCGTAAATTCTTCACCCTATATAAACTTTGTGAAGAACAGCTGTCAAAACAAGTGCATTATGATTTCGGATTACGAAATATTCTTTCTGTGTTGCGTACTATGGGTGCGCAGAAACGAGCCAACCCGGACAGTACGGAGGAGAACATAATGATGAGAGTATTGAAGTGAGTAATGTGATTAACTGACTTCAAAAGGGATATGTTTTATATTTATATTGTTATACCTTGAATCAAACTTAATGGCGCATGGCGGTTCGGATATTAGCTGCAAACCCGTGAACGCACAGGTTGTCATGTCGTGAGCGTGTGTGCAGTATACAAATGTAACTTGACACTCTCACACTGTACGCGTGCGGCGCGGGCGCTTGCGGATGAAGGAAAGGGCGCGCGGAAGTGAGCCTCGCCCTTGCGCATTTGACGCCGCTGATACCCAAATTTGTGTTCTGCACATCGTCTCGCACGATGGATGTTCAGCCGCCTTTAAGATTGATTCCAGGTATACCTAAGAAACTCACCGTTTTGAAAAGAATTAGATTTATTTTTATTTTATAGTATACTTGCCGTTTTGTACGTTGTTTTCTAAATCCAATTTAATGAAAGAAACCATGAGGAATAAAGCGAAAGTTCTAAAATTTTTAGGCATATAGGTATATTCGAATAAAGCAATTTGGCAATTTTCAAAATTAATTAATTAATTCATTTTGCCGTGGATAGTATAATTTGCTGGATCTGATCAGATGATACAGACGAAAAGCTATTATGGGATTTTTTAAATATATTTTTTCTCTTGGCGATTACGAAAGTAAATTAGTCAAGGTCTTTTTATACCACGATGGAGTGGTAGGCGGTTACCATAGCTTATGTAAGCCTGCAAAGACCTCTCATCGTGCCTTTGCCAAGACACTCGTCGCGGATCACACGTACCGCGACGGACGTTGGCTGCGCTACTACGCAGGACACCTTTCCCACAGTACGTCGGTGCGGGCTGGTCTTTAATATCAAACCTCCCACACCCCCTCGTTGGTACGCACCACGACGGACATGTTTGCGCTACCCCGGACGACACTCTTCCGACGGTCCGTCTGTGCGAGCTGGTCTGCGTTCGTCCGTGATATCACAGACCGTGAGAATGCAGCCTTATACAGAGACACAATACAACAAACATACAGGTTCTGACAGTTTTAGCTCACTGATTGACATAGAAATTGTCCTTACAGAGAAATGAATGTGTCAAAATTAGTAGATGAAGATGAACCCCTGTTTGTGTCCTTGATTGAAGATTTGTTCCCTGGAATGAAGCTAACGCAAACTCAATGGAGGTATGTGGGATAAAAAATATATTATGATTTCATGAAACGAGTACTTCTCTATATATTTTTTGCATAAAGGTAGTTTTGAGATTTAATATAAATTATACAAACTGACAAACATGCATACACATAAAAATATTTTTATCCTTTTCTTCAGCAGTTGCGGAGAAAATCAAGTTTGGTAATTGATTCGTGTGCGCAAATTAATAAATTTGTTGTTATATTTCAGAGACATGCAACGTGCCATACTGCTTGTTTGCGAGCGTACTGGGCTAGTCAACCATCCAGAATGGAATTTGAAGATTATACAACTGTATGAGACGTCGCTTGTGAGACACGGTTTAATGACCATGGGACCAACTGGCTCTGGCAAGACAACTTGTATACATAGTCTTATGTCAGCACTAACTGAGGTCGGCAGGCCGCACAAGGAAATGAGAATGAATCCCAAGGTCAGAAACTACTAAATAATTCTCACTAATGAATAGATTTATTGCAAATAGGTGTTACAGAAACATAAGTAGAATTACATGTGGACCCTTTCGGGCGCGGTACGTGACTTACTTAATATTTATGTAATTGAACAGTCATATTGTCCTACAAATTGCGTGGTACGTTTTCCCGGTATTTCCTTCCTGGTCCGGTATACCCTTGCTACGTCTGTTAGCTATCACAATCAAACTTTTGGAATACGAAAGTATTGGGCGTCTCATCGAAATGAAGCTACTCACGAAAAATTAGCTTGATAGTAATAAAAAAAAATTTGGACCAGGGATCCCGGACTAAACCGTTTGAGTGTTAAAATAATTAATAAATAAAAATATGTGTATTTAGGCGATTACTGCTCCTCAAATGTTTGGGCGTTTGGATGTAGCGACAAACGATTGGACGGATGGTATATTCTCTACTCTATGGAGACGAGCGTTGAAAGTAAAGAAATCTGATACAACATGGATCGTCTTAGGTAATTCAAACATAAATAAATAGACACACTCGCAGTTAATGTAGATGTAAGATCTTTATAACACAGTAAATCCACGGTAATCTCACCCAAGACTAATTCGGGCGGCGGCGCCCCGTGAAATGTGCCCTCCGGCCGTGATGGCAACTGAGTTTGGCAACCAGTTGCTTAAAAATATTGGATATTCTTTTTACTCAAGCAGTTGCCAAAGACGAATGTCGATTCTTGATACGCACCTATAATATTTTACCTTTGCAGTTTCGCAACCAGTTGCCGAAGGAGTAAAAACTTTCTTGTTACTCAACCAAATCTGCTAAGAATTCAAACTTTTTTCAGACTTAAGAATTCAAACTTTTTTCAGATGTTCAGAATAAATTTTCTTTTGTTACTGACGTAGTTGACATCTATCATTTTATTTGCCTCTTGAGGTTATCGATTAATTGCAATATATGTGTAATACACATTAGATTACTGTATTTACTGCACGAGTATGTGTACGATTTAAGACCAGTATAATAGTCTGTTCCGGAGACATCAACATGTCTACTTTAAATGTATACCCAAATACATCTAACATTGAATTCATTAGTTCAAGAAGAGGAGGTGTTTCTGCGTTGTACGATGGTAGGCGTTACAGCCGTAAAAAAATATATGTAAATAAAAACTCATTTTGGAAATGTAGCCTTACAAAAGGATGCAGAGGTAATATTACTTTAAATACTCGTAATGAGATAATAATGCAAAGAGCACACGAAACCGATTGCAGACGTAATTTTGCGAAACACACATTTTTACCGGAGTAAAAAGAATATCCAATATTTTTAAGCAACTGGTTGCCAAACTCAGTTGCCATCACGGCCGGAGGGGAAATGTGAGATGCCAGTATCTCACAATAGTTATACATTTACTATGTGTTTCACAATAGATTAGGATATCCGCGGCGCCATTTTTTCTGATAATGCGTATCAACTTCAGTGTTCAGAGGTGCGGTGTTTAAAGAAAGACGACATATTTCATAAAAAAAAAATGTAGGTATTACACCGCACGTGTTTAAAGAAAAACGACATATTTCATATTTGAGTAGGTAAATACCTACATTTTTTTTTATCATCAATATATACAAAAATTCCACCGCGCTGATCCCATTTTATTGTGAAACTTAGTAGATGGGCCAGTATTAAGAAATTAATAAACAGTAACGATTATAATTTAAAAAAATATCGGAGGTAGCACATTATAATAGTCGAGTTATCGAATATGATATAATCAGTAACTCGACATTACCGTCCGCCAATCAAAATATTTTGGGGTCTACAGTAGCTAAACGATATTGGTTGTACAGATGGCCCTGTGGATGCTGTATGGATTGAGAATTTGAACTCTGTCTTAGATGACAATAAAACCTTGACATTAGCCAATGGAGATCGAATAACCATGGCACAGAATAGTAAGCTTGTGTTCGAGCCTGATAATGTCGACAATGCCTCGCCCGCTACTGTCAGCCGAATGGGCATGGTATTTTTATCATCTTCAGTGCTGAAGTGGCCGCCCATATTAGAGGTATATAGATTCCTCCAATAATTTGATATGAAATTCAATCTATACTACTCGTATATACTTATATTATAAAGAGGTAAAGTTGTGAGTTAGTATGTTACCTAAGATCTCTGAAACTACGGGTCCGCTTATAAAAATTCTATCACAAATAGGAAGTCACATTATCCCCGAGTAAAATAGGCTATTTTTATTTTGATTATATTTTCAATAAGAAACACGGTATATTTCATTGAAATAAAAAAAAAACCAAGTTATCAAGTGAAATATCTGCCTACAACTACTGCCTGATTATGATGATAATTTGTACATTGACAGAGTAAAACATGTGCAAATAGGTCTTTAAATGTAAATTATCCCAAAACAGACTTCATTTACACTTCATTTAAGATCAAGGCTGCAAACAGTTTTTACGTTTGTTGTGGAGTTACAAAATTAAAGTATCCTTGTGTTATAGGGTTGGTTAAAGAAACGTCCAGATAAAGAGGCTGCTTCTGTTCGAAATGCATTTAATAAAGTATACGCTGATGTACATACTTTTGTACAAACGAAGTTAGTTGCTAAAATGAAACTTCTTGAAGCTGTATACGTCAGGTATTTATTTTTAATTTAAACGCTCATTTACTTGTAATAAAATATTAGGACTTAGGACTACATTTTGTTTTTATTTTTCAGACAATGCTTAGATGTACTGCTAGGATTATTACAAGTAGAACTTCCGAGTGGCAGTGAGTATGTTTATGTAATAGTTTAATCTAGTTGGCATTAAAGCAACAAGACACTAAGTGCACAATGCATTTGATCTAAAAAATGCATTTTTTGAGGTCAAATTGTGTGCTCAGAGTCTTAGCTTAGTTTAGCAGCCGGTTAAAATTTCAGAGATAAATATCTTTCAATCCTGTGTAGTATCAGTTGACCTCTTATGTATGAAACGATTTAGCTCAATAGTAAAAGTAAAAGTGAGAGCTCCCGCAACCATACAATAATACGTCTGTTTGCCACCGTCGTGGTATAAAAAAAAAAAAATAACAACGACTATGTAACAACTAAATTGCATACTTTTAATTGTATGTAATCGGAAGTGAATTTCGGTTCTGATACGATCAGTGTCCAATTAATTAGCTGTACGGTTTTTTTGAAGATGTGCGGATTTTCATATCATCGTCATCATAATATGATGATATGAAAATCCGCACATCTTCAAAAAAATCGTCTGCAGTTTAGCCGGCCAACTTCCAATAAAATTGTATATTAGCGGGAATCATAAAATCACCTTGTGAAATGAATAGTACCACAAAAAAAATTAAGTCGCAATTATAAAGGTAATCAGTTAATTCTGTACTTTTCTTAAACAGAGGCACCAACAGATCGTCACATAGAACGCCTCTTTATCTTTTCGATGATGTGGTCTTTGGGTGCAGTATTAGAATTGGACCCCCGTACAAAAATGGCAGAATACATGACCAAGTTGCCCACAAAAATGGATTGGCCTGGTTCGAGATCAAAGGAGTGGATAATGCCATTTGAATATGTGGTTAGCGATACGGGCGCTTGGGGACATTGGTAGGTACCGAACATTCTGTCGAATTTTCATAACAATTTAAGTTTAGCATACTATTATGCAGATAAATAAATAAAGTTATGGAAAAGGTATATCAATGATGTCTTCTAAAAAACGAGAAAGAAAAAAAAACATTTATTTGGATAAAATAATGTGACGCAGACCCATTTCATAATAATTTAATACTTGTATAATATTTAAAGATAAAAATGTATAAACGAACAAAACTATAAGTATTCTTGTAAAAAAACATAAACTTGGTTATTTACCTGATAGAAACCAATAATAATTGTACACTGATAGAGAAGTCTGGAATGGGGCAAGGGGAAGGGTACGGCTTGCTTGTAGTAGATTTAATAGTCTCAGTATATTATTTTTAGGTCCGAATACGTTGAGGAATATTTTTATCCAACTGATAGTGTCCCTGAATATTCATCAATCTTGGTGCCAAATATAGATAACGTTTGTATTAATTACTTAATTGAAACAATTGCAAAACAAAATAAGCCTGTGCTCCTAATTGGTGAACAAGGTACTGCAAAGACGGTCATGTTGAAAAGTTATATGATGCGTTATGACAATGAAGTTAAGTTGTTCAAGATGATTAACTTTTCATCTGCTACTACACCTAACATGTTTCAAGTGAGTAAATATATAATTATACAGTTTAATTATACAGTATAGTTATAATGGGTTGATGTCTGACAATAAAATTGCTTTACGGGTGGTAAAGCAATTTTAGAGTAAATTTCGTTTGAATAATATCACCAAACAATACTGTCTATTTTGCTTGCAAGTGGCACTAATACAGTGACAGTTGTCATCAATGCGAGGCCAATTGAATTTTAATTTGATAGAATTTTTTGTTAAAAGTGGTAGAGCAATTTATGTGGTCGACTATACATTATATATTTTAAAGAAAATGTCTTATTTTAGTAGAGACAAAAATATTGTACACATATTTGCAAGATTTGGTTGATTTATTTAATTATAAAATTGAACTGTAAATGACATTACAATTCTTCAATCTTTTTTATTTTGGCAGCGAATCGTTGAGTCGTATGTAGAGAAACGTGTTGGTATGACCTATGGACCACCAAATGGTAAATCAATGACGGTATTCGTAGACGACATCAATATGCCTGTAGTAAACGAGTGGGGAGATCAGGTAATAATTAAATAAAAATACTGTTCCATTTATCAAAAAGTAGTGGAATCGAGAAACTTTTGTATATACGAGTACCTATGTATGTAATTAACAACAACGTATAGAGGTTATCCGTGTAGTGACGGATTAAGAATACATAATAACACTACCCCATCTCTACCTGTGGTTGTCGTAAAAGGCGACTAAGGGAGTAAAGGTGATTTTCCACCAGAGTGGCGAGACGAGACGAGGCAAGAAGAAAATTGAAATCGCATTGACCCTTTTCCACTTAAAAATAGCCATCGCGAGCTCGCGCGTGACCGCCGACCTCTAGTAGAAAAGGCTTGTACACGGTAATAAGTGACAACGAACAACAATAAGCCTCACGCGAGAAGCGTGTTTCTGTTGTAAAGTTAATTTATACTCTATATTGAAAGCAATACGGTTAATTTTTACACAAACAAATATTTTAATTCACGCCTCGCATATTCTCGTCAATCCACACTGTTTCCACCAAAGATGCGGGAGAGGATTGAAAATTTGCCATACAAATTTCAATTCTCTCCTCGCCTCGCCTCGCCTCGCCACTCTGGTGGAAAATCACCTTAAGTAACCTTATCCAGACAAGAGCACTGCAAAAAGAAAAATTCGAAACAAACCTAATGCTAACCCGTCTAGCCAGAGCGTGGTATAGTAGGCTAAATTCCTTCTACATTCTTTAGAGGAGACCCGTGCCCAGCAGTGGGTCGTTTATGAGTTGAAATAACGATGATAGAGAGTGATCTTAGTATTGCGAGTTATGTTGTCGAAATACAAATTCGTAAAGGATTTTTTTTTTATCTTTATTTGTATATGATCTTTTAGCTATTAAGCCATGCCAGCTCCATTGGACCCTAAATTTACTAACTTCATAGCATAGCCTATCTAAAAGTACATAACTATATTATGGATTACCTTATACACTACCTTTGGCTGAAAACATTTACGAAAAATAAAATATGGCGGTACGAAGTTCGCCGGGTCAGCTAGTATAGAAATAAAAAGGAAAGTACCTATTTTAGTGTATTATTTATTTTGTTTAAAGATTTATTAGAATTATGTTATTACATATTTTTAAAACTAAATAAAAACTATCTACTTACATATCTACAACTACAATTTACAATACTATAAATAAATAATAATACAAATGGTAATGTGGGCTAGGCGTCAAAGTATTCATCGGCATCACTGTCCCAAGGGAAAGTGCCCAGAAGGCTAGCAGCATTGCCACGTTGGATAGAAATGCTGATTCTCTGTGCGAGATAAAAATCAGCCCTCTGGTACGTGAAGTTTCGATTAACCGCGTCGCTAGTTCATTATAAACGCGGAGGGCACCCCATGAACCTAATGTTTCGACCCCAAACGGCTCAAGTTAGTAATTATCAGTTAAATTACTGTATTTGCGCCGTCGTCGTTTGAGGAACTCTGCAGCTGCAGCAGCAGCACTAGCACAACACAACCCGCTGTACTCGGAAGGTGTGTGTAGGTGTATTTTACTTAAATCTGTAACCATTTTATATTCTAGGTAACCAACGAAATTGTGCGCCAACTAATGGAAGTTGGAGGTTTCTACTCTTTAGAGAAGCCGGGTGATTTTACAACTATTGCCGATATACAAATGTTTGGCGCCATGATACATCCCGGTATTATCTTATCTATTATGTATATTTTAAAATGACTTAATAAAAGAAGGCCCTCAATTTGTCTCACTATTACTACTATTATTTACTAGAAGATAGCTGGACTGATTTGTAAAATTATTTTTCTTTGGAATACAGGGTATCCCTCAAACTTTAGGCACTGACTATGTTTTTCATAATTATATTTTCTGAAGTCAGATAGATAGTCAGTCAGATAGTTCCGTGTAGTGACCGATTAAGAATACATAATGTCACTACCCCATCTCAACCCATGGGTGTCGTAGAAGGCGACTAAGGGAGTAACCTTAGAGTACTGCGAGAAAAGGAAAATTCGAAACAAACAATATACCAACCCTGGCCTGGTCTGGCCAGCGTGGTATAGTAGGCTAAATTCCCTCCACATTCTTTGGACGAGACCCGTGCCCAGCAGTGGGATATTTATGGGTTGAGATGATGATTCAGATATTTGTATCTTGTAGTCATCATATTTTTATATTGCTATCCTGATAATGGAAGGTAAACTCCTTGATGGTTAGAAGCCTTTTATGAGTGCCTCGGTGGTGCAGCGGTTGTTGTTACTGAGGTCTCGGGTTTGTTCCCGAGGGCGGGAAAAATAATTGTATAATATGCAATTATTTCAGAGTTTGGGTGGTTTTCTATGAATTTAGAAATACTTATGTAATCAGTTGTCTAGATCCCATATCACAAAGTTATATTAGCTTAATTTGGCCTAGATGGCGCGGTGTAAAAAAATGTTTATATTTTTTTTTATTAATATTACAGACACGCATAGATCATACGTTGTATTCTTTCAGGTTATCTGTTATTGTGAGGTTATATTATATGTTTAATTAAAGCGATGGTATAATATTATATTCATTATTTATTTATGTGGTACACAGGTGGAGGCCGCAATGACATACCCTCACGGCTCAAGAGACAATTTTGTATATTTAATTGTACTTTGCCCAATATAAATTCTATGGACAGAATTTTTGGTAAGTATTATTTATTAGTATTATTTGACTAACTTATATTAAAGAAGCTGTATGAGTAAGCACCCATTTTATTTTGCATATATTCCTTCCTGTCTAAGCTCGCTTGATATGAGAGGGACATGACTATCAATACGTTTTTCAGCCTTTCATAGCAACTGGTTGATGTCCCTCTGTTTGGCACGTGTCTCGGCTCCTCTATATAGAGAGCTGAGAGTGTTGAGATCATAATACATACACGCTGGCGAAAGTGGGTTGGTGGATCAGACATTCGTTTAGAATTTCTTCTAGGGTATGTGGGTTTCCTCATTAAGTTTTTCTTCACCGGCAGATGGTTACTCACTGATATGGTAACTTTCATATAAATACCAAAAAGTAAAATTTACATTGTTACTGCTAGTTGGAATGAAACTTGGACCGCTTGATTTCCATGCCGGTCATTTATCCATTCGGCCACCATTGTTTTTTTGAATATTAATACGTTTTTCAGCCCTATTTTTGTCTATCAGCAAAGTTTTAAAAACATTATACTTACGTGCATCTTTGTTTTTAGAAACTATTAGTCATGGATATTTCTGTAAGACTCGGTTTGACAAAAAGATTGTAGACTTTATGCCAAAACTAGTGCCCGTCACCCGTATAATTTGGCAAACAACTAAAGTAAGTACAAATTGAATCTGTATTTAAATTGATTTTCCATTATCATAAATATCATAAATGTATGTAAATATAAATATCGTTCTGATCACTGGGCCTACCAGAATATCAGCGCTGCGGTTAATTTATTGCTGCAGCATTAGCTGAGGTAGGAACTATTTTTAGTCTTCTACAGGAGCATGTTTCTAATATTAAAAAAAATATATATATATTTTATTGTGTACATGTTTATCCTATAGCTGATTTAAAATAAATGCATTTTCTTTCTTTTTTTCTAAAATAAAAATAGTAGCTTATTTATTTACTAGATGAACTTTATTTATTACCCGACTGACAGAACGGGTATTGTTTTTCGCGCGTATCTTGTATGTTTGTAAATTTCTTTATTCCCACGTTTCTTCCAAACGGCTGGATGGATTTGGACAATTAAGGTACCGTTAGATTCTTCTCAAAAACCCAAGTGTCCTTAGATTATATATGTATATATAATTAAAAAAAAGACAAAACGGCAGGTTTATTGGCGCTAAATTGTAAGAAGTTACAATTTTTTATAACTAAACGTATCGAGTAGGGTATCAAAATAAAGGGAATCAAAAGGAGTTTATATATATTCAAAAAGAGATTTATACATAATACAATGGAGTCAAATTGTGAGTAGTTAATATTTTTTTTAACCAAACCTATCGAGTTGAATTTCAAAATAAAGGGAATCAAATTGAGATTACAAATATATAAATACGTTATGTATTTAAATTTAATCAGGAATAATAAATACAAAAATTTTTCGGTCTTTTTAGTGCATTGCTTATCTGTTGATTTTTTGCAGACGGGTTATTTTAATTTTTTAATTATATTTGTAACAGTAATTTATATTCAATAAATGTATAGGTAAAAATGTTGCCAACGCCTGCTAAGTTCCACTACGTATTTAATCTTCGGGATTTGTCTCGAATTTGGGAAGGTATTTTATTTATTAAAAGGGAAGAGCTACCATCGATTCAAGTTGCTATCAAGTTATGGTTCCATGAATGCTTAAGAGTCATCAGTGACAGGTATACAAATAATGCAATTTTAATCAATAAAAATTGTTATTTATAATATTCAGTTCAAATGTCTGTCATCTTGTTAATTCAGATTTACCACCTTTGCTGATAAGGAATGGTTTGTTACTAATTTCTGGAAAATTGCTACTAATGAACTGCCAGAATACGTAGACCAATTCCCTGAAGGAGAATCATTCTTTGTGAATTTCTTAAGAGAACCCGTGGATCCAACCGGTGATGAAGATGAAGACTTCAGTACTGATGCGCCGAAAGTATATGAAGAATTACCTTCGTGAGTTGAGAGTAACTTGTACAATTAATTAAAATCATTTCAAAGCTTAAGTTAAGCTTAAGTAGCTGAGAATATAGTCTTCTCTTCGCTTGATGGAAAGCCAAAAGATCACTTGTGGTGTCTTTTCACGTAAAGATTCTAGTGCTGGGTGCCTTTATATATCTGGATATTATATAATATTATGTATATTTTACAGCTGGGAGTTTCTAATGACTAAACTGATTGGATTTCAAGAACTTTTCAATGAACAAATTAGAGGAGCTCATTTAGACATGGTATTTTTCCACGACGCAATGGTACATTTATTCATAATATCAAGAGTTATTAGCACACCACGGTTAGATAAATTGAAGAATATCATTACATTTTTGTGGCGCTTGCATTTGGTATTTTATTTAATTTATAAATAATTTGATTACAGTGGCAATTCTTTGCTAGTAGGAGTTGGCGGCTCTGGAAAGCAGAGTTTGACAAAATTAGCATCATTTATAGCCAATTATACATTTTACCAAATAACTTTGACAAGGTAATTGACCAGTGTTACGAAGAAACTGTAGATGAAATCCATATCTTTTGAAATATTGTATTTAACCTTTCTTCAGATCATACAATGTGAGCAACTTTATGGATGATATTAAGGTATTGTATCGCATGGCTGGATTGGAAGGACAAGGTGTATCATTCATATTTACTGACAATGACATTAAAGATGAACAATTCCTAGAATTTCTTAATAATATTCTCAGTTCAGGCGAAATCGCCAATCTGTTCCCAAAAGATGAAATGGGTAAGATCTCTAATTGTGTCGTCTGAATAACTGTTGTATAAATTATATCTCACTAGCCGTAGATTTTAATCAATAATATTTAAAATATTATATTAATATTAAATGTTTTTCACTACATATAGGTCTCGTCAAATTTCTAGTTTAATCTGAAGTACAAATCTGAACCTGCACCCGCTGCTGTTTAACATAATAGTAAATGAACTTCGTTGGGTGTGTGCGGGGGTTGAGAGCGGTGCTTCGTGTTCGGAAACGCTGGAGCCGCCAATTGCCATCCTGCGATACATACGGACCTTTTGAGCAAACTAGAAATTTGATGAGACTAATACCTACAAAGGTTTTAAAAACATTTATGTCATAGAAATGGACATACTTTATTCTTTTTAATTAGTTATTATAAATTTTAAGAAATCACTTATATTTTACTAGATGAAATGCTAAACACATTGACACCAATTATGAAGAAGTATGCACCAAAAAGAATTCCAGTGCCTGATGTGTTATATGAATATTTTATCATACGGTCCAGAGCTAATTTGCACGTGGTTCTCTGTTTCTCTCCGGTTAGTTTTGACTGATTTATTTTATAATTTGCCGGAATATTTTTTCTTTGTAGTTAACTATTCTTTCTTGTCTTTAAAGAAATAAGTGAGTTTTCAGTTATCATCATCATCATACCTATCACCCCGACGACGTCCATTTGCTGGACATAGGCCGGGAGCCTCATCTCATTTACAGTTTTCAGTACTTGCGATATATTCATTAAATTTTGTCGTATGTTTTCCGATATATATAATATATACATACTCGTATAATTGCATGTTCATACGGAATCGTGAGTTTAACTCGCACTTGATCAGTTGTTTTAAATTTTATTATTGTAGTAAATTTTCAGGTTGGTGAGAAGTTTAGAAGCAGAGCCCTAAAATTCCCAGGACTGATATCTGGGTCTACCATGGACTGGTTTCAGAAATGGCCTACAGAAGCATTGATTGAAGTAGCGAGTCATTTCTTGTCTGAATTTCATGTATGTTATTTGAGATTTTATTTATTATATTATAATAATAATCATATCTTCTAGAACACACTTATGACGAAACAGAAAAAATGCTCATTTGATAATAATATATGTAACCTATATACAAATACACACACACATAGACGCACACACAGACACAAACACACCCATATAAACACACACACCCACACACACACACACACACACACACACCCACACACATATACACAAGCGCGCGCGCGCTCATTCTTCTTGTGCAAAATTTATTATATATATTTATTGTTTACAACTTTTAATTATTTTTATTTTATTTTTTTGGAATTATCCTAGTAACTTATAGATTGTACTCATAGATTTTACTTTCATTATAATATTGCAAATATGACACACGAATACAATGTACCTCTCATCACCAATGGTTACAATACAGGAGGGATCGGAACTGTAACTTCTTCATACAGGTTACTCCGTAACCTAGTTAGGAGTGCAGAACTGCACCCAATGCTATTGTAGGAAATCTGTAATTTCTATCTTTAAAACATGTAACCAACCTATGTACTACAATATTTATAATGATGAATAAACGTTATTATTATTATTCGAATTACATTTGTTACAATATTTGTACGTTAGGCTGTTCCATTCTAGTCGTGGCGTGATGTATTTTACCTAAAACTTTTCTAAATAAGCATGATCAATGTTGTGAAAAGGTTTTTGTGGACTAGACTGTATTGTTTGACATTAAAACAAACAATCTTCAGCATTTAAATATTAATGTAGGTTAATATTTTCTAGGTGGTGTGTTCACCTGATACAAAACTTCAATTAATTGAGATAATGGGCATGGTACATGATAACGTAGCTTCTGTTTGCGAGTCATATTACGATCGTTTTAGGAGGCAAGCTCATGTCACACCTAAGTCATATCTATCCTTTTTAGAAGGGTATAAAGCTTTGTACAAAGAAAAACACGTGAACATTGCAGAGATGGCGAGAAGGTATGACAAAAGTACATTAGTTAAGTCATTTTCGTAATTGATTCCTGAACATTAAATAAAAAATATCTTTTTCAGAATGACTACAGGTTTGGACAAACTAGTAGAAGCAGCAGCCAGTGTAGATGAATTAAAGAAAGAATTAGAACTGAAAGATCAGGAAATCAAAGTTGCAACAGCCAAAGCTGAGGAGGTAAGAAAATTTGCTTATAGCAAATTTAATCGTAGATTATTTCAAAATAAAACAAATAGGCAAGATTGTTTTACAATTTTCTTCATTTAAATTGATTTATATTTATACAGTTCATTCTGTTTGTATACGGTGAATGTTATGCCAAAAACAAACAAACAATAAAACACGTGTATATCATCAGACGACATGTTCATATCCCGATATAATTGTAAAAGTTTTTAATCCATACATATTATAAAAGGCTTTGTCCTGACTGACTGACTGACAGACAACGCACAGCCTAAACCGCTGGTCGTAGTGACTTGAAATTTGGAGGGTGTGTTTGTCCTAATGTCCAGAGGTGTACTAAGAAAGGGTTTTTTAAAATTCAACCCCTAAGGGGTGAAAAGAGATAAAAACTATTGTATGAAACTTCTTTGTTTTTTAACTTATAGATTTAAAAATTTGTTTTGGGGTACTACTATCAAAATAAAAAATACCCTCATCAATATTTTTGACAAGGGTGTCTTTGGAAGGGTGAAGTTGGAGATAAAACGTTGTATGAAAACATCTTTGTTTTGCTGTTAACGTTTTGAAAATTAGTATTGGGATAGGAACTTAAAATGTTGTTTTTAATATTTTTGATAGGGATAGGTTCAGGGGGTGAAGTACTTAGTCGTTATTTTTTAGGTTTTTATGGACGGATAATACGCAATTATCATACATTAGAACTTCAGTTAAGATGTGAGTGATGGGTTGTTTTTGGTGTTTGAAATACTTACCCTAAGGGATGAAATATGTGTGAAAATTATTAGAAATTGATATGGATTTCGTTTTCAAGGTTTTCAGGGACGCTGATTACGAAAATGTTATCTATATTGACGTAAAATGAAATTCAACTCCTGTAGTGGGGTGTTGTGGAATTAATTGATTGCACTTAAAACAAAGATCTATGTAATATCGAAATCTACGCGGACGAAGTCGCGGGTGAAAGCTGGTGTATTATAAAAAGTATTCTGCATTAAATGGATTTATTGAAACTTCGCTTGCCTCTTTTTTAGTCACCGCGAACTGTTAGCTGTTTGAAGACTGGCCATGAATAAACTCATCCATCAAAAAACACGTATAATTATTTTGGAATTTGATGAGATTATTATATAGATCTAGAATGATTATAGCAAGTAAAGATATCTGTCTCTTTTAAAAAATATTATTTACAATAATTATTTTTACATGCCTTATAAGCAGAAGGTACAGTGGAGTTTCACCACCCTACTAATAAAGTTTTGTGCGCGTAAATCTGTGTTTATTCATTTAAAAAATAAATAAAACTGCCTGTGGCGATTTTGTTTTCGAGTATTTCGCTTGAACTACCTCTTATAAGGCCAGCGAGATAGAATCTCCCCCAGCTATGAACCCCAACGTTACTTGTACCTAGTCCTACTAAGATTATTTATTAGAAGGTAAAGAGATAATTAACGCCCTGTGTCTCCTGCCTCCTCCTCTTTGTGTCCCTGTGTTACTTTTATTCGATCTATACCTATGCAATACGCATCGCAACTCACACACAGACCAAAAGGGAAAAAGGATAGCGCGAGTGCAAGCTTTTCTTTCACTCTTTTGTAAGTGACACGCTGTTCTTAAGAAAATGGACACGGACGCCACTTTTGTTAAAATTGCTCGCACAAATGGCTATTTGAAACAGAAACTAGTAGTTTCTGTTGGTTTGTTAGATAATTTTGTAAACGTTCATATTCTTGTGGCACTCATTTTAATACTAATTATTCTTGGCAAATATACTTATTCTTTTCTATTGTATTTGTTTAGGTATTAGCGGCTGTGGCAGAAACACAAGCCGCAGCTGAAGTGGTGAAGGCGGAAGTAATGGAAGTAAAGGATGTCGCCGTTAAGCTTGTGACAGTGATCGCGGCTGAGACTGCGATTGCCGAGGAAAAACTCGCTGCGGCCAAACCTGCGCTGGACGCTGCAGAAGCTGCCTTACTGGTACAGTAGAGTTTTGCCGAGTATAACCTTTTTTTTTGGTTTGGCAAACCCCTTTACGCTCGCGCTGTCACAAATGACAAATGCTTTTAGATTTGATTTTGGATCGGTAGAAAAAATAAGAAGCTTCTGGAGAGAAGAGAACTCTCCAGAAGGTGTCAGTTGAGTGCGGGTTTTAGTGTGGGCAAGTGGCCCTTGAGATTATAAAAGTTTATTTTTACTACCGCTCCCGTTTGTCGTACGGTTAAACTAAAACAAAATATAATAATAATACGAATAAATGATAATATAAATAAATAAACGAGTTTATCTACGAAATATTGAAACCTACCTTCGTTCATCTGGTCAAATAACGTAGGGGAAGATTCTTACCCTCAGTATTCAATGAAAATTTAATGTTCCTTAATCACTAAGACTGAAAATGTGTTTGTTTGGCATAAGTGAAGTTTGAAAAGCAAGGGTAAGGCCAGCAGTGGGATGAAGTGGGCTGACAGTAACTTTTTATTGCCACAACTTTTACATTTAGTTAACCTAATATTACAATGAACCATTATTACTACTTTATTACTAGTTGTAACAAAAGGAGTAGATTTAGATTGTTGACAGTGCGCATTTGTGTTTGAATATAATTTTTTACTCATCTATTATTTTAAGAGCCGCAAATTGTTAGTGTATGAATTATAATGGAGATGAAATTTGATTGTAGACTATCAATGCCGCTGATATAGCGACCGTCAGGAAATTGGGCAAGCCTCCACATCTCATCACCCTTATTATGGACGCTGTTATTTTGTTGTTTAGAAAACGAATAGACCCAATCAAACCAGATCCTGAAAAGAATTTTTTGACAGCTTCTTGGGCCGAATCGTTAAAGGTAAAAGAAAATACATTATTTGACTTACCGTCATTGTATTAGTGTAATTATTGTATAGGCTAGATAATTTGATGTTAGCAAAGTTAACAAATTAAGTTTTAAATTAAGTTAAGTCAATGTAGAATAAGCAAGTTGAAGTGGCAGTGGGCTGGTCATATCTGCAGAAGGACCGATGGACGGTGGAGCAAACGTGTCCTAGAGTGAAGACCGCGACTCGGCAAGCGTAGAGTAGGACGCCCTCCAGCTAGATGGTCCGACGACCTAAAAAAGGTCGCTGGGTCTGACTGGATGCGGAAGGCGGAGGACAGAGTGCTGTGGCGCGTGTTAGGAGAGGCCTACGTCCAGCAGTGGACTGCAATAGGCTGAAATGATGATGATGAAAGTTATAGAAAGAATGAAGCAAAATGTTAATATGTTACCTTTTTTTGACCCGAGCTTTGTTATATTTAATTGACTCTAATCTGACTAAATTATAATTGTGTTATAAATAGGTTATGGCAGACTCGCGTTTCCTAAGTAACTTGAAAAATTATCCAAAAGACGAGATTAATGCTGAAATGGTAGATTTGTTACAACCTTACTTCACTTATCCGTAAGTTGATGTTACATAAACATATATGTAATGTAAAACTATTTTAAGTTATCTCAAATAGGGTATAATAGTAAGCATATAGTTAATATGACTGTATAAATTTGACTTAAAAATTACGAAACGTATTAACATATTATACGTGCTGACTGCTGATACTCATTGGTCGAGAAGCAAGCGTGACTTAAATGTATTTTGTCATTGGGCCATCGGCTTTGGCCATCATTACGTCATGCTAAGCCGGAGGTCGTGGGTTCGATTCCCACCCAGGACAAATCTTTGTGTGACAAGCATGATTGTTTGTTCTGTGTCTAGGTGTAATTTATCTATAATATAGATGTAAGTATTTGCGAAAAAAAAAAGTATTTAAGTAGTATAACAGTTGTTTAGTACCCATATAATTGATTAATTTGAGACTAGATGGCGCTGTGTGAAAATGTGAAAATATTATTACTAATTTCAAAAATTTTGAAAATATTTTTATAAAAATTGACAACTGAACTTTGGTATTAATTTATTTTGTTATTTAGGCAGTACACGTTTGAAGCAGCCAAAATAGCTTGTGGTAATGTTGCGGGTTTGATATCATGGACCATTGCGATGGCACAGTTCTATTCTGTTAACAAAGATGTACTGCCACTTAAGGCGAACTTGGCTGTCATGCAGGGCAAGTATCAGGCGGCCAAAAGAGAACTCGACGCAGCCGAGGCGGAACTTCGAGCCAAAGAGGTGGACTATAATATGCTTTCTTAAATTAGATCCCATTATCCGTGTAGTGACGGATTAAGAATACATAATGTCACAACCCCATCTCAATCTGTGAGTGTCGTACAAGGCGACTATGGCAGTAACCTTAAGCAAACAAGAGCACTTCAAACACAAAACCCTAAACCAACCCGTTTGGCCAGCGTGGTATAGTAGACTAAATTCCCTCCAAAATTTTTGGTGGAGCCCCGTGCCCAGCAGTTGGACATTAATTAGGGGTTGTAGTGATAATAGTGATGAGATCCCCGAAAATGATATTTGACTGGCCTGTTGGTCTAGTGGTTAGTGACCCTGACTGCTAAACCGGAGGTCGTGGGTTCGATCCCCACCCAGAACAAATCTTTGTGTGACGAGCATCAAGGTTTTTTCTGTGTCTGGGTGTAATTTATCTATAATATGTATGTATTTACAAAAAAAAATGTATTTAAGTAGTATATCAGTTCTTTAGTACCCATAACACAAGCAAATATTAAGCAAATATTGCTTAATTTGAGACTGGATAGTGCTGTGTAAATGTGGTAGAATATTATTATTATATTCTATCTTGAAATACTCAATGTCAGCGAGGAGTCTGGAAATATACCGTGTTATTGGCAATAGGCTCACCCGCTATTAAACAATAGCTGGCGAAATGTGGGTGTGATGCATCTGTATCTATCTTTCGGGAAAATGGTGCCATTATTTGTTATATTGATCTTTAGGAAGAACTGGCTGGTGTACAACGTGAGTTTGATGAGGCGATGACGTTGAAACAAGCTGTTTTGGATGATGCCGCTAAATGCCAAGAGAAAATGGATGCCGCTACTGCTCTCATCAATGGCCTCAGCGGTGAACGTATCCGTTGGACTGAACAGTCAGCTCTTTTCAAATCAGAAATAGAAAGACTCGTTGGAGATATTCTGCTCCTCATTGGGTGAGTTACTTATTTTAAGCATACTCTCGAAATTGTGGCGAAGGCGTGTTACATTGACGGAAATCTATTTAAAATAAAATCACACTAATTAAATTTTTTTTTTTTGGGAGAACTTAAAATCTCTCTAAACACTTTCAACCTAAAGAAACTGAAAAAAAACTACTAAAAGTACAGGAAAAAAATTACTAACCCCCTAATTCTCATAACCATGTCACACTGAATAGGGTCTTGTTTGTTTGTTGCCAAAATGAAAATTAATTTTGATATTTGTATATTTATCTTTAAATCTTATATCGTATAGATTATTAGTTTAAGAAAATACCTAGGTATATAAAATGTATGTATGCCAATTTATTTAGACTGGCCTGTTGGTCTAGTGGTTAGTGACACTGACTGCTAAGCCGGAGGTCGTGACTTCGATCCCCACCCAGGACAAATCTTTGTGTGATGAGCATAAAGGTTTGTTCTGTGTCTGGGTGTAATTTATCTATAATATGTATTTATTTGTAGTATATCAGTTGTTTAGTACCCATAACACAAGCAAATATAATTGCTTACTTTGGGACTAGATGGTGCTGTGTAAATATGGTAAAATATTATTATTATGTCTCTTGGAAAGTTTACGCTTCAAATAAGACTAATTAGATGAATATATAACAATTATTATATTACAAGTATTTGGGAAGGTAAATATAGTATTATTTAAATTTACATTGTTTAAAATAAAGTAGAAGAAAAAGAGCCATGGGTTGCTCTATGGCCATTCAGAAGCTTTAGATAAAAAAATTACGTTATAAACCATATTTTTATTCCATTAATTGCTGTGACACAAGGTTTCCTTTGTTTGTTTAGATTTTTATCCTATTCTGGACCGTTTAACCAAGAGTACCGTAACATATTGGTATCAAACTGGCTTAGTGAGTTGTTGAGGCGAAAAATTCCTGTTTCTATGAATTTAAACATTACTGACCAGCTTACGGATACTGCAACAGTAAGTATTATTATTTTTCAAGATATTTTGACAAATGTATGTGAAAATGTGTTGAAGTATAGCCGGATAAATACTAGAGACTAGAGTATAGAGATATAGACTAGAGAGATAAATACTAGTACTAGAGACGCGCAGGGCTTCGCTCACGTCGTTCTTTATTTTGCCACTGCTTAATTCTTATTGGCCGTAGCGTGCCGTGTAGCTTTAACCTTCCTCGATAAAAGGGCTACACCTAAAAAAAATTCAAATCGGACCAGTAGTTCCTGAGATCCTAGCTTTCAACCAAACAAACAAAAAATCTCTTCAGCTTTATAATATAAATACATACATAGTATTAAATTAATTAATTTTCTCACATCGTCTGTTCATCTCATATACTCTAGTTATAAAAATATCCACCCGTAATTATACTATTTTCAAATTTTATTTTTTGTTTATCTCCGACGTTATTGGCTTGATTTGGAATCTGTTTATTATTACTGTAGATCGGTGAATGGAATTTATTCGGTTTACCGACTGACGAGTTGTCCATTCAAAATGGTATTATCGTGACTAAGGCCGCACGGTTCCCGCTCTTAATAGATCCTCAGACTCAGGGCAAAATTTGGATCAAAAACATGGAGAAGACGAACGATTTGATTTGCACTACTCTTAATCACAAGTACTTCAGGTACGTACTCTTATATTTTTTTAAACAACGATTGTGGCAAAGAATCTTACAGTCCGCCTGTTTAGGATTATAGGAGCAAAGAGCAGAAAAATTACAAATTTGCGCAATTTTTCAAAAGCGTAAATGGTCAAACACGCACATAGTAAAAAGGTCAAAGGCTTTAGACAATGTACGCTTTTGACCATTTACTCCTAAACGGCCGGATGGTAAGCGTTTAGCGTAGCATACGGACGTCTGCAACATCAGGCATATTGGAGTTGTGTTTCTGATGATGAGTAGTGATATCCAGAGCTCATTGGGGAGAGAAAGAGGTTTTAAAGGGTCGGCAACGCGCCTGATAGCAACGTGATGCCCCTGGTGACTATAGGCTATAGTAACAGCTTACCATCGGGCGAGCCATACGAATGTTTGCCACCGTGGTATAAAAATAATAATACAGCTAAGTATATACTTTAATCGTGATACCTGATGGTTTCATGAAATATCAGGGGGCCGATTCTGCTAAATTACGCACGTCGATAGCAGACCAATGGACTAATATCGACCAATCACAGGCCCGTAATGTGGCGCGATTGACTTAGTAAGCCTATTACAGCTGTCGAATGAAACCATCGGCTTATCATTGCGTTACGATTGTGTTAGCAGACTCGGGCTCTTGTTTGTGTATTATGTCTATTTAAAATTGTGCGCTCCGTATAAGTAATTGCACTTCTATTTTACAGAAATCATATTGAAGATTGTGTGTCATTAGGCAGGCCTATGTTAATTGAAGACGTTTCTGAGGAACTGGATCCAGTACTAGATAATATCCTTGAGAAAAATTATATAAGAATAGGATCTTCGTACAAGGTTAATTGTTACATAATGTATTTGTATTAAGGATTTCTTTTCTTTTTATTCTTTTATTATTTATAATTATGACGTCGAATAGTCACATAAGAATGTAATACATAGGTAAGTACACATTGCAAATAAACACTTTCTTGAAATTTGACTATATATAGTAACGGTTGCATCTTCGCTTCGTATGGCTTACAAAATATGGCTCTGGACACTTGAGACTTCAAATGTCAATAGCCAAATTTTGTTTGGATATTACTGAAGTAAAGTAATTAACTGAAATTGATGAAACTGAACTGAGATGATTCTTTAATAGGAAAAAAAACTTTTAGAATTATTTAAGCATCAAAATTAAATCTTCGAAATCCTGATACAGGAAAAAAGTGTATTTGTAAATTTTGGCACACATCCTATCGTCTGTAGAGGGAGGCGTGCCGAACCTTTGGTACTTAGTCGAGCAGAACCAGGAATAAATTTTTGGTATCCGCAAAATTTTCTAGACCCAGGCGATATTTGTTCTTGTCTTAAACACTGTCTTTTTCCTAATTAGGTGAAGTTAGGAGATAAAGAAATAGACGTTACGGCTGGTCATAAGATATATATAACAACAAAGCTACCTAATCCTGCTTATACGCCTGAGATTTCAGCACGAACTTCCATCATAGATTTCACTGTAACAATGCAAGGTAAGGATCAAGCTTCGTTTATTTTTTTTTTTAATAATAATATGGAGACGGCTAAATGGGATCAAAAACCGGGATCCTGCATACCGAAAACACCGGGATAGGACCAAATCTAGGTTTAAAAATATCGTTATACTCGTAGATATTGCTAAAACCGAGATTTTCGAACAGACACACAGACGGATAACGGAGTGATCCAATAAGGGTTCCGTTTTTCTTTTGAGGTACGGAACCCTAAAAAATTATAATCGAACCATATATCGTTATCGGTACATTCATTACGATCCATCTATTTTTATATACATATTATAGTTGTTCTGAAAAGTAAAATGAAATGTTTGACATTGAAACAAAATTTATTTTATTTTATGATGAAACTCTTTAAATGCCAGATTATTCAAGGTACTTATACTTAAATATATGTTGGATGTAAGATCTCATCCATTAAAAAAATACAGGTTTGGAAGATCAGCTACTCGGTCGTGTCATTCTAACTGAAAAGGCAGAAATGGAAGCTGAAAGAACACAGTTGATTATGGACGTAACAGCCAACCGTCGCAAGATGACAGAGTTAGAAGCTAATCTGTTGCACAAGTTGACCACTATACAGGGTTCGCTTGTTGAAGACGTGACACTCATTCAAGTACTCAATATCACAAAAAGTACAGCTACCGAGGCAAGTTTCAATTACAATATTGCATATCATATTTTACATTTATCTCTGTACGTCTGGTTTACGACCAGATATGCGGGGCCCGCAGATTTTTTATAATAATAAATTTTCTTTATAATATTCTACCACATTTACACAGCGCCATCTAGTCCCAAAGTAAGCAATTATATTTGCTTGTGTTATGGGTACTAAACAACTGATATACTACTTAAATACATTTTTTTTTTAAATACATACATGTTATAGATAAATTACAACCAGACACAGAACAAACCTTTATGCTCATCACACAAAGATTTGTCCTGGGTGGGGATCGAACCCACGACCTCCGGTTTAGCAGTCAGGGTCACTAACCACTAGACCAACAGGCCAGTCAAGATTGATAAACGCATACGGTTATAATTTAGATGCTGTGATACTGTACGAGCTATCAATAAAAAGACATTTTAAACTTTGTAGCGCTTTTTATTTTACTTATAAATAGGGAATTAACGCGATTATTCATTACCTAAGTATTTACTTAATATTATGTACCTTATTACATTTGACGTTTTGACCAGATTATATTTATATGCTTGTGACCACGATCGGTGTACTTAGGTATTTTTTTATTTAAATAGGTATGTTATATAAAATACGAAAGTCTTATGAAATTTCCAGGTGAGAGAGAAATTAGACGTGGCGAAAGAAACTGAAATTAAAATCAACTTAGCTCGTGAAGAATTCCGTCCCGTAGCGACACGGGGTTCCGTACTGTACTTTTTGGTGTGCAACATGTCGCTTGTCTGCAACATGTATCAAACTTCACTGGCGCAGTTTCTCGAACGGTTCGATATATCTATGCAGCGTTCGACCCCAAGTCCCATCACGTCTAGAAGAATTGGCTTCATTATTGAATACTTGGTAATCTTTACCCTTATTTTACCATTACCTACTTTGCTTCATCGCATTACTGCTGGCTACGAGTATAAGGCTTATTATTGCTTAATGTAAATGTAAATATTAAATAAAATAAGCTTAAATAAAACCCATCAGCTGTATATGAAACGAAAATTATAAACAATTTTTATCAGCGTGTATTTTACTGCGATATTAAATAACAAAATTGATACAGAAAAAAAATGCAATGAAATTTTATGCTTCAAAGGAATTTGTTTTAATTTGTCAACAGACGTTTGACGTGTTCAAATTCATCAGTAGAGGGTATTACGAGAAGCACAAATATCTGTTCACGGTATTATTGACATTAAAAATAGATATGCAGAAGGAATATATAACATTCGAAGAGTTCCAAAACTTTATTAAAGGTAATATTGTTATCCTAATTTCTCTTTAATAATACAATATATAAAAATATATATCGATATTTATTCTTTTCACTGATTGTACAAAGGTGGCGCTGCTTTAGATCTCAATGCATGTCCACCCAAACCTTTCAAGTGGGTAACTGATATGTCCTGGCTTAATATAGTCCAACTGACAAGCTTACGTCAATTCACGAATATAATGAATCAAATAACAAATAATGAGAAAGGATGGAAATCATGGTGAGTAAAAGAATAAAAGTACTTAAATGAAATTTTTTTGAAGAATATCTAATATTAAGCGACGTCTTGGAAGTAAGTGATAATGTTTCCACACTATTGAACACATTCGATGAGGACTCTTTACCATAGATAGTTATCTAGTACGAGTATATGTATGTCTTAAACAAGGAGTCAGTTTTTGTTGTAGCGACATTCTGACAATAGGTGAAAATGAGTTTATTGTTGGTGTTTACATTTTCGCAACGTAAGTATGGAACGCAATACGTATCAAACGTATTTTTCTGCAATGCGTTCACTGTATCGGCAGCGATCAGATTTGCCAACGCAACCACTAATATAATTGGGTTGTTTCCAAATGTTCTATGGAGCATTACGCTATTGGATAGATTAAGATATAAATAGAGAAAAAATATAGTTAGTCATCATGTCCCATAGAAAAAAATATGGAAATTACCCTAACAATTCCTAAACAATTTTATTTGTTTTGCCCCGGAGGATCGGTGTCGGCATTGCCGAAGAGCAGATTCATGCGATCCGTACGAAGTGGATGAGAAAAGGCACTTGTATGACTTCCTATTCTAGAATACTACGATACGATTGATATAATGCGTCCGATACTTATGATGCGGTAATGTGATGCGAAATGTAGGAGTCAATATACGAATTTCCTTTAGTTTCATGTTCCTTATTATTATAGGGTATTGCAAGCACTCTTACAGACTACTGCTACTATTTCAAATCGGGCGGGCTGCATGCTTTTCTTAATATCATTTTTCTTTTGTACAACAGACTATGTTGTTTTTATTTATGTAACGTTGTATGACTTAAGGTTTGACAAGGAGGCCCCAGAAGATGAACCTCTGCCAGATGGTTATGCTTCCTTAGATGTATTCAGAAAACTTTTGGTTGTGCGCGCTTGGTGTCCGGACCGTACGCTAGCACAAAGTTTGTAAGTGATATCTTATTCTTTCAGAATTCTTTGTAATTGTTGTTATGATCTATAGTTTACAGCTTTGTAATGAGGGTGAAATTCGTCCGTGTCTACGTGCGTAAAGATGGAGCGGATTATATTCACGAAGAAAATGTAGATATAACAAATTAAAATAAAATCTTAATTAATCCAATCTTACTTTTAAATAAGTATTTGGTTTGTATAATATGTAGATTTCTTACTGCTTTTTATTATGTTAATTAACTACCAAAATGTTATTAGCATCAGATCCAAGACTACTGAATTGATGTTTGAAATTGTAATTACAAATTTACAATGGGTTAAGTTTAACTGAAACCAATCTCAATCATACTGTTTTTGACTCGGTATTGATTGAATTAAATTTGAAGAATCAAATGAAAACTAAACTATACTACATATTTCATATGTATTACAGGAAGTACGTTATTTCTTCTATGGGCGCTAGATATTCTGAAGCTGTCATTGTAAATTACGAGGTAAAATTAATATTTCATTCTTTATGGTAGTGCTGCCAGCACATAATAAAAATATTTGAATAATATTGCAGCAATTGGTTTTGGAATCGCGACCTCTCGTGCCACTTATTGGCTTCTTAGCAATGGGATCTGACCCTACACCTTCTATCGAGATAACCGCTAAGCGAATGGAAAATGCTTGCCAGTCCATATCTATGGGACAGGGTCAAGAGATACATGCAAGAAAACTTATTGATAGAGGTCTCGTTGAGGTAAGACACTTTTAATATAAGCTTAAACATCGACACCCTATCTATGTAAACGGCGGAATCATTCAAACTGCCTGCGTCGCATCTATTATAATAATTCATTAAACCTTTGAGCTGATTAATTTTTTGTGCAAGATTTATATTGAAAACATCTAAAAGTTAGTTTTTTTCAAAGATTGATTTAAAAACTACATAGAATTTTTATTTTGAAATGTTTAGTGATCCGTTTTCTGAATAATTTCAATACAGCCTTTAGCCTTCAACTTTAATATAATTTCAATTTATAATTATACTGCGTTGGCCCACCATCGTCTTTGTCAATTTTCGTTTCACGTTTTAAAACTTCTCTTCCGTAGGGAATCTGGGTGTTGTTGCAAAATTGTCACTTGGGCCTTGAATACATGGTAGAAATTATGGAGCAGTTCTCCGAGCTTGAAAAGGACCCCGATAAAGTTCATCCAATGTTTAGGTTGGTATAAGTAGCCTGGTAGGCTATTCGTAGTACTTATAAGTAGGCTAGTATCCCACATTATTCACGTACCAAAAATAGCTTTTCTACCGCGACGAGCGAGATGACAACAGTTTTCGTGTGTGAATAGTTATATTATTTTACTTTATATTTCAGGCTCTATATTACTACAGAAGTGCATGACAATTTTCCCATTACTTTGTTACAAATGTCTATTAAATATACCTGTGAGCCGCCATCGGGTAAGATATGTTTGATTATTGATGTTTTATTAATGTACCGAACGGTGTTACGAGTAACAGAAAATTAATTATTCGTTATTTTTAACGAATGTCGAAAAGGGCCATAGTTACGAACATTTTTATGAGCATTCTATCAAATGATCTAGGGAATACTCGTCAAAAAAAAATTGTTTAAAAAACCATAACCCGACTACGTAAAAAGGGGTGTAAAAAGGACGACACAAGAAAATAATTCTGATAGAAATGCATAGGTACAAAAATGGTCATAGTTCAGCGGTATTCCTGGCACCCACATCATCATACATACATACATACATCCTGACCTCTGTTAAACTTTACGGGCACGTGTGCTTATAAGAAAATGCTAAAATTACAAAATAATGAATGCATAAGTTTATCAGCATCTATAGAGGTGAAATAACAGATGAAACTATTTTTATTTAATGCTTGTGTATTAAATCTTTCAGGCATCAAAGCCGGTGTTATGCGAACTTACGATTCAATGAGTCAAGATTTCCTCGATTACAGTGATAGTCCATTTTATTTACCGTTAATTTACACTATTTCGTTTATGCATACAATTGTACAAGAACGACGAAAGTTTGGCCCTCTAGGGTGGAATATACCATATGAATTCAATTCAGCCGACTGGTTGTCATGTTGCTTATTTGTGCAAAATCATTTGGATGGGCTGGAACCTGGTCAATCAGTAAGCTGGTCTACTACCCGGTTAGTCGTTTATTTGGCATACAAAATCTTTCTAATATTCTATGCAATATAATAATTACTAAACATTAAATGCTAATGCATAAAATGGAAGATTTAAGCAAAAACATATAACTGTGTCGTGGCGCGCCAGAGACGCCCCTGGCGCATATCGCTTTCATACATTTAATATGGCTAGAGTGACATATTTGAGTGTCGTGTCCTGTCGACACGGCACGGTACAGTAATATGTTTTCGCCTTTAGATATGCATTTAAATTCGTATTTTGTTACATTATTTAAATTTCTGTTTAGGTATATGGTTTCGGCCGTACAGTATGGTGGTCGTGTGACGGACGACTATGACAACCGTCTACTGGCTACATTTACGAGGGTGTGGTTAACAGATCAACTGTTTACTGAAGATTTTCAGTTTTATAAAGGCTACACTGTCATGAAGTTTAAAAATATTCCGGAGTACCTTGAGGAAATGGAGAAAATGAAAACTGTTGATCCACCTCAGGCTTATGGCTTGCATTCAAATGCTGATATCACGTTAGTTACATTTTTATTCACATTTTAAACCATTATTTTCATAATTACTTACTGTTACCACAGTATAAGGACTCTTAATATTTTGTTATACATACCACGTCGGTGGCAAACAGACTTACAGTCGTCCATTGAATACGTCTAGACAGAGCAATTGTGCGGGGAGCTGCGAGGTGAGGGAGGGTTGGTGTGGTACACCCTATTCTTACATCAAGGTGGTATCTATCATTGAGGGTTATCGTATTTGATTTTTAATGTGCCACGTCCGTTGTAATCACGAAATAAATGTAAATTTTTCGGGAATTTCGATATGGGTATCGATTTCGCGGTTTTACAGGTTGATAATGACTAAAATGATGTCTATTTCAAAATCAGATGGCGTCCGCGAAGTTTTCAACAAAGACCAATATGGCGCGCAATTTCTCAATTTTTAGTTTAGATCTAAGTAATATGCAATCAATTGGACCTGAAGTATCAATTTTCTTTTTCCTCCATATTTCTCATTTCCTTCATTATTTTTAGGTACCAACGCAATACTACCCAGGAACTTTTAGATACAATATTGTCCATTCAGCCTAAGGAATCTGGTGGTGGTGCAGGTGAATCTCGTGAGGCATCAGTCTATAGGCAATCTAAAGAAATGCTTGAAAAAGTTCCACCTAACTTCGATCCACATGAAGTTAAAGAGAGGTAGTCTTTATTATTACATGTCTTTTATATAATCGTAAGTTTTCTTAAGGTCAGGCGTGTCGAATTGAAAGTGCACATTCTTTATAAGTTCAGATCCTTTAAGAGCTAATGATGTGTGCTTTTTCTGTACGTATGAATTCAAATTACAAATGACACAGCTAGACAGTTTTCTTGCTGAATGTCTCCTGTTTTATTAAAGATTCATTTGAATTAATACATAAATCAAGATGTACATTAGGACAAGTTAGGATCAGCATTATTTTTATGTATTCGGATTGGAATACAATCGTGTAGTTTTTTCAATCCAGCTAGAGTCGCCCCACTAGATTGGTACACATACCTTATATTGCGATTACTGACCCATGCTCTGTTTGGAATCTGGGAGTAACGTGCCTCCTTTTAGGTACGATCATTCACCAAACAATACGTTGTGCTGTTTTAAGGTTGAAGTTCTATGGCATCATTGGTTCAATGGTGATTTTCTTGCGTCAAGAAATTGATCGTATGCAGAGAGTAATAGGTCTTGTTCGAACCACCTTGAAGGATTTGCTGCTCGCTATCGATGGTACTATAATTATGAATGAGGTATTTATTTACTTCAGTATTTTTAAACATAAAACGTCACGCCTTTTTAGGTAAGCAGATGTTCATGACACCACGTACATTTCCAAATTTTGTGTTGATATTGAGAATTTCATGACAGAATATTGTAATATTGTTTTCCAGACCAGGGATAGAATCCAGAACCTCACACTTGCAGTTATTTTCCAATGTTTTGAATCCTCGGTTTCATTCAAGAAGTGCCTCGCTACCGTGGAAGTGTATTCTAATTATTATATTTATGTAAACAAGTAACAAACTTCATTATTGAAATAAAATATATTAGTGGTGGGAGTTGTACGTTGCTTGTATATTTTCCTTGCCTGTTTACATCTAGGCTTCTCTCTGAACACTTATCCCCACAAGAGCTGTACGTTATAATAATTATTATCTTCTTGCTAAAAATATTGTTTGTTTTGTAGGCGCTCCGAAATTCTTTAGACAGTATCTATGATGCGAAAGTGCCAAAAATTTGGTTGAAGTCTTCATGGTCGTCATCAACGTTAGGGTTCTGGTTCACAGAATTTTTGGAGAGAAATATACAATTCTCAACGTGGTGCTTCCAAGCCAGGCCTAATTCGTTTTGGATGACTGGATTCTTCAATCCACAAGGTATTTAAAACGAACCCTGATGCAAAAGAGTTTGTCTGTCGTAATAGATATACCGAAGATATTTTTTTCATCCTGAATTTTTCTTAATAATAAAGTACCAGCCACAAACAATAAACACAGTATAATACTCCATTTAAAGGTGTTACTTTTATAATATTTTTGTACACTTTTTTTTAATATAAATATATAATTCGGCGTACTAACTACTCAATTGATTCAACTTTTTTTTAAGTTTTTTACTTAATTTATTAAATATTAGCTTAGCCACGACTTAGTTAACCAGGTAACCCCTTGATTAAAGGGGTTGAAATTTACTTCCCTTAGGGTTCGTTTTTCAAACACCACGAAGTATCCATTTACTCGTTTCTTATTAAAGTGATATTTGCGTGATCATTTTTGTATTAAACGTCTATGAAACCTATAAAGTAACGACCACTCACGTTTTTTACACAATTTTATTCCCTTAGGGGCTAAATTTTCAAAAGCAAGAACCAATTGACTGTGGCTGTGGTGGTCTAGTCACTATCATCGCCGTGCCACCCGTATATGAAGCTAAAAAAAACTTATTCGTTTATTTGTGTATCTTCACATGTCTAATGTTTCGAAGTAAAAAGTTATTGCAATACAATTAACCATAAAATTTGCTCCCCATTTTATCCCTTTAGGGGTTGATTTAGATAGCCTGTTTGTGTCTAAACACGAATCTCCTCCTAAATGTTTTCTAAGAGCTAAGATCCCGCAAATATCTTTCTGATCAATATCAGACCCTGAAAGGACCAAGTTTGACACTTAAACCGTTGCTGCTGCACGTTAAACCTAAATAACTATTTAAGTCCATGCTCGACCCTCCTAAATGTTTTCGTTGCTTAGATCACCTACCTATCTTTCTGTTCATCATCAGACCCTGCGGTAAATGGGCTTTATTTAAGTTAGATCGATACATAATACATTGGTAAAAACTGCATTCAGTTCAATGCAGCATGCAGTCTTTGCGTGATGCGCGTACAGACAGACATACATACAGACAGACAAAAATTCTAAAAAAGTCTTATTTATTGTATTAGTCTGGCCCCATATGGAGTACTGCTGTCACCTGTGGGCGGGAGCACCTGGATACCAGCTTGGGCCTTTTGACTCGGTTCAGAAGCACGCTGTGAGAATCGTCGACGAGACGACGATCCTATACTAGCAGGCGGTATCGAATCATTAAGTGTGAGGAGAGAGTTTGCCTCCCTATGTGTGTTCTACCGCCTGTATAATGGGTTGTGCTCTGAAGAATTGTTCAAGATGATGCCCACGGCCACCTTCTACCATCGCACCGCTCGCCATCGGTAGGGAGTTCAACTCCACACCTTGGAACCGAAATGGTCTCCTACCCAAGAACTATCACGTTGTAGAATGAACTCCCTAACGAAGTTTTCCCAAGGGACTACATTATGGGGTTCTTCAAAAAAGGAGTGAATAGGTTTCTTAACTGTCGGCAACGCGCTCGTGATGCCCCTGGTGTTGCAGGCGCCCATAGGTTATTTGTTTCCCACCGTCGTGGTATAAAAAAATATATATAATAAAATAAATAATAATATTGGCTTAAGTGGCTCTAAAAAGATCGCCATACGTACTTATTTGCTGCAGGGCTCGTACTAATATTTAGTATTTCTCACAAAAATCAATTTCATCGTCGGTAATTAAAGAATACAAATGTTTTTTACGATGAATAAATATGAATTTAAATACATGTTGCTGACCCTAATTATTTTATCTAATACTTTTTTGAATGTACAAGGTTTCTTGACGGCGATGCGACAAGAAGTAACGCGTGCTCACAAGGGCTGGGCTCTAGACATGGTCTCGTTGCATAACGATGTCACTAAGAGTGTATACGAAGAAATCAAGGCACCACCACTGGTGAGTCATTGAGCAGAACTTACGACTTATAAGCATACGCTATAATTAATTAGATTTTTGTCTTAATTTGAAAGTACGAAAAATGTTGCAAATCTTTCGAGGTATTTCGATCAAGGTGATTAAAAAATAAACAATTGATTTAAGACAATACAGCTAGACAACCGATAAAACAATTGAAGACGGAGAGAACAGAGTAAATCCCTATTCAGAAGTATTATGTACTACTAGACCAAAACAATTAGGCACGTGACAGCTAGACGTTGTAATTTTTTAAACTTAGTTTTAAGAGCACTAAAGTGATCACTGTCGGGAGCGACTACACGACTGCTATTAGGTCATTAGGGGAAGCGAAGGGATAGAAGCCAAGGTGCAGGTGCCGTCTAATTGTTTTGATTGAGTAGTACACGAAAAACTTTATGATTTTTAAAAATGCATATCTGCGATTGCAGGAAGGTGTATTCGTCCACGGGTTGTTTATAGACGGTGCAGGATGGGACCGGCGCAATGTGCGCTTATGTGAATCTACACTTAAAGTGTTATATACAGCAATGCCAGTTATACATGTGTATGCAATCAACTCTACTGCACCAAAGGATCCTAAACTTTACCATGTAAGTAATAAAGCTTTGCTAAAAGTCCAAATGAATATGTTCAACAAAGACGTAATGTTTTAAAATATCTGGTCCTTGGGAGAGGCTTGTTCAACAGAGCAGTGGCGTAACTATAGGGTGGTAGGGCTGGCAAAATGCCACGGGCCCCCGACCCAAGAGGGTATGAAGGCCTATGAAGCCCCGAGCTCAGAAGTAAATTTTTAACAATGTACATTATGTACCTGACTTATATAACAACTTTTTTTAAGTATCTGCTTAAAATCTATTAAAGTGAAAAACTAGAGACCATAATATTCAAGTTAGTTATTAAGGATTTAAAAACACATCTTATGGATTATTAGAATTAAACTAAGCACAACATGATGATTCGCTTACTGATAGGGCCTCATCATAAGAATTTGCCACGGGCACCAGGTGGTATAGTTACGCCTCTGCAATAGAGAACATAATATATTATATTATTATACAGGCTATAGAAACGTTTAGCGCCTGTTTCACCACTGGCAAATAAGTGCTAGATAGCCTATATGTATTTTTTTTTTTTTTTTTTTTTTTTTAAGACAACGATATGTGATATATGAAACTTACTTGACCGATTTTTGACGTATTTTTCATATAAAATCTGTCAAAACTGTTTCAGGTAGTTTATTTATTAGAAACATAATTGAAGGTGGTGAAACAGGCTCTTAGACAATTTTTTTTTTTTATATTGCTTGTAATGGAGTCAAATTAGGTTTAAACATTGGATCTAACCGAAAGGTTTTGATGTTATCGATGACTAAAAGTTTAAACCGAACGCTATGTCTAATTTTATAACTTACATAACTATCAACTACTATAAGTCTCAAACTTTAGAGTAACGAAGCCTTCAAAGATACCCAAAAAGGCATCGATACCTTCAAACTATTACCCCCTTATTACAAAATATGAAGTATTAAATCAGGTTTAAATTGACATAAGCCATTGTTTTAGTGTCAAAGTTGTCAATTTAAATCTGGTTTAATGCATAGTCCGTATTTTGTAATAAGTGGGTTATAGTTTTTTGGAGCAATACCCTCATTATATTTAAGTCGTAGGGCATATTTTTTAAACCGCAATCTAAAATTGATGATAGTGGTACAATTGCCACTATAATAATAGTATAATATTAATATTCTACCACATTCACACAGCGCCATCTAGTCCTAAAATAAGCAATTATATTTGCTTGTGTTATGGGTACTAAACAAAATGTACTAAATACTTAAATTCATTTTTTTTTGTAAATACTTAAATACATATTATAGATAAATTATACCCAGACACAGAATAAATCTTTATGCTCATCACACAAAGATTTATCCTGGGTGGGGATCGAACCCACGATCTCCGGGTTAGCAGTCAAGGTCACTAACCACTAGACCAATAGGCTAGTCACTATTGTTGACTTCTCTTAAATCCTATCCTACTAATATTATAAATGCGAAAGTTAAGAAGATGTACTTCCATAACGCCAGAAAGGATCACAAGGATTTTTTATGAAATTTTGCATACAGTCAGCCGTCTGGAATATGAGTTACTATTATCGACATACCACGTGAATAAAGCCACGGGTGGAAGTTAGTTAATAATATGACTTAATTCCTACGGCTTACTAAGTAGACACATTGTATTGTTTTTCAGTGTCCCGTTTATAAGAAGCCCTGCCGCACAGGTTTGACCTTCATCACACCACTGTGGTTGATGACAATCAAGAATCCAGACCATTGGGTATTAAGAGGTGTCGCATTGTTGTGTGACGTAAAATAGTTTTTAATCGAAATAGTACATACGGCATTTACCCGTCTGATTGGATGCTTGCAATAATGGGATATAATTCTCAACGTGATTGTTCAATTAAAATAAGAATAGTATTACCACAGTAGAAGCTATCAGTCCTTAGACTGTGGTTTTACTATTAAATACGTTTACTTAGATTTATTATTAATTATTATTTTTGTCGACCAATCAGGCAATTTTGATTTTCTATCATGTTTTTACTGAAAAATATTGCTATTATTTTCCATTTAAATCATGATTTAAAATTCTGATAATCAAATAGAATATAAATAATCAAAAATAAGTCACTCAGATTTTAAAGGAGTATTAAGCTATTGCATAGTTTTTATCGCGGGCTTTGAGCGCGGAGACAGAATCAAAAAATTCCGTAACAAAAAAAACCTAACACCCCCCCACTCCGACCGGCACAGCGGTGCAGCGGTGAAAGCCGTGCATCGTGTAACGTCGTTTCAGTTCGACAGACTTCGGCACGGTGTTTGTGTGCGTGCGACTAGACGTATGCGTGTAGACTGTACGAAGCTCGCACGGATCGAGACGAGCTGCTCCGAAATCGGACGAATACGTAAGCAGCTGTTTGTGAGAAAGTAAATAAAAATATATTATAAAAATAAAAATAAGCAATTATAATATAAAAATATTATAATTGCATAAGTTTAAAAAATATGCAATAGCTTTACCGCGGCAGTCGCCGAGTGCCACACGTATTTTTTATATTTGTCTTTCAAACTAGAATCACGCGTCTTCGCTTGTTTCTGGTTAGAAAAGATCACGCTCAAGATATCCCTTTTGCGCCCTTTCTCTCCTTTTACATGGTAGGAATAGGAATGCGTCAGTAATGCTATTTAATTTGCTATGAACTTGAGACGCTTTAAAACCTGCTTGTTTGCCACCATACCTATTGGTATAAAAAATGCCACTTCGCTCACCAAAGAGCTTGTTAAATCATTTTTAACGTTTATAAATCACGTTTTAATGATTTTCATTATATATTAAGGTGTTAGAATATTTTTCTGTTTTAATAATAATTTGGATTTATTCTTTTTTTTTGTAATTTGTGTCTTCATTGGTACTTATCAGTTGCTGTCTGTAACGGTCAGTTGCTAAATAGTTACGATTTTTACCATCAAGGCAAGTTATAATATAAAATCTAGAATGAGTCCTCGGAATATTACATTTCAGGCAGCCTGCAGGAAACTTTGATATTTTTATATTCATGTAATAAATTTATTATTAGTTGTGAATATTCTGTTTTTTATTTTTCAAACAATAAATAAATGGATACCTACTTATACAAAACTTATATTGTGTTATTGTGATAAGAGGGGACCAAGCATTTTAAATATTAAGTCGGCAGTAATCATTTTTTAATTGTTTATGATGGAGTCCGAAAATAATAAAAGTAGTTATGATACTCGTGTATAATTTCAAAAGCATCGAGGTATTGCAATTTATTTACATCAGATGTAACTTACAACACAGTGAATGGATGGACTACATACAATCGTTGGCAAACTCAATATGATTTGTATTTATCAAGTACCTCTATAGACATGCAAATAATCGTCTACTGAAACTGACACAAGTAAAACAAAGTTTCCGAAACAATCAACCGTTTTAACAATCTTATTGGACGGAGTTAATTCGCTGATCAATTTTACAATTCACAAGTATGCGAAAGCTTTGCTAACTTAAATAGTACATTAAATTCATTATTTTACGTAGATACATAATATCTCTTATAAACTGCTATTATAGCTGTCAACGTTTATTTAATCATCGAAACGTTAAACATGTCCAACTGTTATGGCTATTTTATATGCCGATACATCTCATAGCACATTTATCAGAAAGGATTATTATAATGTCTCCAATTTTAAAGTTTCAGCCTTAATCATCAATCTTGTTTACACTATTAATATTCGTTTATTTCAATCTCGTCACTTCAAAAGGTTGGGTTCCCGAACAACTAAACAGATGTAAGTAGGGTATAGTCTACTAAAATATTGCCCCTGAATAAATGCGCTGTAAGAAGTCCCACTATTAGACAAGAACACGCAATTTTCTTCATGTTAATTCTAAAAAGCTTTGGCAGTAAAATAGGTACACAAATTATTTAAATATATCAGTCTGCTTGATTTATAATTACCTTGCGTTGAAGTTAGGGAGTCTTGTATGTAATGTTAAATATCATCATAACAGTAATACGAGGTACAATCTAGTATAATATTATAATAATGCAAATTAGAGCAATAACGAGATCTAGCATTCCCAACAAATAACTTTTAAATTAGCTACAGATATACATTTTTACAAAAGCTAGAAGAAAGTGATCGTATTAATAGCCATGATATACAAATGTTTATTACGTACATAGGATTCTAAAATGACGTACATTTAGAAATACTTAAACAGTAACACATTAACATACTCGATATTAATTAATACAATATCAAATATTCATAGTAATATCATTAAACCTTAAATTTATTTCGTTTCAGTGACAAAAAAAAGTTTCTAAGACAAGTATTTAAAGCAAGCGTCTAAGTTTTGCCTTTGGCTAAATTATTTATCAGCTTAAATATAATAATTATTTATTTAATTCAGAATCTGCAGATAGAATAATCAGTTATTTGTTATCAGAGTCGAGAGAGTCACTAAAACCACAACAACACAAACAACGAAAACAGTTTTTATCGTTCATAGATTTGTACACGTAATGAATTTAAAAGTGACAATATACAAAATATTTTAACAACAACTGTTGTTGTTTCATAAAATATTGCATACAGAAATATTATTTTATTCAATCTGCAGATTTAAATTAGATTGATAATTAAATTCAGCTGTAAGGAAATTATTGCACTCGTTAACACCGTCCCGTCCGTAGGGAAAACATGTTTTAATCCCGTTTGACATCACCTCGAAAGTTGCCCAGAGGTTCTACGGATCTTGACCTAGGTGCTCTGAAAACATAAAAGATAGAATTATTGTTCAAGTTAAGGTAATAGCCGCGGGCTAGGGGAAGCGGATTACACTCAGGTTTGTCTAGTTTAGTTGGCCAGTGTTATGTTTTATCAATATAAATTTTACGCCAATATGTTACATGAATACTGTTTACTAAGCATATACAGTTCCTCTTACATAAACTATAATATTATTATAACTAGGGTGAGATGTAGATATATTTTTATATAATAATACGGGTCACTAACGTAAGGGAGTTGGAAAACCATAAATTATAGTTTATACATAAAAATAAATCAGCGATGTTTTCCGAATGGATAAATGACCGGCGCACAATGTTGCTTCCACTCTATACAGATATTATAAAGAGGAGTGGTTTGTATTTTTGTATGTAACGAATAAAATTAAAAAGTACTGGACCGATTTCAAAAATTATTTTGCCGTTAGAAAGCTACATTCACTGAGTAACATAGGCTATATAACACTACGCTACGGCCAATAGGAGCTAAGCCCCTTGCGACTTCTAGTTTTGAATAAAAATGTAGAATAATGCATTTACCTTCGTCTTGAAAGCGTCAGTTCTATTTTTCCTTCTTTTACTTGTTTGAAAAGCGATATGGCCCCAGCATGGCTCAGCCCACGTGTTGGCACATTGTTTACTGACAAGATCTCGTCACCTGAAACCAGATTAATTTTACTATTGTATTCAATTTTTAAATAATATTAACTTATATAAAATTTATTTCAAATAAATATTATACCTTCAAAAACGGTACCCTTGTCAGCCGCTTGACCGTTTGGGAAAACAGTTTTAACAAATATGCCCATTTGTCCTTTTGGTGAATCAGTTCCACCTACAATACTAAAACCGAGGCTTTTGTGCCCCGGACCCTTCCAAAATTCAATTCTGTGTATGGAACTATGAGCATAATGTCCACCGTGTTGATTATCTTGTTGAAATGTTGAAGTATGTTCTTGCAGTCTTGAAATATGTGGAATGGGATTTTGTGAACATCGCTGCGAACCAACTCTGTTAAAAAATCTACTTCGGCTACTATTTCTCAATTGTTCAGGGATGCTTTCAAAAGATCTGTTTTGATATAGCCTTGGGACGTGTTTTATATAATGAGAGAAATTTTCCTTTATTTCGTTGGATGTGTTATCACTATAAACGGAATAAGGTGCTGGAGGAACTGGTGGTGGACGCGAACTATGGAATGATATTGGTCTATAATTATTACTTTGGTTGTTTGTTCTTGGCGTTGGTGACGATCGTAATGAAATTTCTATATTTGTAATATTTTGCAAAGACGAAGATTGTGTATAACAATGTCTTTCAAGTAATTTTTCGTCATCACTCTTTGGATTAGATTGATGTTGACCGTTATTGATTTGAATTGCACCTTCACATTTCTGATGAATATCTGATATACTTGCATTATGATCAAAATTGTTTCGTTCATTTGAGTAATCTTTGGTTCTATTATTCAAATTACATACATAAAATTGATTATCCGCGGGAAAATGAGTTTCTATTGTTATTTGATTGGAAGGGGTTGGCTTATGCACAGTCTGTGATATTATATCTGGAGGTACATTAGATGCTGGTAGTGTTACATTATTTTGTTCTAAACGTTGATTGTTTATAATTCTGGTTAGTGTTATCGGAGTGACTTCATCGTGTGCCATCACGAGGTCAACTTGGTATCTTTGAAATAATGCCCCAACTTCGAGAGAAGTTTCTGTCGAACAAGAATTTACAATATGCTGTACTTCTTTTAAAGATGACAGTCCTCTTAAGACTCTTCCATTGACATTGACTATTTCGTCCCCTATTCTTAACCTACCATCTCTATGTGCTATGCCATCAAAGTCCAACTTAACCACTATATAACGTATTTCAAAGTTTGAACCACTGCTATCCATATCAACTCTATGCTGTGCCAGGTATACACCTAAACTTTCATCTAAACTTGATTTTAACAGCCTTATTTTTCTGAAACGTTTGGTACATGGTCCTCTTCCAAAAATATCTGTTTCTGGTATCTGCTGCGCTTGTGACTGTGATTCTCTACTTATATTATTCGAATTAGAATTTGATAGCTGTTCTGTAGATAGTAATTGTGAATGTAGAAATTTGATTTTTCTTGTTTGTACCCGTTCATCTAAAGTTATAGTTTTATATACATAAGGCTGTTTGTTGTGTTTGTTAATAGTTTTCTTTGGAAGCGGAGGTGGTTTTGATTCAAGATGGTCAAACATTGCATGTTTTAGGCTATCAACAGGGAACTTGTTTAGATTTTCTCTACTTTCATGCTGATATTCATAGCAATTATTCTTTTCTACTGGAAATAGTGCGCAAGGTGTAGAGCTTCGTCGAAGTGGGACTTGAACTCGACCAAGATTGATCTTTTGATTTAAGCTCAATTGGCGTGAAAAATTCCCGATGTTTCCATCACAATTTGAGTCCATATGCTCTCTACGGATTGGCACATTACCAAAATGAGACAAATAACCTGGTGGAGAATGGTTACTATGTTCATCTGTGGGGCGACCATCACTATCATATCCGGATTCGTTGGAGCTCACGTAATTACTAAGACGATGAGCTTGCACTTCTACATTTTCAAGACCGTGATGTATACTTTGTGTAGAAGATGTAAATTCTTTTTTCAAATCTCGCATTGATCCAAGCACTGAATTATATTCATATACAGGCAGACTATTTCTATTTCGTGGTATAAGCATGGGGTCGTAGTCCAAAGGTCCTCGTTGAGATATCATCGATGCTCTTCGAGGTACGTCATCAACGCGACCAATTGGATAAAAAGTGCCATCTATTTCATTGACACTTCTCATAGAACTTCGTGAAAATTCATAATCTTTTCTTAAAACATTATTCAGTAATATATTGTCTTCATGAGTCGGTATGCTATCATTACTTTGATATCGTTCTTCCGATCGTGAATTCGACAAATAAATCCTCTCTCTTCGAAATTTGGGTGATTTCCTATCTATTCTTTCTGATAAACTTTGTCTGACAGAATTATTTCTTTGTTGTGATGCTATGCTATTTTCTTCAGGTAAAACTGATAATTTGGATCGCAAAAATGCATAAGGAAAATTAGGTTTTTTTGATGCACCATTATTAGTTTGTCCATCATTTAAATTAGTAATATTGTCGCAACTAACAGCCTTAGTTGAAGATGTAACTAAAGTTTCTTCAGACATAGCGCCACTATGTCTTTTTGGTGAATTTTTGTTTTCATTTTCAGCATTTTGTAAGTCAATGTCATCAGACGGATCATCAGCTTTTACATATGTCGACAAGTGTGAAGTGGAACAACTCCGATACAAAGTAGGTCCATTTGCTACTGGATAGTTTTCAGTAGACTTGTTTATATTCAGAGATTGAGATTTTGCAGAATTTAACATTCCTGTTGATCCCATTCTATGGAAGAATGATTTAAAAGGGCTTGGGGATCGATCTCTTGAACCACTCCTTATAGAGTCGTTATCATTGTCTTTTCTCAATGATGAAGAATCAGAACTACTTCGCCCCATTTTCCAATTCTGTTTTTTCTTATATTGCCCAGTAATGAGATTTGGAGATTCTTTTAAGTCCTCGTTTGATGTAGCTTCTTGGGCTGTTTCTTTAGGATCTGTTTTCTTTAACATTTCAAGTTTCTTTCCCATGCGGCGACCCCACGTAGCAAACACTGAAAATATGAATAGATGAGTTAAGGTAAATGCAAGTAAAATAATAACAATTAAAACACATGATTTTAACCAAATTTTTGCATTTTAATTTTACCTTTTTTCATTTCCTTGACATCATCCTCCATAACCATGGCTGGAAGTGCGGTTACAAGTGTGAAGTCCTGTGAAACTTGCGGCGAGGTGGTGGCAACGTCTGCGGTGGCGGCGTCTCTGCGTGGAGACGGCGTCGCGACGGCTCGCGGCCCGGTCACTTCCCTGCGCTTCGGCCCGCGGAAGAGGCGCATGATGACCGATCACGCAACCATCGCGCGAGTCCACACGCGCCTACTGGTCTGAAAAAGCAATAGAAAAATTATTTCTAAAATGCGTTCACAAACTCTATTTTTTTTAGACAAATATATACTTATATAGTCTTGCAAAAAACTAATGCGTATTATAATTTCATAGTATGTAGGCACTGACTAAACCGCAGTTTAGTGAGGATGTGAGTCGATGTAGGTCGCTATAAGATTTCCTGATTGAGACACATTAATTATATCGGAATTGTATCTAATAACATAATCCAAGCCGATATCAAAGAAAATTTTATCTTGTCTACTCTGTTTTGTGGTTCATTAATGGGTCTCTTAGTAGTAGCAGGATGGCCGGAAATCTCTGTTCTCAGACGTTAGTCTTGTTTTATCATCGTCATGGCGATCTAATCTGGTTCTAGATGTTATTCACATACTAGGATGTTTGTAACTGTGAGTGGTAAGTGTATAGTCGTTACTTTGCTTAAACGGTCAAGCTAATTTAATCCCACCAGTGATGCCGTTAAAGGAAATGGATAATTTTATTTAATTATTACATCGATTCAAAGGTTAATTCCTAGCTCAAACTTCTGGAACGTTTGAGTGTTTAAAGTAATAAATTGCTCTATTGGAATAAATTTGAGGAAATGTATAACATCTTCTGTCCTTACATTGGAATCTCTGTCTGTCATTTATTGGAATGGATCAATATTAATTTGTATTTATTCGTTTTTCCTTGTCTACGTGTAGGCTCTTACATTAGATGCTTAATTAAGTTGTTTGTTCAGTAAAGTGATTTTCTTTCGAGATTATACGTATGTTTGTCTAGTGAGGCGTATGGTATTTCGGGAGGAGCGGTCGTGACGTAACGCGTGATGGATTAAGGAAACGGCGCGCGGTGTGTTCCTGCCGGATGTGAAACATACGCCACCGGTTATCGGTCACCAAGATACTAATTTCTTTATGAGATACTAGCTGCAACGCGGGGCTTCGCCCCATCGTTTTTGTTTAGCCACTACTAGGCTCCTATTAGCCGTAGCGTGGGTTTTCCAACACAAACAATTTTTCAAATTGTACTACTAGTTCCTGAGATTATTGCGTTCCACCAAACAAACATACAAACTTTATAATATTAGTATAGATGTAATTTGAACTACAATAACTATGAGTTCTTAGGTTTATTGAATGGATGTTTGAATTTTGCTATTTCAATTTAAGTTTTTATTGTTTATACTTAACTGTGAAGCAATTTTGATTAAGGTAAGGCTTACACAGTGCACTGTAACTTTGTCAAAACTATAAATTTTTTCTTGTTTACTTTTTTGTCAGCATGACGTCATTGTATATTATTAATTTGAATATATATTTAGTTAATAGCTAATGAAACCTTAATACAAATACCTGCTGCGTTTAAATTAGGTATTGTTTTCTTAACTGCACCATAATTTATTTTTTTCAATATTTGTGTTAGTGTAGTTATTTACGTTGCATTGCACAAGTGTCTAGTATTGGCGAGCGGGCGACAGCGACGAATCCCAACTGGACACTGTAATTATTTAAAACCCGTAGATTACTCTCATCTTAAGATTCCTAGCGGGCGCAGCATTTCTATGGAAGTCACCAATCATGGACCTGACATGTTTGTTTTTATGTAGAAACAAGCTTCCGTTCGTATAATCACTTGCGAAGGTAAATGCCATATAAAAATCGGTTGAGCTGTTTAAAATATAACCTAAAACAGGAATACAGCCAGACATTATAAATAATTGAACTTAGCCGTATTTTTTTCAGTCGTAGCAAATTAATAATACCTATTTGATTTTTAGCACATTCTCTTACGAACCTTATGTACGTGTACGTAAAATGAAATTTATTTGCATTACAGTACCTTTACTCGTTTTCGCATGGTTACAGATATTTTTAACTAAAGAAAAGTGCCTAGTTAGAAATATTCTTTGGTTAAAAAAGAATTAAGCTCATATTGCTCGGAAACTCCCTAAAATTTACAAAACGAACGCCCAACGTAGTCATTTATTACGTCCTGTCTTGATTTAAATCTGTCTTGGTTCGAAACGCTAACTTCAATAAAAAAGACCCGCCTGCTTAATAATTTTTTAATAAAATGTTAAACGTAAGAAACAAGCCTAGAAGCCAAATAATTCTACATAGCGACAATAGCAGGCGGCATAAATTGATGTAAGCCCATCAAGAGAGTGGCGAATCACCGTACAGTATGTTATACTCATTATTTTAATGTGTTTAACTTGAATGAAGGACAAACTAACACACTTTCATATTTATATCAGGATTTATTGCTTCAACGTTACGTTTTGCATACTTTATTTTATTTATATTAACTACATGTGAGCAATCACGGTCATTTGCTTGAAGGTAAAGCAGTTTGCAGTGCGTTAACGTAATAAAAACAATCATATTAGGAAACATTTCCTATAACACTAATCAAAATTTAGTTCATTTCAGTTTTAAAACTAAACCGTGAACTGACAGCATACTCGACAAATTCGACGTATAATTCGATATTGGATAATGTAATAAAATTGAAAAAAAATATAAATGTAGGAATGAAACGTTATGATTGACAGATGAGTGGAATGAAACGTTAAGAGGAATGACTGAAGTGAAGTATGTTATCTGTGGAGTGAGTGATGAAGGATGACAGACGGAAGGAAGGATGAGGAAGGACACACCAACGCTAGTGTTCTACTATTAAGTCTGTGGACACACCAAAGACGAAAGACGGAACGAAAGGACGCATTAGAGTTAATATTAATGTTACGAAGAATAAATTTAATCTGAAGTTATTTCACACATCGAGGTTTTCTTTACAACATCTTCCTAGAATCCCACATAATTTTAGGGGCTCGTCCGGGATCAAGAAATATTTTAAAGAAAAGAAGGTATGGTTGCTGTCATTTGCAAACTTCTGATAATGATATCAAAAAGTCAAATGTAACTAGCTGGAATTGGCTACGTTTTTATGAAACTAAGTACAAAGTTAAGTAAGTAGAAGTACGAGGGTCGCGTTTGACGGACATTGACATCAAGTCGCGAGGCAGGTGTGCGTTACTAACTACTAGCGAGCTCACGATAATATGTATAGCATGTTGCACGTTTTATTTTAGCCGCTACGTGATAATTCTCTCCACTTTAACTAAAGAACGATGGCAATAATTACACTATTGCCGCTTATAAACTTAGTAACACGTCTTATAATATGGTGATAAAGTTTCATCTTCTACTCTCGTCTAAACTTTCAGTAAAGAATACGCTTTACAGTGATCTGTTGAGTTATTCCAAAGAGTATGTTAATATAAGTGGGTATTCCTGATTAAATCACCAGCTATTTACGGTAGCCGGGAGTTTTGCAAGTGTATAGTAAGTACTCCTAAATAAAGACTGGTGACTCACCTCATACCAGTGCACATGGGGCACCTAGACGGCGATGCAGCGTGCGGCGACGCGGGCGCAGGCAACACGACCACGACGCTTCACTGTAACATTATATTAATAACTTTACCGACGGATGTGCTACACAATATCTTAAACAAATATGTCATTTTATCTTTGACATATTTTTTTTATTATTATCAATCATTGTGGTCTGGATTAACACTGCAGTACATGCAGTGTTAATTCAGAAAACGTACCAAAACCACATGAAAGTTATTTTTATTGAGAAATAACTGAAAATCTTGGCATCTACAAGTTGATCGTTTCAAGAACAAGAAAACTGTTGAGGCTGCCAAACAAGGGACTAGATTCCTAAATAAATTATTGCATTGTTATCGCGGAATAAATATAACACATTAAGTAACGGTATCGGTAATTGGTAACGTGTATCAAAACTAATGAAAGTATTTTCTTACATTTGTATACACTTATTTCAATAAACTATTTTACTATATTAACGATTATATTTTAATAAATTGTACAAAAACTTTTATATCATAATGCCAGTGGCGTCTTAAGATCGGAAACATAAAAATTCCATCACGTAGAGAGTGTTTTATCGTCATCTATTGCAGGACAATAGGGCGGCGTTGAAAGAGTGTTTAATGGCAATCTAGTGAGTTTGAGCTCGGCCGCGTACCGGTCACCGATCACCGTGACATGCAAATATGTACAAACTTGATATGAACATCCTGACTCGTACATTCTCATTCACGACTCACTCACATACCACCAACAAAAATTTCCAGTCGTAGCCATCCACCACGCTATAAAAATAAGCCTCTTCCATAAAATACAACTTCTAATGCTCTTGTCTCATCATACTCAAATACTTATTTTGAAGCCATTTAATAAGGAAAGTTTGACACTGAATAATTAATCGCTACTTTAAAGTAAGAAACGCCCGACTTTTAAATAGGTGAGACGAGATTCCATTGTTTTGTAAATTATATAATTTCTTTGTGAACACTTTTACAATACAACAATGTGTGCGATTGCACGCGTTGAATCTAAAATATGTGGGACTAAGTTACAAGTGCCTACTTCTATATTTGTAGGTAATGCATATTTGAATTTTCATTACTACTATGTAGGCTGTAGTGCGGCTAATGTCTGTAAGTACCCCAGGCTGTTGCTCGGTCGCGTATGACAAATATGCTCGCTATGAGACGTGATTAAACACGCTCCGTTTACGGTAAAACTGCCCAAGCAACATATCTATGTATGACAATAATGGTCTACTGCTATCAATGAACTTCATGCGTAGTTCTTGGACATTGAATTAATGACAATAATTTTACGCCTAAAGCAATTTACATTTTAATAAAATAAGGTTTTTGATTGGAATAAACTTGTTGAACAAAAGTTAATTAATCTGATATGTTAATTAAAATGGGTGGTATTACAACTGAATATAAAAAAACTGGCCAAGTGCTTGTCGGACCACGCACAGTGTAGGGTTCCGTAGTAGCCCGTTGTCACAATATAGTACAATTCTGTTGTTCTTTATTCTGAAAACGATTTTGTATTTAGTACAAAATTATCCAACACCCAAGTTCAACGACTATTACTAATAAACTAATAAAGTTATCTTAACCGCTATACTTTTCATTTAAAGTTCATGAAATGCACTATCATCATGAATTTTTCTAAATTTTTCAAGCCAGCAGTTTAGCTTTTAGAGGGGGGGGGGGGACGCCCTACTGGAACAAAAAAATTCTTTAAAGTTTAATATTTCGTAAATGGACCATTAAATCGAAAAATAATGTTAGTATTCCCCAAGTCATTTTAGAAGACCTATTCAACGATACCCCACACGATGGCGTAGAAGACAAAAAAAAATTCATCCCCACTTCACATGTATGGGGGACTACCCTAAAAAAAATATTTTCCAAAATTTTATTTTACCACTTTGTCGACGTAATTTATATACACACCTACAAAATTACAGTATCCTAGTCAGAACTACGGAACCCTAAAAATGGACTATTAAACTAACAAAAAATTAACAAATTAAACTTTTAGTAAAACTTACAGTAGGTACATTTACATAAATATAATTATAATTATTTTATTTAGAACGATTGACAGTAATTTGTGATTGCATTATTAGGTAGGTACTAATTGTTTTATAATGTATTATGTATTGTTCTTAGAAGTTATTTATAAATGAAGGAGAAACGAAAAGGGTTTTCGAGGCAATGTGTAAAGATAAAAGTGATTTTTATGGCTAAATTTAAAATTAAAATGTCAAAAACCACGAGACTATTTAAGTAGCTGCATGCATAAATTCCGTCAAATCTTCGAGCTACCTGTGGAATACAAAGAAACAACAAGACAATACGATGAGACTTCTTGGTGTTGGTCGTATCTCGAAAGTAGGATTCATTGTTTGCAGGCATAATGTAAACACATAAACGTGCTTTGGCGGTAACTCGAGGAGCACTTGTGACCACAAACACGCGACAATATATTTATCGCGTTGCGTTTTCGGTTTCATATACAAGTACCTATTTATGTATTTTGTGGTCATAACCACACCATAGTGTGTGTATGTATTATTGGAGGGGTTTATGATAATATAATGGGTTCTCAATTGGCTACGTGATAGGTAGATAATTATATCTACACAGATTAAATTAGAGTTCCGGACCTTGTCCGTCTGACCCATTTTCTCATTTTCAGAAAAACGTGCAGGTATCAAGCTAAAATTTGTTTCAAATACTCATTACTCGGGTCTGTAATCCTTTAGTGCAGTGAAAAAATCAGTGTACAAATAAACACAATCAAAAGATACTGTCGTATAGGCTCCGTTTTTGACACATATTTTAACAATCGCAAGGGACTCAAAACCTTTAGAAGGGTACTTTGTGTTGATCTAGAATGAAATCAATTATGAAATCTCGTAAGAAGCAATATCAAGTTGCACAAGTACCTAAAGGAAAAAATCCGAGAACCGCAAATTTATAGTTACATCACTGGAATATATTTGAAGGGTTATCTAATGTAGCAAGAGTTATGACGAACAGACGTTACATAAAGATGAACCTTTACGTGAATATATATGCTAATTTATAGCTATCCCGTTACCGACCTATATCTAAAATTTCTTTCACAAACAAAACTTCGCACGGAACCCTTAGTGCAGGAATCCGATCGCACTTGACTGGTTTGTTTTATGAAAAGTATTGATTGCAGGAACAAAATAAAACACCCACTTAATTAAAATTTTAATCTTATTAAGTGGATGTACCCTTTATATGTGTTGATGATTTTGTTTGATCATAAAATTTCAAGACAGGTTTCTATATTACACAATTTTTTTGATTTCCTTTTGTCTTTGAGTATGTGGAGTGTTTCCAGTTTGTTGCATAAACTCTTTGTCTTATGTCTTTCTAAAGTAATTTGCAAGCTCCCACACTCTGTAGCTGATTACAAGGATGTGTGTTAAATTGTGAACCAGGCATATGTACTGCTTTATATGGTAAAGTATCTTTTATAAAGTTTGATTGAAATATTTTACTATATAGAATAGGCACAAATACAAAAGTCCCTCATCCGGCAACACCACATATATCATCATCTTCATCATCAGCAACCCATTAAGTCCCAGTGTTGGGCTCCGGTTTCCTCTCCTCTAACTAGAGAGCTGAGAGGGTTTAGGCCATAATCCACTCACGCTGGCCTAGTGCGGGTTGGTGGATTAGACATACTCATAGAATTTCTTCTAGGGTATGTGGGTTTCCTCACGATGTTTTCCTTCACCGTTAACTGATGGTAAGTCACTTGACTAGTACATATAAATTCCACAAAGTGAAATCCACATTGGTACTGCCGGTCGGGATCAAACTCGGACCGCGTGATTTGCAGGGCGGTCCCTTATCCATTCAGCCACCATCGATTACATACACATCATATTCAGCTAATTTCCGGCAAAGGGAGCGATCGATCCGCATTGGAATTAAAGTTGCCGATATTGTTGACCGAATGGCATCGCTATATGAATATGTTAAGATAATAATATTATTGATGCATCATCATCATTATCATCAATCATCATACACAACAACATCTATACAAATAAATAAAATATTGAATTAACCGTTTTTTACTACATGTATATGAATATACATATATACGAGTACATACACCAAAATATTTTTTTTTTAATTTTTGTCTAATCTTTGGAACGGCTGGAACGACGACGGGACTTTCACTGGCGGATAGCTAACGTCACAAGGAGTAACTTAGGATACTTTGGTTTTGAAAAAATATCAGGGTTCCGTAAACAAAAATTAAAACTCCATGAATGCGGTATAAGTTGTCCACGCGAACGAAGTCGCGGGCACAGCTAGTTTTAAATAAAATAAAAAGAGCTAGAAATTTATATTTATTTAAAAAGCTTTTAACATCATCATCACCAACCCATTAAATGTCCCAATAAAAAACTATTATAAGTAACCACACACACACACACACATTTACCGACTCTAGTTTTAATTTACTTCTTTTTTATTGTTAATTAATTTCTCTTTAACTATGTCACCTGTGTTGCGCATTTTAATGTTGACAATGTTGTACTTATCTATATATTTAAAGGGAATGTACTAGCTCCTGATAATACAGTAATTTTACTAGCTTAGGAGTCAGGGATTCAAAACATTGTATCACAAAAAATTTCAATATCTGCCCAATGATGTCTACTGCAGGACATAGGCCTCATATAATTTTCAAGGTTGCGGGTGGTACAAAATCGCTCGCTGTGACGGAAATAAGGTGACGCCTGTAGTGTGACCGCCTGTGTAATGGGTTTTGCTCTGAAGAACTGTTTAAGATGATGCCCACGGCCACCTTCTACCATCGCACCGCTCACCATCGGCAGGGAGTTCATCCCCACACCTTGGAACCGAAATGACCTCGTACCTTGCGGTTCCAGAGGAATTTCCTCCCAAGAACTATCACGTTGTGGAATGAACTCCCTACCGAGGTTTTCCCAAGGGACTACATTATGGGGTTCTTCAAAAAAGGAGTGAATAGGTTTCTTAAGGGTCGGCAACGCGCTCGTGATGCCCCTGGTGTTGCAGGCGCCCATAGGCTACGGTAAAACCGCTTACCATCAGGTGGACAGTACGTATGTTTGGCACCATAGTGGTATAAAAAAAAATATATATACAGGCCAAGATCGCCAGTGTTCAGTTTCTCTGTTAGTAGGGAGAGATATTTATAATGTGCACAGCAAATTGAAATTCCGCAAATCGTAATGTTACTTCGTAATAAGTTTGTAACAGTAAACTTTTTTATCATGTCTCTATAATGATGTTGATGTTGAGTTAATGCATGTTGATAAAATACATCGTGATTTCAGTTTAATGTGACGAAGCTTTATCATACTTAGCCTTCACTTGAAAATCCTTAAAATAGACTTGAAAATCTTTATTGTCATAGTGTTAATATCTAGATTTAGTTTAATACTCTAAGGTTAACACCGATATTAATGGCCTATATTTTAATCGTCTGTATAATATACGTTAATTACTTAGCTATATAAAGTGTCCTTACTATTTAGTATATGATAATAAATAATATACAAACACTTGCTGGTAGTGATGTGCAAACTAAATCATCTATCAGATCAGTGATTTATAAATCTTTTCCTTAGATACATATCATCTCTCTTTTAAATCTTTAACTCTTCTAAATCTTTGGTTTTGAATGACACGATTATTTCAAGTGATCAAATAATGCAAATATCTATTGATTCACTGAACCCCTCAATACTTGGTAAAGCCATATAATATATAGTTTAAAGAAGGTTTATTCAAGTAAACGTGGAAAATGTTCACAATATCCTGTATCTATTGTCCCCCTTTACATCTAAGTATTTGTTTGTTTCCATCAGACTAAAATCAATCATAATGTAATGAGTTAAGATGTATTTTCAAAACCAAAGATTTAAAGAGTGATTACGTATTTTTTGTATCAATCACTCCTGAGTTACACATCTCTACTTGCTGGTTTCATTTTGGAACAATGAGGTATTCCACGAAGCACGCCCAGACGAAGTCGAAGCCGAAATTCTTCATGGAATACTTCAAATAAACTTAATAATTTATTTTCTGTACTATATCTTTCACAATTAAGAGAGTGTGACGATATTATATAGCAATTTATCAAAATTTATTAAGTATGACAATTTGGGAAATATATTCCCAAAAAGTACGGAGCTTTAAAAGTGTGACCAGATGACTACTGATGATGACTGACACTAACCCTATGAAACAATACCCTACCCCAAATTCTCAAATCTTGTATTCGTAAAGGGAATAAATAAACAAAACTTTCGCTTTTATAGAACAGTAAAATGAAAATACATTCAAAAGAATGGTTTAATCTTTATTCTTTTCAATGTAACAAAACTTTCAACAAAGAGCGGCCTAATTTCACTGTTTTTTAATTTGTCTGTTTTGTGTACTTTAAAGGTAAAGTAAAAATAATAATGAGGGCAAAATGAGTTTAATAAGAAGTAAAACGAACTTGGACATTACAAAAACTAATAAAAATACTTACGAATTTATAAACGTAGTTGAAAGTAGGTAAAAAATAGAACACCATAATGTAAACATCGTAGGCACACGTATATTACGTTGACTATTTCAGTAATATTCATACGGGTTTTGTTATTTGCACGTCATTAGCAGGGTACCGTTAATCTGGGAGAAGCTTGCTTCTTAACTGACATCGACTTGAGTTCTTTACAAGGTAAAATATTTACCCAACATGAATTCGTTCAACATCATTTTGAACGTTCACATTTCATTACATAACGTAGCAGCACGTAAAATGGGGCAAGCAGAGGTGTCTAAGGCCCAAGTTTTACAAGCTATTATTTAAATATAATTTCAGACACAAAGTCTGAAATTATCTTTGAATCATAGGTAGCTTGTAAATTTTTTGCATTTTATGCTGACCTTGTATGTTTAGGTAAAAAACACACGATTCTAGATCGAATCTGGAGTGTAACCTGGAACGCCAACTTAATACTGTTAAAATTATAAATGTGAAAGAAAGGATATATATAAATGGATAGATGGATGAAGGGGTGTATGGATGAATTATTGTTAGTCAATCACGCCAGATAGTCTGAAAGAATTTGTATGAAATTTGGCTCACAGAGAGAGTGTTGTCTGACCATTGTAATTTTTTTCTGGTAATAAATAATTTTATTTCATTATTTATATCTCGCTTATTATAATATCAGCTGTACTCTCTCCACTATGTTACAATTCTATAAATAATATTGATAATAAATCACAATCTATTGCTTCTACCATAACGTTAATCTAAATTATCGCATTCAATTCTTCGCTTGTACGTAATTTCCTTGTAAGTATTAAAGATATTACTCATTTGATTCTGATTTACATCGTCTAAAGGAACGTTTAAATATGATGCCCGTCATATTAAGATTAAAGGAGTTCTGTAATGTGTGGTGTACGGGCAGTTTGTCGCGGGTACAGTTAACAATTTAGAAGTGCGTAGGCGGGCGGGCCGGGCCGCATGGACTTTGTAGGCGGACACAACTATACAAGAGAAATGCCCTTTGTAACGATCTATCCACCTACATCCAAATGCTGTTTTTACGACTCACAACAAAACATGCCTTAATAAAACTCTAACACCTTTACAGCACGTTTTGTTACACAAACAATGACAAGAATGTAGACAGCATGTAAACAATACAAACATTTAAAATTGAATTTTATTTCGGCTTTACACCTAAAACCCCTTTACCGTATTCCAGCAAAGGTTTGTTTATTGTTTAATTACTGAGGGTTTTTCGTTAACAATCTATTGAGAGATAAGCTTGGGTCAACGTTCCTTTTAATTGATTAGATAAAGTGATGTGCTATGCAACGGTATTGGAAGTTAAGTGGTACCGCCTTACGTAAACCTCTCGAAGGTAAATGAAGCACGTCCAGCTATGAGACAGTAATAGCTATTAATAAAACAAACTCGACTGTTTCCTGTCACTGAATTGGATCCCAGTCGCTTTGCATCGAACAAATTTATTATAATACTTTTATATTATCATTACATAACGTTTCCTTGAAGAGGATTTCAAAGTGCTGATGTATTTTAATTAAGATATACAGGGTCACTATGTTCATTCAACAGGCGGGTGTTGATGTCGACATTTGATTATAATTATAGATAAATATCTGTTTCACTAAATGTCATTGTTCAAGCATTTGATAAGTAGGTGTTTATTTATGAATAAGCCCACCATTTATGGAGTCGCAAACTTCGCAAAGTGTAAAGTATTAATCGTGAGATACATCAACAAGGACAAGTGTTCGTGATTCATGCATACTACGCTTTTACTACAGTTTTTTTTATATAAATTGGTTAATGAATCTGTAAGTAGGTGTGTCCAATTCATTTTAAAGATAATGATCAAGCGCTTTACTTTTACAAAACAAGTAGATCGAATCGCCATACTTCGCTTTATTATGCGGAACTCGTGATTCTGATTTGTTACACGTGTGATCTGAAGAATTCACCAATTATCTTGAGCAATTATTTCTAGTTCTTGGTTATGCTTCACGGTCGTGAAATGGTTTTTTAATGAAACTAAGGATTTTATCAAATCACCAAAAGATATGACTCAAAATGTTTTTCATCAGATCTTCCAACATTTTTATACATTGTGAGTAACAGTGCTTTCTTTATTTTTTTGTATAGATTAGAAAATACTTTAGTATCGATAGTGTTACATACATTTATGGGATACCTAGTAAATATTGTTCAAAGTTAAGTTCCTTAGACGTAATTACACTAAACATAATACCTATGTATTTTATCGCTTCGACTGTAAAGTGTACGCCTGTACGGTCTGTTTGAGTTAAACTCAAAGTAATTGTTGAATGCAAGTTTAACACGTCGGTCGCTACACAAGTATGTGGGTGTTATTATGCGAACTTTATGGTAGAGCGTGGCCGATGCACCGTAACGTGGTCAAATGATCGAGTAGTTTGTTACCTAAAAAGCGTTGCGTGTTGCCACGATTGTAATAACTTGTTAGATGCAGTGAAAGCCGTATTACTCAATATGCGTAATAGGTTCAGAAAAACCAATTCCCGTCGCCACTGCTAACCATTCACGAGCATCTTTCATTAGTAAAAAATTAAAATTCCAATTAATACTTATCTCGGGAGCGTGGAACCTGTTCGCTTCCGGAGTTACGCCAAACCAGTCTCCGACCAATTTGTTCTTTTTAAAATCACTTTGTAAGATCTTTCAATGGCTCGTTGACGACGTTCTGTTATTGTGTAACTTCTCCATTAGACAATGAATGGTAGATAACTCATAAATTACTTTCGACGCTTGAAAGGCAAAAATGACTAAGCGACATTTTGGTAACTTTACACCAGAGCAGTTTAAAGTTTTTTTTTTAAGAAAAAAATTCATATAAAATCGCCTATTAATCGTAACTACTTGATTCTAACGAATTTTTAATGCTATTTAAAGGCTTTATAAACTGGCACTTAAAGATTATGAATTTTCTCAATATTTTAGGAAATAGTGTCGGTTAGTAAAAAATTTAACAAAAACACAAACAAGTAAAAATTACTTACCGACAGCAAAATTGTATGATCAAACAAGTAAATTTAGCTAAATCTAATTATTTTATAATTGAGTTTGAAGCAAAATAACGCATCCAGAAATAATGCACGTTTGTCATTTAGGTAAAATTATTTAAATAGAAAACACAAACACTTTTCATCTAGGCAGTTTTAGTTATACTACAAATTAAATACGGTTCGTGTAGGATTTTTTTGAACAAGTAACAACGAATGTAGATTTTAGTACACAAAATCAAAAACTTTCGAACAAAGTTAGCAACCGACGCTGTGGTCAAAACGCTATAAGAGGTGTCTCGAAGGGTGTTTATAACCGGTAAAAGCGTAAAAACAGAGGCAGAGACGTGAAATATCATCTACGCACGCGTCGTTGGATGGAAGAAACCTCAATCGGAAGCTGGTATGACATGACCTTCGCTGTTTCAAAACCCGCGCCATTGCGACTGTGATTGAACGGATTGTCGAGGAAATAGAGGGTTTCTATAAACGCTTTTACGCATCCACTCACGCGCCATTACACGGAAGACATCCATGATGTCAAACAGGGCGAGGTTAACTTTGTTAACCTCGCCCTGTTTGACACGAACACAACGTTGCTCTCAAGCAACTTAAGAACAATAAGTCTCCAGGAGATGACGGAATGACGACAGAGCTCCTTAAAGCACCCGGGGCTCCCGGGAATCCTGAACTAGCTAGCGAGTCTATTTAATTCCGTCATCCGTCAGACGTAGAGAGGGAGTGCAGTGGTTTTGTTCTTCAAAAAAGACAACAAAACCTTGCTGAAGGCCCACAGACCCATCTCACTCCTGAGCCACATCTACAAGTTGTTCTCGAGAGTTTTCACAAATAGCCTCGCCAGAGACTCGACGAGTTTCAGCCACCAGAAAAGTCTGGTAACAAAAAGGCTACAGCACCCTATGGTGCTGTAGCTTTTTCGTTACCAGACTTTTTAAACAGGAGGACAGGAGAGGAGGAGGAACAGTATGGTCTACACCATACTGTTCGGCAGATTGTACCGAAGCGTACAATCAGCTGCTGTGTATGGCTTTCGTGGACTAGGAGAAAGCCTTCGACTCCATCGAAACCTGGCCGGTTCTGGATACTTTGCAGCGATGTCGTATCGATTGGCGCTATATCGAGGTGCAGAGGTGTCTCTATGAAAGCGCCACTATGACCGTTCATAACCAGGAGCAAAATACCAACTTCATCGAGTTGCGTCGAGAGGTGAGACAGAGGGATGTCTTCTTCTTCTTATCGTGTCGACAGCAAATCGTCTTAAATTGTATCAGCCCAAAATTTAGCCACGGCCACTGCACCGTCAGTTGCGCTCATCAGATCTTCCTGCGTGCAGTTGTTCGGGCATGCAGAGCATGATAACACGTGGGCCATTGTCTGAGGAATGGCACCACACTTGCACTCAAAGTTGAAACCATCTGAATAACCCCACCTGGCCAAATTGTCCTTAGTTCGGCCAACCTGTGTCCGAAGTCTATTTAAAGACTTCCAGGTAAGCCATGGTAAATTATGACCAGGTGGAGGACTCTCCGATGGTTGGATAAATGGCTTTGGGAGATTAAAATGTTCTCGCCATAACCTGCATCTTTCTTTTGAACCACAGTTGTCCTGAAGCGGAAGCGAGTACCTTAGAAAGCTTTCAGCCTTTGCGGCACAGGATGGTAATTGAACAGTGGATGCCGTGTATTTTCTAGCATCTTGGTTTTTTCAGTGGAGTCTGCCGTGGCCCTGCAAACCCTTGGAGACGCTATTCCACATAGTGGATACAACATTTGTACCGGGGTCGACTTCAGACATCCAGTAATGATCCGACAGGTTTAATTTAATGCTGTATCCACCAGTTTTGCATTGGCTGAGCGACTCCATACTGGAGCTGCATATTCCCCAGCAGAGAAGGAAATCGCCAGGCCAGTAGTCCGCAGAACGCTAGGCGATGCTCCCCACTTCGAAGAAACCAATCGGCGCAACAGGCTGTTTCTGGAGTGCACCTTCTGCTTGATGTTTTGGCAGTTTTTTCCTAAAAGTTAGTTAGTGACCTGTCGAGATAAACACCAAGGTATTTAGGAAAGTTGCAATGTTCAAGAGGCACTTCACGCCATTGTATGTTAAGTTTGCGGCCCGCTTCTTTATTGCGTAGATGAAAAGCGCACATTTGCGTTTTGCTAGGGTTTGGTTTTAATGAATTGGCTTCATAGTACTCTCCCAGTCTTTGCAAGGTATTCGACAAGTTATATTCTACCTGTTCAAAACTAGAAGCCTGGGAGGTGAGGGCGAGATCATCTGCATAAATAAAGCGGGATGTGTGGAGACTTGACGGTTGGTCGTTGGACTCGTTGGTGTACACATTAACCCATTTAGACCCGCCGTCCTCATTTGGGGACATGTCTTTAACTATCGACATTTTTTAATATTAGTAGACCAGCATTTATTCAGATACGAATTTGTAATGTTAAAGAGTTTTACTTCGTAATAAAAAATATAATTTTGTGAATTATTGGATAAAATGGATAAATTTAGTGATTTTATTTACTGCATCACGCAAATATGTACTTCAACTAAGGTAAGTCATGATTTTTATTATTTACACCATGATTTATTATATATTTTTTGTAAATTTTACATCCATAAAGTAACTACTAGTAAATAATGCTATTTTGTCAGATGTTTTACAGGATTTGGCTATAAATAAAGGCATTTTAGTATGGTGTCCTCAAATGGGTCCAATGGGCTCATTACTAGTAATACATATAATAAATATAATTATTTTTTCTTTATATTTACAGGTTTAGTTACAGCATAAAAATGATAAAACAATTTTTCAGTGTTCCTAATGACCATTGAGGACTCGAGGAAGCCATTGAAATTATTTTGAATTAAAAAGATAATCCTGATGTTAGTTATGATCTTGGTGGCCGTTCCTCCACATCCGACTGTTCTTATCGGTGAAGAAGAGGTGATGAACACTATATTCAGAAGAATAACCTTCCTCGTGATACCGTAGTTTGAGTTGAAGTTTTTGGGTCCCGAAAATACCAGGAATGGGACAGCAGGATGACAAACCGTTACAGAAACATAGGCGAGTTGAAAATCAGGCACTATGACTCTCTTTACCCATTGGGAAAAGTAAAAATATATATGCAGGAGCAGAGGGTAGAAAGGTTGACGTTGACATTCCTTATAGCTTCCAAAATTACAACAAAGGTATGGACGGAGTTGGTCAAGCTGACCAATCAAACAGATACAGAATAGCTCTACGAGGCATAAAATGGTGTTGGGAACTGTTTCCATAGATGCTAGATTTAGCTGTAGCAAATGCTTGGCGCCTTCATGCTCTTACCGCTGATAACAGACAAGACCTTCCCTAATTTCGCCGATGTGTTGCAAGGTCGTATTTGAGGAGTGTTGGTACTGAGAGAACCGATGGAAGGCCTCGTAAACCATCCTCTTTGGTGCCAGATATCAACCTAGATGGTGTTGGATACTTTCCCCAGATACTACAAAGTCAGCTACGATGCACCGAATGCCACATGAAAGCACGTTGGCAATGTAGAAAATGTATTATTACAATTTTGCATCGAAAATAATTGTTTTGAAATATACCACAAATATGCCCATTGGACCCATTTGAGGACGGTGTTTTTTTTCTCATAAGGAAAAATATTTTAAATTCTTTTTTCTAATATAATGTCTAATTACCCACCACTACACATGATAATATATTTATACTTGGTAGGGTACCCAAGTGAAAGTTTTACATAAATGGGTAAATTTTCTGTCGCTTAGTCGCCGAAAACTGCTAAAATGTGACGTTTTTTAAATTACCAAGCGACAACAAAAGTCATCCTAGCGGTATGAGAGTATGATCATTCGACGCGGAAAAATTCGCTGATTTCAATGATATATATAACTCAATATCGCCCAAAATGTCGCTTGGTAACTTTTGCCTTTCAAGCGTCGTTATGTATTTTAAAACATCTTCCATTTTTAGGGTTCCGTAGTCAACTAGGAACCCTTATAGTTTCGCCATGTCTGTCTGTCTGTCTGTCCGTCCTCGCTTAATCTCTGTGACCGTTAGCACTAGAAAGCTGAAATTTGGGACCAATATGTGTATCAATCACGCCGACAAAGTGCTAAAATAAAAATTGGAAAAAAATGTTTTATTAGGGTAGCCCCCCTATATGTAAAGTGGGAAGTGTTTTTTTTTTTAATTTTAACCCTAATGTGTGATATATTGTTGGAAAGGTATTTAAAAATGAATAGGGGTTTACTAAAATCATTTTTTGATAATGTCAATAATTTCGGAAATAATCGCTCCAAAAGTAAAAAACAAAGCGTCCCCCCCCCTCTAACTTTTGAACCATAAGTTTAGAAAATACGAAAAAAATCTGAAAAGTAGAACTTTATAAGGACTTTCTAGGAAAATTATTTTGAACTTGGATGGAAACAACAGATGGAAACTGCAGTTAACCAATATAATTTGGTCCCTGAATCGTATGAGCGCCTATACAATCCAGAGGTCAAGTTTCATTTGCCCGTATTTTTTTTTTAACTTCGTTTACATAATATTTTATTATCCTGAACGTATCTTTTTTCAAACAAAAAAATAATTATTAAAATAGGTTCTCGCAATTCAAAATTACCATCGAAAACTTCTGGCACGTCTATGTATTAATTAGTAACCCAATTCATGAATTTATAGTTTTCAAGAACTAACACTTATTGTGACGGACGGGAAACTACGGAACCCTACACTGAGCGTGGCCCGACACGCTCTTGGCCGGTTTTTATTTATTTTATCAAATACTTCAAATCTTTACGACTCACTAAAACTATCAAAAGAATGACGATTTTAAGCAGTGATATAAATTTGCAACAAAGTATGCTATCTTCCATGAGTGAACTAATAAAGTTTACATTCTGATCGTCGAGTACTTATCTTTATAAAAACTTTATTTGCGATAAATTTTCTGTAATGTACATAATACCTACTTTGTTAGGTACCTACAGTTTTACAAAGCGTATCTCTGCAATTTGTTACAACATATGCATGCAGTGCGAAAGATATTATGCTTATCTTTGTGGAATGTATTACTATTACAGTTTATGCTGTTTTAGTTCTTATTAAATTCTAGCTTGTCCTGTTCTCCTAGTTTTTTCTGACTCAGTCTAGTTTTGAAGGCTTGAAGTAATAAATAGACAAAGATATATTTATGAAGTTAAGCAAGAATAATTTAAAAGCTATTAGTAGCGAGAAATTATGGAGAAGCTCTTTAAATAGTTCTTATTCTTGAAGTTATCAAGAAGTTTTATAAAAAATATTTTATTGGGTATGTAATAGCAACGTTTTGTAATAGATGCTAAGTGATTGATGCTTGTTTCAAATCAACCAAGTAAATGTGCGAGTGGTAGTTGTAATTCAACTACTAATTTCCTTTTACAGAAAGTCATTTCTTACTTTTACGTCGTCTCAGTTTATACTTTTTTCATGGGTCTATAAATCAACCGGTGCCGCCTATGATTTAAGTATCCTTTTTGGGATTTAATTTACAAGCAATTAAAATAAATTTAAATGTAGACTCATAAATATTTCATTTGGTATCTTCAATAATGATAAAAACTAGTGGATGACATTTAATTTAGAGATAAGAAATCGTTAAATTTAGTGCATTAAAACTTGTTTAAATTAAAAGTATATTTGCGAATGTAAGTCGGCTACCGAATTGAATTTTGATTAGAACTTCTCTGAATATCGTATCGAGTAATTGACCTATGAATACATCAACATTATTTACGAGTATGCTACTTATTGAAATCCGATTTTTATGTAACTACGAAATGTAATGTCATTTCCTTTTACGTAATATTTGATTACTTAACCCAAACCTAAAAATTGTTTCCATAGGTATTTAGATTATGAACTCATTATAGATGTCAGAAAGAGTCTCATTTTTTTAATTTAAGCTGGCCCTGCGGCTGTTTTTTAATCTTATAGATGTTAGAAGCGTGACTTGCGCGTTGTTACCAATTCGCTTATATCCATTAAAGGGTAGATATTTGCTGGCATTCATTCTGGTTACTTTTACAAAGAACGTTTTAGACTCGAACATTACTCGTTCGTTACAACAAATCTATGTCATTTATCCATCAATAAGCCTAATGTACAGTTTCACATTCAGTAAAACGATTACAAATGTCGGTGACAACTAAATGGTGTAAATGAATATATGTATAGTGTGGCAAAGGCATATCATATTTAATTACGTTGTGCGATGTTGATGAATTGTCCAGATACTCCAAGCTAACGTTGAGACGGTCTGGTGGCATTCAGGTCGCATGTGTGGCTACGGCCCATTGCGGACGGACTCTGGACTCAATGAGCTCTGTTTTATTTCAAATAAAAACATTAATGCTTTGCAGATTAGTTTGAGATGAGGCTCATTTATGATTAAGTGTTACAATTGTTCCTGCTGTCTGAGAATTGAGATTGGAAATATGGAATGTATAAGTAATTAATGAATACCATATTTACCTATTATATGTGTTTTAATTATCTTCTACAATGTCAGATGTGGTTAAGTTAATCAACTTGCCAGTAAAATAAAACTGCGTTGTGTCTTGGTATTTATATTATTTCTAGCGCAAACCTAGCTGCTACCTACTTGAACATAACTTTGCTTATAATTAAAGCTATAACCCTTGCCATATCTCATTAAGATCGGTTTTTCTATTTAGTTGTAAATTATGTTGAAAAGAGTTACACTGAAATTTTCCGAATTAGAATTAATTTATTAATTTATCAGTAAAGTTGTGTTCAATATAAAAGTTTAACGATGTGTTTATGCTGAAATAGTCGATGCATAACTATATCAAGGTTTTTGTGGCATAAATAATGTACACCGGGATGATTTTGTAGGTATTACGTTATATTGCATACATTGTATCGAACATAACGGATACCGTGAAGTACTTAATATCATATTTTAAGTAAGTACGGGTTATAAACTGTATACAAAGGTTGTTTATCGCAACATCGACCTTGATTTCGTAAATGTCACTGTATTTCAAGCGTCGATTAATACTTGTTAATAAAACGAGCATTGGTTTTTACCCGACTGACAGGACGGGTATTGTTTTTCGTGCGTATCTTGTATGTTTGTAAATTTCTTTATTCCCACGTTTCTTCCAAACGGCTGAATGGATTTAGACAATTAAGGTATCGTTAGATTCTGCTCAAAAACCCAAGTGTCCTTAGATAGTCCTTATATTATAAAAAAAAAGACAAAACGGCGGACTTTTGGCGCCAAATTGTAAAAAGTTAGAATTTTTTTTTAACGAAACATAATTATCGAGTATGGTATCAAAATAAAGGGAATCAAAAGGAGATTACATAAAAATATATTCAAAAAGAGATTATACATTTTTTAATGGTATCAAATTGTAAGTAGTTAATTTTATTTTTTTAACCAAACCTATCGAGTAGAATATCAAAATAAAGGGAATCAAATGGAGATCACAAATATATATACATGTTATATATTTAAATTGAATCAGGAATAATAAAATTACAACCATTTTTCGGTCTTTTTAGTGCGTTGCTTATCTGTTAGATTTTTGCAGTCGGGTTATTTTAATTTTTAACTTATATTTACTTGTTTCTTATTAGCCTTATTAATAAAGGGTAAGTTTGAAGTGTATTTGTTTATGTAAGACGTTTGGACATCGGCATCAGTTCAATAACTTCTAGAGGATTTAAGTTGGTGCTGTCTACGTAACAAGTTATTGTAGAGTTCACTCAAAATTTTATTATTTTTGCTAGTCATATTCGTAGCACATTAATTATTTGTCATAAAAAATCAACTACTTATGTATTTTTCTTGATTAAAACTTTCTGTAAAACAAACGCTATGTTTTGTAAATCAATTTGTTTCAGACGTACCTATCGTATCTTGTTCCCAATAAAGTTATTCAGCAATTCATAATTGGAGTCCATTCACCCGTGACTGAAGTCGGTATTCAATTACAATATGTTCCAAAATAAGTATACGCACCAGACGCTGTACATATGAATAGCTATTAGAATGGATGTAGGCCACACGGCTTCTCAATGGGGTATGGAGACTAAATGGTAATGACGTCATGACCCCAGAGAACTGTCGAGTTACGTTACGCTTTATAACTTTCCTTGTGATAATAAAAACAAACAACTTGTATTGAATGCGGCACGACATTGGCATGAAAATTTTTTATAGAGTGGTGTCGATTTTGATTTATATTGCGGATTTTTTTTTTCTCTTGCGATTTTGTGCTATAATAATGGCAATTGAAGCCACGGCCTACTTGGTAGTAAGAAGTTATCACAATTTTTCTTAGGCTGTCCATTACCACCAAAATTAAAATGGAAAATGAAGAAACATTTTGAGAGCGTAGGCGTGTTTTCATGACTTCAATATTCGTAAAGCTTCCTTGCTACAAAATACATAAAGAATTGGCTACAAATCAAATAAGAAAAGCATCGAGAACCGAGACCGGTAAATGTAGGGATCTCTCAAACATATTGTGAATTGGCTACAAATTGAAGTTAAAAGGTTGGCGACACTTTTATGGTCGCACTACATTTGGTATAAGTAAGTAATTTAGTTGTATTTCTTCAAACACAGGAATACTATACGGTATTATATTTTATTATATAGTATTATATTAATATTTCGTGATACCGGTACGTACATACGTTATATCTTTTACGTACGTATGTAACCCAGAGATAGCTGATAAATATAATAATTATATTTGCATTTAGAATTTCTTCAAATAAAGCCAATAATTCTACAAAACTTTGGCATTTTGACTGACGTTTTATTGATCATTTTCTGTGATTAATATAGCAAACAACCTTCTAATACAAAGTATAAACTTAATAATATAAACACAAAACTAAATGTAAATTGTAGATTGTTAAAGTGGGACAATCATTGTCAAACATTCGCTATGGCAACGGTGACGGTGCCTTAATTAACCGTCCAATGTACAAGGTAATTTTGCGGTGTTACAATCATTACGTTTACTGGTATAACTTAATAATAATTTAGCTACGCAAAACGAGAACAGTAGGCCTAATATAAATCAAATTTCAAAGCTTTACATGAATTTATGTACTTATTATTTAAGCAGACGCTAGTTGGCCTTCTTCTTGATTGATTTGAGCACGAATGTAGTCCTACATATGGCATGTTATGAGACGCCCATACATAATATTGGAATTGTAGGTTTGTGGTAGGCTTAATTAAGTAATTTCATAAAAATATCTCTATATTTAGGATATTTGTGTCCTTGTACTTTATGGATTTGACATTATCACTATACATATACTAGATATTGCCCGGAGTTTTGCTCCCAAGGATCTTTGTTTGACCACTGGTCAGTTGCTATTGGTCGTAGCGTGATGTTATTCCTATTCCTTTCGATATGCTATCAAACACAAAAATATTTTTTTAATTCGGTTCAGTAGTTCCTGAGAGAGTTTGTTTGTTTGGTTGCAGCGCGTTCAACCAAACAAAGAAACTTTTCAGCTTTAGAATATTAGTAGAGATTATCATGAGATTATCTACAATATTAAATTATCTACATAACTTTTAATACTGTCATTTCTTTTTTAGTACCGTATCGCTATCTTCATCATCATCCATCCTTATCTGCTCACTGTTGGTGGCCCTCTGTCCCGTTCTCTGTTAAGCTCATCATGTTTACCTTCTGTCTTCTTATGTCTTACGATTACCGAACCAGTCATCTTGTTCAACTGCTTGTCGTTGGTGTTGTGACTACTTTAATCCCTGTAATGCTATAGCACACCTAAATGTTATATGGGAAGACAGCTTCCACTTGACTAGGTATAGTAGGCTAAATTCCACATTCTTTGGAGGAGACTCGTGCCCAGTAGTGGGACGTTTATGGGTTGAAATGATGAATGTAAAATAAGTCCTTAAAGTCTTATTAAGTCCTTTAACGTTGCTCAACGTCCCTATGACACTCACTTTAAGGATATTTATAGAGTTGTCTACGTGAGTGTTTTAAATTAACATGTAAATTCTTTGTAAGCACGTAATTGAATTTCACTCCTGGCAAGCCTTTATATATATATTACGTATATGTTAACAATGGATGTGTGTAAATGGTTATAAATAAGCAGAGGGTTTTTCTTAAGACTTACTTATATATATAGTATAGTGCAAAGAATGAATACTTTTAAAAAAAATATCGGTTACTTAGACTTATAACGGTGTTTTGAATGTTGACACATTATTTCAAAGGGTAAATCTATCTGCACATTATGTTAATTTTTATGTATTTTTAAAATATTACAGTCTAGTCAAATTTATTTATAGCTCTACTGTGTATCTAAAGCATTGTTGAATGTGGATTTTAGTTGACATTCTATTTTAGTTTGCACAATATTTTAATTTATCAGTAACTAACTTCCGTTCGGGGCTTCCTGGTTGGTCCAGTGGTAGTACAAGTGATTGCTAACCACGAGAATCCGGATTCGCTTCCACCCAGGACCAATCTTTGTGTGATGAACATAAAGGTTTGTTCTGTGTCTGGGTTAAATTTTTCTATAATATGTATGTATGTATGTATTTCCAAAAAAAATGTATTTAAGTAGTATATCAGTTGTTTAGTACCCATAACACAAGCAAATATAATTGCTTACTTTGGGACTAGATGGCGCTGTGTGAACGTGGTAGAACATTATTATTATTATACTATGTTTGTATACTTATTATAAAGCTCAAGAGTTTGTTTGTTTATTGGTTGAACGCGCTAATCTCAGGAACTACTGAACTGAATTGAAAAATATTTTTGTGTTGGATGCGACACATGCACAAATAATTATCCCGTCTACAAATAATTGTTGACCGTCTGGAGTTACCCTCAACATCTATATTCCCAAAACTCTTATAGATATATATAATACTCTTACTAGAATTTAATTTGAATAGGCTTTTGTCTTTAAAAAAAAAAAAAAAAACAAAAAAAAAAAATTGAATTAACATAGTAAATATAATATTGATATTATGGTCATTTATTTTTGAGGCTGACTGTACTCTGTATCTGTTAATTCTATCTTTATAAAGGCTTCCGACACAGGGCTTCTTGTATTTTATTTTAATTTGCCGTACTCATTATTTTGATGCTTTGATATGAATGAACCCACTAGTCGGCGGAGCGATCTTGATTATTATCGAGACTCATACGCGCAATACATCATCTCAGACACAAGTCTTTAATACTGTGGTTTAAAGTATCTTTAATAACATACCAAAGGACGTGACACGATTAATAAGTATGCTCCTATTCGATGTTAGCAAATTAATCTAAAATATTTATCCAATACTGGTCTAGTGATAATTACCTAGACTACATTCAGGAAATTCATTATTCTTTAGTTTTTAATCAATATAGACAACAGCCTATTCAAATTAAACGTTTATTATTTATTCACGTCCTTAATACAGTTTTTAATCAAACAATCTATACCAATAGCTGTTATATCGTGATTTAATTGAACACAGCCTTGAATATATCACAACTTTCTGCTATGTTACGTTTATGAAATACGAAAGAGCATACTTTACACTCATATAGCTAAGTTTGTTTCATTAAGACCAGCTGTTAATTCCGTTTCATTTGGTCATTCCTTCGCGGTTGCTTCTTCTTCGGGTAAAAATATCTCTCCAGATATATCTATCCGTGTCTCTAAGGTTTGGAATTTTGTGGTTAAGTGCGTGACTGTAGTCTTTTGTTTACTGTTAGCGATATTTTTAGTTAAGAACGTGGTCTTTTAGTAATGTGAACTATTTCAAATGTGTTTTTATTTATGTGTTTTGTGGTCTTCATTTAATTTTGCACTTCCTTTGACTTTTGCACAATATAACATAGTGTATAATAAAATAAAACAATTTAATATTATAATGAACTCGTTATAATTTAAACATTAAGGTTTAAGTTTTTACCAAAGCGTATCTTTTGACCCCGTTATTTACTGAGCAGTGTAATAATTTTTGCTTTATTTACCGATCTATATTGTCGGTGGAAGTATATTTCAACACTCTCGAAAATGGTGAAATTTGTGTGAAAGTAACTACTTTTTGAAGGTACTGTTCGATATCAATATAAACGTGACCTGTATTAATTTTCATACGAATAATAAACATTTTTACTATATTAAAGTGTCACAATTATTATTAACACGTGGTTCTTTAATTGAAATTAATTAGTTCATTAAAAAAGAAACAAATAAACACAAAGATTTGTTATGAATAAATTTTTTAAATTCTGTGATATAATAATAATGAAACAAAAAATACTTACGCACTATCCTTGATTACAAAACTTGAAATTCAGCACTATCCTGAACTGTCCAATTAGATCGGAACGTAAATCACATGTCAAACACAACACGATAGTATTTCGAAGAGTATATCCAGGAGCACTCAAGTCACAGAGTCACGCAGCGGTCGTGAGTTGTCGTTATCAGTGCGAGGCGCGTAAAGACATGCGGATCGATCCCAATGCGGGAATGTTTTGATAAGGGCGGCGCGAGGTGGCCTGAGGAGGTACGGCTGGCTCGGTGCGAGGAGCGATAGCCTCGGTGCGCGCGACGCGACTGACTGCCCGGCTCCCGCACTCGCCGCTCCAGCCACCACTATCCTCTACTCTACAGACACCCGCTGTGATAAGCCAACCTCCGAGCGCACTGCACGCGACAAGTGCATTCATTCATTCCACACCGTTTCACTCATCCGATTTAACAATTCAAACAATGGATTTATGAATAAAGGCGGGCATGATAACAACCCATGTACCTATTGTTTTCGGAACACATTGCGTCTTTGTAAATTACTCTATTCAAACCGCAATACTATGAATGACAGCTTTTTACTAATTACTAACTACCTACTTGGTTATTCAACTAAAATAATGATTCATGAATGAATAACGTGAGCGTATTGTTTGATTTGTTTATTGTTATTATACAATCATTGTTTTTATTCTAAATACCTAATAAATCATTGTTACAATAAACTACATTGTAGTCACTTTATAAATATCTTGCTAATTAATTAATTACAAAACACTTCATTAATGAAAAGAAACTTAATTAACAGTTGAGTTAATTATTTATCTATCTAATCGATTACATCAATAGACCCATTTTTCTGCCAGAGATGTAGATTATTAACGTTGTTGTATATGTAAAATCCTATTTTGTATATTTAAAGGCTAGATTGTTTATATTAACTAAAGCTATGGAATATATATATTTTTTTAAATACATCAGTTTAAAACAAAAAGGAGGGTTCGAGGAAAATTTCAATGTTACCTTTGTTTCACATAATATCAAAATAAGGAAAAGACGGTTTAAATAAAATGTAAAAATATTTGGCTTCTTGCGAATACCTTCTGATCTCCGAGGATTTACCTGTCATAATTTATGTGGCAGTCAAAATGATGTTCAAAAGTTAAGTTAAACATTTTGTTAGCTGTGGCATATTATCTTTGTTCAAAACACCAGCTCCTCGACCCATTCAAGTAATAATAAAAAAGAGTCGAATAAGAAATCTCGTTTGTTACTATAAAAGAAAAAATATACGTCAGAAAAAATCTGTTTTTTATACTGTTTTCTCTAAGGAATAAATCACAGAAAACATAATTACATAATATTATTAATTAAACTGAAATTGTAATTATTATTATAGCTTTTACCTACTTTTACCCATGTACAGCATAGCATGGGTTGGTTTGTGCCAATTTTATTCAGGTTCTTTTAATATTATAATTCAATGATTTTGTACTAATTGGACCACATTCTTGTTAAAAATCTTTAATTGTTATTATTATTTTATAGTCTTTGGTTTCGTACGAATAAACAATTAACAGGCAAAGTAAGTCTAAGTAATATTACTAATTACTCTAATTAGTATTCATTAGAATAAGGATTATACAATATTAATTAGGAATGACACATGCTTTAACATAGAAAAATTAAGTGTGACAAAAGCTATAAAATGTCTTTATTTTGAAATAAATGTTATATTTTTTGTTGTAAAGATTTTCACAATAAACTATTATCATAAAAACAAATATTTTATGTCATATTTTTTATAATTATAGAGTTATATTATTATACTTTCTATTTGCGATAACATTTATTAAAACAATAAAATCTGCAATAACTTACTAAATATATATAATATTTTAAACTACAAATAAAAACTACCTAAATGTATCATTAAATTTAAAAAAAGAGGAAAAATTACATATTAAAATTTGCGATTATTTTCACTTCCAAATATCGTAAACAACCAGTTACGAAATTGAGAAAAAGTAACATAATGTTGGTACATTTTAACGATTGTCGATATCCGCAGACTTTTGTTAATTTTCATAAAATCTTTACGACATCGCCACTTTGCTTAAGTGTCTATTATCGTACTTTCGAGTTTTATACTTTGTTACTAAGTACTTTCCTTATCAACATCTGATTTTAATTCCCGCAGGGATTTTCTGATAGACTCAAACTTCTAACTTACCACACACATTACGTTTCTCCGTTATCTTAGTTAGCTTTGTGGATTTTCATACCCATGTTATTTCAAGATTAATATCTTGAGATTATGTCATGCTTAATAAAATCTTACTACTGGCTGCTGGTTTTATCATTTACGAACTTAACTTTAAACTGTACTTGAAAATGTACTATGTAAAAGTAGATTAGTGGATTACAGAATAATGTTTCATAACTTAATACAGTCACACGTCTTTAAAATCCCCGAAAGGGGAAGGAAGAGGTGTATTGCTACCACATTGTACCTACGTTAGCTCTAACGTAATAAAGGATGGGCCTATTGCCATTATCTGGACACATTTCCATACACTCTGGGGGCTTACTCTAAAATATCTGAATTTCGACACTCGATTGGTCGGTTTTGATGTCGTTGTCAAACGTAAGAAAATTTAGATATGGTCGCTGTCACTTTCAAACACTTGACAGCGACATCAAAACCGATTAATCGAATGTCGAAATTCAGATATTGAGAATTGTATTACAGATATTTTTTTACAACTCAAATTGAATTTACGACTCAATTTTAATGCGATTCAGCAAATTTTGCTATAAATATTTTCATCTATGGAGTTCAAAAATTCATTTTTAAATTGTGTCTATAAGAATATCGCATTATCTATCAGCAAAACTAATTGAAAAATCTGATTGAGTTTTCAGCAAAGGAATGAAATTCAAATATGCGGAACAGTTTCATAAAACTTTAAGCAGAGATTTAAGTATTTGAATCATAAATTTATGTCTGAGTTAGAGAACGGTCGAAAAAATCTATTTTTGTAGTTACACAGACATGATTTATAGAGAGAACGTAAGATAATTAGGTAATTTAAATACTGTTTTATGCTTTGAATATTATGACTGGTATACTCGTACTTATACATAACATAACTATCTCGCATATAATCAGGTATCTTACGTAGAGGAGACACGGTTGGGCAAGCAGGGGTACGTCCAGAAAGTTTTCAATGACCTCGTAGTTCGATTAAAAAATCTAATGTTCTTCTTTTCGTCCTTTAAAAAGCTATGGTAGGCAAATAGAGTAATGACGCCAGCTGCTTTTATTTTGATTTTTTTTAAGTAAGCGTTGTTTTCTTTCTTTCAACTGCTTACTTAACGACTTACGATTCATGATTTTATTAATCCTAGATGTACTTAAACACTACATTACTTTTACAGCCGCAAAATTAGTTTAGCTGTTTGATTAACTCACCAGTATAATTGGTATTCATGAGCTCAGTAAAGTATGCGTTTTTAAGTTCGTTTCATTAGTAACTAAATTCGTCTAGATTTGAAATAGCATAAAAAGAAAGATTATGCTCCTTTTTTAATAACATTCTAAATACTTAAGTTAAAAAGTTTATTAAAAAGTAATACAAGTTTTGTGTCTACAATAAGGATTACAAGTATATCTTGTTTATTCTTGTTGCATAAAATAAAACATGTTATATACCTACATACGTATTAAGTATAGAGGTATAGTGAGTGGCATTGACTTGTCGTGTTGATATTGACTGGTCCTGAACGCATATTAAATCATTGCTGTCCGTAGATTCACACGTTTTGTGGCCGCATCACGTATTTCATTTAATTTAACTCAATATAGAACAGCAGATGTCTAGCTATTTATTTATTTTTAATAGTATATTTTTAGGTCCCGTGCGATAAAAAAGAGCTTATAAAGTCTTAGTTATGTTGATGGGAAATATTAGTGTAATATGTAATGAATTTATTTATAGGAATTTATCCAGGCACCCAAGGCTTCCAACTGTCACTGGGTTGTCGGTTGGTTGAGTCGGTCCATAGGCAACTAACAACAGAACAATTAAAAGATTCGGAAACAAAAATAATTGAAAAAATCGCATCAAATAGCCCTCTGATAGCAAAAATGCATTCAATTAGTTTGTTTAAGGCGTATGATGCTAGAAACGCATTTGAGAAATTTCGCAGATAATGATTATTATTATGAGGAGGCACTAGACACTGACCGCATTGAGGCGATTTCGCTTGGACTGGCAAGTATATCTAATAACGTAAATTTTGAGTCTTTCTCACACGTTACATGGTCCAGAGAGCTGTCTAACCGTTACTCGTTAATTATCCTAGAGTTTTGTCCGACTAAAATTGTGAAATGCATGCTTGTTTATACAAAGGAACCGTAAATTCATAGTTACTTTTACGGATAATGTGCAAATAACTGGCCACTTGGAATAACAATTTTGAAGAAATTAATTTTTATTTTCTTCAAAATTTATTTCACTTTGACTGAGAGTCATGTGGCTATTTTCTATTGCCTCAAATAACAGACTAGGTTTCATGGTAAGTGGTAACCACCAACCATAAACTCGGCAATAACAGAAAATCTTTCTGCCCCTCTTTCGACTTTTTGATAGAATTGCAAATCGCAATTCTATCAGCTCTTTTCGTTTCTCTTCTACCTAGTGAATAAAAATGTTTAGCAACTATTTTTGCAGTAGATCGCTTTAGTTTTGGCTATTTTTTAATCTTTGTTATACCTATTGTAATTATATATGCAAAGAAACTGGGCCGATGTACTAACAGTTATTGTAACATAACCACGCAGCGTAAATATTCTGTAGCGTGTGCAGCCTACATCAAGCAACTAATCTGAAAGGCTGTTTGCTTGTTTACTGTAAGATACATATTTTGTAAAGATTTTAATAAAATATTACGCAATGAATAAAAATACTCGCACTAGGCCAGCGTGTGTGGATTATGGCCTAAAACTCTCTCAGCTAGATAGAGGAGAGGAGACCCGTAACAAATAGTGAGATTTTAATGGGTTGCTGATGAATGAATTACGCAATGATGAATAGTGATTTTATTACAGACGCCATGAGAGTATGTCTTAAAAAAGTACTTTTCATGATTCCAAATAAGAAATAGTAAATCTTAAAATCATCTTTCTAAGATATATCAAAATAAAATGCTTGCTATCGTTTCAAATGGAATTGTAAAAAAACAGAACCCAGATGACATAAACGAAGAGTGGATTTAATGTAATTTTGTGTAAAATATCGCCTTTAATTTGATTTGTGTAACTGTAAGACGGAAGAAATGCTCAAAATATTTGTCTCTCTTTTCATTTTTACCGCAAATATTTTGTTTTTGTTATAAAGTCTTCTGATAAATAAACGTTATATTATAAAATTCATTTCTTCGAGCATAGAGTTCCAAATTACGTATTTATTACTTCTCATAGCTAAGCATTGCACGTGTTTGTAGTTTATATTAATTCGAAACTAACGGTAACTTAATATACTCTCACATTTACACGGTAACACTTTGTGACTTAATTTGATTATGTATTTAATTTATTTGTGACGGTCTCACGAAATTACGAACTTGGAATTGAAGGTATATAATGCAGTAGTAAATTTGTAATTGATTTTGATCGAAACCTTGACATGCAAGCATTTGTTAGTAGGTGTCATGGTAAAAATTTGTAGGGTGAAATATTTGAGACTGAGGTTCTAATTTATATTTTTTATCAATTTATATTTTTGCCTTGAAGAATTGCAAGTAAAACATGACGAGCTGCTCTGCAGTCGCATAGTAAAGATTTTATATAATCAAAGCTAACATGACATGTACATACAAAACGGATATCATGTAGATTCTACACAATAGTGTTGTTTGTCTTGTTGGTAGATATAATAATATATAATAGAGAAATACTGAAACTTTATCTGTGGCAGTGCATAATTTCCTATTTATATTCTTACTTAAGCATACTTTTCTTACATAAAATCATCACTTACGCAACAGCTCTAAAAAAATAAACTCTTCAGAAGACGCAACAGTAACAATCTAAAAACCTTTCTTAATTAGGGTCGACGTGACCCAAATAAGGAAAGGGATCAATTTGCACTGTAGTGGTTACCGTAGCATCTGTTTTCTTCGACTAGGTACCCCAAAACTTTTAATGATTTGATTGTAGCCGTAGGAAACAATACATTCAGCCAGTAGTATGAAAACATGCGCATATATGAGCATGAAAATATTGTTCTTAGATCGTTCTCACGGCAATAAAATTCGGAGTTTTTTATACTCTACTGTTATAGTTATGTAATATCATAAAAATTGTGGTTACAACTTTTTGTCATATAATGTCGAATAAAAAATGTCCTTGGCGGCCGAAGTATATTGACCACGACGTAATTCCAGCGTTGTGTGTGTACTAAAAATAAAATAAAACTATATTGCATTCCTAGTTATTATACTAGCGACGAATATACTAAGTTTGTAGAATAAAACATGACAAGTTGCCGAATAAGGCACATCTCCGGAAAGATGGTCACAGTAAATACCATGTCCCGCTAATTGCTTAACACAGCAAAACTCTACCAATTTGTCTGGCATTTATTCGCTCCGGTATAACAAGATATAAAAATGGGATGGTACACGCATTGCTAATATCTTTTATACATGGGAATAGTTTAAGCATCTTAAACTAGTACTGTATTTGCACAGTCGGTACTGCGTTGCAATGTATTGGTTGTTGAAAGTAAGCTAAGCGTCATTGTTGTTAAAAAAAATTGCACTAGTTTCCTTCATTTGTTCTTATCTGTCGGTTATTTACTCTTAAGAAATTGTTGTTGTTTTTTATTCGACACAATATGAACTCCGTCATATTAGAAGTATACCTTACGAAATGACCCGTGAAACGGTTTGTTTACACAGGCCGATATCAGCGAGCAAATGAGTTTGGCATTGAAATTTGAATGTGCAACGCATCCGAATATAATCGTATGTATCCGGAGTGTTTCTTGCGTTTTCGGAAACTAAACACTTAAAGGACGTTACGATGTTACCTAGTAATTGTAGTATAAAGTAGTTACGCGTAATTAAACCTATATCTGCATATAAATCACAATCAACTATTGCTAAATGAAGATGTTTATGGTGGACTTCCTATGAAAGTTTTGCAACGGCGGACGTCGGCTTACGTTGCTGCAAATTATGTAGGTATGCTTAAAAATGTTCACGCCTTTATTTTCAGCCCGTGGCTCCATTCGCGTGGTACTTTGGATTAAAGTGGCCTATGTGGTATTAAATTTCATGTCGACCAACAAAAATCCATTCATAGATCCATCCATCTTAACTTTCGAATTAATAATATTAGTAGGAAGGGGATCAGTTCTATAAAAGACAACGTTTGTGCTAGAGTACTTGTCTTGCAGTGTCTTAAAAATGTACTCCTAAACATAGAACAACAATTTGTAATCTTTACAACAGCTTTTTGTTGACGCAAAAATACTAGTCTTCTGTGGCGATGAAACCCACAACCTTGTATTTATTATAACCTCATATTCTTCATATTAAAAAGGCAATCTTTACACTCAACTTATAAATTTTCATATCTATATCTATCTATACTAATATTTTAGTTGTAGTTTGTTTGATTGAACGCTGGGATCTCAGGAATTACTGGTCCGATTAGAAAAATTCTATTAGACTATATAACGTCACGCTACGATCAATAGGAGCTGAGCAGTGGCCAAATAAAGAACTAGTGTGTATGCAAATTAAGCGCACCGGACGTCCAAAGTTATGTAGAATTTGGTATCTAGTATTATGTTTTTATAATACTTTCAAACTTTAGAAACATAAAATATTGTGTAATATTGTGGTATTAATGTATGAGTTGATTATTACCGTGGTACTGCAATGAAATGTTGAGTAATATCCTCTAAGTTTACCTCAAAATAAATTCCCAAGTATCGTTAGATTAAGGATTCTTTCAAATTTGTTAGTCGGCCGTCTTCCAAATTGATAAATTTGATTAGACCTTTTCGTATTAAATTACTGTGAAATACAGCTTTAGTAATGTTGCCAACAAGATTTATTTCTATAACTGTTAGCAATAGTAATTGTACATATATCTATCTGGGCCATCATTACACAGGATAAGTGATGCGTTAAATCCTGATTTATGTCTGGTGTGCACGCGCTATGTACAACTGCATAATCTAATTTGTCTACGGCGATGTATTTAGACGTTAATATGAACTAAGTCTTTTGTAAGCCTTTTAAGGTTGCAATCGTGTCCTAAGGTAACTCTGTCAGCTCATTGCATAATATATTTCAAGAATTAAATATTACAAAATGCGATGAACAAATATACGTAAGGTGTAAACAATAACTGCATGATCCAATTAATTCCACTTTATCGTGACTAAACTGTCCTCAGTTTAATCTCAGTATAGTGCGTGTTATCCTTAACACGCATACGAGTGCGATGATGCATTTTTTGCATCTTTTGTCGGATGCTTTGAGATAATTTTAATTTTAATTTATGCCACGTGGTTGTATTACAATGTACGAAAGATGACTACAAAGATAATGAGTACAAACTCCAATTAGCCATGTGTGTAACACTTTGAATACGCAGCACCAGTAGTAGAATTCCGCGATACGTACGATTGTATTTCACGTCGTCATGGTGGTTGGTTAACTCACATTTAACTAGTAGAAATTGCTGTCGGTTTTGTTGCGTATGACGAAAGATTGATGTTTATTCGATTGACGAGGAATGTGCTTAATTAATTTATAGTTTCGATGTTTAAACCGCGCAGGCCTATATTTTTTCAGTTTCCGTTTTTATTGCGATATTGGTTTCTTCACAGACAATCAACGCGCCGATCAAAAATTTGCTAGGCTCCGATTAGTAACAGTTATAATGTATTTTAATGCAGTAATTTGGCAATATAGCATACCTATATGCGTTAGCCCGCCTCATAGTAAGCAGATTATAGGTACATTATTAATTAAAGATATATATTTTAACCAGTTGACGTTTTTCTTGAACTTTGCATCAAAATTGAATTAAAGTGAATGTAAGCGTGGGATGTAATTAATTAAAATTAGAACATATCAAGAATGATGTGGGCAGGTGGTACGAATGCAATGTCATCGGGATATCTGTAAATTGTTCATCAAAAACTAGGACTTATTTGCGAGATCGACAAAGTCGACAGTCTCACAATTAACCGGCTGAAAAATGTCACTCGACATCCTCAGAAAATAAAACATATCTGGACACCTGCCCTACACTTAAACGACTAACGAGTATTCAGTTCTGGACAAACTATTTAAACAATCTTGTTCCAGATTTTTTGTAATGTTTTAAGAACTAGTTTAATGCGTTACTTCTCACATCATTCCAGGATTAAGTATTCATTTGTTTCTTTGTATCATGAATATTAAATGGTCTAATGAAATCAATCTATATTTAAACTTCTGTACTAATACTATACAGAGGTAATGTTGGACAGTTCATGAGTTTGGATGTAGGGGGTAATCTTCATAAATACTAGTGCGAATTTTCACAAATATAATAATAGATAAGACTTAGAACAACTTAGACTTTAGCCGCGGACGAAAGCTAGTAGATATCAAATGTAATAATAATTTGAAAATGCACGACAACGAAAATTTGTATCGATTTAATAAATAATATTAGAAAATCTATTATTGCTAGCTTTCAAACACTTAGGCATTTTAAATACAGTAGTCATCACTGCAACCCACAAACATCCCACTGCTAGGCACGGGTCTCCTCCAAAGATTGTGTAGGGAATTTAGCCTACTATACCAAGCTGGCTAGACGGGTTGGTATAAAGTTATGTTTCAAATTTCAATTAAACATAAGGTTAGTCGCCTTTTAAGACACCCACAGGTTGAGATGGGGTAGTGACATTATGTATTCTTAATCCGTCACTACACGGAACATAGTAGTATTTTCAGAAAATATAGCTTTCAATTCAATTGATGAATTGTTCAGAACTGTCATTAATTTTAACTTAAGTGTATTTATAAATTTATCGTGAATGCATTTTTGGATACACATACGAGTAGATCATTAATAACTGCCAAAATACAAATCACATTTGTCATGTGTTTTTTTTTTATGTAAGTGACGTTTTGACAAAGATTTGTGATGTTCATAACTAAGGAGCTGATCTTTATTAAATTAATTATTAATCAGAGTCATAGAGACAATTATCATTTATGTAACACGTAATTGCAGTTTTTATTTATCTTTTAATGAATTTTTCATAATAACTTTTACTCATGAGATTACCGTTTGATAATATCCGTTCAATTCAATTATACAGCCAATACCGGTCAATTAAAAAAAACAGAATATGTTTGTTTACATTTTGCGAATAAATAAACATAATACTGATACTTACCAATGTCTCAAGTGAATGAACAATCAGATCAATATAAAACATCTGGTAAATGAGAGATAATTACAATGATCACATTTTACCGTATCTAGAGCTATGAATTATGGATTAAGTTTTTATACCGGGTATTCAGACAAAGAGGACGTAATAATTATATTTGAATATAACGTAGTGTTAGGTACATGCACATACTATTTTTATTGCTTTTTATAATTTTGACTTTTTCGTTTTTCAACAATTTGAATAATTTGAAACTAAAACGTGTTAAGTAAAACATTTAAAATGGGAGATTTAATTGATTTTCATTCAAAATGTTATATTTTTACATGTATAAGGTGTAAAATAAGCCAAACTTTGTTCAAAAGTTATGGATTTTGGTATTTTTCAAAAAGTCTTTTGATAATAGTTTTAACATTAGATAGTGCTTGTACAAATAACGCAGTATATATATATTATAAGTATTATCTGCTATTGGGATACGTGAAGAGCAAAAGAAATAGTTTTGCTGCGATATATTATACTAGACTCGTATAATAAAGGTATCATAGATTGGATTGTATAGATCTGTTTTGGTGGTTCGTTAACAACCAAGGCTCGTCAGACAATGCGTCGTGGCATTGGCGTGCTGCTCGCGTCCCACTGCTCACGTAACATTTCCCCAAAAGGCTTTAGCGCAGGAAGGGCCACTGACTCAGCGACCTTATGTGCTGACTGTTCGCTACCATACAAACACCCCACACGCCTTTCACGACGCTCAATAGACCTTAGACACAAACGTGGCGTAATAACTACTCATTATTGATTTGCATCTATCTACACTGCCTTGTATGGCTGCACGACAGGTGCCGGTAGGTGGATTAATTTATTTGTGCAGTTCTGCCTGTCATCTCTATCGGAATGAAAGTCATTGAATAATATTAGTTACGTAAACTGATTATTAACTTTATTTATTAGCGACATAATACATTTCATACTAATGCAATGATTGGATAGATAGCGTAGTAGTTGCAGTGTTTTTTTTTCTATTTAACACAAATACGGAATGAAATTAAATTGACTTTATTTCACGATTTCAATATTTGTTATATGTATCTTTAAGACATACAGCTCTTCCTCTTTAGTGTTGTATTCGAATGTTAACGTTTGGGGTAATTATTGTTTGGAGGACAACGCTGATCCACATGGCGCACAAAACTTAAAAAAAAAAGTGTTTATTTAGCTATATACAACATATTCTGAACGCTCGTATGATGTAATCTTCATCATAGAACAAACAAGCGAAGCCACGTGCTTGACTCGCGACTGCAATGGTTTCTAAGCCATGTGTTATCAGCATGGTATTACTATGTACAAATTAATGGTGACGTGAACGACCGTGTGGCGTAGTTTGTTGCACTCGAGCGGCCGCGTGTCCGTTGACACTGCGGTGCACTCGTCAAGTCGTCACTATTGCCGGGCCCGTTGCCTATGCCTGTGTCGAAGCAAGCCGAGCCGGCGGACTTTCTACAGCAATGATTCTCTCCAATTAACAGAATGATTGGCGGGCGGAGAACATCTTTGTCTACACACGCGACACACTTTAATCTTGTTACGAGTCATGCAATTTTCATAATGGTAATCATTAGATGATGTGTTAATATTTCCGTTGGGAAAACTATATTATTACGTTCATGATTAAGAGCATGTTATAAATAGGTATATTGGTGCAAACTTTCCCTTTATTAATAAGTGATTGTGCTTGAGAGCCGCTGGGAAACCTTATAACTTTATTATCCAATTAATGTGTAGTAAGTTATTGTGCCTGTTACATTATATTATTTCCTCCACAGTCCATAAAATACGTACCTAGCCAAGTAGACTACGATAAAAAAAAATCTATGTCGATCCGCTGATGTGGCTGGTGATTACTTTTACTGGATACTTAATTGCTTACTGCTTTTTGGCCTAAATTTTTATAGATGGAGATTGGAGAATCACTAAATAAACAGCTGTTTTGTACCTAGAGTTTTAGTAGACAACATTTATGCAGTACCAGGGTTGTATCTACGTCTTGTGTGCTAATACTAACTCTACACCTACATAGACAAGGTACACACCACGTGTTGCTAGAATTATAATGTTTGAGTGCGACGATTAGTTCCCAATCTATGTAATTTTACAAAATTTATTCAAGTTGCGTACAGTTACGGCATTTGGTCATATCGTAGTGCGCACTTTCACTTAGATATATGATTATACGTGCATACGTACATTATGTATGTGCAATGTGGCACCTACTACCATCAAATAAATACCTTTTATTATTTACACTAACATACCGTACAATTTGAATGTTGTGTACTGTGTTATTAAAACACCATTTGCAATATTTGACTGCTTGATTATGGTCGGTACTGTGATGTTTTGGTTTCGGTTTCGAGCTCCAAATATCCAAAAATCTAGAATTCTTCGTTTGGAAACGTTACTTTTGAGTCCAGAATTGTAGTCAGAATAATGTTTTCTTTATGGGACCTAACATTGTTATTAATACGCCGACCAAAATAACAGCTTGGAAAATAGGTGCGATGTGTACCTGTTGATAGTAAACTTCTGTTTTAAAATATTATATGTGAGCCTTCTAGGAAAAATTTGATTACCACTGAATACAATTTTTTATATAAGTAGATTTATATATAGTAAGCGGCAATTTATTGATAAGGAATCACCATTGTATGCCGTTTTCCACAATTAACTTTAGAGCCATGAAATTTCTGTACGCTTTTCATTAACTTGTTTTGTGGTAGACCTCTACAGTTACTGTATTATAGGTATGTGAATAGTAAAATTAGAGAGATAGCGTAAACCACGCTTACCATGTGTGATTAAACAACGTAGAATATATTTTGATGAGCATTATATTACGAGTAGGTATTTAAAGCTTCTAATTAAATTTATTACCTACGTACTGAACGCCAAAGAAGGAGCGATTAAACTCAGCGAAGGCTGATGAAGATTTTACATTAATATCTATTTATAGAGCATGGTCTTATAAAGTTTTGATCAAACGTTAAAAATATTTATTAAATTTTTATGAATATATATTCACTTATATTATATTAATTAAATGAACGGCATACTGTACACATGATTATATGTTTTGACACTATAGCTTAAACAAAATTTGTTACGTAAGTATTAGCGTTATAGTTTTTATGTTGTTTTTTCTGGAGATTTCCTTTCCCGTCCGTACCAATCTATATCAGCCAAAACTAATTCATAATTATATAAATTTATAGTCGATATTAATTTATTACTGGACTGGACATTGATCGTAATCGCACCCTGTCTGAAGAAAATAATTTCTTAAAGATACAGTCTTGTGATTTCGCATAAGAGTCGCCAGTTCATCACACAACCACGATATGTCGCATACCGCTAGTGGATATCTCTATAAATCTCTATAAATCGCGGTCTGTACTTACTCTAAATCCTTTTTACATTTTGTAGGAAATCTGGCAAAAGAGAATAGTGCTGAACTGTGGCCTATTTGGCGAAACGTGCGACCTACATATTTTATATTGTGTCGTTATTACATTACCCAAATCGTGTTGCGCAATATTCCCGATTCGACCCTCGTACCATCGTAATGCTCTACAAATATGTTTTTATTACGTATTATTTGTTTGTTTTTATGATGTTGCTCAAAATATGAGAACATATTTCCGGATGACAATAATAATATTTATTTATTATAACATAACATAACACTACATATGCTAAGAAAATGATTGTGTATTATAGTGATTTCTTCTTATCAAATCCTTTGTCTTTCACTTTTGTTGTGGTAAATTCTCTATTGATTGAGAAGAAAGTAGAAACCGCTGGAATGCCAATCTGTCTAGAATTCTTCGGAGAATTATGTGGCAATTATTACTTGTCCGCAAATAGGCATTGGCTTCGCGAAGACATTTGATTGAGGTCTTAAAGGCCCGGCGCGTGTCCGGCGGCGACCATCCAAGTGACTCAGCTGAACATCGGAATGTCATAGTTTCCTGAATCGGTCATTGATTGCCAATGTAATCGATAAGTGATTTTTTATTGTTGATCAGATCTAAGAATCAGAGCGGTGGTAGGTATCATAATTTATGATTGTGATTTAAATAAAATAAACTGTTCTATAATAATGTATAATATATTTTCCTTGTAGTCTATTCATTAGCCCTTATAACAAAAACGTAGTAGTCTAGTCCTAGACCGTGTAGTGACGGATTAAGAATACATAATGTCACTACCCCATCTCAACCCGTGGGTGTCGTAAAAGGCGACTAAGAGAGAAACCTTAAAGTTTAAGATATAAACAGACAAGAGCATTGTCAGAAAAGGAAAGTTCAAAACAAATCCTATACCAACCCGTCTGGCCAGCGTAGTATAGTAGGTAAATTCCCCCCACATTCTTTGGAGGAGTCCCGTGCCCAGCAGTGGGATGTTTGTGGGTTGAAATGATGATAACAAAAACAGTCACATATATGTATTTCTAATCTCTTTTCTTGAGATGTTGCAGCGTGAATAACAAGAACTGTGTGAATTTGTCAATATATTGCTAACCAATTAGTATACACATCAACGATATTTTTCAACATACAATATCATTGATACACATTATATAATTAGTTTCCTGCAACTTTATCCTTGTTGTGACCATTGGCTTCGTAAAGATGATATATCTATAGGTATATTAAATAAAGAATTACGCTTAGATACTATATACAACAAGTGGCTTGGAAATCTGAATAATATGAGGAGCCTAATGTCTAACAGTGGACGCTGATATGATTACGATGATAATTATTATGTTTTTGTGCCAAGTTTCATCTAGATCCATTGAATTTATCACCTTCACAAACTTTCTCATTTCTAACTTTATCTTAGCTATGATTTTCTATTTACTATGATAGTGCAATAACCGCTGGCCAAGAAAAAATAAATCCAATTTTTTTTTTTTTGCAAAATATGAGCCTACTTAGAAATAGTTTAGATGTTAGCAATTCTGCGTAACAACTCTTTAATTAGTAGCGCGGGGCGGTCAAGCGAGTTATGCGGATATAGCGCAACCGCGGCGCGAGTACAATGCGCGCGCTCCGCCACTGCGCCCGCGCCGTGCTGCCGCCGTCCTTCGAGGTCGTTCTACTTCCACGCACTGTATGACTGTAGGGCAACGCCACACAAACACGGCTCACACACGCACTAAGCAAAAACGAAAATCACTTTATAGCTCAACCTTTATAATCATTGACCGACACCGTTAAATCCCATTATATCGACCATGAAGGCTTCCATCGGAAACCATAATGATTACTCATAAGCTTTTATGTCTTACATTATGATATTACAACTAATTGCAATCTTGCTGTTCTATAATGCAATGATTTTTAAACGCTGAGTTCCGATTTACTTTATTATTTATGTTTAAAAGAACAGAAAAGCCATGAAACCAATGTGTTTCTACCGAGAATTCTGTACAGAATGACAATAGTCAATTCCTGGAAGCAATGCTAGGACTAAGTCGATTTATAACTAACTACAAAGAGTTCAAACTCATTATCTATGAGTATTAAATTACTAAGTTTACTGTGCAAATGCCTCAGTGATATAGTATGCTAGTAAAGTATCAATGGGATAATCTGACAGGACACAAAAACCTAAAATCGTTACACACAATTCAGTGCTACTCATACAAAAGCCGTAGAAAAATTGGATTTAATGTTGAAGTAGATAGAAGTTCAATCGGAAATATAGTGGACAATTTGTCCAATGTAAAGGGTAGCGAGTGTCAACAGATTGCCTTTATTACGTGAATTACGAAGCTGATGAGGCGGCCGGAGCCACGTGAAGGTAATGGCACCTTTAGATTACGTTTCGAGTGGAATTACCGACGCACATTCGCCCTCACATGTAATTGGTCATTCACTTCGTTGGATTCTGAGCGGTCTCACGTTGTATGGGAACGTCAGATTGATTCATTCAAACGTTTTCGATTAGTCTAGGTGATTCGTTGAGTAATCGATCAATTCCTATTAAAAGCATCCTTTGATTATTCACAGCGGGCTTTTGTTTGTAACTGGAACTGTTTATTGTCAGTGATCAGTGAAGGATATAAATGATATTGCAGCAATGAATGTAATTAAAGGGGATATGGATATGGTTAGTTCAAATTAAATAACAAATATATCATCATCAACATGAATGAAAACTTAAAGGTTGAACATTAATATGCCTACCACATAGGTAGGTAGATTTCAATTAACAGAAAATTAATGAAGCCTTTTTCTAGTAATCCATACGTATGGTAAAACAGAAAAAAAGAGCTTCCATTTCTTTATCTTTTGTGAATGCTCTCTTTGCACGCTGATTAACATTGGAGTGGCGACTTAAAATGTCATTATGCATATATAGCAACGTTAAGAAGCGATGTGTAACTGGATGTGTGGCAGTTTTGCACGCAGTGGGGTATAGTAAAAAGCGATCCCTCTATATTCCGTGAAGGCTCAAAGATATCCATGTTATTCACAGCAAGTACATTTAGATACAAAACAATGCGTAACTTACGTTCAAGAACGCGTAATTAAACCATAGAACCGGATCGTTCATGATCGGATGGCTATTCATCGTAAATGAGGTCCTTGCGGAGACGTGCTATTTCACTACCTAGCGGAAACACTATCGTGATGCCAGCCTATGAAAATATTTACCCACGACGGTAATAGCTCCCCACTAACACAGATAAATTAGACGAGGGATTCCTGGGACAGTAATAAGTTAGTGATAGGTAGTAAGCTACCACAAACTGATAAGATTCTAGGGCTATAATAACCATTAACTAAGTAAAGATATGTATTTCATAGTTAATTCTCAAATTTCTATTTTGTTTTATACTCGTATTCCAAAGCTGTCTTATTATCTCGATTAACTAAACCATGGTCTTATTAAAAGTGACTGCTAGCTATCCCAGACGTTATCGTTTAATACTTATCTACGAAGGTTATGGCGGCGATGATCTGGTAATGGTAGAAAATAAAGTGTCTCTTATATTACTTAGAGTGCCATCAAAGAGAAATGGGTTATTTATCGTCGAGCGATAACTTAGTTATAATATGTGTCACTGTCGTTTCATCTTAACGAGGTATGTTAGAGTGGATTCGTGTAATATTTTGAGAAATTACAGAAACTATATTTAACGCTTTTGGTGACAAGAATGGTACCAATTTGAACCTGGTTTTCACAATTAACCTAGTTCTTGTAAATTGCAAATGGCATTCATTCAATTTAAACTTGGACAATTCAATCGCAACTAAATTGTAGGAACTATTGTTTTAGAGTAAGGTACATACCAAATTTTACCGTAGTCCTGGTTAATCGTTGGTATATAGCAACATAGTCAGGACTGAAGTAGATCCAGGGCGCATTCCCGATTCGTTCCCTGTTGTTTTTGCGACTAGGCACTCACTAATGGGTACAGGTTTAGCTCCAGGCTCCTGAGTTGTCCATACGCGTTCTAAGGCGAACCCTACTCTTAAAATGACATAGCTTGATTACAGTGACGAGACGCTGCACAATGTTATCAACAAGAATCTATAAACTTTTCTATTATGTAAGATTTATTCTAGAAACCTAATTAGTTTTACCAATCCCGAAAAATATGGTATTTTTTAAAAGCAATCATATTGTAGTCTCTAATCTCGTTGAAAGTAGCCTTTTTACGTTGTCATTTGTTCGAAATTACAAAATATATTCGTTTTAGATTGAGGGGGAACCATTGGACGATTTGTTGGTCCTCATTTACAATTGAAGCGTGAAATTAGAAATGGTTCAAAAACTGCCGGAATAATATTTTGTCCCCTATCCTATGCATTTTTTACGTCGAGGTGTGAGAGAATTATACTCATCTTTCTAACCTTATTACACCTCAGAACTAGTGAGTATTACTTTTGTACACAGTTGTAGATATTTTTACAACAATCGATGAGTTCGTTGGTTCGTTAAAATTAATAGATATGGGTTAATTTAGTTCATAATACATACTATTATAACAATGTCTTGTCTTTCAGCTAAATGTTGTATTATTGATAAAATCATTTAAACATTATCACTTATAGTGATATATGCCTTAGAATAAAAGGGTTCTTATGACAGACTAAGTTTGTATGGCATCACATTATGTTAGAGATTTGCTAATGTAGTTTTTCTTTCAACAAGATTCTTTGTAATATTATATTTACCAACTTTATATATTTTTTACTTTCAGTATTCTTTTGAACTGACACCTATAACTTACCTCTCTGTCATCGCTTCATCATCATCATCATTTCAGCTTATTGCAGTCCACTGCTGGACGTAGACCTCTTCTAACACGCGCAATCTTTCATCGCTTGGAACATTGTAATCTGTTAATTTTGTTGGATGACAATTTATTTCCCTGTAAACTATTTTTGTTTCGTACATACCAATAAACTTCATTCCAGAGAATTGAATACCAGTTTGGCATATTTTCTAGATCAGTACGTATTGGAACGCAGTACGTCAACAACTAAGGTTCTCAGCGTACGTTTCAAGTTGAAGTTTCAAAGTAAAGGCAAAACAAGTTGCCATCTATGGGGATACTTAAATGGTTAAATTAACCCTAGAAGCCTAATCTATTTCGGACGTACACAAAGCCTTAATATACGTCTCAGAGGCGTACACATATAAAAGCCCTATTTTAGAAATATTATTTAATTATTATTTTTATATTTTAGCAGATATTTAAATTTAGAATATAAACTAACAATAAAACAACACAGTTATTAATTATAACTATAATTACAGTTATATATTACAATGAAAAAACAATATGCATAAATTGTAACAAAAAAAAATTAACTTCTTCAAAATCAACTAAAATAATTTTTTTTTTTTAGAAAATCTATTTTTTTAACGCTAATCAGTTATTCTTAGAGCAAACATTAAAACTAATCAGACTTCAAAAGACTAGTTACATTTTAGGAGCAGTCTACACACATGTCAACCTTGTGTTCGCCACACACAGATTTTTTACATTTATAACACACTTATTTTGACATTATCTTTTTTTTTATAGGAACAAATGCCACAGTATTTTCGTTTTTTTGGCTCGGGTTCTTTTTCTCGATGTTCATTACTTGAATCAAAATAATACATAATTATTTTCATCTTCGCTTTGAACGTTGTCGATAATCTGGTCATCCATTTATATCCGGAATCTGAATCTTCCAAAACAGGATTATCTTCCTCGTTTAAGATTGCTAAAATATCGTCTTCGTGTAATATATTAAACCGTGACATATTTATACCTGAAAAAACGCCGAAAAAACATATAAAATATACGAAAAACCAACTAAAGTAAAATCAGACAAACCTAGTTAAAAGGTACACAAAGCCTAAACATACGTCTCGCAGGCGTGCTATACTTCGATAAATCAAAAATCGCGGGACTTACTTTAACGACATGGGCACTGTCCGCTAGCTCCCGTCGGCCACTGAGATGGCTAAAGAGCACAACGCGCTAGCTTCAACCGTTAGAAAGAAACAAACGATTTTCGATTACGTGTACGCCTCGCAGGCGTAGATTAGGCTTCTAGGGTTAAATCGCTTACAGCTGCTAACTGGTGCTTTATCACTACTGGTTAATTATTAGTTTGTTATAAATAATTTGTTCTTGTACACCGTGTTACGCACTTTATAACTTATGATTATGATATCCTGATTTTATTGACTTTATACTACTATTATTTCTAGCATGTTGGCAACAATATAAGTTTTAACCTTTTGACCGCCACGTCAAATCGGTATCGCCGTGCCTTGTGTGCCGAGCTTTTAAAATACAGTACATTTTTGACGTGCCATACCGTCATTGGCGTGGTGAGCACATTTTCATTTTACGTGTATAGACGTCTCTGGCGTTCAAAGGGTTAACGAACATGCCACTGTCATATAAATCAATATTATAAAAGTGTAATGCTAATCATTAAAATTGCCCAAGTCTATGTGACTTACCTTAAAATTAAGTGCCAAATAGCTTTCGATTAGAGAAAATTATATTCTTATCCTTAATGGTGAAACCTGTGCTTTCAACATTGACGAAGTCGCAATAAATAGTTTACTTTTTATTTCTTAAATAGGAACATAAGAATATATCTTACTGGCTACACTGGCATAGAATAAAAAGTTTTTATTTCCAGTCACAGCTATTGAAGACACTATTACCGCATTATACGTATCAGGTTCCAAGAATCATGCTTAAAGTGTTTCAAAGTGTACAACGTACATTATGAAGGATACAGAGTAAATTATTCGTATGGTAGTAGGTACACTTGATCTAAGAGAGTAAAAACCCGCTTAGCATTTCAAAACAAGCACAGATTTTTTGTTGGTTTTTATCTATTTGCAGTTTGCATTACTGTATTTGCTTTATATTATTGCACAGATAGAATTTAATCTTAATTGTGCAGACGTGCTTTATGGCTATGACTATTGCTAAATTTCCCTAGCATTGTGTTTGAGGTCAGTCTCTAGTCTAACCAGATTTATCTGTACAGCAGTATTTACCACGGCCAATACTGGTTAACGATCCATACTAGATCGGCCTTAAAGCCATGCCTCTATTGTGTAAACCTAACAAGCTGGTTTGTCGTCCCATTTAATTTTAATTTCAAAAATCTTTTATATTTGAATACTCAAGCAGCCTCCAATGTTAGTTTCAGAAGTTTGTAATATTCATCTTCAAAATAGACTAGATATTATATATACAAAATAAAAAATACTATAGCTCAAGATAATATTATGCCTTAGTATGTTGGCGTTAGTTGCTTTGAGTCAAGAGACAAAAGTAATGTAATGACTATTTTGTGAATCCAAATAAAAATAATGGATAAATCATTTTCATTCGCCATTCAGACGCCTAGATATACTTAAATTGATACACTATTCATAATAATATAATCAGTCACTAAATGTGAGTTTTAGCTTGAAGAGGCTAAGATAAGAATAAAAATGATTCAAGTACTTGCTCTTTTATTGTGGTACAAGATGCTATATTTTCTACATTAATATCAAATTTCCATTACGGAACAGAAGCCTAGTATTACAGACGACAAAAAATATCTATTGTTAACTTTGGTCAAGTTGTGATGACAATCGATATTTATGATGGATGTCTCATATTGGCTTCTGAAGAAAGTTCAATTTGCGAAATATAAAGTGAAAGTAAGTACGTCTTGTGGTAAACTAAAAGTGAAATAAAGTAAGAATCGTTACCACAACAACGTTGCTTTTTACTTATCGGTGTACTTTAAACGAGGAATCGTTTTATGCGCTTTTCATTTGTTTCATTTTTGGACACAATAAATAGTCGATTCATTAAAATGTTCTACGTAAGCCATTATTTAAAAATTATTCTTTTATTTGTACCGTATTATGATTAACATATTATATTAATTAATGTAATACTAACGTAGTATAATAGAGTATTTGTTCAAATGCTTCATTCAGGTTATTTTATTGTTGTACTTACAATTAATATTTGAAGTGAAAACATTATTTGATTTAAGTCATTATTTTTGGTATTGCTGCCAAATACGTGAACGTTAAATGAGGCATGCTACTGATACAGGGAAATTTTGGTATTTTGTCTTCGAGAAAAACGTCACGTATTTTTCATATTTCTACAATTTAAATTTACACAAGTATAAAATATATACTTATGGGTATAAAGGTATTTTATTGCAAATTAATAGTGTGCTAACATAGATACAGGTAAATTAATAGATTGAATAGACTTTCTTACCTTATTTTTTCTACCGGCAATAACGAATTGTTCGGCATTATTCAATCACTAACTTGAATATCTTTATTTAGTATGCTTCATTTAAAATCAATTTGCTATCAGTAATTTCAATTTCAATCATTATTTAGCTTTTATTTCTGTGCATAATGTGTAGTTGGTAATAGCGTAGATAAGATATCTCAATGAGAAAACTGTTACTTTCATATTATTAATACTGGTGCCGACAAGCGACATCTTCTCTACATTATTGTGCTAGTTATACATAGGATCGACCATGAAAATGCGGTTAGTGTATTTGTTGTTTTTCTCTCTGCTGGAGATAAGCGTGCACTTTCTTCTAAGCACTACTTGACTTTCATTTTCATATGTGACAGATTTCAGTACGAAGGGTTATTAAGGCCCGTGGAGCAACGAACCTTGGGCCGTGACTTCCTTTTTAACGTCACTGCACTGGGAAAGTGTCGAGGAATTAACAGGAGCGTGGCGAGAACCTTTGTTCTTCGTCTGTAACGAAATAGCCAGCCCGACTTAAATGACGAGTCATTACCGAACGCATTATACCGTTGAATATATTTGTTTATATTATTAGGATCGTAGTTTGTTCTTAAAAAGTTAAAAGAAGCTCATTTGAAATTAAATGCAACGGTTTTTTGTGACATTAAATTTGAATGCGTTCGCACGTGACGTAATTAATCTTGAGTTTGAGTATGACATTGTTCATAAATATTCTTCGGTGATGTATTGTCGTCGTATTAAGGTCAGTCATGGTGCAGTTTCGGTGGGGTCTCGTGCGTACGATGATGTTCGTTGGTAGTGACTGCGAGCCGGTAAATCAGCAAGTCATCTGCGCTAATAGGCGGGTCCTGTTACATTGATTCGATGTGCTGTTAAGGAAACACGACCTTAATCTGTGTAATGTAAGCAAAAATTAAGGTGCATGTTTCTGCTTATTTTTCACGGCAAGTTAACATTATTTAAAATTTTATACGGTGTTTTTGTATAGGTACTTAATCAGGGAGGTTTGTATAATCATGAAAACCTTTTTTCAATTGATCATTACTCTTACGGGTAATTTGTTATTTTTTTTAAGTTTATTGATATCTTTAGTTTATATTTGTAAATAATTTTGTTTAACTTTAAATATTAATGTTAAGTTAAGTTGGTAATTATTTTAATTTATGATGTAAATATTAATGTAATACTAGTCTGTGATTGCTCTAATAAAAATACTGTGGATAAGTTACGGGTTATTTCATGACATGAGTAGTATATAATTATATAGCTACAAATAAAATCGTATAATCAACAAATTTATTGCTTTTTAATTATATATAAGACTAACTAACACTGCTACTAATTTTTTTCTCCAGTAACTTTTTTCCATCTATAATACTAAAGTAATAATATAAAAAACAACTCATTCTTATATTTTTGTCTTAATAAAAGTCAGGAAAGTTCGTTGAAAATATATATTTTATTATCAAACAGTAAGTTTGCTGACTAATAAAATACCCACTATACTTGCGTAAGTAAAAACAATTGCTAATGATGGACTACCACATTATGTATAACAAGTTACGCTGCCTATAAAAAGCGACAAGAAGAAAAACCGACTTGGCTAGTTTATCATTAACTACTATAATTCTAGGGCCCTGTTTTACTACCGGCTAATAAGTGTATGATAAATTATCCGAAACTTAAGTGACAGATCTTGAATGAAATATATTATGTCAAAAATCTGTCACATTCAGACAATAACCTTTTGACCGCCAACGTCGGCAATACTTGACTGCAATAAATAGTCGACAAAACACAGATCCATAAAAATACAAGATTTTTATTGATTGTTCCGATACACCTCCTCCATACATTTTACTAGCACTATTGTCTCTGGACATAGACACTTTATTACGTAGAAGAATTCATTTTATCACTTTTCTTTTTTTTTCCCTTGTATAGCGGTATGATCACAGCATTGCACCAGTCTCCCGGTACTCGGCCTGTCCTCCACACGATAGTGTTATTCTAATTCTGTGTTATTTATGAAAAATTACTTGTAATGTAAATATGAAGAAGCCCATTTATTAGTTATTGCACTAACGTACACAAAGAGTCTTGTCCCTAATTTGCTGTGGTAATTTTCACTTCTAGTATACTCGTAGGTATGAAGATTTAATGTTTATATAATTGCTTACAATTACTTTAGCCTGGCAATCTGTGATATAACAGTATAATTGTTTATTGTGATTTTGTACGTTTAAAGTGTGCAAACAAAGTAAACATGCAAAGAATGGCAATATTGGGTACGGAATTGTTTAGCAGAGTAAGGCTTTTCTGATGGTACGTGACAACAACCAGAAGAGCTCACTTCACTTACAACACACTACCCAAATTGATGGTGTTATTTAGCTTAGGTCTTCTAGGTATAAGTATCTTTCTCTCTTATGTAAAAATATCCCTTTACGTAAAATTGGGGACGAATGATACTTAGTGGTGTCATTTAGGCAAAATGTTGATATAATCACAATTAATATGAGAGTCGACAGCTGGGATTAACATTACAGTAAGGCGAGAATATTATTACGGAGAGGCGCTCGCTCATTTGCACTAATCGAACGAAGCATAAGCTCAGGTTTCAATCGTGCTTTCATCCACTTTTGCTCAAGTTGTTTTAACTATAACCAACCACATGAAAAGAGATTAGGTGACTGCAGTGAACCCGCTTGCAATGTGTCCAACCTTCAGCTAATTACTTTAATTAAAACAATAATTCAGGATAGCTATTATACAGCTTAAAAATTTAAACGTTTACCAATGTATACATGGCAAATACATACGTAGAATGTCTCATTTTCATCTTTACCGAAATATAGGTACCAAAGATATTTTGTTCCACACTCGGGAATAAACCCATTATGATGTCAATATCATGACGTTCGAATTCAGGAGAGAGACTATAGAACTTTTTATGATTTTTAGGTTAACGTTTGCCGTAATATTGCATAGCTTGTGTGAGAATAATTAACGCAATCAAGAAAATACAAATTAGTTGGCACTAGAGGCTGCTTCTCCGTTATGCGCCTAGTTATTCCACATCCTGGCAGGGTAGGATTTAAGTGCAAATTGTTAAAATTATAGAAGAGTCGGAGTCGAGTTGGCTGAATGCCAGCGTCCGTACGACGACCTCGATGTGCCGCCTGCTATGCTCCCCAGAACTTCCTAATTGGTACCGATTCTTCAACGCGAGGTGCGCAAAGCGACGAGTAGGCCATCTTCTCGTCAACGACGTGCATATTTACCGTGTATTTACTAGCGTTCGTGACTCACTCGCTGTTTACGATGCTACCGCCCACTGCGCTATGGATAAACTCACATGATCATGAATTAAGCCGTAACTGTTCATAATTTTATATGAGTGTAATCGATGTATCAAATGAGATAATTGAACGAAAACACAAGGTCTATTTGGTTCCAGCCCCGTTTTGAAAGGTTTTTTTGTTATAACACTTGAAACTATGCTCGGCACCAGATGTCGTACATCATTTTTATCAGTGAACGAGATAAAAGTGGACTAGTTTAGTTCGGTTAAGACAGTAAACACACAGACAGTTAAGTACACAGACGGCCTGCTTAGTGACTGCATTCAGATTTTATATATTCAGTTCAAATGTAAGCAGTTGCGGTGCACGCAGGTGCCAGCTAATTGCAGTACCACTGTACATAGATTGATTGTAGTCAAGATACAATTGAAATATCATATTAGTTGCTTGAAATTTACTTGTAATTATCTGTCATTATCCTTATAACAGATAGAATGTAGGTTAGGATTGATCGATATTTACCTCGTTAATATAAAGCTTAGCTAATTATGTTGTTATGTTTTTACTGTTGGTATATTTACGTTTATTATATTCAAGCTAGACACAGTTTACTTAGAAATTTCAGTGTACTTGGGTGGTACGTTAAAGATGAAACAGAAAAAAAAATCTATAATAAAGCAGAAGAGTTTATTTGTTTGGTTAAACGCTAGAATCTCAAGAACTACTGGTCCGATTTGAAAAATTATTTAAGTGTTAAATAGCCCATTTATCGAGGTAGGTTATAGGCTATATACCATTACGCTACGGGCAATAGGAGCTGAGCAGTGCCCAAATAAAGAAGGACGGTGCGATGCCCCGCGTGACTTGTAATACTTAATTAGTTACGATTTAGGGGTAGATATTTAGCATCACAAGTGTCTTAGTAACGGGTATAGCTAGTCATTGTTTGAAGCCTGACCAGTTTGTCAACTTTGTCGGTATACGAATACAGTAATTTAGTCTCGCTACTGCATTGACTATAATATTAGTGGTTGGAATGCGTTAATGTCATGTAAATACACCTTTAATGTACAATTGTTTAGATAACTAGTTCACAAAGTGTAACACCTCGCATTATGCGAAGTTCTAAGTTTCATAATGCATGACATAATGTGGACATGGCTTCACGTTGGATATTAAAGTAGGTACATTAAGGTTTTGACTCCAAATTTACGACAAATGGATAATTAAAAGCAACGGGTAAATATATGTACGTGCAGCTCGGCTCGTGTGTGACAGAACTGCATACAACGTTTCGGGAACTTATTCCTTTTATAACTCGCCACGTTTAGAACTATTCTTAGCGAACGGTGGTCAGATGTTTTTTTGTTCGTATTGAATTATTCTGTATCGCGGTCTGTGTTTTTAGGTCATGGTGTGGTTTCGGTTTAGAAATAACCTTTATTCATATTATTATTTAATTATTTATAAATGTTAGTTCGTGATAACTATTTCAAAATACTGGATTCGATACGGATTTAAGGGATCAAAAATACCTATTATGTAATTAATTAATCATCAACTTATTGCCGTAGTAGTGTTTTTTCTAAAGCTATTTATCGACAATAACACCCAAAGCAAACCAAAAAATAAAATTATTCTTCAGTGTTAATTAAGAAAAGTAACAAATTACTAAGTTTTATTTTATGAGAATTTCATTATATTTAGGATAAGAGTTTCTAAATTTTGGGGATTGGAACTCATTAAGTACTCTAGTGAAATATTGAAAAATATATCTTTAAGCAGTGGAAACGCGCAACACGGTTCATTTAGACCCATAACTCCACGTGTAGAGTTATAAATTAGGTTGAGGTACTAGTTGCTCTGCTTGTTTGAACAACAGGCGCACGCATATTGTTGACACAGCGGTGACAGAGCATACACACCGAATATTTGAACCAGTCTTTAATTACAGAGTGTCTAAAAAAAGTATTGTGAAATAAACCGGAACATGTGTACTTACGATCCCCGTTATTATGTTACGGAGAAATTCAAAAGGAAACTCCTTTTTGCCTTGAAAAGATTTTATACAGAATATACCTTAATAAAAATTTAAATCTAAAAAAATCTCTATTACATTCAACGGTAGGCTCAATCAATTTATGAAACGTAATCTTCGGAGCACAAAAGCCTTTGAACTCATAAAACGAACCCCAAAAACTTGATATATTAAAGGGTGTACTAGTTAAGGATTGCTTTGACAAAAGAGAAGGCAGGGTGTTAGGAAGTCGCCTGACAAAATCTGGGCCAAAAGAATCGCTGACAACATAAATTTTTCGTGCACCATTTATTTCACCCGACGATTGCGAGGCACGGAATTGGGCCAGAGGGGAATGACTGCGAATTTCATTATTGTTTCTATTGTTTTTGTTTTGATGAATACGTACCCATTTTATGGGGCCAAATTACCCCTACACGACATTATCCCCTTATCTACATCCCTACATTATTCTTATATCTTTATCATTAAATGTATTCAGTTGTTCCATTTCTGTTTTAAGCACGAAAATATATCCAAGTTATTCATTGCTTAATATGAGCTTAGATCAAGATTATCGCTGAATGAATCTTATCTATTTGAATTATCTTACGCCTACGTTTAACAGGTGATTATTTTTATAGAGCCATCAAGGACGAAGGCTATGAGTCCCACATGAATTTAGCTTAAGAGCTTAATTTAAATAGTGGCTTTTCAAATTACTTTACGCTAAATTAAACATTTTCTTTGGTGAGTTTATTCTAGCTTTAATGTGGTGTTCCCTTTTTACGAGGGGATTTGTAATGGCGTATAAAAATAACAGGATTATGAATCTATTCATACTGATTGTATAAATTCTCACAAATTGAAATATACAAAATTTATGGACACGGTATATCATGTAACAGTCTCGGCTACCGTAGTTAATAGAAAATTACCTAATCGTAAGTTTCACGTATTGAAATTACAGCTGCTTGACTAATTACTTATACAGCATCCATACTGCGAGCACGTCTAATTTAAGCAGTAACTGTATGTGAACATCATTGTAAAACAAACGCACGTTACTCAGACAAGCGTGACTATACTATTAAAATTATGGACTTTAATGGTTAACGTTAGGTCCTGCTTACTCCTGCGAGGCTTCCATAAATATCAACTTACTTCTGACACGTTATGTTTGCTCACCACTTTTGTTAACACTTCGCCTTGGTTTAGCTCCTCGGGTAGCGTTTGTTTAGAACCAAGCACTAAATTTGTAGATTTATCTAAGAACATTATATTTCAAAATATTTATTATGTTGCAGACAATTTACATACAATTGCTGTTAGATACTTTGTACGGTAATTAGAAAAACAAACTGGCTGCCTATTTGATCAGGCAGCCTATTAATTATCTGTGGTCTTTATAGAGCGATTGAATTGTAAACTATCTATACAAATAAATAAAATTGAAGTATCTGTTTGAAATATTAAAATAATAGTCTTTTAAAGTAGACATATATGAAAGTTTGTATGTTATTTATAACATAAAACACACTTAAAATGTTTGTCTGTCTGTTTGAGGTAAACTTCGAAACGACTGAACCGATTTAGACGGGAATTTAACTGGCTTATGTCACAGGGAGTGTGTCAGGCTACTTTGATTTTGGAAAAAATATCAGGGTTCCGTAAAAAATAAAAATACAATGAAATCACATGCAAACGAAGTCCTGGGCTCAATTAGTAAGTTCATAATATAATTTAAACGTGTTTGTTATTTCTGCGATACAATCTATTATGTATATATATATATATATATTATCTATCATATCTACTGTTGATATATAGATATACGGATTGTAAATAAAATTGGTATCGTTGGTGCGTACAGGCGGAAGGACAAGTTACGTTATTCACTTTATATTCAGCATAAGATGTTGAGACTCTAAAGTTCCCGGAACCTTCGCCATACTTGGCAGTCGCCGGACTAAAGCTGACATACGAAGTGCTTCTTTTGACTCGTTTATTATGATGTAAAATAAAGTGTACTATCGTGTGGTATATGGAGTCAAATGTTAAGGTTAACTACCTTGAACTTTGTTTGTGACAAATATGTTTTAATTTGTGTCGGGATTGTTGAACGTAAAATAAATTTAACTTTTGAGAATTTAAATCAATATCAATTGTTTCTGTTATAATTACAACACAACAATACAAACAGTACAAATATATCATGATAATAATTTGGAAATAGAAGAATTTTTTCGTAACTTAGATGCATATATGTTTAAAATCACTGCGGAATGCAAATGCGGAATTTATACATATACATCACGCCTCTTTCCCAACAGAGGAGTAGGCAGAGGATATTTCCTTCCATTTACTAGGATTCTGACATACATCTTTGGCTTCTTCAACATTTATCAGTCTTTTCATGCATTTTCACCGGTTGAGGGTACTCCTGATCTGTCCCTTCTTTAGAATGTCACCTATTTGGTCATGGTACGTTCTTCTAGGTCTTCTCCTTCCAACGCTTCCTTTCACATTCGCCTCATATTATATTAAATTTGTTTTGTCACTCTTCCTTCATTGATTCTCTCGACATGTCCAAACCAGCTTAACATTCCTTTATCTATAGCGGAATAATTGGCTCAATAAGCTTAATTATAAAGCTAATATTATTATACTTCCAACATTCGCTTCCTTTTTATGTTTTACCCTTCACGACTCTTCACCTGGGTTCCGTATAAAATCAAATAAATAAGGTACCCCGTTAAGTTAGACTTATCGTCTGATCCCTTGGGATCCCCTAACCAGGATTTACTGTATTATGAGTGAGAAAACAGGAACTAAAAACACCAATAAATATTTCTTATCTTGTAATGATTCACAATTTCAAATATTGTTTTATTGCACAGACTTTTCACATGACTACGGATATGACGTATGAATTTAAAATAATCATCGTTAACCAAACAAACTACGCGAGTTTTCTGTTATCTATACTATTATTATAACGCTGAAGAGTTTCTTTGTTTGAACGCTAGGATCTCAAGAACTACTGGTCTACTTGAAAAAATATTTTAGTGTTGTATAGCCCATTTATCGAGGAAGGTTATAGGCTATATAAAATCACGCTACGGCTAATAGGAGCTGAACAGTGGCCAAATAATGAACGATGGGAGCGAAGCCCTGCGCGACAGCTAGTGGTAGATATGAGTACGATAAGTAGGTACCTACATTGACTAAATCACGTCACTAAATCACGGGCCGTTTACAATAATCTTTTATTTAAAATTTATTCAAAATTCTTTAATCGATTTAGCTACTTAACTAACGTTGTAATTTTGACATAAACTCCATACAAAATATGTAAAAAAAAGAACAAAGACAGATAGATTATTGAAAACGGCCATTAGTCGTATTCGGTATGTTTGAATATGTCAATATCGAGATCCGAGAATTCAACTGAGCTGATTTTAAAATTATTGTCATTTTGTTTGAAAATTACAGCGACTCTTTTTCAATTTTCAAACATTTTTGAAAGTGAAAACGAAATCAAGTGACTCGAATGTCCTAAGCTCAAATAGGTTTCCTAGCTTTTGTTGCATACTTGTATAATTGGCATAACTGTTTAATTAAGACTGCCTGAAAATATAAAACAAAAATTGCGTTTTAAAAGTATTTCCCTTATCAAAATGGATGTGTTGGCATAAAAATGTAGCTGTGTAATAAGTATAACATAATTTATTAGCAATAAATCTGGTGCGTAGCATCATGATTGTACCTCCCGGAAGGGTTAGGCAGAGATGTATTACACCTACATTTCACCACACGTTTGTATTTTTGTCCTTAAGGCATTTATGCTATAGTACCCACGTATTCAATATGGAACATTTTTCGAGTCTAAGGGTCTTTCCCCTTTGGGACCACGACACTTTGGGACTACGGTGTCAATCGCGGAACGGCCTTTTTTGAATTGGCTGTTTTTACACCAAGACTAAACCGTGGTCCGTTCGGTTTTGGTGTGAAACAGCCAATTCAAAAAAGGCCGTTCCGCGATTGACACCGTAGTCCCAAAGTGTCATGGTCCCAAAGGGGAAAGACCCCTAATTTATCTATTAACTTTTACTGAAACGATATATAAAATATATTGACGCAACAATACCAGGGACTGTAGTACTGATTGCGTAATTCATTTAATAATATATTGTTCAATGTTAGTTTATGATTGATAAATAAAATAACCTATTGAACGATAATAAAATACGTACTACCTATTTAAATAACTATTTATCAATCATCCAATCACAGAACAGAGATTGATTTTTTTAGCAATTAATACAATTAAGATGCCGTGTAGTCGTCGTATGTATTTATTACTGCAGGGATATTACTGTAAAATAGTAAACTTACTGACTTAAGTAATCTGAAATAATTGTGATTACTTTTATAAAATGATACAGGTCACTCACGTAAGGCAGTCGGGACTGCCGACCGGGTTTCGGTTTCTTTAGGGAGCCATCGTCAGGGTGAGTGCGTGACTTTCACCGCTGCGTCGTTCGAATTGCGCATTCACCTTGATCCCCGTCCCGATTTCCTTACGTGAGTAACCCATATCATTTTATAAAAATATGTCTACATCTCACGTTAGTTTTAATAAAATTATGATTACCTTTACATTCTTATCAAGGAAAAAAAATCGATTTACAGTTAATACACAAATATAAGCAAATTTATACTAAGAAGTTCTATTTATCTATTTCCCAGGGATATCCTAGCGCAGCAAGCACATTGAGTGCACGGTTACAAAAACAACCGATAAGATACGCTCTGTAGCGGATGTGATTCGACACTTTAATGAATCCTGTATTTATTTAAATAGGCTTGTTTGTGTATTAATTTAATTAAGAACACTTTCTACAAGATTGAGACTGATATTGTAGATATTACCGACAGATTCAAGCGATCAATAAGTGGTTCATTAACTTACTTGCAGTTACCGCGTAAATATGAAATCAAATAGGTACATATATATTAAGTACTAGAAGCCGCGCAGATCTTCGCTTCCCTCGTTCTTTATTTCGTCACTGCTATTCTGCCCCACCAAAAAAGAACCGCATAACTGCATGTCCAGCGCAAGGGAAATTGTATCTAAATGAAGTTAATTTACATGAGTTTTTCCCGTAGCTTATGTAATGCAATTGCGCCTTTGTTTCTTAGCAAGGCTGTATTGGCCGTAGCGTGATGTTATAGCCTATAACCTTTCTCGATATTTATCGAAAAATTACTTTAGTGTTGGATATCCCATTAGATACAATCATTCTCTAGTGTATTTAAATTTGACTATAGACTATATAATGGTGGTCATAATGGTTTTTTATTCTTCTATATTTTTTTATCCATGTAGTGACAAATTAAGTATACATAATCTCAATACCTACTCCATATCAACCCGTGGGTGTCGTAAAAAGTGATTATGAAAGTAACCTAATGCAGGCAAGAGTACTGCGAGAAAAGGAAAATTCGAAACAAACCCTATACCAACCCGTCTGGCCAGGGTGGTATAGTAGACTAAATTTCCCCTACATTCTTTGTAGGAGACCCGAGCCCAGCTGTGGGATGTTAATGGGTTGAAAATTAAATGATGATGATGATATTTTATTTTTGGCAACAAACTTTCAGAGCCATCATTCTAATATTATTCTTCATAATTATTCAAAATAAAATGACCTAAATTCTTAGCCTGCTCTACTTATAAGCAATTTAATGTTATACCGTTGATTGCACATTAAAGTTTTGAAAATTATTTATTATTACAGTTATACTGTTGACATTTATGTTTATCAATGTAAACAATAAACGCTAGTTTGTTTTAAGCGCCATATATTCTGTCGTTAAATCGTTTCTCGAGAAATGGTCCAAGTAATTATGCCTGTAATGGTATGGTCACACAGTCGGCCCATAGGGTATTAATATAATTGCAAGAAAAAAAAATAAGTAAAAAAAATAAAATGAAAAACAAACGAAGGCACTATCGCATTTCTCATAAGTAATATTTTTTTTAGAAAGCTTGCAGACTAATAATAAAAAAATCTTGGGTGAAAATAATTAAACTTGCTAATTACGAGATTTCACATGTAAAATAGAAAAAAATAAACTATGACGAATTAAAGTCAAATATAATATTAGTCGGAAATTTAGGTGTTGCTACTGGTGCTACTTTTAAAAGCCTCACTGTGATTGTGCCGGTGCAGAACAAGCCAATATCCAAGTTAGCCGTGAGTTTATTAAATAAAAATTGACGTATAATGGAAAATGCATTGTCTGAACTTAATCGCTGCAAAATATTCACTATTCTACCACATTCACACAGCGCCATCTAGTCCCAAAGTAAGAAATTATATTTGCTTGTGTTATGGGTACTAAATAACTGATATACTACTTAAATAATTTCTTTTGTAAATACATATTATAGATAAATTACACCCAGACACAGAACAAACCTTTATGCTCATCACCATCACACAAAGATTTGTCCTGGGTGGGGATCGAACCCACGACCTCCGGCTTAGCAGTCAGGGCCACTAAGCACTAGACCAACAGGCTAGTCAAAATGCACACTTAACAGTGGTGGCTGTCTGAGACCTAGCTGATTAGTACGTAAAGATAATTAAGATTAGTTTGTCAACAGCTGCTGCATGCGCTTCCATGAGTTTTTCAGTAATGCTGTAGGCATAAGTTTTCCTCTGCACTCCAGTAGGTACCTAATAGGTTAATAACGTATAATAGGGGCCTCATACATAATATGCAAATCTACGGTAAATGGTAGCAACAAAGTCGATTATAGGGTGTAACGTTTTACGTGGTCATAAGACATTTATGGGGTCACTTCCATAATGCGAGCACCATAAGAGCTAATGCATATTACGCATCTCTGTCATCAATAAAATGAAATAGAAGGTCTATTTCATTTTATTGATGACAGAGATAAATATGGTAAAACAATTTTGTATTTTTTATTTAGTTACAAAATATACGCGAAAAAAAAACTTAAACTGCCATGGTAGCGCAGCGGGAAGTGTATAAGACTTCTGTGCAAGAGGTCCCGGGTTCGTTTCCCGGGTCGAATAAAAATGGTATTCGGTTTTCCCGGAGTTTTGTAAACAAATGTTCCCGGTTGATGACAATTTCATGGGACCAAACATAGCTAGCAAAACGTGGGTGTGATACACCTCTGCCTACCCTTCGGGGAAATGCGTGATGCTATGTTATATACGCGATTAAATTGTATTGATATTCTGTTCGAGTCCTAAGTAAAGGAATTTAAAACTTTATGTGAAGAGAGATTGAATTACGATTATTATCCGGTTTATATCACTCATATAAAACCAATGCGTTTGCAAAGTAATATACTTATTTGTTCTGCGAATTGACGATGTTAATATCCAGTCGAAATCAATTATTATTATTATGAGCTGTTTTATGATAGATATAAAGTATAAGGATGTAAATAAGGTTGTATGTTAAAGGATATAATAAAAAGTTAGTACGATTAATAAAGTTTTAATTAATTAAACAAGCAATAAATTTAATTTAATACACTTTTATGAGTTAGAAAGGTCACACTTTAAAAGTTAGCATTGGGATTACACATTGTGATCTTATCACAAAAATTATTTAGTTTTATAAATTGCGCCCTGTACCTAAAACTGTAGGTAAACGGTTTTTAATAAGGCTTATTCATATTTGAACATGAATATTATTGTATTAATTCAGTTTGTAAGTTCATTTTGAATTTTGGTTTAGGCGAGTTCACCGAGTCCAAGTTTGGTTTATCATTCTAAAAATTTCACGGAAGTACCTAACTATTAAGATTTGCTATCAAGATTTGTTTTTGAAGAAATAATAATAAAGAGCTGTTGATGAATAATATTTACTTGTTTTTATTATTTGATATCACGTCAGTAGATAACAGTGGCGAAGGCTCCCTATAACTCGATTCCTACCGGCTTCCCTTTGAAAAATCACAACCTATACTGTGACCTATTGGTGGGCCAGACGTTTAGAGTGGTTAAATATCCATATTACATTCAACACGTTCCGGTTGTTACAGGGCAGGGTGAGCATTTTGTCTCCGGCTTACCATTTATAAAAATCCACCTTCGCCACTGGTAGATAAATATTATCAACAAAACAACGAGCTACTTTATGTTAAAAAAAATATTAGTAATTTTTTTTTTTGGTCTGATACAGAACGTATCCGAAACGTTCCATGCGAGTATGTAGATTTAAACGTAGCTTAAAACAGGCGATGTCTTGTTAAAAGAAAAGACTAGAAGGGTTCCATTTTTGCCAGATGTTGATGAGATGAGATGTTCCATCATGTAAGCCGGTAACTTAACAACTTAACAAAAATAATATTTCTATTATTTCAAACTAGTATGGTATAAGAAATCAATTTACAGGAACATCAAATTGATACGTCACATAGGTAGGTATAATGAATATATCTCGCTTGACAAAAGACTGAGTTTCGCTTGCGTGGATCTTCGCCAACGATAAGCGATAGATTGCTGTGATAAATGATCGCTAGCTGTAGGCTTGTGGCGGCGCCATGCCGTCTCATTCTACGTGAAACTTTCGATATCAATACTTGATTCCGTCATAACAAGGTTTACATCACTATTGTGGAACATACTTCATTTAAAAAAAAGTTATTATGTTCTTGTTCTATGTACACAGTTTCTGTACATAATACTTTCAGGATTATTTTACACAACGCTGGATAATACATTTAAACATTGAGCTTAGGATCCTGAAAGCTCTCTCACTGAGTAAAACAAAGATAATATTGATATAAGATAATAATTAGTATTTCGTTTAAATACTACCTTAGTAAGTACGCTCTAAAATTCGTCATTAATGACAGTATCTAGTCAATTTAATTTTTAGCAATAACTGTAAAGAGCAGACATTCTGAGAGACTGTGCATTTAAATCTCATTAAACTAATGTAGCGAATCTAAACTTAACAGGCCATGCTTACGGAATCATAATAAGGTCGTGCCTACTTTGTTTTTACTTAGGCTATTATTGATCGCAGGCTCTCAGACTAATGTGCTTGTTTTAATTTAATACCTACAACTGAAGTTTAGTATTGTTTGTGCTAGTGAAACTCACAGTTATAATTAGACTTTGTTAGAGAATCATTACACTAATGGCCTCCGCTAATAATAGTTGAATTTATGTAATAAGCACGCTCTAATTTCATACTTTTATAAGCGAGTAATGATACATTGCTCACTTTTTTCCTATTTTCTTAACAAAAACAGCTGATGAGAAATACTACAAATCACTGCTTTTAATGAAACTGCACACAAGAAGATCCAAAATAAACTTTATTTCTTGGTGAATAAGACTCACATTTTGACTTAAATTGTTTCTATACTTCAGTCCAAAAACTATTTAGACTTTCGTCGACCAACATAAAATATTAAGGTTGTCCAACAGATTGGATTAAGTAATAATCGCTTTAGTCAATAATTGTAATACCCTTAATATTTCATAACCGATAAAGCATACGATTTAAATATAGAACACGCAATATTCCGTCTTAAACCAAAATATTTGCGCGAAACATTGTGAAATTTATTCTGACACCGTATTAAAATGTCGAAAGCAATCTTTTCCTAACGCATCGAAATAAAGTATTCCTTCTTATTAGATTGGAGTTTCTCTCGATAAAAGTACCTCCAGTTTCCTCTCACGTTCAGCTTTTACTTACTTGTATTAAATAAGGTCCAAAGGGAATGAGCACAGAACTAATTTCAACGTTAGGAACATAAAAATACAGTTAAAAACTTTTGGGTGCACATAAATCTCGGCACGGTAGAAGTTTTGGGCAGCGACTTAGCAAATTTTAGTCTCCGCGAAGATGAAAGTTGAATAACGATACAATAAAATATGTAACACCATTCTGCCCCTTTTTATTAAATATAAAAACACGGTAGAAGGTTTTTTTAAACATTTGATTGTTAATAATATATAACATCTCTATTTGTAACTCTCTATTTCAGAATTATCGGATTTTATTATTATAATAAATTAGACAGAATATAATGTTAACGATGAAACCTATGTCTTCAGTTCACCTTCAGTTTCACCAATAAATTTTAGAGTGAAATCGTCAGATCCGATGTTTTATATAATATACTCTAATTGAAGGGGATTTTATTACAAATTGGTTTGTAAAGATCTTTTAAAAGGAACGGATGAAGCGTTAAATTTGAATCTGCAATTTTCCCTCGACATTTTGCTTGTGTGATGTGACTTGGGCTCAAATCCGCGACGCAGCGAACACGTAGTAAATGATTTATGTGTTGGTACATTGGGACGAAGCCCGCAAGAGAAGTTGACTTCCGATTGATTTTGTCGAAGCTTGTGTGCCCCGGCCTCCGGATATCACGTATGTGCTACTTCCCGTTGGGACGCCAATAGCTTTTTGCGTACCAATAACATCCATACATAACATACTGCGACAACGCGTGCCAAATGTTCGTTCACGTGTAGGCCATCTGATAGACGAGAACATCAATATGGTTTCATTCATGCCTTTGTGATATTAAAATATACAACGTTATTCTTTGTTAATACCAAAGCAAAAAGACGTTTGGGGTGTTTCCCCAAACGTCTTTTTATTTACAGAATCAGAATAAAAAAGAAATTGTATATTTAAAAAGAATTAAACCTACCGAAGTTATAAGTATTCATTTATTCATGCGAATATTGCCGAATAGCAGTCGTTTATGTACCTATTAATTAGTTATTTATTTATTGCTGACGACGGTGTTAGGATTAGTTATAAGGCGTTAGGCGGCCATTGATACACTTCAAACAACTGTCCAGCATTCAAAATAAAAAAAAAAACTGACAAAAATAAAACAAGGTACAAAAACTATCGGAATCGTTCTGCTACTGATTCTGAACAAGTAGGAATAAAGGTGTATCTTTCTCGTAATATTAAAACAAAAAAAAATTGCGTATACGAGTATAAGACAAATAGTTGCATAAGAAACCTGCCTTGTCTAGCATGGGATATCAATGCCCCTTTCAGCAAAGTAGCACGTAGAACTGAAAGGGTCATCTCCGATGTTTGTAAACATCTTCATTAGCAGTTAGACGTCTTGGGGAGGGTGGGTACGTATTAGAATTTGTACTTAGTGTGCAGCCGTCGACAGTCGTTAGAGCAAGTAGGGTGCAAGCAAATAAAGATCAACGACCGGGCGGCTTTGTGTTGCACGACAGCCACCTGAGCCCAGATAAGACACTTTTATGTCTACACCAAAGTGTTTGGGTGTTATTATCTTTCGTAAGTAGGTATGTATAAAGTTTTAAAGGTATACCCAACGTAAGCTAGTATTTGCTGTGAAAAAACTTGTTAACTTTATATAAGTTATAATATAAAGGCACTTTCATAAGATAAGGAATCATAAGATCGAGCGCTCGATATGCATAAAGATTTTATCTTGTCAAAAAATCAATATCTTTATGTTAATGCACGTTTTTAACACTCAAATATTATTACAAACTCGAAGCTGTGTTTGTTTATTTGTCCTTCTTTGAGTTTTGCAATGGATAGTTCAAAAAAAAAAAGAAATACAATCTTAAAAAGAACTATGAGAGTGTGTGTGTCCAATTAAAGTGTTATGGTCTTAGCGAAACGTGTAAGCCATAGGTAGTCGAAGCACCTTTATGACTATTTAAACTTATGAACGAAAACGTCGCGATATTCCGTGGTTTTCAATTGTTATTATTTAATCGGCTGCTATATTTTATTTAAAAATATGTTCTATGTACACTTTTTAGAATTAGGTGAAAAGTGTGTAAAAGGTAAGAATTTATTGCCTTTCAGTTCTAATTATATGCAATTATAATACATTGGAACTTGCAGGGCGTTGTTTTCATAGTAAAATAACTGCATACATTTTGGATACTTACTTTTTATTAAACGTTCACGCGACGTTGCCGTTCATAAGTATAAACGCTCTTAACGTAATTGCCGGTGCTTTGATCATACAGCTTGATTATTGCTTACATCCGAAAAGCGAAAAGGCTTACTCCGTGAAGATAAATGAGGTAACAATTTGCCCGAATGTTCACGGAAGTCTTTTTATCAGATAACTAAACTGATAAAATCAGAATGGGATACTATCTGAGTCTCATTTGTATATATATATATATATATTTAACAAGTTAGTGTGGGTTATACGGCCTTGTTATGTAAGAACGATACAGAAAAACGCACGCAATGCAAATTACTTAAGATGTATTATTTTCTGAACTGCAGATGCAGTTATAACGTTTTTTGTTAGCAAGGCAGTATAGATGAATTAATTTTTATGATAAAAGTATTCAAATATGTCTGAGAATTTAATTGGTTCGCATCAAATGTTTTTATTTAAGTTGTACCTCAGCTCTTTCTTTGAGACTCGGCTTGATCAAAGGCGAAATTTTAGGGCAATGCCTTCAGGGTAGGTTTGTACTCATAACGACCGCCTTTAAAGTCTGAATATGCAAATAGATTATCTGTCTGAAGGGAAACCAATAAACATTTAATGAAAGTAATAAACGTGTGGTTATGAGCACTAGTTTTATTGGATTTTACGAGTATTACTAAGTGATATACCAATGAAACATGTCTGTAAGCGTATTATGAAATTAATTTTCTAGTTTCACACGAAAACTTTCTTCATTTTCGATATTTGGGTATTTTTTTTCACAGAAGCAAGGACTGTTCTGACGTAATAGAATTAAAGATGTTTAAAAAAAAATGTTTCAGGTTCGTGACCAAAAATTACGTGGCATCGATGAAATCTTCATCGCTATGGATAGATATAACATTCTATTGAATAAGTTTGTCGTCTTAATTATACATTCGATAGAACGCCATTTCTTTTGTTTATTTGTTTATTTATTTGTTTACTTCGAACAATCAATAGATTTTTTGTTATTTTATATTTTTGCCTTGATTTTCATAGCTATGTTCTCATTGCTATGGTTTACGTGGCCAAAATTTGCTATGGCAATGAAAAAAAAAGAAAACGTAAATTAAAAAACTTTAAGAACCGCTATTTTTTTTTATATAAAACTAAAGATAAAAAAATCCACGGAAATGAATATTTTAATGGACCTGTTGAAATTCACCCTAAACTGTTACAACCTGTAAATTGTAACTAATAATGATGATTAAAAAGAGTGGTCTGAGTTTCTTGTCAAGTTCCTCTCAGAGCACAACCTTGTCACTGAACTGGCCTTAGGCAAATTTGCTGACACCTTTTTTAGGCTTTGTATGACGTTCATAAGTATCATGTATTTGACCTATATGAGATAAAGAAGAAATATTATGACTACTCTACAGTTAATCGGAAATAGGATATTAATGTATATACAAAGTATCAGGTTAACATCTTTAATAACGGGGGACGAGGCCGATTTTTTGTATATCTATGTTGTTGTTGTTTCGAATTAGAAAAGATAGAATAGAAAACATTACCCTCCTTTTTTGACCGTCGGGTAAAAAGATACAGCACAAAGACACAGTAAATAATGAATCTATTTTTATGAAAAGGTAGGGTTACGTTTCGCTAAATCTTTGTACTGAAAATAGTGTAACAAAAAGTACATATATAAATAATAAAGATTCGGCAGACGTAGGTAATATTATTGAAAGAGAGTTTCTTTTGAAATAAGATATCAGCACGTGGATTAGTATTAAAATATTTGTTGGGTGGTAATGTATTGAACAGACTCGAGATATATTAGACAGCTCTGAGATTTGATCTATTTATAAATTGGAGTACTATCGTATTTTGAATCCCATTTAATATATCGTATTTGGTTTTATACAGTACAATAAATATATCTCAATTTTATAATTATTTTACTAGCTGACCCAGCAGACTTCGTATTGTCTCAATCGATAGCTGACCGGGCAGACTTCGTACTGCCTCAATCGATTTTTTTTTGCAATTTATCTCATCTTTTAAACCTTCCCTAGACCTCCACGAACATTTCAAGACCAAGATAAGATAAATCCGTTCACCCGTTCTCGAGTTTTAGCGAGACTAACGAACAGCAATTGATTTTTATATAATAATAGATTGTTAAGATAATAATATACTCGTACTTAGTAAACGCTGATAAAACATTATCGTCAGCCTAACTCTTATTTAATATACATGTCAACTATACGCTATGAATATAATAATATGTCTAGAAATACAAATATACTGACCCGGTGAATTTCATACCAGACCAGAACCAATAATGTAGTAATTAATTCGTTCCCAATATAAAATCAATGAATGCTATATAGAAAATTCATGAATTGAGCTTTAAAATGTTATATATGCCAATTTTATTATATTCCGTGTAGTGACGATTCCGTGTAGTGACGGATTAAGAATATATAATGTCACTACCCCATCTCAACCCGCGGGTGTTGTAAAAAGCGATTAAGGGAGTAATTTTATGCAAACAAGAGTACTGCAAGAAAAGGAAAATTTGAAACAAATCCTATACCAACCCGTCTGGTCAGCGTGGTATAGTAGGCTAAATTCCCTCCACATTCTTTGGAGGAGACCCGTGCCCAGCAGTGGGTTTATGGGTTGAAATGATGGTATGCCTATTTCGTAAGATGTTGATTTTTCTCCTCAATAAACTAATGACTGCATTATGTGGAAAACAAATTAATGAAAGCTGCTATTCTCCGTGTTGATAAGATAATATACTATAATCTATTGAGATATCCGTACATAAGAATGGCATAATTATATTATTATAATAAGACGTGGATTGTTGTCTATTATGGCGGAATTATATTATATTTATACAGAGGCATTTATTCTTAGAAGAACACATCCTGCCTGTGTTATATTTTGCGGGTTAGGGTTGTTACACCCACACTAGAAGTTGATGGAATAGAATATAATATACCTATTCTCTTTGAATTATATTGGTAGGACGAAAAAGAGGATTACGAATCAAAGTCAGACTGCTTCTTTTGGATGACGGTCAACAATTTAATTTAAAAAAAATTGTCAATCGTATGTACTTAATTCAAAATTACACCTTTCGCTTCTTCAACGTCAGCCTTCAAGCCAGTCCAAAATGTGCAGATTTTGCCAAGAGTCAGATGAAACAGCAATGCATGTCCTATGCTCATGTGGGCCACTTATGCACAAAAGGAGCATCCTTTTAGGACAGCATCAGGTGCAACCAGATGAGATACGGTCTCTCTCTGCTCAGACAATCTGGAAGTTCCTAGCCTCTATAGGACTAAGCAGAGAACTATAAAATAACAAGGGGCGCTACAATAGATCAATTCTGGTAGCAAAGAGGCCACTAGTGGCTTCAGGCCCAACAAATCATAATAATAATAATAATTCTTCAACGTTCATAAATATTTTCATACATTCTCGACGGTTTTGGATACTTAGGCCTGTTCCGTCCTTTCTTTAGAACGTTCCAAATTTGGTTATGTCTATTCTTTTATTTGTGTATTCTTCTAGGTCTTCTCTTATCTTACCCTCCACATTCGCCTTTATATTTTTTTTGGCACCCTTCCTTCTTTTATTATCTCGACAAAACCTAAGTAATATTGAACGACAAAAGCAAATGTTTTATTTTTTCCAAATACACTAATTTTAATTTCGAACGTATTCTGAACTACATCATCGACTTATATGTAGGTCTAATATCAAATGTCAGTGGAATTGTTTTGAAACTGATGTGTAGTCTGCGGATAATATAATACATGATGACACATTCTGTGCTTATCTTGAGAACTTTAATTTTACATTACATAACACCAGTAGATTTATTAGCCCCATATCCCATAATGTTAGTAGGGCCGCGGTCGACCGAGATAATAAAAAGTAGGTAAGTAAAGTAATAAAATAATGTATCTTGCTGCATAGTTACATTAACAAGTATGTATATACTGTATAGCTTCGTTTACGACAATTTATTAAGTTTTTCACACGGTCAAAAATTAACAATGCTAACGCAATATTTTTTATATAAACAGTGGAGGAAAATTATTTTTAGTTTTTTTTTTGCAATATAAAATTAAATTGTGCAGAATGCAATGTATTGCTTGATAACTTAAATATATACAACTAGCTTCCCCTCATGTCTTCACCCACGTGGAATGTCGGTAAATAGCCATATCCTTCACGAGATCCTAAAATACACCCTTGAGAAATTTTATGAAAATAAATTTAGTGATTATTCTAGCATGAGGCGTTTGTAGATTATGGTCAGCCCTCTCAGCTCTATGAACTGTACCACTGGTCTTGTATAGATCTGTCCTTTATTTAATTTCAGATAGTGAGCCCTAGAAAAGGTCAAAGCCGGAGGCAGACAAAAACGACGTAGGAAGAAACATATCGTTAAATATTTTTCTTATATTATATTTCCATACATAACAACACATTTTACGAAACAATCCCTCCCACACAGTCATTACTGTGACTCGGGTAAGCCAGGATTAACAACGATGTACCCTTGGAAACAAGAGCTGTACCTTTGGTAGGAAAGCCTAGGGAACTCCCAACTCACTCGTAACGAATATAATTAAGAGGTAAGATAGAAAAAGTAGTATCTGTCTATATGAAGATAATTATACTTTAATTGATGTAACATAAACTAGTATAATGCCTTTTTCCCCGAAGGGGCAGGCAGAGGTGCATCACACGAATATTTTGCCAGCTATGTTTGGACCCATATAAAAGGCGGGCGGCGATCCATTCCTATAAACTGGGCCTATTCCCAGACAGCTGTTATAGAAAATTTCGAGAAAGAAAAGCTAATTTTTCTTTGCCCATTCCAGGTATCGAACCTAGGACCTTTATAGCAACATTCGTATACAGTTTCGCTACGCCACCGAGTCAGTATTAGCTCACACACAAAATTGTCATTATAAAGTGTCATTTCTTAAAAACCGTGTTCAAATTCGTATCTAAGAGCTGATTGAAATCCAGCTCATCATTGCAAACCGATCGAATATCGTCGTAAATAAACCATAACACGTGGTTCTTCCCGTTGATTTTGCCGTGATCACGGGACCAGCCAGGACCAATTAAAGCCGAAGTTAGAAGTGTTCAAGTCGGAACCGATCCTAGAGCCTTGCAACAACCCTGTGATTTTGAATTCTTTATTGTGGTAATCACTTGACGGTAGATTACACAAGTAGTCAATTAAAAACAAACATATGTTTTTTTTTACCAAAAGTTACCCACACATGAATATTGTATGACATTATATATGCCTGAGATTTTGTCTGGCTTTGTATAATATTATGTTGGTATAGTTTTGGTTCTTTCAATTATTATTATTTTTTAAATTATACCCGTATAATTCGCATTATTCTCGTTGACTGATTTTCTAATCGATTTGGCCGGGTCAGTCTACGGGAAAGTCTGAAGAATAGGGTTGCTTTAATTGTTTGTTTTCAATAAACTGTTTCATTAATTCTTAAGATTTATTTGTCAAATGGAGTAGATAGCTACTTATAATGTTTTAGTGAAGATTTCCGTAATTTTAAATCTAACTATGACTAAGTCATTAATCTATGGCAATATGATAATGAATTATGGTTATAGTATTGCCACTGGATTAGACTGGTAAGAAACGATGATAATGATGATATAAGACTATAAAAACTTAAGCAAATAAACATGTTAATATCTTCTAATATTTTGAGAACTGAAAAGTTCTCTTCAAACTTTCAAGCAATATCCTCAGTTTAGGGAAAAGTTGAATATTAGTTCCCTCCTGTTTGTTTTTAACATTCAAGTGTGCTTTTACCAATAAGTTAGAGGACGATTCATATCTCGAGTTGGGTATAAAAGAGCAGACAGATATTTGGGTCGTAGGGTTGCCACTGTAGGGTTCATTTTCATTATCCGTTAACTGAGTTGTTATTTCGCATGCGACGTGTAAAATATCAGTGTGAAAATATCAGTCTATATACAACAATGGACTTATGAACTAAGGAAATTCATGGGTTTGGTAATCTCCCATACCATGCATGCGGGCCCCATCGGCTAATGAAAACTGTCATAGCATGCGGGCCCTACGGCTTGCTTATTATGCTTAAACAGAAATCTCCCGCACCCAGCATGCGGATCCTATAGATCAATGAAAATGAGCCTGTAGGTATCAAAATTTCATTACACTATTCAATTACCTAAGCCATTGTTTTTCAAACTTTAGGTCGCGGCCCCTTGGGGGTCGTATAACCTTACTCTAAGGGTTGCGTCGCCAGCAAAAATAAAATTGTTTCTACGTTCTACTCTACAGTAACTCAATTCAGTGAAAAGGATTATTTTTTTTTAATTCGTAGATCATACGTGTATCTAGTTGTTTGCTTTACATATAAGGTACATGAAAGTGCTAGTATTCTAAGTCTAATTTAAAATAATGGCCCGTAAGTAGTGCGTCAACCCTGCATGGATGGTGCGGGTGGCGCGACTGGTGCACAAGATCGATCCGTCGCGACGCCAGCCGCCAGCCACGCGGCCTGCTTGCCCTGCCCGACCTTACATTATTTACTTTTCATACATTTTGAATTCACCCAATCGCCGCTATGAACTTTGAACTAAGGTACAACGGTACTACTAAGGTTACTAACCGGTCTGGATTAGGTACTAAATAATATGTTGTTATTCTGCCATTGTTTTATCATTCCATTTGCTCTCATTTTATTTTGTTTTAAATGCGAAATGGATGGACATATGGATTTGGATGGATGAATGTTTGATACTCAATCACGCCAGAACGGCAGAAAAGTATGAAATTTGGCATCAAGATAGAATATAGTCTTTAAGAGCACATAGGCAGGTGAAGCTGCGGGTGGAAATTAATAAGGTTATAAGTTACTAAGAAGTTGCGTAAATTTAAATTTAAAATTTTTTAAATTTATTTTTAAAAAAGACAACGCCCGCACTAGGGAACGAGCCCTGTGTCGCGGGGAGCTTTACAAACATGAAACTAACGGACACAAAGTACACCCAGACTAGAAACAAATATCTATGAATCACACAAATATTTGTCTCGTGTGGGAATCGAACCCACGTCACCCAGCACGGCGATGTAGTGGCGAGGCGACCACCTTAACCACTGCGCCACGGTGACAGTCACAATCAAATTATCTTCAATGTTAATTTCTCTAAGTAGCTTTCTGTGTAAAATTGTTCAGTAAACATTTTCTTGCCACCGTAATAATTATAAAAAAGCCTGCACACATTTACAGCTTTGGAGTTAGTACACAACTTAGTGTAATTTTTATTAAACTCTGCGCTTTAACGGCAATTAAAATCTTTAATACTACGCACGAAGTACCTCTTCTATCATCTGAAGGTCGCACTGCAGCCGAGCATCGGTCTCTCTAAGAACTATCCTGTCATCGCATAGTGCGTGGATTATTTATTTGTTTGGTCGACGATGTAATCACACTCTCTTGCGAAGCTGCGATGCAGACAGATCCCGTCTAACTAGCTTCGTTAATATTAATCTGATTAACTATAATGCCAATACGAAGTCCATTAAGCAAAAATACCTTGGATGTTAATCGACTCGTAAATTTCTTCTACTTACATTTTATATTTTACTTTGTATAGATGCTTTCACGGATAATGTGCGATGTATTAAAGCAGATAATTTTATCGATGCACACTAACTCGTAATAAAATATCCATCTACAAAGTAAACTTTAACATCGAAAATATCCCTAATCGTATCATTGTTCAGCAAACGGACCGAAAAAATGGAGGCAACTCGAATAGCGATAAAATTACTGTAACAGTCGTAAAAAATAGCTATAATATTTTTACGTCCCAATTTAGGATCTTTACCGGCCGAGCCTTTACATAAATTGTGCGTATCTGTACATTTGTCTGACTGATACCATTGATGGCGATGTGTGTAGGAAACGATAAGTTGTAAGTAGCACCTTCACTAATAAACAGTGCGTAGGGGAACGCGAGGGACGCACAGTTTCTTTACGACGCCTCTATTAGATAGGTATTGCTGTATCTTATTCATGGATATTAAGTGTGGCAGCTAACAACATAAAATAGCGGCAGGTGCTTCGTCGATCGTAACTATTTGTGAGGGTTAATGAAACACTTTTATTACTTTGTGACATCTTCGAGTAATTGTCTAAGATCGTTGAAATATATTTCCAACTCGTTAATGGTTCTTGTCAGCTTCTTGTCGTAATAAAAGTCCTATTAGATGTCTTCAATTGGAGTTTCAAGTGTTTTTATTTTATATTATAATGTAGCATTCTTATCTGTAGCTATTTAAGTTGTAAAAGTAGCTTTATCTTAGTAACTTTTCTAAAGTATGAGGAAAATAAGCAACCACTTACTTTATGTACGATTAAATCTACTCTTTGGTCAAAAATAAAAACGAATCTTTCCTTTAAAAACGAACCATTTTGTAGCCCGATTTTATAATGTTATATCCTGGACAATTATATCCTGTTATATCCTGGACAAGATTATTGTCCAGGATATTAGCCCTATAACAAAGTGACGTGAATTAATATTGAATATTTAATTAAGTCAAGACGTCGTTGTTTGACTACGTCTGTTGGTCTCTTTATTACTTTGTCCTTATTTTGCGTGTCTTAAACACAGTTAATTCTGTCCATTTCCTGCTCGCAGTGCGTATCGTCCGCAGACGTTTATGCTACTAAAGGAATTCGTAACACTGGTAAGAATAATTGACTTAACACCGGTGTGCTATAAACATAGCTTGACGCGTAACTGCTCATGCGGCCGACGATACTGAAATAGACGCAGAATGCAAAACGGTGCTCAAAAGTTCATCATCCTCGGAGCTATTCCGAATATGCCTCATATGAAACACCTTAGTGGACGCAATGAATGTGAGGACATAAGTTGTTTATTAGACAGCCTCGAAGAGTAATTGCACTCGAATTATGACTGGAATTACCTGCGAAAATGTCCTTAGATATAGTCGAGTGATGGATGTAGAGTAGCCTTGCAGGTGTGAAGAAAACCAGAAATATTGTACGAGGATACAGTAATGTTCATAACTATTAAGTATTTGATTATAACCAAACCAATGGTGGCCGAATGGATAAGTGATCGGCATGCAAATCATGCGGTCCGAGTTCAATTTCGACCGGCAGTAATTAATGTGAATTTCACTTTGTGGAATTCATATGTACATTTAAATTTAGTCAAGTGACTTACCATCTGCTCACGGTTAAGGAAAACATCGTGAGGAAACCCTAGTAGAAATTCTAAAGTGTATTTCTGATCCACCAACTCGCACTAAACCAGCGAGCGTGTATTATGGCCTTAACCATATCAGCTCTCTAGATAGAGGAGAGACTCGAGCCTAGCAGTGGGTCATTAATGGGAAGCCGATGAATGAATGAATGAAATCAAAAAATATCTTTCCCTGAAACCATAATTATACTAAATACTGTTATTATACATAAACCGTGATAAAGATTTAATTTACCTTGTTTAGAAGAAATTGTATTTCTTCGTTTGTGCAAAAATTAGCTTCTTGATAAAATAAGAAAACAGGTTGAAAAACAGAGGATCACTGATATCAAAGTCGTATGACCTTTGAACGTTTTAGTTTTTACCCGACTGCCAATAAGGACGGTAATGTTTTTAAATTTATTTTAAGCAGATTACTAAGAGCATTTAATTAGAGTGCTATCATAATGAAAATATTAATGAATGGCTTCTGTAGATGCCGGACGTAATATGCGTACAAGTACTGCTATAACAGGTTGGATGCAACAAAGTTAGGGATGGCGGCATCCGGACAGTTGTCAAGGAACAGTTATATGACGTCACAGTACAGAAAAGGTCGCAAACACCTCGAGTAAACACAGCCTTCTAATGTATAAAGTTACATACTGATATGCAAATCTTACTTTACTCTCAGTTGTGCGATTTCCCTCAATACACTCACATTATAATTTGAACAATGTTTACGAACTAGTCTCGCGTGTCCTTACACGAACATATGGGTGATATTTTAAAGTAAATGCGGGATATTGTATGTACTTAACCACGTTTCGATTCCGTAGGAGGTAAGTTTACATAATATCAATGAAAATGAACAGTAAATTTTACTTAGCGTTAATATCAAAATACCGTTATTTAGTTAAATGTTTACCAACAATTTTGGTTCACATTTCAATTAATTTTCTAGATACATTTTCATTTAGCAGGTAAATTACACTACAGTTTTGGAAAGGTTATAATATTTTGGGAAAATAAAGAAATGATGTCATGGCAATATAAAGGTTACCATATTCTGTTGACTTCGAACTGTTTTCAATATTGAAATACGAATCGATTTATGTAAGAACAGTTTAATCCCTCATCTGAATGCAATACTTTATAAAATGATTGATAAAAGTAATTGTAATCGTGTTCTGCTAGTAAAAATGGTAGGTATCCCAATGCTATAAATAAGTGGTCGGGTCTGTTGTCGGATGGCATTTCACGATCTAGGAAAACATTCCGATATCGACGGGACACGAACCCAAGTTGCAATAAAAAGCAAACACCCAATTATCTGTACGACTCCACGCCTTTGGTAATGTTTAAAGCAAATATGGCAAGTGAGAAACGATCCCCACGAACAATCGTCGTAATTAGAGAGAGAAACATCATGGGTTAAAAAAAGAAGCAAACGCGAGTCCGATTCAGACTCTGAACAATCTTAATTATAAATAAAAAACAAGTACATATAATTAAAAAAAATTAATAACCCGACTGTAATAAATCAACAGAGAGCAACGCACTAAAAAGACCGTAAAATTTTTGTAATATCTGTAATAATAGTATCTGATTAAATTTAAATAAAATTATGTATATATTTGTAATCTCCATTTGATTCCCTTTATTTTGATACTCTACTCGATAGATTTGGTTAAAAAAAATTGTAGAACTACTTACATACTCGTACTAACATACAAGATACGCGCGAAAAACAATACCCGTCCTGACAGTCGGGTAAAAAGATATATTGGTATAAAACAATTGGCTCTACAATCCGAATCTTGTCACCAAGAGCTACCGAACTCATTAAAACAAAGCATGTGATCGTAAACTCGAGGCATTTACTAGTCAAGTTAAATTAAGTCATTAATAAGTAAATATAATTAAAAAAAATTAATAACCCGACTGCGAATCATCAACAGAGAGCAAGGCACTAAAAAGACCGTAAAATTATTGTAATATTATTATTCCTGATTAAATTTAAATACATAACATATGTATATATTTGTAATCTCCATTTGATTCCCTTTATTTTGATACTCTACTCGATAGGTTTGGTTAAAAAAAAAATAGAACTACTTACAATTTGGCATCAAAAGCCCGCTGTTTAAGTCTTTTTATTCTGAAAACCTATCTAAGGACACTTGGGTTTTCTAGACGAATCTAACGATACCCTAATTGTCAAAATCCATCCAGCCGTTTGGAAGATTCGTGGGAATAAAGAAATTTACAAACATATAAGATACGCGCGAAAAATAATACCCGTCGTGACAGTCGGGTAAAAAGTTGCTAACCTATATTAAAAATGAAAATCTTAAAAGTATGTTTGTTTGGTTGAACACGCTAATTTCAGGAACTCCTGGTCCGATTTAAAAAAATCTTTTAGTGTTGGAGAGCCCTTTTATCGAGGAAAGATATAAACTATATAATCTCACGCTAGGACCAATAGAAGCTCAGGAGTGGCCTAACAAAAAATGACTGGAGCAAAGTCCCGGGCAACAGTTAGCACGAGTAGCGTCACGAAACGTTTATTATAATTGCAAATCTATACAATTTTTGTTCTTTTTATTTAGTTCACATTTTAATTATTCATAATACTTTAGTGCTAGAATTTTTAAGGACATCCACAACTTACATTGTTCCTATAACTAATCAATGGTAATTTGTAAAACTTTGGTAGTAACACCCTAAGGGGATCATCTTCTTATCCACTGTGAAACCTCGATGGTATTTACGTGCGACCAAGAAGGCTTCAATATTCTTAAAGTGGTAGTTAGACCCAACGTACAAGAGTCCTAAAATGTAAATACTCAAAGGAAAGACTGTGATTTAACTCCAGTGTCCAGTGATGGTTATACTCGTATTTAACACCTTAGTAACGTTAATGCTAAGTTAACCAGTAGTAACCTACTAAGTCGCTCTTACTTTTAAAGACCCTTCTAAAACCCATAAGCGTAAGTACATCACTATCGCGCTCCAATTTTCCTGTTTATTATACGGGTTAGAAATACGACGAATGTATTAACGAAGTAAATAGTGCAGTGCGTCGTAACTTCTACACTTGTGTTAGATTTAACGAAATATACTTACTATAAATTACTAAACAATAGCATAATAGACTTGTTCAATTTACACGATCTAGTTACTCGCATTGGAAACAGTCAACGATATGATGTCCTTATTTGTTGCTTAAAGTCTATGCCAATGAGAACATAAGGAATTCTATCTAGGTATTTACTCCATATATATTATGCACCTGCACAAATGTCAATTCATATATAATAGGCGCTACGTCTTTTTCCCATAAAGGGCTGGCAAAGGTGTATCACAGGCATTTGCCAGTTGACATGTCTGATGTAAAAGCCAACTGTCGCAATTAATTGGACATATATAAAATAATATGGACACGGGGATCAAATGGATCGTACACAGATTTAGGTGCTCAAAATCCTCTTAAGAATTATTTTGACTTCACACTATACTTAGTTAGAATTATATCGCAAACTGTATTCTTAAAGAAAGTGAACGTAAATAGCTGAGACCTCTTAACATTGAAAGAGAAAAACATCTTGTTAATGCACAAAGACCAAACGCAACACACATTTGGGGTGCAGGAAGATACAATTTGCATTCAACACTTGTTCAAATAACTGTTTTGCATTTTTATATTTGGGGGAACCAACTTCTTCTGCGAGTTAACGAGATAAAAAAAACAGTGTAGGTACCTATCTAATTAAAGACATGCTTTTTTAGCAAGCATTGCTTTTTTAAATTTCATTGTTTTATGTTTGTCGGCGAAGTTATTCTGAATATTTTCGTTGTTATTTCAATGGAATTGAGAATTGATGGTGTCAATTTGCTGTAAATATTATCAAACTGGATGTTTTTACAACTTTCTCGGTTTTTATTGTTTATAAGTGTCAAATTTGAGCAGTGTCACAAGATGAGAACGGACAAACGCAAAAACAACACGAAGCGCAAATAGACGGATATTTTATAACTTTACTAGTTGAAACCAATAATGAAGGTTTTAAAAACTTTTTTTTTTTTGGATCAGCGGCATACCTCTAAAGTACTCAAAACACTACAGCTGAATGTGTTTCTGTTGCGCACTGAAAATTTCTGGTTTGTTTTTCTTTACTTTGTAAAAGTCTATTTCTCATAGAAAAAATATTTTTCTAAATCACAAACTTGATTTCTTTTGAGTTTATTTTGTCTTCCTCTAGTTACACAACAGAAACCATTTTTTTATGCAAATACTTATAACGTTATACATTTAATTCCTTGTGTTTATTTCCAGTGCGACATTTTATTCAAACCTTCTTCCGCTAGCTCGTTGCGTTAGTTATGGGTGCAATTTGATACTGCCTTACAAAGGTCTCCGCACCTGTATTGTAAGCACTAATTTCCTCTCTTCGGTTGTTTCCTATTTAGAAGTATTTTACGACTTCGTATACTCATTGACATGTACTCATTCTATTACATAGTAATAATCTTAACCTGTGAAGATTAAGTTGTTTTTTTTAAATACCTATTTTGAGATAAATAACAAAAAATTATATCTTACTTAACATATTCCTGCCATTAAATTGATTAATTGCCCAGGCAATAATAGCCCGGTTTCCTCGGGAATGACGACTAGTTGCATCAGTCAATCTCAAAAACAAACTTAAAAATAACCATGCACCGTATTGCAAAGGGAAGTGAACGACTATTTATATAAGTTGCATTAGCTGGTTTATTTTCAAAATCTGTTACAAACACACAAATCAAACAAGTAAATATTATTTCTAATTTCATATTTCCGTTTAAAGCGTGTTTATATACGATCTGTTAATGTTGGTATATTAATTATATCTTCCTGGACGCGCTCGTAAAATATGCTTAGGTGTGTAAAGGGACATCCCAAAATAAACTACATATATGTTTATGGTATCAACACATCGCTGTGTCAGTGGTCGCTGGTCGTGTAGCATTCCACACGTGCGACATCGCGTAATGCAAAGATATTGTCAGTGTTCGCTCTCTGATGGACCCTACAAACAAATTATAATCGACTCAAGATACATATGCATTTTGTACCTTTTAGATTTTATCATCAGATTGCATTAGTGATCATGTTATTTTTAAAGAAACTTGATCATAAATTTTAAAATCAGTTCCTTTTTAATATTCAACATTTGTAATGTAACATTCTTTGTCATTTTAGAGGCTTTTTACTTTAGTGTAGTTAAAGAAGAAAAATACGTAATTACAACGTATGACGAGATTTGATTCGTTTTGTGCAAACAATTGCGTGATCAGCCAGTTGTAGTTATTATGTGTGAGAAGAAGATAGACGGATTATTCCCTAGAGTACGGTAAATAGATAAGAAATAAAAAGAATAAAGGTGCAAACAAACTGGGCTTATGTGCTTACTGATGCCACGTATGTAATGTTACATTCGTCAAAAGACATCAGTTTTTATACCAATTATATGATAAATAATTATTTAAAACTACCTACATTTACCTTATGTGGTCCCAACGTGACATGGCATCACGTAAGCCCAGTTTGTTTGCACCTTTAGTATCTTCAGGAACGTACACCTCTAACTTACAAAATTCAATTAACAAGGATTCTGAAGTTGGCCTCAGTAGTCGTCGGAAGTTTTAAGAACTTTAATTACAACAATTTCGGTTACAGTTATCTACCGATTGTGATATCCAAAAACCGACCTTATTCCTTGTTTTTAAATGACAGTTTTTTTTTTTATTGGCTAGTTTATTCCTTTTAATTTTATCGGCTAAGATACTCCTTTTTAAACAATTCGTCTTTACTTTTGAGTCAGTCTTATCGTCCGACTCGAATTAAGCACATAAAATATAAATCATTTGTCTTGTTCTTCCCATACATAGGTACATACATATAGATCACGCTTTTCTCTTTCCCAACAGAGGGGTAGGCAGAAACCATTTCCTTTCACTTGCTACGATTCTGATATACATCTTTGGCTTCTTCAACATTAATCAGTCCTTTCATATAGTTCTTTTCAGGCATTACAATATAAAATAAAAAAGCCCTAAGCTTATTAGCAAAACAGGAAAAAGATGACCAAATATAAATAAAGAGAACAGGTAAGAATTAAATAAATCAATCAAGCAAATCACTGAAGACTTAATTACAGACACACTATTAAGAACAATTCCTGATCTGAAAAAAAAACCAAATGTCCCTTAAATGGCAGTCATGCTTGAGCCTCATGCGTTACGCCACAAGATGTCGATTTCTACCAAGTAATCAATGTCTAATGTCAGCGTTATTTTCACTGACGACTTCTTTCAACACTCTACAACAATTACCTCTGACCCCAAAATCTGTTCATTGTTATTGGACACAACTGACGGTTTATTGTCCATAATACAAAGTGAGGAAGTATTGTACCTACATGGCATGCACCATTGATTAGTACACCACGCAACTTCCTTGACCTGCTTACTCGCCTAACATTATAATGGCTTACTTACCCTAGAATTTGCCGGTTCAATGAATCTCAACTTTCAGATCATTGCCACGAAACACTTGACCAGTACCACAAGCGGTCACCCATCCATGGACTGACCTTGCCGAATGTTGCTTAACCTCGAAGATTTCAACCAAAATATTAAGCGATCAAAACCAATCTTAAGTAGGTGTGTAACCCAACACGATAGTTTATCATTATCATCATAATATCAGTCAGGTCAGTCAATTTCAGTCCTTAAAATTGTTGGACAATTAAATCATAAAATTACCATTCTTAGTTCCTCTTTAAAGCTAAACGGTGCAGTCTCCGTTCTCCAATTCCCACATAAAGCCAATAGATGTATAATCATATTGTTGAACAGTTGGCGATGACATTTGGTCGGCGCAAGCGCAGTGAGAGGCGGCCGTGCCGTAACCGCGACCCTTTCGACCGATGCACTACCCGATGCATTCACCAGTTCACCGGCCGTTTGTGTAACTTGTACACTCGGCACCAAATTGTTTACCATTATTAGCGTAATTTAATTAATAAAAGACTCTTAAAAAGAAACCGGCTACCGCATAATCACTTCAACTTCTGTTTTAATTGTTAATGATTGTTGGATGTATCGTTAATGTAAGGAACAAAAAACGTAATGTTAAGAAGCAACATGTAATTATTATACAGGTTACATGATGAACACCAATTGAGATGCAGGAAGCAGATCTATTAAGAATACAAATAAATTACACAGCGGTGCGGTGCGAACAATCTTCATTAACAGGTATAATACATTGCTGATATTATAAGAATTTGTAATATGACTTGGACAGTATTCAGTCATTATAGTAACATTTTGCTGGCTAAAGGATAGAGTTGGAGAGCAGCTTGACATATTATAACTTTATAATCATCATCATCACTTTTACTTACTTAATATTTATGTAATTGAACAGTCATTGTCCTAAAAATTGCGTGGTACGTTATCCCGGTATTTCCTTCCCGGTCCGGTATAACCTTGCTACGTCTGTTAGCTACCACAATCAAACTTTTGTAACACTAAATTGTTGGGCGTCTCATCGAAATGAAGCTACTCACGAAAAATTAGCTTGATAGTAATAAAAAAAAATTTGGACCAGGGATCCTGTCAGGGAACTTTATAATCACTAATTATTTTATTTATTATTATTATCTATTGGGCCTGGAGCCGTCATCGACCACTTTTGCTACCTCGACTAGGACTGATCCTTATCCTTATAACGCCTTTGTTATTTATAGTTCTCTGCTTAGTCCTGTAGAAACTAGGAACGTCCAGATTTTCTGAGCAGAGAGATTTTGTATCTCATAAGGCTGCATTTGGTGCTAGGATACTTCTTTTGTGCATGAGTGGTCCACATGAGCAGAGGATATGCATTGCAGTTCAGTGCAATCACTGATACCTAATTCGAACTTAATTTGTAGTAATAATAATGAAGTTGTTTGGACTATGTAATATTTCAACAGCGATCTATTGAAGGTATAATCGATAGTCTCATAACTTATAATGGCAACACATAGCTGAGTATTGCAAAACAAAATGCTTATACACGTACCAATTGGTGTATTTACTGAAGCAGCTGTAGATGTCGACTGTAAATATTGTTTGTCGGGTTATCGATGATATTTTAGGTTTCCCTTCGTGCCCGCTCGATTCGAAGGCTAGTTTGGTTTAGAAACTAAATATCGCCGGAGTCAACAAAGGCGTGGCATTGTTTTGCAGCCGACCTCGGATTTGCGAATTAGTTATTGTTTATTTCAATATTATACGTAAGAATCGTATTTCATAAGATTAACATGCATTATTAATGATGTATGGTTCCGATGCAAAGATATATCAGGATTTAAACAATTCAAGTTAAAAAAACAAATATCTAAGTCTGTGAATAAACTGTCTGATATTGCAACATTAGCATATTTTTCGGGTTCCGTAGTTCTGACAAGGAACCCTTATAGTTTCGTTATGTCGATCTGTCTGTCTGTCCGAGGTTTTGCTAAGAGACCGTTAGTACTAGAAAGCTGTAATTTTGTTTGTTGGAAAGCTGTAATTTTGTTGAGTGTGTATATCAATTACGTCGACAAGGTGGTAAAATAAACTTTGGAAAATATATTTTTTAGGGTAGCTCCCATACATGTGAAGTGGGGATGAATTTTTTTTTTGTCGTCTACCCCATCGTGTGGGGTATTAAATTTTTTTTTATTTCACATTATTTTTCGATTTAATGGTCTATTTACGAAATATTAAACTTTAAAGAGCTAATTTTTGTTCCAGTAGGGCGTCCCCCCCCCTCTAAAAGCTAAACTGCTGGCTTGAAATGTATGAATGTCATGAACTTTAAATGAAAAGTACCTATAGCGGTTTAGATAACTTTATTAGTTTAGCAGTAATAGTCGTTGAACTTGGGTGTTGGATAATTTTGTACCAAATACAAAATCCTTAGCTTTAATCCTTTATAGTGTCTAAGATAAAGTAATTGCTTGTTTATAACGGGTAAAGACTTGCATTTAAAAACAAAATATCAAGTATATAATAAATCATAAGTTTTTCGTGGCCCGACACGCACTTGGCCAGTTATTTTTGTTTTATTGATGATAATTGATCCGGTCGGGTGTTATCATTATAAAGATCATCGAGGATAGGTAGTGCAGAATCGTAAAAGGTGGGTGGTCCTCGTACAAGTTTTTGGCGATAATGTGTTTTGTAAGTAGCAAACTCGATTAAGTGGAAACAATATTTACACGCTTGTTATAAATAAAGTGTAATAAGCGGTGACTATTCGTTTTAAGTTCCAGTTGCTAATTTGTGCAAGACGAGTGCGTTTTATTTCGGCGATATTAATGTTACAAAACGGAGGGTTTAACCGTTAATTAACGTGAACAACGAAGGGGAGGGTGATAATACGAATTAATTTAAAACAACCGGACATTCAACACGAATAAGAATACTTAACTTTTGAAATAATGCGAACCGGCACACTTATTTCATTAAATTAAATTGTATTAAATTAATTTCTACATTTTATATTCAAATGCATAATTTAGAATTAAAGAATAAATTTAAAGATAATAATGGTTTCTTTTTTGGACAACATACTAAATATTAAACACCTTTTGTGTAGAGATTAAAATATGAATAAAATAGTGAGATAAACGGTAACTTAACTATAAAATCTTGATATTAAAGACTAAATGTTATAAATAATTATTATATCGATATAGGTAAAACATATTTTATTGTTATAATACATTTTGACATATTATTATCAAACACGCAGCTAAGTAACAACTTTTTTTGTTTATTAATATACTAATAATTTAAATATTAATAACCCAAACATAAAATAATTGCGACACAAAGAACTCCCGGTTCGAAATAATATTTATATGAATCATGCAATCAATATTCGTGTCATGTGGAAATCACACCCATGACACCTAATACAACGATAGTGATGAACTGGTGGTCCACAGTGACGGTATAATGCAGGAAACTTGCAAACAAACAAAATATAGTACTAAGGTAGAGAGTCTTACATAACAGAAGTAATACTTTGGCCCCCAAAATATTTAAAGAAATACTAAGAGCACTATAGGTACGAAAACCCTTGGCTCAGTTGGACCGATTTAAGCAAAAATGATCCAATCAACACAAACCTCATTTTGAGATATTTGACTTTATTGCAATGAATTTAAAGTCAACTATCATAATGAGGTTTTTGTTGATTGGATCATTTTTACTTAAATCGGTCCAGTTGAATATTACGTTACACTTGCAAAAGTACAGAATAATTCCACTTTAAAAAATAAAGATACCTTTCAAATGCGAACTAAATGGCGTCGTACCCTTGTCTTTATATAAAAGTCACTATTAAGGAGTTTGTACTAGTTTTAATCTCAGGCCCTGATCCGTTTATTTTAACATCGCGAAGCAAAACTTGTTTGTTGTTTGGTAAACTCAGTTTTCGCATAATGATAACTCTGTCTTACATGATTAAGGTTTATATTATCTGGAACATAATAAAACAATCCCCAGATGATTATTATAAAAACATTTATTTTTAGAACACATTAAACACAAATATACATATTTTTCATCCGCTAGACAGTACGTCAGTTTGTTAATATTTTGAAAAACACAGTAATTATAAATTAATTAATAAAAACATTTACAATCATAAATGGTTTACCTTACTCTTGTGAAATTAGCCTAAAATAATAGAAATACAATTAATTGTTTTTTTACATTACTTGATTCTTGATACAATAGCGAAAGTTTTGAAATTTGAATAAATTTGAATACATTAATAAATAAAAGTTAAAAGATGAACCATGAATCTTATTACCAAATAACAATTGAAATAAAATGCTTGTTTGAATAAGTATTATTTCTTGACACTTTTGTTAGGTACGAGGAAGTAATGTAATTAGACACTAAATTAAAGATGTGAACTCACTGATGAAGTGTGTGAGAGTGTTATGGGCCTTATCACTCTCGACCCCTCGACTCGTATTAAACGGGTTGAGAGAAAACAAACAATTACCTAACGAATGTTTTTCTAGGGGCCAAAAGTGGACTTAATAGGCTTTAAGTTCACAAAACTACATAGTTACAAATGTTATAAATACATGGAATAAAAAACGGCGTCAATTGTATCCTGCTGGATGTGAACACAGATCCCGTCGAATCACGCAGATGAAAGTTACTATGAACACAAGTCGCGATTCATACTACATAACCTTATACATACAGTAGTGAACGTTCACAAATAGCCAACACTTACATTATAAAAACGCAGCAGTAGCAGTAAAAACAGCGATTTCAACACATAATGCAAAATAAGTAAGTATTGTCGATAGTCGCATTCCGAAGGCATATTATAAGGCATTTGATTTCGTCAGTGCTATTAACGGAAGCTATTGCTGCGGGCAAACGATAGACCCTCAATGCACACTAAAGGTGGTTACACTAAAGGCCGGTTCGTAGCCGTCTTCACGCAACAGTAGCAAACGAGACGTATCACCTGGTTATGTCACAGTGGACATGTCGTGGAATCATGTTGCTGCAGTCGTGATTTCGCACCCAACTGCAGGCGACAACAGCAGATAACAGCACTGTATACAATAGATTGAAACTCACTTGACGTTTTGTCGCTCCACACTACTACCGCCGCCCCTCTAGACAATCGGCAATCGATTTGATCTATCAATAGATAATATACTATCAATAGATAGAATACTATCAAATTAGTTCATTGATCACGTGACATGTCTATAGCTTATGTCAAGGATGTGTTCAAATGCATTGAAGTGACATGTCGTTTAGAATAGATAGATAGAAGCGATTTCCACTTGTCTAGGGGGGCAGATCTGCAGTCGGGCGACAGCATCATCTGCCGCTCGACGACGTTTGCTAGCTTCTTTATACAAATACTAGAAACCAGTAGTGTCGCGACTACATGTCGTATGCTGCTGTTATGTGGTGCCGTCTACGAACCGACACATTCATACTTTTAATAATGTTTGGTAATGCTGTATTTATTGATTAGGTATAATTTAGGTAGTAATTGCTACTGTTCAATACTTTATGGATACAATGTATCTATAAACCTTTTTATGACGTCATTACTGCACAAAAATTTGTGTCAGACTAGCTGCTGGTGAGCGTAACTGTTATCATTAAAAAAATTATATATCAGACCATGACGTCCACGGACGCATCTGCATATTTGTAGAGCGGTCATAATAATTACGTAGTTTCGATTTGTATAGATTAATCTGAGTTTGACCGATCTAAATGTTATACCCTGTATATACATAATTACGTAACCACATGTAAATTTTCTTGGACCTTATATAGCATCGCCTATTTGGTCTGATAACCCCGTAAAGGAAAAAAGCGTGACGAAATAAACAATAAACATTCACATAATAACATGTATGGGTGTGCTACAAACACGTTGCGGGGTTTTATGTGTTAATATGATCGTTATACGTTAATATGATCTAAGTACGGCCTACCATAGGTGTGACGAGACGGGGATAATATTGAATACATTATATTGCAGCATTGCTTCAAATTCCAATGCAAAACTGCAGGGATTTATTTCTTCTGAAGAAGGTCTATCTATAGGATTTGATTTAGGATGCACGGCGTTGCTAAGTGTGGTGGTGTTTTTCAAATATAACAGCTTTCCAGGTCTGCCAGAGACCAGTAATTAGGAATCAGATGAATTTAAATAATTCCCAAAATCTAAGTTTTTTTTTTTATTTTTTTTTTATTTAAAAAAGACAACGCCCGCACTAGGGAACAAGCCCTGTGTCGCGGGGAGCTTTACAAACATGGAACTAACGAACACAAAGTACACCCAGACTAGAAACTACTACTACTAATATCTATGAATCACACAAATATTTGTCTCGTGTGGGAATCGAACCCACGTCACCCAGAACGGCGATGTAGTGGCGAGGCGACCACCTTAACCACTGCGCCACGGTGACAGTCAAATAGTTGAAAATTAAATTAATTTTTTCTTACCAAAATACATATATCTGCAGATTTTGAAACGATCTATAATTTCATCTAATACTTTGGAATTTATTTTTTTATTATCTATCTAAGTATTTAAAAGAGTGTCTTAAGTGTCTTGCTAGTTCTTCTCATAGTTTCATCCTGTCAGTGAATTCGTCGTAGACAAATTATTTTGCAATAGGCTGAAATGATGATGATGATAATGATGAAATTATTTACTGACACTATTTTTCGGATAACCTGTTACATTCTTAACTTATGACTTTCATTAGAGTTACTTTGTAACCATGCTGATTCCAAATCACTTATTCTAATTTAAAGACCTTAAACTTTTGCATTAGTAGGTACAAATAAAAGACAGGTTACTAAGTTAAACCCTATTAATAACTTCTCTGTAATTGATTAGTGCAATATATAAAATAATGCGAAGTGTCCATATCGACATTCATTTATGACCGTAGTCTACGCTGTATATAAATAAAGAGATCGATTTGTCCAGAGAGTTGAAATGTCGGCATCAATTTCTCTTGAGAGAAATATTTGCGGCTGTGTCGGTTTGATTGGATCGCGGCTTGCGATTGGCAGGCGATTTTTAGTTTTGTTGTTTGTGATCGATACGTAGCTACTTGCTAGATAGAAGATAATAAATAAAGATACAATATTTAAGTATACCAATGTCTGTTAGCAACAAATTGCAAGGAATTTAAATAGAAGATTTCGATATAATCACAGTTTTCTTCGGGCGACAAAATTGGTGCAGTATGACTGTAATTTTTATGTTATTGTTAATTTTAAATGTTAGTAAATTAAATATTTTAAAAAAGCCTACAAATCCTACTTTATAATAATATTGTTAATTTTTAGCTATAAATCTGTTATTGATTTGCCAAATGTTTGTATTATTAATGCGTATTTTTCCAATTATTTGATAATATTCAGCTTTGTTTGACGCGTTTGCTAAACTGAATATGAGTTGTAAGAGGCTTGAAATAAATAAATAATAATAAAAATAAATAATAATAATCATTAACGAACACATTTGATCGTTTACCGGGCGCTATTTCAATCCATAAAGGTCCCATTGCTGGGCATGGGTCTCCTCCAAAGAATGTGAAGGGAATTACTACTTATGCCTACTATCACAAACCATTATGTAATGTAAAATTAACAATTTTAGCATCAATCAAGTTGCACTTCAATGTTTCAGCATTTGCAACAGCAACAGTTTAATGAAACATAAAGAATGAAGTTATTCGCCGCGAGCGTTATCAATTAGAAGAAGTCGGTTGAAAATAGATCAACAACTATAATAACATTTAATTAATCCGCATGTCCATTCTTCAATTAGGTAACGTTTGGAATCAATTTATGAATAGAATTCATTCTTGACCGTTGCGATTCCATGTTCGCACTGTGTTAGTTGGTTATTTTCACAATAACCGAATGAACAAGTATGTGGGGTATTGTAACCACGCTTTTTTAAGCTATGATTTGTTTATTTTGATTTTGATACCTATTCAATAAAACAATTAATATCATTTATATCAACAGAATAGAACACTTTATATTTTATTGTATTCCGGTGCTGAAAGATATAATTTGGTTTACAATAATGACAACGTTAATTTTATCATTAGAACTATTTAAAAAACGTATTTTACAGTCTGAGAGACATCGTCTGCAATGGGTGTAAAGGTATCAATAATATAATAATTATAATCAATAATAACAAAAGAAGTATAATTCTTAATATTATCGCGCTAGGTACCTATAATAGTACAGGATGCCTGGTCCAATTTTTTTTTGATTACTATCAAGCTAATTCTTCGTGAGTAGCTTCATTTATATGCGACGCGCAACAATTTCGTATTCTAAAAGTTTGATTGTGGTAGCTAACAGACATAGCAAGGGTATACCGGACCGGGTAGAAATACCGGGATAACGTACAACGCAATTTGTAGGACAATATTACTGTACAATTATATAAATATTAAGTACCTAAGCACAAATAAAAAAATCAGCTGGTTAGTAATCATTTATGATGACCTCCTTCGATCAAACCATTGATTTTGTAGGATCATTTTTTTTACTTACTTAATATTTATGTAATTGAACAGTCATGAACGAAATGAAGCTACTGACGAAATTAGGTTGATAGTAATAAAAAAAAATTGGACCAGGGATCCTATATAGGTATAAGTTTTAGTACAAAGCAAAATCATTTAAATTCTTATAAAATTTTATGTGTAAAAGTTGCTAGATTATAAACGAAAGGAAAATATTATGTTATTACTCATATTCCTAGACTGCAATTTATTTTCAATTAGACAGTAATTACCGAAATAATTGCTAATGCAGAGAGACTGCGGTTGTAGTTGCTGCAACCGCAGTCTCGACAACATTCATTTTGTCAACAGAGCATTTGCGAGATGCAATTTTAATCCTGACATTTCATAGTTACCCTACTGTCGCACTTACGAACATTCGGTTTCGGATGAGTTGGCTGATTGCCGCACATGTGTTTGTATTGGTGTTGTAATTCGTTACTTAAAATTCCTATCATCTAGTTATGACATATCGATGTTGCGTTGTTTGCTTACAGTACCTCTGTTAAGTAAGCTTCAGATTAAATTAAGAGCAGGTTTCTGTTGACGTGTATTTTTGAATCAATTAAAATACAAAATGCACATGAAAATATTTTTACTTTTATTTGTCCGTAATAAATTTAATGACAGACAGGACTTTTCGATTTAACTTGATGATACCTAAAACACTTTGAAAGCGGTTATATTGTTGCAATTAATTTTGTCATCAGGATGAAATGTATCCAATATTTTTTAATGTTATGTATTTAATGGGCCGTTTTTCTATGATAGTAAATTAAATATGTAACTGAAAAATTTGGTCGTGCTATATCCTGGATTAGATTCTCGGATCAGACAAAATTGTTATTGTTTTTCTGGTGTGAAATTCTCAATATCCACTCAAAGCCCAGTTTAAGGTCGTCCCCTGTTTTATTTCATTTCTGTCTACCTTCTCGAGGATAAAGGCGTGATGTTCTATTATGTTAAAAACAAATGTCTAATCATGTATGTATGTATTATCAAACTTTCTCGTTGCATGATATTTAAATAGGATAGTCGAAACGTCATGCAAAATAATGTAAATGAATACTTTATGCATGATTGCGTTTATTCCCGTTCGTATATATTTCAATACCAAAGTATGATCTTTTATGATACATTTATTTTATAGCTTAAGTGTGCTTATGTTACTCAGTGATAATGTAGCTTTCTAACGGCGAAAGGTTTATTAAAATCGGTTCAGTCTTTTTAAGTTTATTCGATATACAAAAATATAAAAATACAAATCTTTCCTGTTTACAATATTAGTAAAGATAAGTATGAGTACTTATATTTTCATTACCTGCAAAGTAATTGCAATTTATATAAACATTGCAGCTGCGTTTAAAACACTGTCTCCTATCATGTTGAACATAAACCAACAGAGCAATTCAGATAAATTTATAATGCTTATCTATTAACGAACATGAGAAATTGATATTTTTGCAAAGACTTGAGAATCTAAGGACGTCACATACTTACTCACTAAATGACAAGAATGTAAGTACATATTTATAAATTTCATAAGAACACGTATTGATGTTATCATTTATTATTTTGCACACGTCTATAATCTTAATATTATCTTTAACTGTCTATAATCCTATATCATTTTATTATAGTACGTCCCACGTAAAAATAATTAAGCTTAAGTTTAATAAATTATAATTATTTCCAACTAGTCTTGCGTCGAAGCTATGCAAGGGCGTACGATTCTGAATTTTCAAAGTTTTCTTACATACAAACCTAGTCCTGACGATTGCAAACACACTAAAAATGCCATATCAGTCCAGCCGTTTTTTGAGTTTTAGTGAGACTAACGAACAAAAATACATTTTTATATTCAATTATAGTATAGCTTTTAATATTTTACCGAATTTTATATACATGTACAATTAAATATTATTATAATGATGTGATACATGTTAGATACCCGGATAAATCCTTTACTTACTGTGTTTTATTATGTTGTGTGTTATTAGAATATAATTAATAGGATAATGTAGCTTTTTGTTTTTCAGTAACTACTACTGTATAAATAAATATCAAAGCTCATAGGCAACGATGACAGCAAAGATTTGCCGACTGATATTCCACAAATCCCTTAGTAATTTCTATACGATACAAAAACAAACGTAAACAAATCAGTGGGTACGAACTCAATACAATTTTATTTATATGTGCACACTAGCATTCTATATCAACAAGGAAATTTTCACAATAAACACCGTAATCAGGTTAATGCTCTGATTCGATACGGGATTCGCAAATGTTCCCAATTCAATCCACTTTTCGCCAAGTGATAACAAACTGGATGGAGAGAGGCTCGCGGGTTGATAGCATGCAATTTATTGTGTAGATAGCCAATAATAGAAATTGTATCAGCAAATAGGGCAATTTAGGCGCGTCTGATTGTCATGATTACTAGACTAGACGCAGAAGGTTCAATCAAGCTAACATGACTTCAAGGTGAGCAGTGACTATTGATATGATCTTTATCATATATTTGTACTATCAATTTGGTATGGAAAATATTTTTTTTTCTCAGAATATGATAGTATGAGAGAATCATCAGCAACCCATTAAGTCCTACTGCTGGGCTCGGGTCTCCTCTTCTCTATCTAGAGAGCTGAGAGGGTTTAGGCCATAATCCACTCACGCTGGCCTAGTGCGGGTTGGTGGATCAGACATACTCATAGAAATTCTAGGGTATGTGGGTTTCCTCACGATGTTTTCCTTCACCTTTAGCAGATGGTAATTCACTTGACTAGTACATAAAAATCGTGATCGAACTCGAACCTCATGATTTGCACGCTGGTCCCTTATCCATTCAGCCACCATCGCATATCGGTATGAGAGAATGTTATTGAAATATCTAATTATCATCTTGTTTACAATCTAAGACATATTTTCGACTGTATAAGTATCATAATGAATTGCATGGCTTTATTAACAAATGGACCTATAGTTACGATGACCTTTCTTGCATTTAGAGGTTTTAGAATACCTACCGTTTGAAGTGATTCGAAATATGGAAGACTTATATTCTCAGCGATGAACCTTTTTTTACGGTAAGTATCGTCATTAAATGTGTACTAACTAAATAGTACATACTGCCGCACTCAGAGACGTCAATTAGCAGTAATCTATTATTAACACAATTATTTTCATTGAATAATCGTCTTTAGACGTATAGACTTAAGTATTACACGTTTTTACTAAATAAACGAATGTTACGTAACGTCACTGAGTACGGAATTTAGTTATTTGTTGTAATGTTCAGTAATACATAAACAAATAATTCAGAATTTTCTTAAAAAATAAAAGTAATTCATAGTAATTGTATTTATATTTACTTATGATATTATATATATTATATATTGAAGCATAAATATTGCATTTTTTCTTTTATTTTTCTTTATTTCTTGATGGATTTATTAACCTAGTGAATTTGCCTGTAAAATAGATTTGTTACTGTCAGCAACAACGTCTAACATATTAAAGTAAAAATGTTACATAATGACCCGTCCAAAAAACTGATAGACAACGTTCTGTTGACTCATTCTACGTTTTTCCAGTAATTTTTTGGCTGTTCGTAGTCCGAAGCCAAGGCCAGTGGGGCGATGACGGAGCAAAACGTTGATCGCACACTATTTGAAACATGATAGTCATTCCCTTAAAGTTGCATTAACCGCTTTGATGTAAATCGCGACAGGACTAATGGCTTTCAGATAACCATTGCGTCATGTAGTTAATTTCTCTTTTTCATTTCCTAGTGTCACCGTTAATTTTATGCACTTGTCTAAGCATATTTTCCACTGTCGCCGACTCTGAACAAGTATTAAGTGTGGAAGCATTTACTATTACTGGTTGATGGCAGTTTTGATAAATATAACAACATTAAATTACTCTTAACCTTCAGAAGCAATAAGGGCGAGGTGTCCCTTTCATAGCGGCTAATGTCGCTCTAATGCTATACAATTTCCGTCGCCCGCAGCCAACGACTTCCTTCGATATCAGATGCATTAGCGTTCGCAAAAAATATTGCTGTGAACGCACTTTGTGCTGATACTAGGAAAATTATACCCAGACATAATCTAAATGCTTTCAGTAATGCTAACTAGCGGTTTTATTTATTAAATATTGCATAGAATGAAATAGAAGCTACCGATGCGAGTTTTATGATAATCCATTGTTTGCGCAACTTTGTCACTTATCAAGATTAATATTATGTTATGTGATATTAATTCCCGTGGGAATTTATTTTGCGATATTGCAATAGGCCAATGTTTGTCAGTATTGGATCCAATTACGTGTGTAATGAGTTAATGAGTAATGAGTATTAAATTACTTTGTAGTTTGATAACAAGACTATGAGACCTATTGTTTTTTTTTTGTTTATAAAGCTTTTTTCTTTTGTCTTTATTTTTTGCGAATGATTGTAATAATAATGATTGTAACTGATCTTATTTTAATGTACCTAAAACGATACAGATTTGATACGAATCATATTTTGTTACCTGTATCTTTACATTAGCCGAACGTAAGTATTTAAAAAATACGTTTTGTTTTTTGATTTTTTGCCACAGTGAGCAGTGTGCACAGCAGTCTACATACACTCTATATACACTTATATAGAGTGTATGTAGACTGCTGTGCCTAAGGAGCAGGATTCGATTCCCGGATCGGGTAAAAATAATAATACTGGAATTTTCTGTCATAGGAATCTCAGCCTCTCATCTCTCTAGATAGAGGAGAGGAGACCCGAGCCCAGTAGTGGGACATTAATGGGTCGCTGATGATGATGAGAGTTCTCAGTAAGCATCACCCTGGAGTTTGGAATCTGCCGGTTAATAGCAATACGCTCGCTAACTATTCCATTGTGTTACAATTACCAATACTAAGTTGCCCAGGGCTTTGCCTCTCGTCGTATCTTGTTTGGCCACTGCTCAGCTCGTATCAGCCGTTTTTGCCACTCATAGGTGCACAGCCAAGCCGTTGCCTAACTTACCTTACTTATATCGGCGTAGAAACTTAATTAAGTTACATTATAGTAAGTAGTATAATAATAATAATATTCTACCACATTCACACAGCGCCATCTGGTCCCAAAGTAAGCAATTATATTTGCTTGTGTTATGGGTACTACACAACTGTTATACTACTTAAATACATTTTTTTTTTATAAATACATACATATTATAGATAAATTACACCCAGACACAGAACAAACCTTTATGCTCTGACCTCTGGCTTAGCAGTCAGAGTCACTAACCACTAGACCAACAGGCCAGTCATGTCAGTATAGTGGTTGTAAGAAAGTAAAAGCAGCAAGGACTAGCGAAGCATGTCTCAGAGGCACATTAACGTGGTTCCGCAGTCACTCGACCTGGTTGCCATTGTCGCGGCGACAATGCAACAACAATACGGCGACAAATCGACCCTTTGTTGTCACTAGACTTGCGACATACACGATATAACGATGTCCTATTCTCAAAGTCACGCGTCAAATGCGATGTGTGTTTATTTTATACTAGAGTTTGCCCGCGTCTTCACGTGGTATGTCGTTAAAAAGAAACTTATATGTTTCTCCAGATAAACTACCAAAAAATTAACTTAATAAAGAAAGATAGAAAAAACATTTATTTGTCTTAATTGGACATGTAAGAATTAAAATTAAAATTCCCGCCACCAGTTAACTAAACTAATATAACTTACTAATTATAAAGTAAAATTCTATGAAGATCAGATGCGTAATTTTGAAGATTACCCCATACCAACAAAATCTCATACCCAATAATATTAACCTCCTTATTATTTATATAATGTGAAGCACATGTGACACACCTAACTGTAAATTTATGTGAATTTGGTGCTTAATTTTAAGTGACTGTTACACTAGGTTTTTTTTCTACTGTTGTATGTTGTCTGTACTTGTATGAATGTAAACAGTTGTTGTAGAGCTATTTTTTTACGATCCGTCCGTTGTTAAAACCACGTTACCCTAGAACTGCATTATTGAGTCACAAAGTATCGCCTGCCACGTCAGCTATACTTCGCAAACTTAGTGCACTCAATAGGCTCCTGGATCCTAAACCAGAGTGCAACTTGTATGTGGAGCAATGGTCGAAAACATTATGATGTATTGTGAACCTTTAATGATAATTACCTAACTGTCGCACTCAAAGACGTCAATTAGCAGTAATGTGTCATTAAACACAATTTTTTCATTGAATAATCATCTTTAGGTGTATTGATATAAGTATTACACGTTTTTACTAAATACACTTTAAAGTTAAGTAAAGTCTCTGAGTACGTCAGTTAGACAAACAGTGAGTTTATTTAATATAGAGTGGTTGGAAGAAAGTTCTTTGTATTGACGAAGTTAGAACACATTCTCACTTCTCTTTACACCTCACAATAATTACAAATGGAAATCTCGAAATAAATCCCAGTATAAACATGACTCGTTCACGTAGTAATAGTAGGGTAATATCCTATTATAAACCTAATTATCATCTTGTGTGAGGACAGACCAGCTTTTGCAGGGCTTGACGTAATGTGTTGATAATAAAAGAGTGGCAATCTCTAAATATAGGCTTTACGTACACCGCTGGGGTGGAAAATACGTATAACATTCGTTTAATAGTAGATAGTTATTGCAGTTTACTAAATAATACCAGAGGCATGAATTCCTGCAAATACAATCTGTTCGAAGCTACGCAATCGATCAGCGCAGCGATTTATAATGTGCATGCACATTGTGGATTCATTAATTTTTATTTTTATATATAAATATTTTATATATAAAAAGGAAAATTCGAAACAAACCCTATACCAACTCGTTTGGCCAGCGTGGTATAGTAGGCTAAATTCCCTCCTGATTTTTTTGGAGGGGACCCGTGCCCAGCACTGCTGGCGTTTATGGGCAGAAAATATAAAAATTAAGTCAGTTCGCAGGCGTACAGCGACCAAGCTTGACCATTTTTACCATTTACCATATTTTAATCTCTATTATTTACTAAAGTTTAGTGCTAACTGTTGACTTTTGAATAAAACATTAAAAAATATATATATACAGGCTGGAATTTTGTAATGCCACCTGGAGGAAAAGTACTTTAAATACTAGAGATTGATAATTTTACACAAAGGAAACATTCTTTTATTTTTAAAAAGAAACATAACTGCTTTTAACCATTTCTGGAAATTCGCTTACCATACCCAGGAATCGAAATAGCAAAAATTCCAAAAAATAACATCCTGTACTTTTATGGCGTTCACCGATAGGGTCAATCATAAGGATCGAATCACTTTAACAAACGTGGTAAATTAAATACAAACAAAACCATAAAATCTTAATTTATAAATTCCATGAGACTAGATAAAGGACTTTTACTCTTATGTTCGTAATTAATAAATTATCTTTGACGACATTTATTGACTAAAATAAGCAAGAACTATTTAGTTAACAAGATTGCGATATGCACGTATGTTTGTTATGCAGGTCAAATGAAAAAAAAAAGATGAGACTTAACTGCATGAGGCAGTAGAATTACCACGTAAACTTCAAATTTATTCATTGTAAGTAACTTAAGTTAGATTTTTATGGTTTTATTCTTATTTAATTAACCATGTTTGTAAGTAAGATTTTATCCTTATGGTTAAACCTATCGATCAAACCATAAAATAACAGGATGTTATTTTTTTGGATTTTAACTGGTTCAATTCCCGGGAGCGGCAAGCGAATTTCCAAAAAAAAAATTGAATGCAGTTTTGTTTCTTTTTAAAAATACAGGAATGTTTCCTTTGAGTAAAATTATGTATTAAGAGTACTTTCCCTCCAGGTGGCATTTCAAAATTCCACCCTGTATATATATTTTTTTGGATTTCTAGTACTTACCTTACCTACCAATGTCAACAACGACACTATTTCGTATCATCGTGTCAGTCTGAAAAGTATAATAGATGCTATGATTACTTTTATATAAAAACTCAACATGGTGAAATATCAGGTGACATAAGAATAGGACTTTCAAGATTTCGTTTATTGTTTGTATCACGTATTGTCTTATGAAAGAGACGTTTCCTCTGAACTCTTACGATAACGTCTCGACGATGTCGTGGATGTGGCTTTTGTTGCAGGCCGACATTAAATTATGTGTCATTTTCTCTAATTCACTCTACGAGGCTTGCGGCTTAACCATCTGAATCCCGCGAACAATACTAATATGTGTAATTTTAATAGAATTCGGCGCTAAGTGTGGATCCGCCCTTCAATAGAAGATTATGTAATTTGGACTTACGTAAATATGATTTTGATGAATAGAGGTGGGAACTGATGATGGATTATGAAGTCAGTAATAATGGTTTGCTTTACTTTGAGTCAAAAATAACATTAACTGTAGTTACTTTAATTATTTATATAATATTTTATTATGCGTTTATTATTTCTAAGCGTAAAATCTGGCTTTAAAATTTGTGACACATTAAAATGTTGTGCATTTAGTTGTTTTTACCCGACTGTCAGGACGGGTATTGTTTTTCGCGCGTATCTTGTATGTTTGTAAATTTCTTTATTCCCACGAATCTTCCAAACAGCTGGATGGATTTTGACAATTAGGGTATCGTTAGATTCGTTTAGAAAACCCAAGTGTCCTTAGATAGGTTTTAAGTATAAAAAAACTTAAACGGCGGGCTTTTGACGTCAAATTGTAAGAAGTTCAATTTTTTTTTTAACCAAACCTATCGAGTTGGGTATCAAAATAAAGAGAATCAAAAGGAGATTACATATATTCAAAAAGAGATTATACATAATTGAATGGTTCCAAATTCTAGGTAGTTCTATTCTTTTTTTTAACCAAACCTATCGAGTATAGTATCAAAATAAAGGGAATCAAGAGGAGATTACAAATATATACATATGTTAGGTATTTAAAATTAATCAGGTATAATAATATTACAATAATTTTACGGTCTTTTTAGTGCGGTGCTCTCTGTTGATATTTTGCAGTCGGGTTAATAAATTTTTAAAATTATATTTACTTGTACTTTACTACTTTACTTTGTTATAAAAGTCATTACAGAAAACTACGTGACAAAAATAAATTGGAGCTTGAGATTGCGTATGGTGCCGGGACAGCACTGCACTGCTGAGTAAAAGTTTTCTTTGCATGGCACAAAAAATCTTTAATAAATTACCAGATGACATTAAAATATTAAATATAACTCAATTTAAAAAATGTATGAACAAATTTTTGGTTGACAAATGTTATTATACAATTAATGATTTCCTTACAGATAATATTGACATGAGTAATTTTATTGACATTTTCCATTGAATTTTATATAAGTAATTAAGACATTGTATTATATTTGCATGCCTTGATTTGGCGAAATATAGAGATACCTACTAACCCCATTCTACTAACATATTTTTACTACCTATATTGCAAATAAAATGATTTGTATTTGTATTTGTTATTTGTTATATTATTATGACGTGTTAAAGTGTAACTACAACTGGTTGACCAAATAAATAAATCTCTATGGGAGCAAGCATGTAGGGCACCTTATTTTCTCGACTTTATTCACGCGTTTTTACTAGGTACTCGGCAGTCTGTTATGTAGATGATTATTCATTTATATGTTAATATAATAATTATATGAAAATTATTTTCACCGTACCGAAAGTAATCTGAACTGAATATGAAAATGCAAAGTAAAATGAGAAAGGTGTTTAACATCGTCCATAAATTTAACTTAAGACTTTGTAAACGATATTCTTTACGAGTCGCGTTAAATTCGGCTCCGTTACCCAAGTTCTTTTGAGAAAGTATACTCTTATCTTTTACATAATGTTTCATACTCGGGGAAGTGAAAAATTCACAGACCCACAACGAAAGCAAAATCGTAAATCATAATAATATTGGAACAGCACAATTTCCCAAATGAAACCCTTGATGTGAAAACTTTGTGGTGCAGAGAAACACCAACATTATTGGATTCTACAATGAGAATAAAACTCAATTTAGGTATGTTAATGAGTAAATCTGTTAATATAATAATTTTATGAAAACTATTTCCACTATACCAACTAGGTATAGGAAACGTCTGTAAGCCTTCTGTGCAACACATTCCTAAACTTCGCAGACAATTTTAACCAAACAATAGATTTCAAAATATAATTAATATATAATCATATTTATTTTATCATTTCTACTCAAATCAGTTTTCAATTTAATCAACTTTGAGAAGGGTTAAAAATTATCTGTAATTTCATAATTACGTAACTTTGAATGATTTTTGATTGTAGGTTTTTTGTTTGATTTCATTTTCCTCTTATATGTTGTATTTTGTATTACAAAATTCGATGGAAAACCGCCCCTTTTGTAACTCTAAGAGCACGTAAAGCTGTCATGAACACGTATGCCAGTCGTTTTGGGGAGAAAAGTACCCTCAAAACTTCTGACAGACGGGTTTTTGTAATGAATTGCGTTGCACTATAAAAATGTTCTATTGAGAATAGGCCCGGTGAAAATGGCTTGATCATAATGATATTTTGGTCCTTAATGGAGTAACTACTAATAATAATATTATAAATGCAAAAGTACACTCAATCACTCGAAAAAGGTTAATAGGTTGTGTAGTGTATGAAATTTAGCAGCCGTGGGCGAAAGCCAGTTACTTATAAATTACGCTTTACGAGTATAGCAACAAACAGCTATATCAATCTACTATTATAACTCATGAAACCTCCCAAATACGTTTACCCTCACTTATGAAACTTCTCAAACGCTTCAAATAAAAGCTATGTCCCCTTCATACGTCGGTACAAAAAATGTCATTACCTACAGCTGTGATGGTTCCGCAGCATTTTTTGGAAATTGATCCAACCGCAAATGTTTCCTGTGACTTATGAACCACTGTCGAGGGCGGGTAGGAAACGCCCTATTTAGTTTGTATAGACACAAGGGACCTATCCCTTTATTAAGATTACTTACGGTCCACTGTTTTTCCCGTTGTTCAGTTCGTGACCGGCTCTCACTATATTTTCTTATATGCGATACTCACAAATATTGTACGACCGAGAAAAAAGGAGGAACTACGAAAACAAAAGTTTTGCAAGCGTATTTACGTAACAATTTTATTACCAGGCTGCTTTACAAAACAGTTTAGCTGAATTGCAATATGCAGCTGGGATCTCTAAAAGGCTCGTAAAACCAACTATGTTTTCGGCTACGACCATTCAGCTATTCGCAAGAAAAAAGAAACCATTGGGAATATACGAGCACAAGATGCTTGGGCAAAATACGCTCATCTATAAAATTCGCCGTATCGTAGCGGATTTACTATAGCTTTGGTGATATAGTCACAAAAGAACGTTCATTGTTCCACCGAATCGAATTCCAAAAGCTTTTTGGATCGAAACTTAGTCAAGGTTTTAATAATGTCGATTGGTTAAAGTTTTTGCTTTGCAGACGCCATGATTGATATCCTGGAGGCACGCAGGAGATGCTATTCACCATCATGGATTGTTACGCGTCATTAGACGAGTACGGCTAATCGCTAGGACATTGCGTGCACGCATCACGGTCGGTCAACTACACTAAGCTTGTTGGTGGAGTAACAAGTATCGGGTAAGAACATCGCTGTAACTATACTCGTACCTATGACGACATCACTGATTGTGTCTGTAACAATCACAAATGTGATTATGTGTTCAGTATAGCCATTACACTTTGCAGGTCTTTGTTATGGAACCCTTTGTTTTTGTGCAACAAAGTAAGACTTGAAATTAACTTTTCAAGTATTGCGATGTTTATTTCTGTTTATGTTTGACTAACACTAAAATATAATATATCAATATAAGACGGTTCTCAGGTCTCTGATGACTGACTGATCTCCGTCTCTAATATAAGGGTTATTGATATAGAAACCCTTAAAATTATGACTGACACGTTCTCGAGTTCGTTACAATGACGAAGGCAAACACTACCAAGGGGATAATGCAAAGAAAATTCACAATTTATTTTAACTGAGGGGTGTTCCGTCATATATCGTGATAAGTCCCAAGTTAACAATGATCGTAAGGCGACACCATACAATATTGGTCTGGGGAGCTCTACTAAAAGGGTTCTTGTGTTATTTACAAAGTAATGGCGCAATGCACAGGAATAATTTTCTTTCCTTAAGTTTTAAGAGGATTTTGTGTAAGTATACAAAAATTATGTAATTTATGCTTGTGTCTTCAAAATAATGAGAACGGTTCTTCTAACGACAAAAAAATAATACTTATTAATTTTGAAAAATGATATAAACCTAAAATTAGATGATGATGATGATGATTATTATTAAAATAATGTAAATGACAAAAATTCTGGCGAATCCATACATATTATAAAAGGCTTTGTCCTGACTTACTGACTGACTAACTGACTGAATGACAGACAACACACAGCCTAAACCGCTGGTCGTAGCGACTTGAAATTTGGAGGGTGTGTTTGTCCTAATGTCTAGAGGTGTACTAAGAAAGGGGTTTTTAAAATTCAACCCCTAAGGGGGTGAAAAGGGATAAAAACGATTGTATGAAACTTCTTTGTTTTTTAACTTATAGATTTGAAAATTTGTTTTGGGGTACTACTATCAAAATAAAAAATATCCTTCTCAATATTTTTGACAAGGGTGGCTTTGGAAGGGTAAAATTGGGGATGAAACGTTGTATGAAAAGATCTTTGTTTTGAAGTTAACGTTTTGCAAATTAGTATTGGGATAGGAACTTAAAATTTTGTTTTTAATATTTTTGATTGGGATGGGTTCAGGGGTGAAATATTAAATAGACAGTTCTTTGTTTTTCAAGTTATATGTGAACACCAGTTAAGAAGTGAGTTGATGGGTTGTTTTTGGTGTTTGAAAAACTTACCCTAAGGGATGTAATAGGTCTGAAAATTATTTTCAGAAAAGGTTTTCAGGGACGCTGATTACGAAAATATTATCTATATTGACGTAAAATAAAATTCAACACCTGTTAGTAGTGGGTTGTTGTTTTCTATTCATGTTTTTCAATTCATGAATTGTAGTTATTATAAATAGTGGTTCACTTTTCAATACAATACAGGCATTTAGCTGATTCTTTCTAAACTTATAGTTATCTACTTATATAAATAAATATGGATCGCCGAAAAGTATGTGATGGATTCACGTGAAAACGGCTCGACCAATTTGGCTAATTCTTTTTTGTTGTATTTGCTATTGTCGAGGCAAGCCATGTATGTAAGAAATTATACAAAAAATAGAGTGTAAAATTTAAAACTTTGGGTTTTAAATAATATAAACATTTGAAAATGGAAGATTATGACGGATAATAAAATATGGCGGTACGAAGTTTGCTGGGTCGTATAGTTTTTCATAAAATTTCATACTAAATGGATTAATTAATTTTGAGTTTCAAACACAAGTCTTCATTAAACTATATACCTACCAAATTTACGTTTTATACTCTACACCTGTATTATATTATTGGTTCGACTGACGCATTGTTGAAAGTTATTGTCATCTTCAAGCCACAAGCTGAAACAATAATGTTCATTCGCTCTGAACAAACAATGCCTTGTAAACTGTTCTTTGACCCGCACGTGTTTCTGAAACAAAGCAAGTCGATGACACTCATTCATTAAGCTTATCTTACGAGGAAAGTTTCGTCACGTTGATAAAACATGCTTGTAAGCTCCTACTACTGTTATATTAGAACTAGAGAGGTAACTACTAAGAAACGAGATAATGTGTGGACACGTGTGCCTCCGCAAACATTTATCTAACTGCAATTTAAGCCTGGCTTGTGCAATGTTTACTTTATGGAATTTTCTACAGTTTTCTTGCATATCTTTGTACTATTATAGAACATGTACATATTTTATTAAAAGAGGTATGTACGTAAGATACAAAGAGATTTTATATCAATTATATTAAAGAGGTTTACTTGCAAACATTACCTATATTTTGTTTTGCACTGAAGATTTACTAATCCTTAAAACTGTGCTATTGTTATTTTGTAGGTCCCTGGTGTCTGAGTGTTCTGTAGTCAAAAAGTCAATCAAAAAAAAAACGCAAACGTAGACAAAGATTGGGTTTACAAAAAGAGCTGCATCGTAAACCGACTAATGAACGCGAAACAGCTCTAGATTAAATCTTCAATTAAAAAATATATCATCATCTCAGCCTATTGCAGTCCACTGCTGGACGTAGGCCTCTCCCAACACGCGCCATAACACTCGATCCTCCGCCTTCCGCATCCAGTCAGACCCGGCGACCTTTTTCAGGTCATCGGTCCACCTAGCTGGAGGGCGTCCTACTCTACGTTTGCCGAGTCGCGGTCTCCACTCTAGGACACGTTTGCTCCATCGTCCATCGGTCCTTCTGCAGATGTGACCAGCCCACTGCCACTTCAGCTTGCTTATTCGACGAGCTATGTCGGTAACTTTGGTCCTTTGTCGGATTACTTCGTTGCGAATTTTATCCTTCAAAGAGACGCCGAGCATAGCTCGTTCCATAGCTCGCTGCGCGACTTTTAGTTTGTGGGCTAGTCCTACAGTGAGTGTCCACGTCTCGGCACCGTATGTCATAACAGGTAGGACGCATTGGTTGAAGACTTTGGTCTTCAGGCATTGCGGCAGTGGCGAGGAGAAAACCCAACGTAGTTTGCCAAATGCTGCCCAACCCAGCCGGATCCTGCGGTCGATTTCTTTCTCGAAGTTGTTCTACCAAGCTGGATAACTTGTCCAAGGTAGACATACTCTTGAACAACTTCGAGAACCGATCCGTCGACATAAATCGGCCCCGGCATGACATGTTCGTTGAACATAATCTTGGTTTTATCCAAGTTCATGCCGAGACCAACACGTCGAGAAGCTCCATCTAGGCTGCGCAGCATTTCGCTTAACTGTTCCAGTGACTCTGCCACGATGACGATATCGTCGGCAAACCGAAGGTGTGAGATGTACTCGCCATTGATGTTAATGCCCCGTCCAGTCCAGTCCAGCGTCTTGAAGACGTCTTCGAGCGCGTTGGTGAAGAGCTTGGGGGATATAACATCCCCCTGCCTCACCCCTCGACGAAAAAATATATGTTTCTTTCTAATAAATAGTAAAATATATAAATATTATTATTTTTTTAATAAAATACTTTTTCTTTCTCCTAACTCATCTTAGCTATATCCGACAGGGTCCAAATTTATACCTTAGAACATGTTTTAAGTTGTAACCATGTTATCATCATCATCATCATATCAGCCCAACGACGTCAACTGCTGAACATAGGCCTCACCTAATTTACGCAACTGCGAACGGTCCTGTGCCGCCTGCAACCAACGGCCGCCCGCCACCCTGACCAGGTCGTCGGTCCATCTGGTGGGGGGCCGTCCCACGCTGCGCCTTCCAATACGTGGCCGCCACTCGACAACCTTTTTCTTGTAACCTTATGTTTCATATTAATTATAGAATTTCGCAATAAAGAATTGACTTAGAAACTACAATACAATCCAACAACTACATACTACTAATACAACAACCAAGATTTTTGAGTGTCTGTAAATTTATATTCTATACTTTTTTATTTATGTGCAAGTGATAGATTACTTACAAAACTTTCTAAAAATCAAACCACTATTATATTTAACGTACCTAAGCTTTTCTTGCAAACTGTACCGTTTATTTAGAAATTTTGTAATGGTGACGATTCGGGACATGAATATTTAATAAAAATTTATATCTTTTTTGATAGTGACGAGTCGGGATTTTTAGTATGGACAAAATTTTTGATGACGAAGCGGAACAGGTGACGACTCGGTACTACGCTCCACAAGCCAATTAGCCGAGGGCAAAACGAAATTATCAAAAAGGACACGTTCTGTTATGTAGGTACATACATTATTACGTTCAGCATCCCTTACAGAGTAAACAACGCAGCAATTAGTGATGAAACTAATTGTAATACAACAGTTTACAGTACATTAATAAAGAGGGTCATAAACACTGACGGAGTAGTCCTATGTCAATAATATGAGTTGTTTTACGTCTCATCCTCCTTATTATTTTTTCCTTACTCAATCTTTTTATGTTCCTTACTCAGCTCACATCAATATTCCTTTTTTTTTTTTTTTTTTTTTTTAAGAGGGGAAATGCATTACGCATACCGCCCCGTGCGGGGACACGGGACGGTTATGTGGGACTCGCCGGTCTTAAGAGGACCGGAATACCCACTAAAACCCCTCTGTGCACCGTCGCTTCGCCGTAATGGGTGGGCCCTGGAACTTGTTACAACATCAGCAGCCCACCCAGCGACAGCCCCTTACGGGGCACCGACACCGGACCCTTTCGGGCCCTAACACCGAACGACAGCGTCCGGGTGCACCGGGGACGCTGTCGACCTTCGCGGAAAGGAGCGGGTGAGGAAGTGAACCCCGATCCCCCACCCGCAGCCTTTACTATGGCGGCATCAGGCGCATATGCGCTCGCTGACGCCGCCCAGTTCGCCGGCGGCGGATAGGCTCCGCAAGGAGAGATTCCTCCCGGAGCCGCTCCGCCGCCTCCTTCTGCGAGATGACTTCCTCGCAGAAGGATGCGACCGCTTCCCAACTCCTGTCGCTGCCGGCCATCGAGCTCATGACGGCCGGCAGCGAGAGGTCCTCTCCAACGACTGCGACGAGGCCACGGCGCAGCCCTTCCCACGCCGGACAAGACTCCAGCGTGTGCTGCGCCGTGTCGTCGTCGCAGTCGCAGTGGTGGCAGACGGGACTCGATTCCCTCCTAGCGACCCTGTACAGGTAATGCCCGAAGCACCCATGCCCGGACAAAACCTGCACCAGTCGGAAGGAAAGGGTCCCGTGCTGCCGCCCCATCCACTCACATCAATATTCCTAGCTCAACCTACAGTAAAACTTAACTTAACTTATTAAGTAGGAGTTTTGTTTAAAATGTAAGATTGGTATATACCTATGTGTTTGTGGTTATTATTTGCTTCGGGACGAGTAAGAAATGCGTTTGGGATGAATTAAGGAATTACTTATATTAAAATAAAGTAATAGGTAGAGTTAGCAATACTAGTTTGGGATGATAAAAGAAATGAAGATAAATACGGAACAAATCAATAAAATGGCTTTAATATGTTTTTCATAAAGAAAGGAACTACATAAATGCGACCATTGATAAAATTTGACATTTAAGACATAGTCTAGGCACCATATCCCTCAATTACGACTGCATTACTAAAATAATATTTATCATTGGTTACAAAAGATAATTATGTAGGCTGCCAGTTTGTCTGCCATTTTCAAGAATGAAGAATAAATAGGCACCAAAAAATACGCAGGTACCTATTCTATTCAAAATGTGATTATTCAGTATACAAAACATAATTAATTTAATAACCTAGTAATTATAGCTGAAACACGATGTACACATTATATAATATATAATATATTCCACCACATTCACGCAGCGCCATCTAGTCCCAAAGTAAGCAATTATAATTGCTTGTGTTATGGGTACTAAACAACTGATATACTACTTAAATATATTTTTTTTTGTAAATACATACATATTATAGATAAATTACACCCAGACACAGAACAAATCTTTATGCTCATCACACAAAGATTTGTCCTGGGTGAGGATCGAACCCACGACCTCCGGCTAAGCAGTCAGAGTCACTAGCCACTAGACCAACAGGCCAGTCATGAACACATTGAATTCACTTTGTATAAACAAAGGGAGTTAATTGCTGATATAGTAGTCCTATTTAAATAAATAGATTTGTGATGGTTTTCATAACACTAATTCCCGGTAATGACCATTGATAGACGAGATTCCGGATGGACTTCCAAGATTTTTTTCCTATTAACTTTCTAACAAACTAGGGAAGTACGAAAATAGAGTATGGAGTGATATCCTCACCAGTGAACGGTATACAGTCACGTGACATCTCTTCCGTCCCTTTATGAATACGATCGGAGTTCGTAGATCTAATGCACGCTAGTCTATTGTTTATGTCGAAGTAACCACGGGAGAAAGTTTCACACTGCAATTAGATCGAATTGATGGCGTTCGAGGAAACAGCCATGAGGAAGCGCACGAGAAAACCATTTAGCGTTGTTTGCAATGAAATATTTATTACCTTTGTCTTTATGAAGAATTGATCAGCAGTGTATTAACCACAGGTATTATCGGAGTGAGTAAAAGCGGGAAATAGTACCAATTATGCTAGTTACCACAGATTATATGAAACAGAGCCAAGGTGTTTACGGATGAGTGACTTTTTTAAATAGGTAGGTACAGACATTGTATCTTGTCGTTACGATTATTACTACAATTGCTTTCAAAGAAACGATCTCTCTTTAACTGCCATAGGACATAATATTGGGTGACGATTCATTATTTGCCGCGCAGTTTAATTAAATCTATAGTTACCTACTAATATTATAAAGCTAAAGAGTTTGATTGAACGTGCTAATATCTGAAAGGCTACGAGCCCATACGCCCCGCAAGATTCGCCCCAAATAAATTCAATTTAGTGAGTTTTTTAGAGTCCATACGCCCCTTTTCAAGGGGCAAATTAACACAGAATTAATTTAGTATTTTTATTATTGGATAGTCAATTTATTGTGGAAGGCTATAAAACATCACGCTACGGCTAATCGGAGCTGAGCAGTGGCCAAATGAAGAAAGATGGGAGCAAAGCTCTGCGCGACTTCTAGTTACATATAAACAGATTTATCACTCTTAAATACTGCTTCACGTTAACTTCTCTCAGCAAAATCCTATTGTACATTTAAGTTTATTTTAATAGGAAAGTATATCTTTAATCTTCAAACTGCCGGCTAACATGGTGGTTATTTTAATGTGTTCACTTATTAGTGGTACAGTTTCTAAGATCTTGCTGTGCGGACGCTGACACTTGTCAACGGTTTCATTAATTAAGATAAATAAATGATCAAGTACTTATTTACTTACTGTGCATACTAACTTAACGGGATCAAGGGTCCTGGTTCTTAAATTATTTATGAAATAATTAAATTAGTTTATTAAGTAATTTATTTTATTTTTATAAGGAAATTTTGAAACAAACCCTATACCAACCCGGCTGGCCAGCGTGGTAAAGTAGGCTAAATTCCCTCGAAAATCTTCGGAGGAGATCCATGCCCAGCAATGGGACGTTTATGGGTTGAAATGATGACGATGATGGTCATATTATATTCTTTCAGAACTTTTTTGAAAAAATAATTTTATTACGATCCTCCAATTTACCTAATGCTTTCGAGCTTGTCCCGTGTCGCGGTAGGTACGTCCTGTGAAGCAGAGTCCAGACGGGTATAACGCGTAATGTAAGTAGGTATATTATGTTATGTGTTACATCCGTCTGGACCTGGCTTCATAGTAGTCACGAGCGCCGCGTAGATATCATGTCACCACCGTCGTAGGTACCAATCAGGTAGGTAGGTAAAATCAATCACATTACCTTTCCTCTGAGTGTGGAAACAGATGAAACATTAAATCTTTATTTGTATAAGACGTGGATAGACATCAGTACACAGATCATTCTGTTAAAACCATTTTCTGGTTTGAAATAATACTAAATGTAGTAAATATGCGAGCAATTTCCCCTACAACCGAACTAGCTTGTGTTCATTCGGCAGCAGCTATTGTGGCGTGCCCCGTCCCGCGATTCCAACTTTCCAACGCTGTACAAAGTGTCTTGTATTAATTAATGATTACCGATTTCAAAAATAAAATATTATAGCATCCCTAAAATAATGAAAATAGTAAAGATATGTAGGACAAAGAAAAACAATCATTACTAGCGCCATCTATTGATAAAATAAAAATATTGATAGTGTTGTTTCTCTGTTTTTAGTTGCAAGTAATTTTGACAGAGGGCAACTCTGTGTTGAGCCTTTGGTGGAACTTAACTTATGCGGTACCGTTAACGTAAATTAGATGGCGGTAGATAATACTTTGATGACCACGGATAGTTACTATTCTTGTGACATAAAACTTTTAACCGATTTAAAAAAAAGAGAAGGTTCTGAATTGTAAATATTGATTTTCATATATTTTCTGAAGTTCTTCTGATATTTGTATCTAGTATTCATCATCTTACCTATGTTGCTGAGTGGATGATGTCTTATCTTAACGTCAAGGGATATTTTTTAAAATAGTAAAGTCTAGTATTGAAACTGATATACACCATAAAATATGAAATGATGAATGATAAAACCACTGGTGCCAAACAGTAATTTTTTTATGAACTTCGGTTTGAGCTTTGATAAAATTACGAATCCTGAGCTGTCCATGGAATTCTGCAGATATTCCCTTTATTCGCCCTTCGTCCTTATGACAGATTCTCGGTTTTGTTCTTTTTCTGCTTACATGAACCTACTTTGTCTTTTTGAGAACCTTACCTATGCGAATAGGATGATGACAATCCTCCAGCTTTAATTCTATGAAGCCTTCTTATATAATAATCCCAATGTTATGAGATATCTACAAATAGCTGCTATTAATGTAAGAATCTAAGTAGGCAACAAAATAATTCAGGGACTAGCGACTAAAAGAAAAGAGTTGTTATATTTATGATTAATATTATATTTAAACAAACAATCATTACATAAATGGATGATATGTACCTATGATAAAATAATAAGCCTTTTCGAACGATTAGAAAATGACACCTAAGTAATTACACAAATTCAAATAACATAAAGATAAATCGAATCACTCGTTAAAACGCGAGTGAACGTCAAATTGAGTCATTGGTTATGAAATCCGAATATTAATTTCTACAATGTATAAATATAAGATTAAAAAGTTTTTACCTGCATAAATAACTTTAATAATATACCAGATAAACTCAGTAAGTTTTGCGGTGAAATATTTTAAAAATTGCGAGCATCCAACGTCTCAGTTGTAAAAATATCATGCCACTATTATACGATTACACGCCTTTTAGTTGTTTCAAACAGAAGAGACGTTGATCGCGAGAATTATGACCAATTTCTAACATTTGACCAACAGTTGGCATCCAGGTCAAATATTCATGACACCGTTTACCGTTCATTTTCGATAAACACGTGGTGTATTTAGATACATTAATAATAGTGTTGGGCGAATAAAACGCAAATGTTTGGACAAATAACTCAACTATAGTTGGCATGGAACAAAGAAAAGAGAATAATCACAATAAAATTGCACGAACAAGGGTGTTAGTTGTAACTAGGGCATCGAGAACCGGCCATATTTTAAGAACCGGTTCTTTCGGTTCCAGTGACAACACAGAACCGGGTACCCGGTTCTTTCGGTTCTTTTCGGTGTGACTGGATGGGAATAAACCCTTTTGATCAAATCTATAATCTATTACGATATATTTTGAATGAAAAATATTGAATATTTTATTTAATAAAATTTACAGGATTTTTGTATAATAAATACATACATCTAATAAGTATGTAGTACTGTCGAGTGCCATTATTTGGCGTTGGTTTTGTATGCGAGCGTGTATCTAGTGCTTATTTGATCGAAGTTGATCGGCGTTAATCACTAATTTGTAGAAGAACCGAAAGAACCGAAAACCCGGTTCTTTATATTTTGAGAACCGGTTCTTTTTGTAGCCCCTAGAACCGGGAATTCCCGGTTCTTTCGGTTTCGGGAAAAACCGGTTCCGATGCCCTAGTTGTAACAGAGTATTCATCTACGTCGTTAAAAATAAAAAATAGAAAAACTTTTTACTCTAATATTTACTTAATGAATTCAACCTACTTTATACATTTACTTTTTACTACCCTTTACTTGTAAATAGACTTTGAATGAACATATTCAATCATTAGTGTGCCTAGAGTGACTCAAGTTTGAAATTAAGCATCACATTTTAAATAAAAATAGATTCACTGGAACTCATTTCATCATTTTTATCTGAAAATTTTATTGTAATATTTAAACATCATAGAAGAAAATAACAAAAAATACGAAAATAATTCATAACATAATGATGCTCAGTCTAAACAAGGCTTGGGCTATATTGTAGAAGCAAATGATGAAAATAAAGAGAGAAAATATTCTTCAACTCGAAAATAAAAGATCGGCTAGGTATATCAGATACTTCCACAATAGAGCCAAAAACCTTTATACAAAAATCAATTTTATAAAATTAAACTATCACAGTAGACAGATCATTACTTATAGAGCGCATTTTCTACTAAATCTTATTGCACGAAATATGTTGTTCATTAATTAAGTATCATCTAAATTTAACTTTTAAGTATTACTGCCGCACTCAGAGACCTCAATTAGCAGTAATCTGTCATTAATACAATTTTTTTCATTAAATAATCATCTTTAGGTGTATAGACTTAAGTATTACATGTTTTTACTAAATAAACTTTAAAATTGAGTAACATCTCTGAGTACGGCAGTTAAATTCATCTACAAAATTAGTTGTCCCATTGTATTTCGATTTTTTTTTATCGATTATAGAAACGATTTTGCCTCCCTTAGAAGAAAATCTAAAAATACGGTCCCTCTGATTATTATAATGAATTATATAAAACAAAATCGGCATGACGCCTGCCTAAGGTCGCATTATTTCTGGAGGACACCGTGCCTGTTCCATTGTATCGCATCGTACAGGACCGATGTATAATATGACCATGTTATATGAATACCTTTATTTCTTACAAGTAAGTAGGTATATAAGTACGAAACTCATACACCAGTAGAAACGACGAAACACCTAATTTCTTATCTTTGGAGTGCATTTTAGGTATCCACTAGTTTTGAGCGATGTAAAATTAAATGAATTTAAAGAAAAACTTAAGTCAGGTACAGATTTCATTTCGAACAGTTTGAGAAAGTTATCTTAAAGTGAGAATGTCTAATGTGCAATGAAGTTACATAATATTTAAATGGCACATTCTAAGACAGATTCTTAAATGAATTAAGTAATTCAATTTTAATATGGCTGTTCGAAGCACTAGTTCATATCCTCTTATGATTAGCTACACAAATTTAATTATTATACCATAATATATATACTACAGTAAAAGTATGCATATCAGCTAGTGATTTATAAAAAAATAAAGCAATTACACATTTTTATATGAAGTCAAATCATATAGATTTTTTAGGTCAGAGGCAATTTGACTGGATTAATTTTGCGTTGGAATATTGACAGAGCTAACTTAATCATGGGACATTCATTGAATACATTCGCACTACCGATATGCCTTACATTTACAATAGTATCTACACTTTTAAATATTTTTGCTCTATAGCTATTTAATAGCAATTTTTATATATTTTTGGAACAAACAGCGCTCAATAGTTAAACCACTGAAATTACAGAGATATATAACGTCATGCAAAACAAATACATGCAATAATACTATATACAAGCTTTTTTTTTCATGTGAAGTTTCACTCGTCGTCGTTAAGGAGGTCTGTGCACGATTTAGCTTTGGTAGACCTGGAAATAGACAAAAAATATTGTTAAATTTTCACATAATATATAATTATTCAAAAGGCTCAAAGATATTGATCAATTCTGAGGGTCTGCTCGTCATCTCGATTTTAGACTTAATCGGTTTTAATAACCTTGTCAAAATTTTAAGCCAATTTGTCTTATAACCATCACGATCATGAAAATTTCAAATAAAAAAACCTCATCAAAATATTGGCTCATTAATTTAAGAGCTACGATACCAGAGTCCGACACGTCAAACATAAAACACCCCTCTTCTCCTTTCCCTCTTTTTTTCGCTTCGAGGGTTAAAAAGGATAGCGACCATATTTTAATATTGGTTACCATGACGGAATGCTATGCGCAACTTGTCATGTATTCATTTAAATAACTGGGAATTGTTAGAATATTGTATTATTGTGTATTTATATTTTGAATATAGGCGATGCATTGCCTTATTGGGTCCAAACACACACTCGTGCGTACGTCATAGAAATTAGAATGAACAACTCATTTTTCCTCATAGATAGTGAGAATTTTCATTCATAATATTTGTTCTCTATTTATATAATTATTGACTGTTATAGGCAGCATCTTCCTCTTGCGTAAAATCGTAATAAATTGAAATAATTGAAAGTAAACAATGCATTGACGGCATTATTTAGTCTTAAATTTTATAAGTGTGTATACCACATATAATAATGCAATTTGTTGTTGTTGTTGTGGGGAATTCTAAATCACCCACAGAAATATTTATTGGGTATTTACCAAAGAACCACAATGAGGGGAAGGAATGCGTTGTATTCCATATAATTTGAAACCATAATAAACAAGTGTGATTGAGAAAGAAACAAACTTGAAAAAAGCTTGTGTTATAAGATCTGGATAATTGATAAACATACACAGTCATATACTTCGGTATACATACATACATATTATAATGTATATAGAAAAGTACCGAAACTCCGAAACAAACAATTGCAAATCATACATTTATTTGTACCGACCGGCGACTCGAGGATCGAACCCGAGACATTCGAATCCACAAGTGTGTGAGTGTTAGTTAATCTACCTCTGCGCCACCGAGACAGTCAAGAAATCAAGAAACGAGAAGTAATGATACTCACTGTGAGTTCTTTACTCTGCGACAAATTCTCAGCTCAATAGTACCGGCTCGCACCGACTTGAACAAAGCCAGTGCCTCTACATGCGCCAGTTCATGACACGCATGTCCATTTACCGCCAACACTTCATCACCTGAAACGTTAAACAATAAATATCAGATTAGGTAATTATATGTCAATTATTTTGAAGTGTTATCCTTATAACTATTTGTTAAATATCTGTTTGTATAACAATATTATGATAGTCATTATCATCATATTATTATCAGTCGTAGTTCGTCCACTGCTGGACATAGACTTCCTCAAGAGATTTCCAATAGGGCCGGTTGTATGTGGCTGTATCCAGCGCGATCAGAAAATAACTTAATATTATATCCAAATGAATTTTTAATTATTATTGTATTAAATATATGGTATGTTCTGATTTTTTGATTAATAAAAATAATTTAAGTTTAATGTGTTAGTTTCAAGATGATTCAAATTTGTATACTTTCGGGTAGAATGTGTATGACATTGACAAATATATTATATTATATTTCTATTTCTACATACTCAATACTTATCGAATCCTTTCTTGGTATTTATTTGGTATAGAAATGGAAACTACACATGTAGGAAATGAAAAAAACATATATATTTTTGATCAAAACTATAAGATTAACTGTAACACATTATTAAAATACTAACCTTTAAAATATTTAGATAGACATACATCATGTTGAAAGTTTTGTATAAACAATTAACTTAATATTCGCATTGATGTAATGAACTCTGTTGTTAATGTTCACAGTAGGCGTAACAAGTGTAACTATTATTAATATGATCTGCGCTTTATAGATTTGCATCACCGTTATAATTTCTGTACATATTAAAATGACATTGAAACCAATTTGAATTTCTATATCTAATTATGTTTTAAATTTAGCGCATTTCATAACAGAATTAGTAATTGTGCCGCAACTCCTGATAACGTTTACCCCAAGTTTTATAGTTATAATTTCCATTAGAATTTATAGAACCATTTAATTTAATATCATTGTGTGTATAAACAACACTGATCAGTACAATAGGTCGTCTAGTTATTATTACACTTCAAGCTGCTTCATCGAACAGCCACAACTGCTTCCTATCCTTATCACATTGCATTCCACAATGCATGTTTCAACAATAACAGTTGACTAGGTACTTACGTACATGTACCAAAGGTCTTTGTGTGCGACGCGAACTATATTAAAAATGGTAATTATTGTACTAATATATGAAAACTATGACAATAAAATAAAATAGTTTGTTACATACCCGCTTTCAATCTTCCGTCATCAATCGCCTGTCCTTGTGGAAGAATACTTTTTATGAATATGCCCAATGGACCCCTCGGCGAATCACGTCCACCAACAATAGTAAATCCGAGAGGTTTCTTTCCGTGTCCCTTTTCGAACGTGATCGTATGGTACGTGTGCGTCGGAGCCCTCGGTCTCCGGGGTAAAGTACAAAAATTTGCCGCGTTTGGGGTCTGTGTTTCACTCTCACTGTTATTTTTACATTTCGTCCGTTCGACGCCATCGGGCGTGTCTACGTTCACGATGCCACCAGCACAACTGAGCGGGAACCCGTCCTTGTTAGCGCCACCGTAACTCACGACCTGCCGGCGTAGCAGCTTGTTATTCATGCTGCTGTAGCTTGCGTTCTGGCCTTTGAGGAAGTGCGAGTGCGACCCCGAACTGTCGGTTGACTCGTCCGCCGCTGATAGCGCGCTGCGATTACATGCGGACTCATCCTGCGACCGCTGTCGGTCTATTCTGACGTCACTTTTATCAGTGCGTTTTTCCTTCCCTAAAATTATTGCATTCTCGTAATCTACCGAGCTTTCTCGCATTAGTACAATGTTCCTTTGAGATAACTCCTTCTGCTTTGCAACAGATAAAGTTTTGTCTCGTTGTCTACATATAACTATATCGATTTCTGTAGTGCCTGATTTGAGAGCTTCTTTAGCTTCGGTCATAGTGAGGTCGCGGAGTCTTCGACCGTTGACATTGAGCAATTCATCTCCTATCCGAAGTGTGCCTTCTCTGAAATAGAAAAAGACAGTATAGTTATACTTTTTATTATGTACTTTTAAAATTTAGTTTTTCATGTTATTATTATTTGAATTGTAAAATAATTTGTATTCTTAATTGATTACCAACTTTAGCGTACAATTCATAGACTCATTTAAAAGTATGTTGAATATTTTATTTGTGAAATTAAAGGAGTACACTTACTTTTCTGCTAATCCACCCGGAATCACATGAGCTACTAAGTAACCCACGTGGCCTTCATCAGTTAGCTTTGTCTTAGCTATGAATATTCCAAGCTCATCAGAAGGACTATTCCGCATTATTCGGACCACTTTGAATTCAGCTTTAGTAATTTCAGATTCATTACTTCTACTAGGTTTCTTGCACGGAGGTATGGGCGGGATTCCGCAATCTTGACCAGCATCTCTTTGTCGCATTTTCTGCTTTTCTGTTAGCTGAAGGTAATGAGGTTCATCATAAATGTGTTCTTTTTTAGGTATACGCCTTAAAATTTCTTTACGGTCAAGTGATAGTGCTCTTTGATTATTTTTAAGCTTCGGTCTATTGCAATCTTTTTTTTTTTCTCGGCTAATTCTACCTGATGCTCTTGTCTTTATGTAGCTTTGATCACCAGATACACTCCTACCGTGACAAGGAACTAAAGTATTTGCCTGTGAAGCAGAACTTTCACACCGTGACGATATTCTGTCACTATCAAAAATAGAAGAGGCAGCAGACTCATTGACTAGAATTCCCGAATCAGCATCTTCACCGTCTTGAATCAAAACATTTTCATCATCACATACTATCTCATAAATTTCATCATGGAAAACAGAATGACCTTTGTGAAATTCTTCTAAGCCGGGCAGGGCGCCATATGAAAAACTACGTAGTTTTGCTTTAACACCACCTCTCTTTTTTCGACTTTTGACTGCACTGGTTGATTTCAAAATATTATCATGACTACCGATATCGACATCTTCATTTTCCCCCGATTGTTTATAAAGTTTTGAAAAAAACTTATTAGTAGATGATTTAAGGTATCTATCCGACATTGCTTTTAGTTTTGCCGATAAACAGGAACTGGGTCCTACGGAATCTTTTCCATCTTTAGTCTTAAGCTTATCAGTCTTTTTTTGTGTATTGAGTACAATTGGCGTATCATACGGTTCATAATCATCGTTAAAAATTTGATCACTTGATTTTGATAGTTTTGCACCTGCTTTTGGTATTGCATGATACCTATCACACTCTGATCCAGAGCTATAACATCGAGCGCCTCTGTTAGTAAAAGATTTACCATCTCTCCATTGACACTCAACTGGACTAGTCATACTTTTGGAGAAAAAGACTTCATCTTCATAGTGAGGCATTTTAACCCAAGGATTTTGATTTTCGAATTCTATATGAGTGTCAGCATAATTGTTGGGGTAACGACAATTAGTGAGATCCTCTATATGTCCAAATCCACTGCAATCACTGCCAGACGTCGATGCCGCATCGTCTGCATGTCGCAGTGGACCGTTCGATTTAAAACATGACAATTTAGTATTTTTAACTTTATCAAGCAACGGATTGCGCTTTTCTCGATACACCACATATTCTTTTTCTAGCGAGCCGCCGCGGTTTTTGCGCGAAGTATTATAACTTTCCTGCGGTGAAGTGGTGCCGTTTTGTAGCGATATACGGCGACTAACTGGAGTGTCGTTGCTGCGGTGTAAGCGATGAGCAGATTTTTCCACTATAATTACTTGATCGCTAAGATTGTAGAAGTTTGTTTCCACCGAGCTGTTGTTGCTTTTACTACTAGGATAACGTACTGGTGATAAATCTGAAAAGAAAATATAATTGCTAAAATTAAAACAAGTTGGAAATGAAAGTAAAATGGAAAACTGCAGATTTGGAATGTGGAAAGAAACTAGATAATTATAGTGCTAAATTGTGATTAGTGCTGTGATATATTATGTTACTGCAGCGCTTACAAGTCACTTATTTACTTTCGTACATATTTGAGAAAGCAATACAAAACTAATTATAGCCTAATACAAAAACTTGCATGTTATAGGTACGTGGTATAGTTGGCTCAATTCCCTCCACATTCTTTCAAGGAGACCCGTGAACAGTGAGATGTTTATGGGTTGAAATGAAGGTGATGATGATAGGTAAGTAATTATGTCAGCAATCGTACATTACGATAATTTTAGAATAAAAAACAAATTACAGAATAGTGGCGATCTTGCGACTGTATCGCGTTTTCAATATTCAAATCGCCTGTTTTTGGGATTATATCAATGCATTTAACTTCTAAAACTGCGACTAAATCGTTAATCGCCGATGCTAAAAGTAGTGTGTGTCCTTTGGCTCAAACTAACTAGTTAATTGCAATATATTGCTCTCTAGTAAACAGAGCTGGTGATATATATTCATGTTATTCAATAGTCTCTGGGGAAAGTCCCTTTTCCTTATACAGAACAGCTACTTTCCAACCGACTCACTATACCAGGTGTTGGGTGAAGTGATTAGGTACTGTAAAACCGATATATCAATTTATGTACTAATCCCTTTTTACAAATATCTATAATCATATATCCCTAATGACGTCATTGTCCCGTTATACTTCCTTAACAAGTAAAACAAGCTATCCTTTTATGGTGAAAACCGAGCCTCTATTCAAGTGTCAACTAAAATATACTTCCTATTTTCTCCGTTTCTTTAACTGCTCTTACGTAACAAGAAGCCAGTTTTGCGTGATTACATAAGAAATAGTATGTTGACTGACAATTATTATCAATAAGGCGTAACTAGTCGCCAATGACCTTGAGAGTATGGGTGGAGCTTAGCTTATTTCACTGCATATCCCCGCTCTTTTGCCAACTCGCGCACACTATAATACAATGGTCACAGAATAAGCGTAAACGCAGACATGCGCTTCTACCTCGGCATTTTTACCTACGATTCCGGAATAACAGTTTTAAAATTGGTATTTTATTTTGTATAGAGAGTTTAAAGGACTCGTGTACACAATTATTTGATTGCCAATATTTTTATGTATTGAGATTTTTTTAATTTCAATGTTTTGCTTTCGGTATTTATGTAAGTACTTACATAGTTTTATTGGTACTTATTTATTATTAGTATCGAAGATAATTATTTTATCTTGTAAATTATAATGAAATAAATAACTATTTTAACTTACTTTTGTATTAAAAAAAATATTTACCTATTTTCATTGATGAATTTAATGTTTTGTTTACAACACTTACTTTGTAATTACGTTATAAACTACTATTATAAATTGTAAACCATTTTATTGGATCATTTGAAATATTTTGTTTGAGAATATAGCTCGCAGAACTAATGGCCGATGGGGCAAAAAGATTATTCCTTCTAAACGGTTAGGAGGAGTAGTCGTCAGAAAATTCAAAAAAAAATATTAAAGTTCATAAATATTTGCACAAAAGGTTTCGGCACACAGCGAGAAAGACGTGACGGCTCTGCGTGACACCTTAGATTTATTTACTCGTCCCGCCGCGCTCGCTGTTTGTGTGTATATTATACCTGTAAGCACTATATTCAGTCGATAGTAAAAATGGAGCAACGAGCGACACAGCCTTCCCGTCTGAAGGCTAACGCCTGTCTGCCGCCCGCGCCCGCGCAGAGCACCTTTGAATTTCTAACGTACAGAAATCGTATTATGGCCTATTTTCTTAAGAAAATATTGATTGATTTACATATGCTATGTTCAGATTAAAGTAAATTTTACCACCAATTTATCAGTGTAAAAATAATTTCAAACTATAAAGCCGTTTTAAAGTTTTAGGGATTTTAAGATAAAATATATCTCAACTTAAAATATTTTTTGAGGCAAAAGTATTAGTCGTACGAAAATTTCATATGTTGAAAATGTAGTAGATAGATCAATTATCAAAATATATTTTTTTCAAATTTTTCGAACAAGTCGTTTAGGAGGAGTAGGCTTCAGAAAAAAGCCGTTTTTGGTGCAAAACCGAGGGAAGGCCCAATGATGACACTGAAGTGAACGTTGAAACCAATTATCGTATTAGGTCATCCTAATAAGATAATTGCATTGTCGACATGCGGTGTATTTTAATATAGGATGTTGTACATTATTGTAATTATAGTGCATGTATTCGAAACTATTTCCTGAGCGTAGTATTCATACATTAAATTATCAATTACTTCATTTGAAGCTCATTGATTGATGCTTTCATTACAGATAGAGGCGGTACTGTTTTAATTGCTTAATCTTGTTTGGTAATCGTAGTAAAACCTGACCATTACAGAATTGTTTAATACCCATTTGCTAAGTCAGATTTAGGGCTAATAAGTTTAGGTGGAGATTTCAGTGCTGATGAATATTCTAATACATCAATAGATATCATTATTGATTGATTGATATTGATACATGATTATGTTTTGAAAAAAATATTTCCCTTATTTTTGCAATGCCTGTCAACTTTGCTAAGTCATGAACTAACCTAATTTATAAAACGGCCCTTCACGGTCAGATAAACCCCTAGAGGTTTATGACCAGGGCAAAATGTCAATAAGTGTAGTTTTTTAGTTATATTTAATAATAATTAAATAATTAATTTAAGACCTTGTTGAACCCTTAGTTGCAAATAAATGTTTGAACTTTGTCTGCAAGTCTAAAAATTATTTATAATATTTTTTTATGAACACTTGTATTTATGACGAAACCTGTGGATAGAATTTTACCAGTACTAGTAATTTCCAGCTATTTAAGTAAGGTGGTAAGATTTATTGATGAAAAAAATACTGGTATCCTCGTTAAGCAATGCTTCATTAAAACAAAACTAATTAACTACTGTATCAATTATCGGACTTCATTTCTCAGAAATAATATTCCAAATGTATTATAACCTATAACCTTTATTTATTAAAATGATATTCTATTAATAGAAAACGTGGTAAATCTATATTAATGTAATTTACTTGAAGATAAATGTTAAATTATTAAAGCCATCACCTGTATGATGTAGGATATTGATTTTTATATAAGAGATTGCCCGATTTTTTTTATTACAAGACTAACTTCATCATCGTATTTCATATTCAACCCATAAACGTCCCATTGCTGGGCACAGGTCTCCCTCAAAGAATGTGGAGGGAATTTATTCTACTATACCGCTGGCCAGACGGGTTGTTATAGGGTTTGTTTCAAATTTTCCTGACTAACTATTTTTTTGAAACCTAGGATTTATAGTAGAATCCATTTCTTGGAATAAACCATATACAAATTTGTCTACTTACATTAATGATGATAACATAACACTTATAACTCCAAATTATGTTTCAAACATCAGTTTGAAACATAATTTGGAGTTATAAGTCATTTTATTTAAAAATAATTTTCCTTTTCTAACAGTCGTGTAAAAAGTTTAAAAAATAATCCTTTGCTGAGCAGATAAACAATAGCTTTTTTATTTATAGCAGAAGATTTTTGTAGCATAGGTATGTTGTATAGGGTAGCCGATATCCGAGCTACATTGCTACATTTTATGGGTGTGAAACTTTGTTTTGATTGATGCTACCGTAAGATCAAACAGTATATTGCTGATATACAAAGTACTTGCTCAATTTTGACGACTATCAAACACATTTTTTGTGGCGTTTAATGACTTAAGTCCTGGAACATAGAGCTTGTACTCGTACCCCTGTGTATGCTTTGTGTAGAATTTAGATATAACACCTAACCGTTGGCCCAATAAAATTTGATATGTTTACAAACATTTATTATCAATTTTGTCCCTAATTAATAACCTCAATAACATGTGATGCAACCCGATAGCTTATGACCTAGGTCTAAATAGTACGTAACGTATCGGTTCACTCACTCGGTCAAGACAGCTCATAAGATAACACTTGCTAGTATTAATATTAAAGAGGTCTGATATAAAGATACGGCCATATGTACCCAGGTGGTAAGATTTATCTTATAGAATAATATTATTAATTGAATATTTATTAACGATATCGTGTACCGTGTAATGAAAGATTAAGAATACATAACGTCAATACCCTATTTCAACCCGTGGGTGTTGCATACGATGATTAAGGGAGAAATCAAAGCACTGCGACAAAAGCAATTTGAAAGAAAACCATATATACATATTACACATAACGTCACTCGTCTTTTACTACGGTCCATTTTTTTAGTCTATTGCCTTAACTCAGGTAAAACTAAGAATTTCGTGATAGCAAAACCGAATATCATTTTTACCCAACCAGCTAAAGATTCAACCCTTGACCTCTTGCGCAACAGTCATATGTACTTCCCGCTGCACCATAAAGACAGCCATAATACTCTATATTGTTTATCCATGTATTTTGAATATAGCACATTGGAGCTGGCTTCATTGGATCGAGGCTTCATATTATGTTAAGACTAGAAGTCAACCGGGGCTTCGCTTCCGTCATTATTTATTTGGCTACTGTTCACTAGTGCTCAGCTCCTATTGGCCGTAGAGTGGTCATATATAGCCTATGTTACTCAGTGATAGCTGAGCTTTCTAACGGCAAAAGAATTTTTGGAAATCGGCCCAGTAGTTTTTTAGTTCATTCGGTTCATACAAAAATAAAAATCTTTTCTCTTTAAAATACTTTATAAAAACCAAACATTATTGATTCTTAAAGATTGCAAATATTTTCTTGCAAATTACAGTAACATACAATCGTATTTAAAAGGTCGTGGGAGTTAATGAAGAGATCTCAATTTCTTTGCCCACACACGAATGCAAGTGTGGGTTCATATAATGTAGTTTTTAAACACTTTATTAGCTCCCAAATAGGCAAATGCGTTTAACAGACATTCAAGGGCAGGCATTGGTGAAATGACTCTATTAAATTGATGATTCTCTACATCTATACAAATAATAGCGTAGAGTAGGACGCCCTCCAGCTAGATGGTCCGACGACCTAAAAAATGTCGCTGGGTTTGACTGGATGCGTAAGGCGGAGGACAGTGTAATGGCGCGTGCTAGGAGAGGCCTACGTCCAGCAGTGGAAAGGAAAGATTTGTTTGTTTGTAATCGATAGGCTCCGAAATTACTGAGGAGATTTAAAAAATTCTTTCACTAATCGAATGCTACAATAAAACTGAGTGACTTATGCTAGTTTTTAGCAACATACCACGAAGTCGAAGTTAGTTTTTTTTATATGTATATTAACACTAGCTCTTGCGCGGGGATTCGCTGCCGTGTATCTTTGTTTGGCTACTCAGCTTCTATTGGTCGAAGCGTAATGAAAATACCTTCCTCGATAAATATGCCATCCAAGACTAAAATATTTTTTTCAAATAAGACCAGTTCCTGAGAATAGCGCCTTCAAATAAAAAAAATGTTCAGCTTAAAATATACACATTTCTATTATTTTTTCTTTTTTAAAAAGACAACGCGGTGGACTTGGCAAACATACAATTAACGTACACAAGGTATACCCAGAATCGAAACAAATATCTATGCATTAATTTCATTCACTTTTTATCGACATACCACTCGGGAGATCATCATTTCAACCCATAAACGTCCCACTGCAGAGCACGGGTCTCCTCCAAACAATGTAAAGGGAATTTAGCCTACTATATCACGCTGGCTAGACAGGTTGGTATAGAATTTGTTTCGAATTTTCCTTTTCTCGCAGTGCTCAGGTTACTCCCTTAGTCGCCTTTTACGACATCCACGGGTTGAGATGGGGTAGTAACATTATGTATTCTTAATCCGTCACTACACGGTGAGCACTCGGGAGATACGTAGTGTATATTATGAGGAAAACTTACCAATTCTGGACCTACGAGTGGATCGTGGTTCGCCATCCGGCGTGACGGCGAGTAGCCGCGGCGGCTCACCCTTCTTGAACCACCGCATTTTTAACACCAGTTACTTCATCATTATGTCACTGTAACAATGTTAAATAACCGATTAAAATCAATAAAGTACGGTTAAGTTAGATAATGGACCTAATTCTGACACGTCGGAATGTTCCCGCATCGTAAACTGTTTTCGAATCTTAGAACAAATTGTATTAATGTTAGAAAATAGGTTACCGTATAATATTAAAATCTGATCAATATTCCATTTTAATACAACTGTTTCTATATTTTAGCAGTTTATTCTTAACTTTAAATAAAGTGACATTTCCGGCCGAAAACTTTCCGACAATAAGAATCAGGGCCAATAATATTATACAATACTGATCTAGTTACACATTTAAATAAAAGTTAAAAGAAATGTACAGCTAATATAAAAACAGAAAGGGTTCACTTAGATCGTTTTAAGGGCTAAAGTTAACATAATTGTATTTAAGTACCCACATTAAGGTCTGTAAAGGTTCTTATCGGCACTATATACCTACAGCCAACTTGCTGCTTTATAATATTGTAACGTTATGATAAAAGCCGGCTAAAGTCAACATCGTTACGCTTAAAGTACATTGTAATGTTCATTAACCTAATATTACTGTAAATTGTACAAGCATACTAGAAGTCTTCGACTTTAACTCGAGATTTGCTTTCAGAAGTTTTAGCTTCTTAATTTTAATTTTCCGTGTAGTGACGGATTAAGTACACAATAATGTCACTACCCCATTTTAACCCGTAGGTGTCGTACAAGGCGACTAAGGGAAAAACCTTAAATCTTATGAAGACAAGAGTACTGCGAGAAACGGAAAATGGAAAACGGCTTTGTTTCGAATTTTTTCGAACACTATTTTTCAATCTACCAAACCTAGTCATGAAAATTAGAAACAAACTCTAAACCAACCCGTCTGGTCAGCGTGGTATAGTAGGTTAAATTCCCTCCACATTCTTTGGAGGAGACCCGACCCGTGCCCAGCAGTGAGACGTTTATGGGTTGAAGTGAATTTAAATTAATTTAAAAATGATCGGGTTATTTTCGTACCTACAGCTAACTAAATGTCTGAAAATCTAATGACTGCACATTATTATTTTTTATAATTTAAGAATAATGAATATAATTTGACACAAATGTGTACCTGTGCATTGGAATTGAGTGGAACTAAATGCTGTCCTATTGTTATAATGTCATATTATATAGCATTTCGCCAGTGGCGCCATCCATGTGACGTCATAACTGCACAGAAGGCTGTGTCAGGCTAAATCTATTAATTATTATTTTTATTTTTTATTATTACAGAAAATACAGAATCGCCGGAATTTATACTTGCTATAAATTCAATAGACACAGAAACATTATCAAGCAAAATGCAGTTTATAGACCGGACATTTAATAACGTGATATGATGTTGCAATCTGTAGTCAAGTATAAGTGCTTGAACCATTGAATACTCAAAGTCATTAAGTCCCGACAGGTTTCTTAACTTGTCCGTCTCCTTTTACGATACTATTTGCACATACCAACATACATATTTCTACATGGACCTCAGGCTGTGCTTGCGCAAGTGTAAAAAATTTAATATTAATTATTATGCGAAGGTGACTACAGCATAAGAAGCTATTGATCAAGTTTCAATTGTAATATCTGTATCAAATAGCTTAATTAATCGATTTTAAATTCGATCAATAATAATCGATATAGGTATTTAATTAAAATATTCATGTCGATCAAATTTTTGAAAATTTGTTACGTGATAGCTAAAATAGATCCCATGGGACCCCATGAAACAAGGCTAGGTGAATTCAATTCGCAAATTTAATAATAATAATGATAATAAGTAATAATGATAATATTTTACCAAATTCACACATCGCCATCTGGTCCCAAATTTAGCAATTATATTTGCTTGTGTTATGAGTACTAAACAACTGATATACTTACTACTCAAATACATATGTTTTTTTGTATCATACAAATTATATATATTGACTTGCCTGTTGGTCTAGTGGTTAGTGACCCTGACTGCTAAGCCGGAGGTCGTGGGTTCGATCCCCACCCATGACAAATCTTTGTGTGATGAGCATTAACCACTAGACCAATACAGCCAGTCTTATGTACATTATATCACAACTTTTTCACATATTTCCGCATACTAAAACCTATATTGACAGAACCTAAGAACAACAACGCTATGCTTGAAACTTTCTCAGATTATGTACCATCACTCACTGTAAAAACTACAAAATTACCTTTCTAATGTTTACGCATGAAATCTATGAATGTCTTCCTGTAACATTAGGAAATATCAGCATATTACACATACAGCGTCGATCACGATCGCAGATCATTTCATTATCTCACAAATCCATCAGCTGTCATAACATACATTGTTACTGATTCGTTACGTCGCGTCGATGCGACAAGACGTAGACCCATCTATCAACCAATCATATCGTAAGCATCGAAACCAAACTCGATTTGAATTTGATTAATCACGTAACTTGTAACCTTGTATTTGCAGTGACAACATTACCAGTGTTGTGTAACAAATCGATTTTTTGCATCAATCGATTCTTGAAAGACTTCTAGCGGTCTCATTGCCTGTCAATTAGTATAATTGAAGTATTAAATCAGTAGTTGAAGTTGTTATCATTGACAAATATTGATTTATTTTCGGAGAATTCTGCCTTCACGGTTAACCTTTACGATAACAAGCGTTACGAGATAAAAGGTAATGAATTATTAATTTGTAATTACATGGAAGGAGGTCGAGAGACGGTGTCAATAAAATTTATCACAAGTGAGTGAGTTACATACTTTAGCAGAGATGTTATTATTATCATTTCTCGTACGCTCTAATATAGATACATATTAGATATTGATTGTGAAAGTGTATGTAAATGACATTTTTGTAGGTACTAGGTACATGTACCTGTACATGTTAGTAAAGGTTGTCTGGAAGAGATCGCTGCAAGCGATAAGACCGCCCATTGTACGTACTTATTTCTTCTGTAAAATTTCTTCTGTATAACGTGGTGTGTACAATAAAGATTATTATTATTAGTAATACCTGTTTTGGCAGTCTGTTTTGATATTAAACTAACTACAGTATTTTTAAATGTTTTGCAACTGCTAAAATAAAATAATTTAATATTCAATGAAGCGGATGACGTATTCTTATTTGTACCGATGTCTTTACAATGTTTCCGCATACAAATTATGCAGGAAGTCAGCAAAGGAACCGAAGAGAATACAGTCGCATTACTAATGTATTTTCTAGAATTACTTGCTTCACATAACGCCTGCGGTTAGGCATAAAGAATTACAAATTTTATTCACAGAAAATTCAACCTTATGTAACAAACTAATCCATTAAATTGAAGTACCTGATCCAATATTATCTTATCTAATACTTACAACTCGAAGAAAGAAATTTTGCGCAAGATAAAGCCAACAGTCTTAAGTTATTCAATAAGGAAGCTGTAATCGAATAGATCACAATCGTTGAAACAATCAAATGTTTAATAGTTTTATGCTTATCATGAATTCAAATTAGTTTCGAATTACACAACAGGTAAGAAATAAAAGTGATGATTCCGAAGTAGTCATTATCCCGGATAATGGCCGGTAGAACAATGGAACGCATACGATACTCGTCATTATCGGTATTACAGAATTGTACTCTGCGGAACTTTCCCATCTAACTTTGTAATAATGTTATGTAAGCAACAGTATATTTTATGGCAAGTTCAGTAAAACCATTGAAGAAATAAACAACAAAAGCGTTTTTGCTGAATCGAGGATGACTACCTTCTATTAAATATTATGTTCGAGTTTTATCAGCAGTTAAATGGCTGATTTGAGTTTTATATTCCACGAGTAAGAAAATTTGTGCAATATTAATTTGCCTAGTAGTCCGTAGTAAGCGAGTACAACCGTCTTACAAAAAATGTAATATACTTTGTATACAACTGAAGTCGTAAAATTGGTATGATTCATGGATTATGTGTACCTGTGAGGTGATGTAACCCAGGATGACATTTGAGTTTACAAACCTTAAGTACTTCGTACATATTACGTCACTGTTTGCCAACATCGTTCCCAAAAGTCACATAAGTGGAATTCTAAATGTTTTGTGTACTTGAACTTGATGATACCTGAATATTGTCTTTGAAAATAAAGACCGTTTAGAGTTCCAATATAAATTAACTTGATAAAATACACACATTTTTCCTTCATTATTGGTCTTGATGAAGTGTACTAAGTAAGTCTTTACGTGACAACAATTCAAGAAGATCATATATTATTATTAGAACTGTCTAAGTACCGGCGACACGTCTCGAGGACAAGTCTCGAGGACACCTTTCAGGACTCACTCGTGCGAAACAAATGCTCTGATATTCTTTATTACCTACCTATATACGTACAGATTGAGAAAAACTGTATAAACTGTCCCATTGTGTTTTTATCACAAATGCGATTACAAATGGAATATTTATGTGTTATTAATGTGCTATTTTGAGCTATAAAAGGTCGGTTGTAAGTATTGTAAGTCGTATGAAAATTTAAATTTCGATACGCACGAGTTGAACCAGAACCTTTAGGTATCACTCGCAGGCTTGGGTTGTGTTAAATTATTCGGAGAATAATGATAGTTGGGGAAATTGTCAAAGTTTGTAGCTATGTAGCTATGTAATGATATTGAATGAACTCATAACTAGTTTATCGTACACACAAACATGGCAGACACGTTAATTACCCGTTTACGTTACCCGCTACTTCACTCATGTCATTAATGGAATTGCATTATGGAGATTAAAGAATATAATTATTGTTAATCGAGAAAAGAAGTTGTCACTTTCAACCCTTCTAACTAAGTATGCAGAATGTTACATTAATCCGTTGCACCTGAACATTGACTAAAATTGTTTGCTTGTACCTATATTTTGAACTAGAAGTCGCGCTAGGCTACGCTCCCGTTGTTCTTTATTTGGCCACTGCTCAGCTCCTATTGACCGTAGCATGATGTTATGTAATTACATATTATAGTTATTTCGATAAATGGGCTATCCAACACTAAAAGAATTTTTCAAATCATATCAATAGTTCCTGAGATTCTAACGTTCAACCAAACAAACAAATTCTTCAGCTTTATAAGATAAGTGTAGATTCTATTTAAATAATGTCCATATTTTGTTCTTTGGAAAAAGCCTCTTAAATTCCAGTAGATAAAATTTTTGTCTTATCCAAAGCTGCTACATATCACAATGAGTTTCTTGAAATTCTTTGCTGTGATGTTTATCTTTTAATTGTCTTGTCAATTGTAAAATCCTTTTATAGTCGGTAGCCTGTAAAGAGTAGATTTTATCACTTTGTTTTTCACAAAATAATTTGGTTTTGTATTATGCCACCTTGAAGTTATGAGGCAAAGTTATTTAATGGTTGCCTGTGGTTGGGTGTTTATGACCATAGCGCATAGTGTGTGCTTAAGTTTATGAGTATTAACTGTCATATTTATACCGTACGTGGGTTCCATCATGCTCACAACATAAATGAAGTTTTAAGACGTCTAGTTTAATGCAACCATAAAATGGAGGTACAATACTTTTGAATTAAAATTCCTTCAGGAATCTAAGAACGTATTTGTTACAGATCTACGTCAAAGATTTTCTGTTTGTTCGTTCAAATTTAGTGGAATTTCCAAATAGCTTCAGTAATTAGAAACAGCTCTAATATAGCTTCGATACACCGACCATTCAATACAATTAATGGACATTAAAATATGGAATCATTAAAAACTGATGTTGATGTAGGTTATTATACAAATAATATAAAGTTTTGCGGAGCTCTAAGCTAAGCTATTCTATTCTAAGAAACTAAGCTATTTTTAAACAAATAAAACATCTAGTGGGTAGAAAATCTCTTCAAATGTCAGCATAACAACACCGTTTATTTTATAAACATCGTATACTATGGAATGACTTCCTAGAATCTGAACCTGCTCTTTTTATGATGCCTAATAAATGTTAACGATAATTACCCGAGAACATTAATGCGTGTTTGCACTGAGCTAATTTGGTAGCGAAGAAATATTTCAATTAGGTACACAATCTTCTTTTGGTGACCGTTCTGCGTCTTTCAACGAAATGAATACTATAAAACGCAATTATGTATAAAATGACAATGACTTTCTTGAATTTATGTTTTTGTAATAAGGTTATCTCTTCTGCAAAAAGAAATATATTTTGGTACAATTTTCCCAACACTTTCAAGTAATTCACAGAAAATGTATTCCTAAGTAATACAAAAGGCAATCTTCTTGAATGGGGTCTTGAAATATAAAACTTTTTTGTCGAATCATGGAAAAAACATTTCTTCAATAAATGAACTCAAAATAGGGCAAAGAAAAACGTAGCAAAATAGATGGAAGTAGTTAATGAATTGCTGAAATAAAACGACTGGGTCTAACTGTTCTCTTTTTTGCAGACGTAACGAATAAATGGTTAGTTCTGAAGGTGCTGTGTTATTTCCTCGTTAACACCTCTCTGGGATAATTATGTTTAGGACAGTTGATACAAATTGTTTAGGCAGTCACGTAATCGGGTAAAGATTCAACGATCCGACCTACATACGTGTTATTTTAAAAAGCGTACTATAAATGACTACTAATGAACCTCCTATTTTGGACTACATAAACATTTGTAAACATTATTTGGTTGAAATATTAAAATAAACTTATTAATGTAAAATTTTTCTATGCGTATAATTTGTTTTATGTCTAGATTTTATATCTGATACTATTTTGAATACTAGCTTATGACCACAAAAGTCAATGTTGGCAATTATTTTCCTTTAAAAGTTGTCTACGAGTATCCATAAAGATGCATTTGGTCTGTGATCTTAAAAAAAATGTTAATACAGCAAAGAACGGAAAATAATGCAGTCTATACTATGTTTGGAAAGGACGACCATAAATCATCGTATTTACATATTTATAAACAAAAATCGCCTTCACGCATCTAAGCCTGTAATCTATCGAAGGAGATTTATGTAGGCGTTGCTTTACGTGGACTTGTCGATGCCATCATATATCACCGACACTAGTAAATTTCCTTATATCCGCTTGTAACACCGTTCCAATCTATCTTCATTTTAGCTGAAATTTGACAGCTCGAATATTACGTAGGAATTCAATATAAACTAGATTTTTTATTAGAAAAAAATAAGGATAGCACTTTAGGGAAACATTTATTCTAAATAGACCCAGAAGCTTGAATGTAATACATTTATTAATAAAATTATCAAGAATTTGCTTAATTTTTAGTCATTTGTATTGGATTTGTGTAAGGTGCAAATGTGTTTGCATGTATTTAATTGCAGGCATGAGAAGCAAAAACAAACTATTAGAGTAGCAAATGTATGTTCCTGTCTCAGACGTTGACAGGTTTCTGTTTTGAACTACGTAATAACAGAAATTCAAACGTGTTGCAAATACATTAATGTTCAAAATTTCACAACATAACGTTGTAAGTAGCACCTTATAAACAAATTGCAGGCTCCGTTATATTTGACGCAAGGAAGCAACAACGTAATGACCATACATTTATCCAAAGCAATTTCTTTCATATCCATTTGACTGCCTCCTTTTGTTTGGCTATGGATGAATACAGTTATTTTAGGATACAATTTATCTATATGGAAATAACAATACATTAAATGGGAAGGGATATGAGTCCTGTTCATATACAATAATATACATATTTGGCAAGATATCAAGCACTGAAAAAAATAATATACGGGTCTTATGCAAATATTATGTTTCGCAAGTGCGTAAAAGGCTGAGCTTTTAGTATTATGAAATGTGTGCTTCCCCTCCGTACCCTTTCTTCTAAGTCTAAAATATTCATATTCAAAATGAGTATAAAACGTGTTACTTTTAATACAATCCTTCATAAGCGCGGGCATCATCAACCCTACATTCAGCATGGTCTAACATGCGCATAACAAGTTTTTTATTGTATGTATTTTTTCTAATAAAAGTAGGTTCTCGAAGTGGGTTGTTGAACGTAAAAGCACTTATTTTGCTGAGCTGTTATGGTCGTGTGAAGTGATCGCTGGGTATAATTTGAAAGTGTTGTTTAGTGACAAATATACTGCTTTTATTCTGCTAATGTTCGTGAAATTCAGCACAGCCCAAATTCAAAAACTATTATTTGGCTTTTGTTTTATTTGCATTGTTTTAAGACTATAATCGAATATTTTACGACCATAAATGTATCAAGTTGCCGGTTTCGTTCCCAGGTCAAAATAATTCAATATAATTAAATAATACCTATAATATTATAGGATAGCCAGGGTACCATGAAGAAATAATAAATTCTACAATTAAGTTAATAATATCTGAGGTAGACAAGCAGGCTAGTTTAAAAGTAAAAATCCATAACACCTAGGTATTTGTCTATTTCATAATTTTTGACGTAATTTGGACTCGGTACCAAATTCCGATGTAAAAATTTTTAACTATCAAGGATAGAATATCAGGGTTAGTCAACAGGTTTTGTAATTTCCACACAACTTTTACTTTGTACATGTCTCATTGAAACAAATTGCATGTTGTTTAAAAATATCCAACTTTCATTAACGCGAATGCGACTCTAAGGTAGTTTACATTCATAGTGGACTATCGATTATTCAGGGTCTGGTACCGATGTTAATCGAAAGGTTTCGAGTGAAAACTCCTTATGGAGACGAGTATCACGTACAACTGATCAATATTGAGGTCGCGATCCACGAAGCTAGTATTTGAATACAAACACGGAGTTACGGATGTGAGGACGGTAACAAACCTCTTACAAAAATTGAATTGTATGTACATAGATTGATCAAACTTTCTGACGGATTTCAGTATATTCTGATCGCGTTGTGAGATATCTTGTTTGCGATCAAAATAATAATCTACCTATATCTATAATAACCTTCCAGCTTGAGTAAATATCTTATTACAAAAATATGTCCGTCATTTAGAACACGTAAAAAATATAAGGAATGTCTCAGTTTATCCCAAGTTTAACCTTTAACATTCATATTTATACAGATAAATATTTATAAGTTGATATATTGTGTAACCAATAAATTTCTTGTTTGACCGACAATCTTATCGGTGACAGTAGAATTGAAATGTGTTTATATTGTACTTCGGAACCATCACTTATTGATAAGCGATATCGTTGACCCATATATTCACAAGGCCATGCCTTTGGCATATAATACATTTTGGGCATTACGAGTATAACCTGAATATTCTATTATCAGATGTCAAACATTTTCAAAGAGATTTAGGTTGGGTAAACATATTAATAGGTATTTTAAATGTATTGGTTTCGATCGGATATTAATAGGATCGGTCCATTTTATTATACCTGTTTAAATTTTGATGTATATTTTGCTTCATCATCATCATCATATCAGCCCAATGACGTCCACTGTTGAACATAGGCCTCACCTAATTTCCGCCACACTAAAACTAAACTCGGCTGGGCAGCGTTCGGGAAGCTACGCACTGTTTTCTCGTCCACAATACCCCAATGTTTGAAGACAAAAGTCTTCAACCAATGTGTGTTGCCAGTGATGACTTATGGTACTGAGACGTGGCCGCTAACGATGGGGCTCATTAGGAAGCTCACTGTCGCTCAGCGAGCCATGGAAAGAGCTATGCTCGGAGTTTCCCTGCGTGATCGAATCAGAAATGAGGAGATCCGCAGGAGAACTAAAGTTGCCGACATAGCACACCGAATCGCATCGCTGAAGTGGCAGTGAGCGGGCCACATAGCCCGCAGAACTGATATTTTGCTTACTAGAAATAAATTTTATAATTACAATCATGTCATATTTTTTATTTCAAGATTTTTGAATGCTTATATTTTCTGAGTTAAAAGAAATCAGTATATTTACTGTATAACAAAATGACGTTTCAAGGACTTTTTGGTTCAGAAAGTTTCTATTTCCTAATGGCTTAAACATAAATGAACAATAGCAGGAACATGAGGGTCAAATGATCCGTTAGGTAAGCGCGAGAGCTGTTAAGAGACATGACAATCAATGCTAAATGCGTAGTCACACATCTAAGATATTTACACGGACCTTTTCAATTGAGCACTATTTGTGTTTTGTATGTACGAGTATCTTTACAAGTAAAACTAGCGACATTACGACATGAGTAAATGGAGTGGGTACCGATTTGTATTCATTTAATGGTGTGTAGTGTCTTTTGTAGAATATATAAGTTACTTTTTTATATTTATTTTTATTTGTTTTGGTCAATTTTATTTTCTTTTCATATAAATATTTTATTGAATAACATTTGTATCATAATAATGTTGTGTACATGGGTATTTATAATGCCTACTGAATTAGTAGAATAAGGTGACGTCATATTATATTTAGTGAAGGAAATAGATGAAGGAACAATATTTAAAGGAAACCACAGCAGATGTTTCAAAAGCTAAGCTAGCAATATAGTTTTTGTAGTGTTACCTTGGGTTCAACTGGTGCTACTAATGGTACGAATGCTTCTAACCACATCCACAAGAAATGATAAAGTACCTAATCTATTGCGAGCCAAGAACATATTGTAGGATTTAATTTATCGTTTGTAATTCTGATGGCGTGCTTGGAACTGTTTCAGTTCTTGAACAAACTGCAGGATGACCCCGCTAGCAGAATATTATATATTATTATTATTAAAAATTGCTACGTTTAAATAGCTTAAGAACAGTAAAAAATTACTTTTAAGTTTAAATTTACGTTACAATTAGTTTAGTTTTTGTAGTAATTCTATTACAATACCATGATTGGTATTGCATTCTCGACATTCGTATGAGAATTTTTTGAGCATGAGAGAGAATATTTCCTTTTCGATCGGATTTTACTTTGTTTTTCTTTTGTCTTTTTTATGTCTATCATTTTATTATAATGAATACCATGCTTCTGCACTACCATTCGCAGCTAAGTAGTAGTGAGATAATCGGCATCCACGTTTGTAAATCCAAACAAAAGATATTTTTTGCAATCGCAAAATGTAAAGTACCTTTATCAATTATATACATGTCATGTAAAGTACACTAAAAAAAACATACAGAATAGGCAAGCAATTGTATCACGTCGTAATTACTGATATAATGATCGTGTTAGCTAGTGAGTCAGTTGGAGGTCATGGTGCGTCATTCCAACGTGTTGCTGATCTCTAAGATTAGCAATGACGCATTATAGGATAGTGTCGGTCACTACCCTCGGTACTAAAAGCGTGCGTCTTGAAAGCCACGTGACTTATATGAGAAGTAATAGGATCTATTCGCATTTAAAAGGACGAAAAGGTTCGTCCCTTCCCTTTTTGCTTAGATCTACCTCTTCGCTTTTGTGATTTCGTTTTGGGTGGTGTATTGAAAGGGATTCGAATTTATTATACTATACCGCAAATATTTCGCAAAGTACCTAATTCATAGAAATGTTTTATTCGTAACTTTATTACATATCAAGTATAATTAATTTCATCAGTTTTACTTAGGCTAAATTTGACTTAAACAAAATAAGCACAGACACAACATTGCGTGTGTAATTTCACAGCATATAGTCTATGGTAAGACCTACCTACTATAGTACGATATAATAAGACAAGCTGGTAACAAAGGCCTCATTAAGTACCTTAAAAATTTCAACAAAGCCGTAACGGCTTTTCAAGAGTTTCCTTTCCACTTTATTTTGAACGTAAAGAGGTTTTATTTTTCAATGGGATAGACGGCATATGGGCTATTTTGTGTAAGCAAAGTCGGTTGCACTCTTTAAAGCTGAACCGGCTTATGCTTTCACGCGACGGAACAGAACCTTTTCTTAACCCTCCATCGTGCGGGGGCAATTCTATTGAGTGAGTCGAGATGCACATTGTGGCTCACTTTCAATGAACTCTCTGCGACTCAATAAAGCTCCAGCAAAGAAACATATGGCTTCACCCTCAGTCAATGCGATTCCCAATAACTGTTTAAACTTTTATATTGCTGATGAGAATGTTTTCAATACAGACTGTTGATTGAATCATACTTGCAATTTAACTACCTAGTTAGGTAAGCATTATTTTCATTCTTACCGTTGAAAACTACAACTTAACAACAAACATTTTTGATGTGATTACCAGAAATCTGATTAATTAAACACAACTCACTGTTTACGTCACATATTCTTGTGAAGCTCCTGTTTACGAATATTGTTTTACTATTGTTTACTCATTGTTGTAAGTTGATATTTCTGGGATGTCATTGTTGATGTGGTTTTGCGTATATCTTTCTCTCTGCTGTTTTGTTGACATCAAAAAGAAAATAATAAACTCAGGGAAATTGGATTACAATTTGTTTACTGCTGACGTTTTCAGGTTGTAGGTACTGTGTATTTTTAAAATTTCGTTTCGTTTGAGTAAAGAGATAATCTAAATTTACTTTTGCTTTCTGTATGGCTGGCTATAGCCCTCTCAGCTCTCTAGTTAGAGGAGAGGAGACCCAAGCCCAGCAGTGGGATTTAATGGGTTGCTGATGATGGCTATAATATCTTTTAATTTACAACTATGTATTTTTGAAAATATCAAGATAAAGTATTGTATTATTGAGTGTGATATTTACAAATGTTAAAAAGCACATAGGATAATAAAACTAAAGATAAAGTACTTATAAAAGACGTGACAAACTTAAAACTTGAACGCTTATGAAGACAAGCATCATAATTCGTAGGTACTGATATTTAAGAGTAAGTGGCTGTTAATACTGTTGAATATTCATCACACGCTTACTATGTAAAGTTTTTGTTTAGGAAATAATTCTTTGACTCCCGAAGAATATCATTTAAAACAAAAACATGAAATATTCACAAGGTTCTTTGTCTTAAAGTTGTGAAACTTGACGGTAAACTTGGATATTTACAAGATAAAAGAACCTAAGTGTCTGTAATGATATTGTTTGAGGTACACCATTGGAGCTGCTTGCTTTCCAAGTGCTCTGTTGAATAGTTAAACAGCATAAACGCTTACCGGGACGAAAGTGTACCGAAAATTGAGTTTGTAAAACCCTTATTAACATTTTCGTTACAAGATATTTTCTGTTTTAGGAATATAAATTGGTTGACTCTGTTTTATGCTTTATAAAAGACGGTGTTACCACAAATGTGACTGTCTTGATAATAAACAAAAGACTCCAGCTCTTTTCTTACGAAGGTTACAATTATTGAGTACAAAGAGGAGTAGGTGTGCATGTAGTACTACTCAGATCAATGATTTCGATAGTACATTGATACCATTGATGCTTTTACGAGCATCATTTTAGAGGTAACATTTAATTGCAGTGAAACTACAGAATATTTTAGAGTGAGGTCCAGGCTCTAAATTATTCAGTGAGGTTATTTGTTTATCTTTCTCGCTAACTAATGAAATTAGTTTTTTTTATAATGAAACTATTTTAAGTTAAATAAGTTGTTATTTTTCTTAAAAATTCTAAAAATAAGCTTTCTTGGAATAATATTTTAGAATAATATTATAATTGCAACATTGTTTTCCTTTTTGCCATCCTTGGATTCGTGCTCAGCTGCAAAATTGAAGTATTAAAAATAAAATTAATACAGAAACAACATTTTGATTACTACTAACTGAATTTTCTCCAGTAAACTGGTTCATTCTAATCTCATAAGCAATGATCGCAATACAATCAAACGGCATTGTTTGTCCGGTTAAATCTAGACTTTAACTTGTTTGGTTCAGACGTGTCACTAAATAATTCAATGCTATCATTATCGCTGGCTCTTTTTGTAGGTAAATACTCGTAATAATTGATATTTTAATTAAGTTTCACCAATTATTTAACACTAGAAGTCAGAAGAATTGAATGTGATATAGCCTAGAACCTTTCTCGATAAATAAGCTATCCAACAATAATTTTCAAATCGGACCTGTAGTTTCTGATATCTTAGCGTTCAACCAAACAAAAAACTCTTGAAGGTAACTTTAAAGTACATTTCGACCGTACATCTCAAGTAAACTACAAAGAAAGGCAAGAAATTATTTATTGATGAACTATTAACAAACCGCGAGTATTATCTCATATGGAACACGGAACAAATGAACTATGAATAAACAGAACTAGGTTCAGTGCACCTGCATGCCGTTGCAACAGGCGCAACAAACGACAGAGAGACGGATAATACCCGGTTAGCAATTCAAGTGATCTAGTATATTTGAATTAAAATACCATGTTTTATTTGTCAGAAACTAGGCTTTTCTTTGCCTTCGTTTATATTCATTTGCGTGACGACACAGCACGTTCTTTCTTTCTGCCATAGTTTCTACGTTTTGTATATAAGAGTTTATTGTTGACTAAATATAATTTAATATTCTATCACATTCACACAGCGCCATTTAGTCCCAAATTAGGCAATTATATTTGCTTGTGTTATGGGTATTAAACAACTGATATACTACTTAAATACATATTTTTTTTGTAAATACATACTTATTATAGATAAATTACACCCAGACACAGAACAAACCTTTATGCTCATCACACAAAGATTTGTCCTGGGTGGGGATCGAACCCACGACCTCCGGCTTAGCAGTCAGGGTCGCTAACCACTAGACCAACAAGCCAGTCTAAATAAATTGGCATACATACATTTTATATACCTAGGCATTTTCATAAACTAAAAATCTATACTAATATAATAATCTATACTAAGAGGTAAAGTTTGTGAGTTTGTATCGTTGTAGGGGGTAATCTCGGGGTCTACTGAACTGATTTTCAAAATTCTTTTATTGTTGAATAGGCCATTTATCGAGGAAGGTTATAGCTTATATAACATCACGCTACGGCCAATAGGAGCTGAGCAGTGGCCAAATAAAGAACGACGGGAGCGAAGCCCCGCATGACTTCTAGTAAGTTATAAAGTAACCAAGTTTATAGCTAAGTAATCGCTAACTTATTTAATGTTTACACATAAAAATGCCTAACAACATTCCACAGATTTAAGAGTTCGATAGCCTGCCCTGAAAGAAAGACATGTGCGTTAAAATAACGTTATAACTAATTAAAATAAACAAGCGGTTCTATGATATAAACTTGTTTGAACGCCAACATGTTAACACTTGTCTCAACACATTATATAGGCACTTGGACACTGGTGTATTGAAACGGTGAGACAAGATGAAGTTTTCTGGCAGTGGTGTTCACATTCAAAATAGGTGATATTTCATTTACAATTAAATGAATAAAACAATGATGACATGGAGAATTTGTTTTATTGGAAGTTGTAAATTTATTTAATTTTTGTTTATTATAATCTCATTATTTTAATTTTAATGTTATCATAATATTATTATTGTATTTGTAAGCCATATATTTTATACGTCGATAACCGGCAGAATATAGAGAAACTATAAAATAATTTAAATAATATCTTGTATACCTGTGTTCAAAAATTAAGTTTGATTGATACATTGTTTTAATAATTTTTATATACTTTACCTTTCGGTAACAAAACCTCGTGAGTGCTAAAGAAATCTGACACAATAATGCCACCAAAAAAATCAATAGAAATTATAGATGACTAAAAGTGTTCTTTTTAAATTAAATAAAATCAAAATTATGGAAGAAAAATCATTATTTATTCAGCTTAACCAGTGTAAAGAACATTGGGTAAGCTGAAGAAAATTAGGTGATTTTTTTTTATTCGGGTAAACAAACAATTATTTTTTGTTATATTATGTTATTGCGTAACTCACAGCGTTATCCACGTCTTAATTAACAACAATTTTGCTTGTGAACTCAATGAAATACTATTAATAACAATTTAATGAAAGCAGAGTGAAGAGAGAAAATGTTATTTTTTTTACTTTGATAACTTAATTTTTTTATTTGCGAATTAGAAGGTCATGAATGGAACTTTCCGCGCATACAGATCTGTTAACTTTGACCATTATTAAGATTATAAGTATTAAGATTAAGATTAAAAACTTACAATGTCTTGGATAAATTTCCATCCTTCCACCTTATAATTATAGATTCTTGAGATGCTTCTTGTGATATTTACGTCGGCTCTATTGGCATTTCCATTGTTATGATGCTATATGAATAGCCTGATAAGACAAAATAATGGTCTCGATATTTATTTGTTATGAATAGTATCGCCCACATAACTTCCTTAATTAATTACTTGACTACCGACCATCACGTAAACAGGTATTGTCATAGAAATAATAATAACATAGCCTTACATATTTATTATTATATGCTTCATATCTGTTCTAAAAACAATTGAACAATAAAGATTTAAGGAAATGTTAAAGAAAGCTATATAGGAAGTATTATAAATGATAAAATGTTCAGTAATCGTTTCCTTAACTCATATTACAACAAAAGTTATAGGGCTTCTAAAGCACCTTACCAGCTCAGCCCTGAAAAAGTGAAGACTCGTGACAATAAGTATCTTATTTGAAAGGAGGTACTTAGAAGCGTTTCTGTTCATTGTGTAGAATACAATGGGTCTTTCCCCTTTGGGACCACGATACTTTGGGACTACGGTGTCAATCGCGGAACGGCCTTTTTTGAATTGGCTGTTTCACACCAAAACCAAACGGACCACGGTTTGGTCTGGTCTCCAAAGGGGAAAGACCCCAATATTATAAAAAAAATTAAAGGTAAGATTCTTATGAAAAGAAGAAATAAGTATAAGTAGCAATAAATACCTATCAAAAGACGATTGACACCAATCAACTCAAATTGGGCAATGACAATTAGGTGAATATTTAGTTACCGAATACATCGATAAACATTGTAAGAACGTGACGTCTTATCGATTTTATATTATGATCTTCTTGAACGATAAGAGATTTCGTAACCATAAAGACCTTTCTATAGTCTCCTGTATCGAACGCGATTAGATTGAAGTGCAGAAGTCGATATAGTTTGTCGTGACAATATTGTGAAAGTACTTGACGCATCACATGTTTGGATTAAATTTCTAAGATATCACTATTGATGGGAAGTGAGTGGCAGAGAAACAGCGACAGTTAATAAGCTTTTTCTTACTTACTTACTTTTTATGCTATTGTATGCATATAATATATAATTTATGCCTACACGGAAAAGCAGTTTTTTGACTTTTAAGCTTCCAGATAACAATATATTGTATTTTAGAAGCATAAACAGTAATTGCATCGTATATCAGATACGTACTAAGTACTTTATATGTGTGAACCAGTAAGTAATTCAATTTTATAAAGCTTTTGCTTGAATTTTACATGGTTCCCCTATGGCACAACGAAGCCATAAACCGCGCGTGTTTAATTTAGGAATGCGGTTAAATAATTTAATCAGTGGATTTGGAAGGAAAGGGATGTCCCAAAATTCCCAGTGCATTACTTACAAGCAAGAGAAGACGCTAAACATTCCACTAACCTACGGGGAAATATTTTGAAATTGTAGGAACAACCTTTCTGACAGTTTTGGTGCAAAATGGCTATGTAATAAATAATTTAAAGAAATAATTATTTTGTTAAGAATATGTATTGAGATATAAAATAAGAAACGATGAAATATGAGACAAAATTTGCATAGTTTTAAATTTGATAAAATAAAGATAAACGTATGATAAAACAAAAGAAACCTACATCCCTAATAGTCTAAAAAATCCAAAAAGATCGTTATCACTGATTAAAAATTATATTATGTTAATATTATCTATTGTTTTTTTGGGTTATTCGTGAGATACTGAAATAATAAGTATTGCTTTTAAAATTTCACCTACTTTGAGACTACACGATAAATTCGATTCGATCGCAACCAATTGCCAATACCTCTTGATAAATGATTTAATCTAAGCTACTTTACGTACTTATTGAGATTAACAATAAGTTATAGGATTTTGAGTGCGTTACCAAACTTTTTGAAAAAAAGAAACTTTTATTTGCATAGAATACAAGTACTAGATTAAACAATGGTGCATAGTACTAGCTTTGTGCTAGAAAGTTATAGCGAATCAGGATGACGTAAATTCATAATTAATCTATACTAATAAATAGTGTTTGATAGCCCATTAATATATTAGTTGTAGGCAAAATAACATCACGTTATGGCCAATAGGAGCTGAGCAGTGACCAAATAAAGAACGACGGGTCACGGGAGCGAAGCTCCACACGACTTCTAGTCAAATATAAGAATAATGAATGTGGTAAATGCAACAAAAATAAAAAAAAACATAGACTACATAAACATACAATGATATCTTTCACTCGAAGGGGTAGGCAGAAGTGGACACATTTTGTCAGGTAGGTTGTATGTTGTATGCATGTATGTTTGATCCTATGTAGTCGTGGTTGCTATATTGCCATTAATTGGATATATTTCAGGATTCCGGGTTAATTCTGAGAACTTTAAGACAAAAGTTCAATACCGTTTTTACCCGACCCTGGAATCGAACCCATACCCACTCCCACTGCACCATAGACACTACACAAAAATGTAAAACAATTTTAAACAGAAAAATGAAGATATTGTTGAAACGGATGCTGTAAATATTCATTCGCAATTTGACAAATTGTACATATACTAATTTGAATTAACATAAACTTGAAGTTTAAGTTGTGTGTTTGAACCTTGAATGTCAATACAAACGTCCGTTGAAGTATGCAACAAAGTGGTTCATAAGATTACAACCATGTGACCATATGATATAATAATAATAATTTATTTCTCGAAAAATTTCCTCTTTTTTTTAATATTAGTTTAGACATTATTTAAATGTAATATTTTTTCTGCTTTCTCATTACAACTTAGTAGGTATTCTTCATTCAAAAATCCACTGTATTCTTCACGAATTTAAGTTCATTTCTGATTGTAGTGTACGTAGAGTTGTTTGTTTCAAAGATACTGGTATGTTGTACGAGGAGATCAAGAGGCTGGTTTAAAGGAATTCAATTCTTTGGTTGATTCGTTGAACTGGAACGACATCTGTTCTTGGTATGTTCTTATATTCACAAAATTATAAAGTTTTTTTTTATTTTTTAAAGCCTGCTGGGCACTTTTCCAGTAGACAGTGGCAGCGATGCGGAAGTATTTTATGATGCCATTTTTTAATTATTTCACCCCTTTTTAATTTTTTGTTTTTTTTTTCCGTGTTAGGTTTATTTATTTAATTAGACTTACCAACAACTACTTATACTAATACATTTATCTTTTAGATAATAAAGGACATGTTGGTATAGCAGCCATTTACAGGCAAGTACAGCACGCATAAAATATCCAAGTAGATACAAAAAAAATTGCTAAATTAGAAATTATAAAAATAAATAAGTGTAAGTATTAATAACATTAAATTACAATATATTTTCAATGTTCATTAAATTATGTAATTAAAATTGTAAGTATTTAAATTGTAATAATAATAAAATAATTGTAAGTTAAGTTAGTTGATAACCTTAGTTTAATATTACGTTTATATGGTTTATAAGGTTTTGCCAACTATATAAATAACCACTTTCTAATATTGTAAGTTTTAATATTAAAATTAAAATAACACAATTAAAAATTTAAAGTTTAACATATTTTAGTACACGAGTTCTCGTTTCCTTAGATTTACCATCTGTTGTGTTATTCAATTTATATACTCTTATGATTTAATGAATAAAATAATTGTTAATTTCTATCGTTCTTACATCTACTACTATAGGAAAACCGATTATAAATTTATGTGCACCTGGACGCTGAATTTATTGACTGAATGTCCTTAATGAAACTAAAATTATAAGTCAACTAAATCGTATACATCCGGCGTTTAGCCGATAACAGGGCCGTAAATATTAACAAAATATTCAAGCTATTTAAGTTACAGTTGCAAGGTAAGAACATAATCACCTGTCCCACTTCTTAACAATGAGCTAATGACGGAAACATCAAGTATAAGTGAAGTGTTAAATAGCTCGGCCTCAATTCTAATTCGTATAAAAATAAGGCTTAGTTTGATGTGAGACTAATACAACATTCAATAAAAAGACAATTTGCGGCAAAAATATAAGGCAAAGGTATGGTGTGTGTTCATTGTCTTGATGGTAAAATAATTTGTTTAGGGAATTGAATTAGTACGTACGTACTTAGAAATAGATTTGTTTTCAATAAGACAGTCAATTAAAGTTTACAATACGAATTTTTGGGTCACATTAAATACTTTTAAAAATAATTTCACTCTCTTACATGAATCTATCATTTTAGTTGCTTAGGCTAGATCATTCAAACTGCTACTTAGCGCTTTGAAAATCTGTCACATTTATCTTCCTTCCGAGATAAAGGAAGATTAGGCAGCACCCTTGACTAAAATTAAAGCCTCTTTCATCACGTCATCTTTTCTCAAAAGTCTTAAGTGTGATACCGTGGTTTTGAAGTAGGCTACTTAACTAAAGAAAAAATTGAGCTATATTTTTATTATTGTCCATCAGAAAAAGAGCTTCAAAGGATACAATTAAAAAGACAGTAAATCTTTTTGGTATATTATGTTCTGTCTTAATCATCGCTCTTGCAACTTTTCAAATATTAAATCCTGAAGCTATCTTACTAATATTATAAACCTGAAGAGTTTGTTTGTGTGGTTGAGCGCGCTAATCTCAGGAACTACTGAACCGAATTAAAACATTATTTAGTGTTGGATAACCCATTTATCGAGGAACGCTGTATAACGTCACGCAACAACCGATAGGAGCTGAGTAGTGGCCAAACAAAGATCCACGCGAGCGAAGCCCCCGGCAACAGCTAGTCTAAACATATAGGTTTCATATTACGTTCAATTACGCTTCAAGGGAGTTATATTATACAAAAGTAGCAGTTATAAAAGCTATTTGCAATGATTTACTGTTAATCTAAAAGCTATAATTCAGATAATTATAATATATCGGTGACCCTTTTCGTGTTTGCAGATTTCAAAATGATTTTTGTCACGTGACGCCGTGACATCACGGTCATTTGAATACGTTACGATACGTGTATGTAAGTGTCGCATCAGCGGCAGCCCTTCAAGGCAGATATGGAGTTAAAAGATGAAAAGGTTTTCCCTTAAAGGTGTGAATAGGCCTTCACAAGGTTCCAAGGTGTCAATGACTCTTGGAGCATTGGAAACGTGCTTCATAAATGATTTCAAAATATGTCATAATAGACAAATATTCAATTAAAAATGTTATATTGTACCTGTTTAACTTAAAGACCGAGTACCTGTTTTACTTAAAGAACCTAGAACCAAGAAATAAATTAGAGATGTGCATTTTTTATAAGTGTATTCGGTTTATACTTTTATGAAATAAAATGTAGAAATAATATAATAACGTATGTGCACCAACTTTCAACTGATATTCCTTGAAACGCATCATCCAGATGTTTTAATTCACTATGCAGGTGTGTTGCGAGGGATACTAAACTTTTGGTGCGCTTCTGTCTTTTAATAAACCTGATAAATTAACTAATGTAAATACTCACGTAGGTAATTCTAAACGGATACTACTTAAATCAATATAAATTCCAACAACATGAGTATTGATTTAAAGGTGCCCGATTACTACTGATTTGTCATCAAATTCCTCGATGTGTTATCATTGTAATCATTTCGATAGTCTACAAAAGGTAAAATATTCGTATCCTAGTATTTTTATTAAAAAAATATTAAAAGAAAAAAAATCTCGCTAGCTGATTAAAAAAAAGAAACAAGCCTTGAAGTTAAATAATTCTACATAGCGACCATTACAACCGGGACCAATATTGAAAAAGCAATAATAAGTCGATCTAAAATTTTGATTGGTCATACTCTCGAAAAACATAACCCCCCTCCCTCCCTTCTGTCGCAGTCGGGAACTGCTGTTAAAATTATTTACTTGTCAAACTTATAGTTTAGTATGTTGTTTTTTCTAAGCGTTGAAATATTATTAAATTTAAAAAATCACATTAAACATTTTTTTTATCTAAAACACTAAAAAAATGATATTTGTTTTACTACTTACCAATTTTTAAAACACATTATTTAACCCAGTTTTAAACCAGACTTCCATTAGCAGTATAGTACATTGTTAGGTAATATTCTTATCAGCCTTTCCGCAAAATGTTTAGGAGTGGCTTTAAATCAAAAATATACCTCGTCTAATAGGCATTCCAACTCACAATCTTTCGATCGTTATTTCAATTCCCTAGCTACTGAATAAGGAAACCATTGTCTGTATCTAAGTGAATGAAATTACAGGCTTAAATGACACAGAGTATGATGATGATTTAATTCTTATTACCTATTGAACAATGGGAACTGCTGCATACCACCTATACTCAGGGCAAAATTAATGTAGAATGCTTGTAAATACTTATATTATGGTAAATATTTTTATGCACATATTACGCTATAAGTTCTTATTATAGACATTGCAAAATTAATACATGAGTTGTTTTTAACAAACATTAAAAGATGACTTATTCGTCAGCTATTCGGCACTTGAAATCTAGGCACCCGGTGTCGAGCCAAATGTTGTTATTGTTAACATAGATTTCGGCTCTAGTATAGGTAGTTAGATGTGCCTGAGATCTTCTATAAAGCCTACACAATACACGCTAGCTTAGAAAACGCATCAAGTTGCCGTCTTCCAATCGTATATATCCAGTTTTGATACATCATGTTATATTATATTTCAAATCAAACACGCAGCTTTATCTGTAGACAGTTGGCCAGATTTCGAGGCTAGAATAATAATTTAGAATATAAAAACTAATTCCTTATTAATAATTCATTAATGAAACACTCCAGTTCATTCCATTGAAAATTAGTGCAATGGTTGTTTCAACCAAACCCAATAAATGTCCCACTGCTGGGCACGGGTCTCTTCCAAAGAACGTGGAGGGATTATAGCCTACTATACCACGCTGGCCAAACGGGTTGGTATAGGGTTTGGTTCGAATTTTCCTTTTCTCGCAGTGCTCTGTCTTGTCTGCTTAAGGTGTAAACCTTAAGCAGACAGAGTTGTAGTAAAAGGTGACTATAGGTGTAAACCTATAGTCACCTTTTACTACACCCACGGGATGAGATGGGGTAGTGAAACTATTTATTCTTAATCCGTCACTACACGGATAAATGGTTGTTTATACTATGATAATATAATATATCATTTTGACTCACCTGTCTTCTATCCGCGTGTACCTGTGTATATAATAAAATAAATATATTAAATTACGTCAAAATTAGCTTGCATTCATCTTTTAGTTAGATACTATTATCTGTTGGACAGAATTCAGTCTTTAAGCCGAGACTTCATCAAAGTGGAGACAAGAGATGTGTTGATGTATTGTGCGTTATTATGATAATAAGGCATCGCATCCACGAGCGAGAGAATCGAAGGGATTTCTACGTATTTCTGAAATACCTTCTCCCACAGCGATAATAATTATCGCCGTGTGTTGACACGTTTTAAAAGAGTGTTTAGAAATACTTGGCATGACGATCATATCGCTGCGATTCTTTCGCTCGTGGAGGTGATCCCAACTGTCGCCGGCGGCTCTGCCCACGCATAATTCGATAGGCACGGAAAATACACGTTTCTTGTAGGTTATTTAAAACTGTAGTACTATCCCACAAAAACCGTGCATTTAAGGAGATTAAATGTAGAATACCTAGCTATGTTATTCTCTAACCTCTAAACTACTATTATGCAACAAAAACAATCCGATGTCTGTGAGGAACAAAGAAGACTATCACAAGGGAACCGCACTTTTTCCTAGATAAAAAGTACCCTAAGCTACTACAGGCTATAATCAGTGTGCCTTATTTCATTAAGACTTATTCAGCCGTTCTGACATCTATCCATTCATCCTAATTTGTGTATTATTAAAAGGTTTTTTGTTGTAATTATTATTTGTAATATTAGTAGGAGTGTCAATGTTTTAATTCTGTCTAATCAAAACACCTTTCATCTCGACCTGCTTTGACACCAGCCCCTGATTCTGAGCTGTCGGAAAATTATTGCCGGTAATGTCTAATTTAATTAAAGTTAAAAAACATCTTAATTAAAGAAATAGATGGTTGTAGAAAAAACACATATTTTAATCATTAAATTTATGTACTTACCTAATCTAAGCCGTAAAAATTCATCGTTCTAAGATTCGAAAAAGTTTACGATATGAGAGCAATCCGACGAGTGAGAATCAGGGCCCAGGTCATAGTGTAAGTAAAAGTAAACATAATATGCATGTTTACAATTATTACATCATAATAAACACCCGACGCTGATGCTCGTCATGCATTGTTTAAAAAAATTATAATGCATTTTTTAGATCACAGTCACATCAGACCACAGGTCACAGTTCTCTGTGATGATTACATCGATTAATTAATAACCTACCAATAATGTACGTATTATGATAACAGGTATACCAGCTTCTTAGGGTTTCGTAAACAAATTGGCAAAAACGGAATCCTTATAATGTAGTTTCATCATGTCCCTCCGTGGGTCACAGGCATTTTACTCAAGAACTACTCGAAGTACTTTGATGAAATTTGGAGAATGTGTATTGTATAGGCCGTTACTTAGTTAGGTTGTTAAAAAATAAAAATAAAAAATGTCAATGGGGGCACTCCATACATGTCATGTCCATCAACAACATAGCATAGTATCACGCCTTTTTCCCCGAAGGGATAGGCAGAGGTGTTTCACACCCACATTTTGCCAGCTATGTTTGGTCCCATGAAATAGGGGGCGAGTCTATTGTCAACAAGATTAACAGAAGCTGAAAAATTAATTTTCATCACACATTTGTGAATGTCCCATACTTGCCAGATCTTTTAAAAACACTTTAAGGTTTTTAAGAAAGTTTTTGATAATGTGAATATTTGCAACTCTCTTTTTTCTAAACGATTACAACTAAAAATTTGTAAAAATCACTAATACTTATATGTATATACTTCTAAAGCAAAACTATTTTCAACATGAGCGGAAAATTGCTCTTATAAACAAAAGGAAACCTAAGCGCTATGAAGATACACTCTTTTGCTGCAGAACCCTACATTGAGCATGGTCCGACATGCTCTTAACCTGTTATAATACAGAATATCTATTTAGATTCAGAAATATTGAAATCACGCTGTGCAAGTCTGTACAACCTTTTTGTGTGTTTACTTTTTGAGGTTTTATTTACTTCCCATGTTTTAGATTGACATAAATCATTGTTACAAATGTCAAATTCGTCAAAAACGTAACTTTTATAAAGTGATCATACTTTCTACAACAAAACTGGATGTGAAAACATTACTTTTTCTGATGTATACACGCAAGATTAACTTCTTTAGTTGTTATTCAATCAATCAATCAATCAATCAATCATTTATTTGCATTGAATGTATGTACAATATATTTGATCTTAAAGCTAGGTATTTAGTTCTGATACATTCCACCCATTAGGCATGCAAAAATTAATAAAGATAAAATAAAATATATAGTCACATCAGGCAATATAGAAACTTAATTATATAGGTAAATAGGGAAATTAAATTAGTAGATTAATAATAAGTATTTATGTCAATTGTGTTATTAATGTCAAACTATAAAATGATGATTGTCAAATTTTATAAAAATTTAAATTATTAGATGTGAAATTGTATAGAATGAAAGTTATTACATGTCAAATTGTATAGGTATAATGAAAATTGTAAAATGTCAAATTGTAAAATATAATGCTGATTATTTATGTTAAGCTGAATCATCAAAAAATTGTTTAACTGAGTAATAACATTTATTAATTAAGAATGTTGTGAGATCCCTCTTGAATTCACATAGGCTTTTATTTCTAATATTTTCAGGTATTTTGTTGTATACTCTAGGTCCCATACAGAATATACTCTTTTTCAGCAGTGCTGTATGTGATCCAGGAATGGTCAATAAGTGCCTGTATTGGGATCTCAACAATGTAGGTCTTTGGCTTGTTTCAGCCACCGACGGAAACAAATGTTTGTTTTGCTTAACAAATAAGGCTATTTCCAATATGTAAAGACATGGGAAAGTCAGTAATTTTAGGGACTTGAACACTGGGACACAACTATCAGTATATTTTAAACCTTGCATGGCTCGAATACACCGCTTTTGGGCCCTGAATATGATTTCTCTGTCAGAACAATTACCCCAGAATATCACTCCAAATCTTAAGACACTGGAGACCAGTCCATGATATGCAATAATTACTGTTTTCAAACTAACTTTTTTACTCAATGCATGAAGTGCGAATGCAGATGTGCTCAATTTTTTACATATATCTTCTGCTTGGTATCTCCATGTTAAGTGGCAATCTATGTGAATACCTAGAAAGCGTGTGTTATCTACTTTGTTTATTGTCTGACCATTGTAACAGGTGTTAATGTTTTTATGTGAGAGTAGACGTTGATGAAAATGCATAATATTTTTTCCTGATAACAAATTTTTTTACCATACAATACAAAAACCGAACCCTCAGTGCGCAAGTTCGACTCACACTTGACTGTTTTTTCGAATTATGCTCACGACACTGAAAAATATTGAAGAATCAAACGAAATGAAGTTTAATATTAATTTAAATTATTTTTTTTGTATCCATTTTGAAATACCTAAGATAAAAAAAAACCTTATGAATTTTAGCAAACTTGCTTAGCCGTACTCACCGCAACAAACTTAAAAGTTCAACAACTATAATATTGTTAAACTAGTTTCAAAAAACTAAAAATCACTATACACTATCACTACACTTCCGAGAAAAACCTTAAATCTATAGAGTATTAGAATTCTCACTTAATAAATATCTTGCTGTTAAGTATTGTCACTCCGTGATACATCACTAAGCGTTCACTTCGATAGGAACTCTCCACGGAACTAAAGTTATTTTGTCGACGCTGTGGTCGGGGCGGACTCAGCGGACATAACAAAGCGCTGATCTTACAGATAACTTCGATAAACACACGTTACATTACTCTTTTACTGAGAACACTCTTACTAAACGGCAGTGGAATGGAAGCAATAGTCAATATTTTCGTAAGAGATATCAGAGGACACATTTTCCATTAGTGAAGGAAACGTCGTCTGAGCTGAGATACGTTGTCAGGCGGGATTTCTCGCACGTGAACAAATTTGATTCAAGAATGAGATTATAACAATATCCAGGTGAAATTGTCGAACCATGTATGATCTGATCTAATAGACGTTTCGTCGGTTTAATATGAGAAATAATGTCTGGCTTCGTGAGAATATAAATTGTTATAAAGATAAGTACCTAAGACAGACAAATTTAAATATTTTGTGTTATTTCTAAATATTTGTTCGTTTTCTAGTTTGTGTCATTGAATTATAGACATGTTTTAAAGTTCCCTGTGACACAGGGCTTTCTACTTGCGCTTTGTCTTTCATTCATTCATTTATTTATTCAGAAATATTTTTTACATTGTGTGTGAACATTAGGTAATAGAAATACAAAAAAAATATAACTAAAAAGCAGAAATTACATAATATCAGTTAACTAATTGAAATAATAATTTGAACAATAAATAAAATTCTTTTTAAAAACAAACAAAACACAATCATTTATGGAATGGAATCGTAATATTATGATGTCAGTTAAAAACACGTGCACCGTGCATCGCATTTTCATGTAGTTTTACATCAAATATAAAAGAAAATATAAGCTATGTACTCATTTAAATCAATCATCAATTAGGATGTAACAAAGGAAAGATAAAATCTTTTTAATTTTGCAATCAAAACGATAAGATATATAGTTTTATAAGTCAATAATAAAAAATGGAGAGTAACAAAAAACAAGTAAATATAACAAAACAAAAATGTTATTTATAGCAATGACTCGTTCTTCGAAATGTTAATGCCTTCGTGTACAAAGATTTTTGTTTACAAAGTATACCACTAAACAGTCACGAAAACGTTGAAGTAAATGTGACACAATCTGTTTTGCTAAGTCATCAATCCCTACTTTGTAACACTGCTGTGTAGTTTAAACGTGTCCAGTTTCGTGAGAATAACATTCTCTATCTACCTATAATACAATCTTACATTTAACATCATTCGTTTAAAGCTAATATATTGTCATAAACAATTAACACATACCATAATATTAAAACCAGATTCTAACAACACAACAATGTGGCATTTCTCACCGATTTTTAATTAATATAATTTAGTGGAACTTGCAAAATTTTGTCGCTCTGTCTTTACATAACATCAGCATAATTTCCTGTATAGCTGGTTTTATGTGTGGCGATATAATTCAATTAATTAATTATACGAATTAATCATGTATTGGAAATAATTTTTGCAGAAATCTTTCACTACATGATACTGAAATGCTTTTAAATTTATATGCGTAATAGTGATGTTTATCTTTAGTAGGTAGTTTACCTTGTTCACCTTTCAAATAAACATAAAGAAATCAATAATCTTCAAACGAGGTTTAAGAGAGAGCTATCCTCTCTAGGTAGGCAGCGGATTCGCTGTGCCCCTAACATTTCCAACGTCTATGAGCGGCGGAAACCGCTTGGGCGGCCTGCAGGTTTGCCATTTTAAACACAAAAAAAAATAAAAGAAAATAAACGCACATATTTTTCAATAAATAACTTAAAAAAAGGTTCATTGTCTTTACAAAAATGAAGTAACGTGACTATCTATCGCCTCGGCTTACTCGCTATAACGGTGTTATGATAACCAGCTGTGTTGTCTCATCAAATTGTAAGTGAATGGCCTAAAATAAGCCTTCCGTTTTTATCCGATACGGTAGTTTTTAAAATATTTGGCTTGCATATGAATTATTCAATTAACAAACAATTATTACTCAACAGTAATCGCTGTAAAATTGGTGTCAATCGCCCGTAACCTACAGACACACATTAAAAAGGTTATTTTATTTCCATAAACAAATAATAATATATAAGAATAAATTTTCACACGTTGTCATAATGTCGCATGTGGAACGACGCGTACATTTCCCTCGGAGAAATATGGGACAAGTAAAGAGAGAAAATAAAGGCTTATTGAGTTCACTCTTCCGTTGAGTGGGGTCACTTCCTAGAGTGTCAGGGGAATGGCCGGCAAATCCGATTACCTGTGTATCGATCGTGCTTATTCTGCCTTTTGCACTTAACTCATAATACATGTTTAAAGTGAAATTTCATAATGTGTTTTAATATAGAGTGCCGTAAATATAAACATGATAAAACCAACTGTGAATCTACGTTTAAAGCAGGTGCAGATTTTTAATGTAAATAATGCTTACTAAGTTTATACTAAAATGATGCTTTCTCAAACAGTTGTGCAAATAAAACATTAAGTATATTATTATCTATATTAATATTTTAAAGAGGAAAGATTTGTATTTTTTATTATGTAACGAAAAAACTTAAAAACTACTGATCCAATTTCAAAAATTCTTTTTCCGTTAGAAAGCTAGTTTATCATAGAGTAACATAGGCTATATAACACCACGCTAAGGCTAATAGGAGCTGAACAGTGGCCAAATAAAGAACGACGGGAGCGAGCAACTTCTAGTATATTATATAGCGTGGTATAGTAGACTAAATTCCCTCTACAATATTTGTAGGAGAACCGTTCCCAGCAGTGGGAGTTTATGGATTGTAATACTTGTAATGAGGATAATGGTATTATTATATTGAAATTTGTTCAGTCGATTATTTATTAATCAATACTAAAACATCGTCAAAAGTATTGGAAAATAAGTTCTTCATTTATCGGAAAGCATATCAAAGCATATAAGTTATACCTTTTCACCATTCAATTACTGACCAACTACAAATATTTACACGACTTTGACTAATCAGAAATCTTTGAATTTCGTTTCAAGTATTTCTATGATCAAATATTTCTTTTAAGTTCCAACCATCTGCTTTCATGTTTTGACACCTGTTACACGCTTAAACGCTCTTGGCTCTTCAAAACTTTTATCCAATCTAAATCCACTTCTGCTCGGTAATGTTTATTGACTCACCTTAATCGTATGAAATATTATTCCATAAAAAACTTTTGGACATGTAATAATTCCAATATATTTATGATAGCATTCGATAGTAACGCCGAAAATAGATACTTTTTACTGTTTCGTCGAAGATTTCGTGATCAAAACTCATAAAAGTTCAGCCGTGACTTAATGGTAACCCTGAACTGATCAAAAGCATTGTTAAATGCACGAAATATACTTTTATTAAAATATTTATGGAATATTTTGAATGAATATTTTTGAAATTTTGTGTTTAGATTTCGGTTATTTTTACAGTTCCCATTTGTATTTTTTGTTCAACATCCAGAATTCAGCGACTCTAAAAATCTTTATAAATGCAAATGTAACTTTTGCCGGTAATTACCGTGTGTGTAATTATATCATACCGATTTAATGCAATTTAGCATGACAACTTTAACTGTGAGAAAAAACATTGACTCTTTTTGATAGAGCACTGAGGCGTATTAATCAATTTTCAATCAAAAATCTCTGAATAAAAACTCTTACTAAATGTTTCTTGTCGGCTTAATAATCGCCTAATTATAGAAAAACATCCATAATAAAACTATTAAGGAAGGATTTACCAATTTTTGCATCAGCCTATCTATCTAAATTAATAGTAGGAAGTTTCAAAATGATGATAAATGCCACTCATTTGGTATCTTGCGACGTAAAATATGGTCAAGGATATGTCAAAAGTTGGGAGTGTGTGGGACTAGCGGTCATTTGTTAGATGTAAATACATTAAATAGTTAATTTGTTAAACTTACTGAATGTTATGAACACTACTGTCATCCAACTGTTTTGTGTTTAATGACTGGTTGCAGTAATGGATAGGTGTTGTCATTATAGTTGCTGCTGCCTTTTATGGATGCATTGATTCATTAACAACTGTCACAGGTAGTTGCCACTGCTATGCATAATTACTTCTTTGACATGTTGAGTTTTACTGTTTTAGAATTGGCGTAATTAACTTGCTACTTGGTACAATTAAGATGTATGTGTTTCAATGCCTCAGTCAATCAGCAAACCTAAAAACATTTTCTATAATACCTTTTTTTTTCAATTGAAATATCATCTATTCACGTTCCATTTTTGGGTTCAATAAAGTCATAGCCATTTCTATTTGTTACTTCAGTTGAAATATTTTTCTTTTAATCATTTAGTACAGCTCGTTAACTTATTGCTGCTTGCAAATCTGAAAATTACAACCGTTTTTATTGAACATTTTTCACCTTAAATCTCAAAAAACTATCAACTCTAATAGATGCCAAGTAGAAACCGCAGTTTACAACCGTAATATCAAGTTAGGTCCTTGACACGTCCTTTGTGTACCCGACAGACAGAATGATCCACTACATTATATTCAAATGCATAATGTTATATTAGGCCTGAAGAATGTTATTGTATTGGAGAAGCCGCACCAAGTTACTACTTAAAGTTGAAGTACTTAAATACTTTCGTACATAGTTTTAAATATCTATCTGATGCCCGGGGTGATTTTTGTTTGGTCACGTCTAAATAGTTTTTCAAATTGGACTAGTGGTACCTAAGATTAGCGCGTTAAGCCAAATAAAAATACTAACTTTTCAGTGCTATAATCTAGGTATACCTACTAATATTACAAAGCTAAAGAATTTGTTTCTTTGGTAAGTGAATTGAAAAATTATTTTAATTTTGGATAGCATAAATATTATTATGTATATCGAGGAAGTCTATAGGCTATTTTACATCACGCTACTGCCAATAGGAGCTTTATTATATCAAATAAATATTTTAGGAATTGACATTTAATTATTTTGAATAGAATCAGCGAATTAACCACTTGTCTAGTTCTGATCAGCATTTGTGAGACACATCGGGGAAAAAGGCGTAATGCTATAATTATTGTGGTATGTTATTATCTATTTATAGTTTCAATAGTGTTCACTATGAATACTATATAACTTAACAAATATGCACCTATGTTATTGTATATAATATACTGATGATTACGTCGTGTGGGGCATAATAATGTGAAACAAATGCGTACCCTTCTTCGTAGAAAAAATGCGATCTATGTTGTTTTTATAGGTACTGCGAAAAAAATGTTGAAATACATTTTTCTTTCGCACTCAAATATTACAATTATGTGTTAGTTGCCCGGAAAGAAGGAAGCGATGGTGGCCGAATGGATCAGTGACCGGCAAATCATGCGGTCCAAGTTCAATTCCGACCAGCAGTACCAATGTGGATTTCACTTTGTGGACTTAGTCAAGTGACTTATCATCTGACGGTGAAGAAAAACCCTAGAAGAAATTCTATTATGTGGTATTCTGTATATTATGTGGGTGCTACAATAGATCACTGGTCAACTGGTCAACATACCAAAGAAACCGCTCATGGCATCTAACCCAAAATAAATTATATGTTGTTTTCATAGGTACTGGAACACAGTCTTAACATTTCTTTCGCACACAAATAAAAATTACGTGCCCGGAATGGTGTTTGACCTTTTTCAGAAGTAAACGTAATAACCTCTCCATTAGGTACTTAAGAAAAGTAGGGTATAGCAACATTTGTTACTGAACTTCACTAGATCGACTGCAAATAGTTTTACTCTACAAAAAGCACAGATAACACCCGATATTGTGTTGTATTTGTATTTTTGCTGTTGAATAGCATGAGGCAGATAAATTTGCAGTATTCTTTTTCACAAGACAGCAAGGTGAAAGTTATTTGCAGTTATAGACATAGACATTACAGATATGTTAATATGAGAGCGCCCGTAGCAATCCTTGTAGGAGAACCAACATTGCGTTATGCTTTTTTCTTCGAATAATCGGCAGAGGTTTAGAGTTGTGTGTGGTGTAATAGCCAGCTATGTTTGTTGTCATATAATAGGGGGCGAACCTATTGTCACTAAACGACCACATTTCGAAAGTCCATGAGAGAAAAACTCAAAACCAATTTTGACTAAACAGAATCGAACCTAAAACTGCGCAATTGTAGTATACATTCGTCTCCCACTGCGCTAACAAGCAAGAGGAAACCAATCTGAATGAATGAAAGGTAAGTCATTGATTCATTGATTTCCATATCTTATAGTAAAACAATTTACCATTATAAAATGCTTAAGTCGCATCACAAATAAATAACGCATTTCCCTTTATTGAGTGGCAAGTGGCACGAGAAAATGTTGCATGTATTGTTTTTTCATATTTCCCAGCGTGTTCCGGAAATAATCTATTACAAGCACAACATTGCATGATTGCGCCGCCTTATTTGTTAAATCCGGTGTCTATTGACGGTGTAACAAGGTGTTTTTGGTATAAGATTGACATTGATATCCGTCATGTTGTTGAGAAAACAACCAGCAAACAGTTTGAGGGTTAAAAGAGTAAGACATTGTTATTATGTGATTTAATAATAATAAATCATTTTATTTCAGGCTTCAATGGCCCATACATAAATACCTTATGAACTAACATATATAAAGTTATAACAATTTTGTTAGTACATAAATCATATAAACTATGTTAGTAACACTTTCTTAGCACTGTCACTACGTCACTGTGCGTTCGTGTGGTACTTGTCCGCCGAAGCAACGGAACACCACGTTTTGTGGCCAGAAATTTTCTTCCATGACGACTGACAGGCAGCAGTTGGCAACGTTTCGACGCGACTTTATACATTATATGATTTGATGTTTTGTTTAATGTGGATAGCTGTGAGGTTTTTATAAGGAAAAACAATCCACGGACGTTTGCAGCCAAAATTTGAAACTAATACCTACTATAAATTTAGTTATTTGTTCTATTAACTGCCCGAATTATTTATCAGTTGTATTGTATTAACTATTTTCCTAATATAAACATTATTTTGATACAAATTATATAGCGTAATTAAATAACAAAAGCAGATTAAACGAGCCGGGGTATTTGGTCGTACGAAATGGGCACGAAATATTTGTCGGATCAATCTGCCGTAGGCGGTTAAAGGGTTACGGCCTTATTTCTCTGCGTCTGATGAATAATAATCCGAAACTGTGACAGTCTTTAAATGAAAAATATGTTATAATTCTGTCACTCAATTTTCAAATAGGATATCAGACCCTTGTCTGCTGGTGGTGAAACAGGGCATTATTAATAAGTTTTCAATTTCATTTCACATGAAAATATTGACGCTTCAAGGTAAAATTCGAGCTAAATCTTGTATTCGTTATTTAAAAGAATAATATTATCTTATTTATGCCAATGCAGAAGGTCACCTTTATAGGAGTGGTGACGATGACCGGTTGATGATGACGTCATGGCTTGTTTTATCACAACTGTGCAAAGAAAAAAAGGTTATGAGTATGATAAAACGAGATAGATTGTAAAGTTAAAATAACAACTCTTTACTGTTCGACTGCTGGTCGGTTCGAAGACAATGGTCTTCTATTCTCTGTTAAGAAAGCTGAGGGAGTTTAGGCCACAATCTACACACGTTAGCTTAATGCGGATTGGTTGATCAGACCTACCCTTAGATGTGGGTTTTGAGCCACATTTAGCAGTAACAAACATATCAAACAACAACCCACACTAGGCCAGCGTCAGTGGATTATGGCCTAAACCCTCTCAGCTCTCTAGTTAGAGGAAAGGAGACCCGAGCCTAGCAGTGGGACTTAATTTTGTGATAAATGAAAAAAAAAACATCCACACATCTATTTATCAATCCATCAATCCTAACTTTCCCATTTATAATATTAGTAATTATTTTTCATTCATATTTTCAAAAATGTGAACGTTCATACACATTCAAGTGACTGACACAACGTACGGTAGATAAGTACCAAGTAATTAGTATGAAAACCGTAGAAATGGTGTAAAAGTGGTTTTACAAAGGCCCTAGAGGTAGCACGTTAGTGCTGGCTCGACATAATGGCCCTTGCCCACTCCTCTAATGACGACTATTTATTTTGAGAAGCCCCGCAATTATAGTTAAGGGCAACGTTAATCATTTTGAATATGAGTATAAAAAGTATTACGGCTGATGTGGCTTTCGTATTATAATAATATTTAGTTTGTGTTTTATCCTTGTACATACGAATATAAAGTGTAATTTGTTTGACAAATTTTACTCCAATTTACCGCGTAGGTAATGGATAAACTCGTGATTATATATTCCTAATCCCCTGTTGTTCCTAAGTGTTGTTGTGTGAGTTGTTATTTTAATGTGTCTCGTACCTACATGTTTATCCATTACATCCTCATACAAAATAACGAAAGAGTACAAAATTAATGTATAACTGACAAACATTTTGAGATACCTACTGCAGACAATCAGGTGATCCTTGATTTGATGTTAGATAAATAAGCATGAAATTCTAAGTAGTCTCGTCCTCCAATTTTGATAGATAAATTATTTAAAATTATAAACAGTCAACCTTTAAAATAATATTTATTTTAATTTATAAAAAATGTAGCTCCTAAAATATTTTGTACGTCTGACGCAATATTGAATATAAAGCAGGTACTTACGTATCATAAACGTATCTAATAGCACTAATAAGAGTATAGAATTTTATATGTGTCTAGTATCATTTGGCCATTCAATAAGGTAATAAACTCCAAAACGACTGCACTGATTAGTCGACTGACAGATAGCTAATGTCACAAGGAGTAACTTAGGTTACATTGATTTTAGAAAAAAAATAAGAGTACCGAAAAAAAAAAAAATTAATAAGCAATGCATGCGGGATTGGCTGTCCACAGGAACGAAGTCGCGGGCACAGCTTGTTTAAAATAATGTTAATTATAAATTTGAGTACGTGATCAATGATCATGTCCAAAAACATTATCCTATTAAATTTCATTATAATAATTTATCACCTTAACAACTGTACCTACTTATGAAAGCGGAATTATGTTATATTTACTCGTATAAAACAATAAGATAAACTATTTTTAACAAAAAAATATTAAAACGACTTCAAATCAGTACTAAAAAGCGAAAAATAAACTGAATTAGATATTTAATTCCTAGCTAAAAAATACCTACCTACCTGTTTAAAGTATAATACCCTATTACTAATCTGTTTGAAGTCGGCGCCAAGCCTAAGGAGTTTGTTAAGCTACGTACTACTTAGTACGTACATCTGTTACCGCTCGCTACTTCACACCACCTCGCACTTGAGTGTGATCGTACCTAGTGGACGGCTCAAACTGAGTGATACAACCTCATTAGGCTGGCACCGACTTCAAACAGATTAGTAATAGGGTATTATACTTTAAACAGGTAGGTAGGTATTTTTTAGCTAGGAATTAAATATCTAATTCAGTTTATTTTTCGCTTTTTAGTACTGATTTGAAGTCGTTTTAATATTTTTTTGTTAAAAATAGTTTATTTTTCCATTTTTAGTGTACTTTTTATCTAGCAGATTTAATAATACTGGCTGGCAAACTAAGACGGAAAACCGAAATAAAGAATCTTCGATAGAAGGGAACGTCTATTTAAATATTCTAACAACACAACCTGATTGTAGAATAGAGGAATCTCAAAACCTCAGCTTTTTATGTCTTTCTTTTTTCCTATAAATGCGACAGGTAACAAGTATAGGTATACAATCCAGGTTAGATACTATATCGAAAACTTAAAATATCATCTAAAAATTCCTTTGAATTATACAACTTTATCTTCCATCAAGAGCTTTCACCTCAGACACTTGAAATAACACAACTTAAGGTTTATACATGGATGTGATATTTAAAGAAATCATCTTCTTACTCCTAAACATTAAGAAGTTTCCCTTCCAGTGACAGCTCACCTAAATAACCTACAAGAATACAACTATAGGTTTATAAGTACCTATAATGTTGAAAGAATTATCCTCCAACTCCTAAAAGTTAAGGAGTTATACCTTCCAGTGACAGCTCACCTGAATAACCTACAAGAATACAACTATAGGTTTATAAGTACCTATAATGTCGAAAGAATTATCCTCCAACTCCTAAGAGTCAAGGAGTTATACCTTCCAGTATCAGCTCACCTAAATAACCTACAAGAATACAACTATTGGTTTATAAGAACCTATAATGTCGAAAGAATTATTCTCCAACTCCTAACAGTTAAGGAGTTATACCTTCCATCACCAGCTCATCAACATGAGATGTTGACTATCAGACGTAAATACTTGAATAACTTTAAAAAATATATGAAACACGTAACATGTGCCTATAAAATTTGAGGGTTGCCTTCGATTTCCCTGAGATTCCATCATCAGAACTTGACGTGATGAATAGGGGACCAATTCGGAAGTATACCCTTTCAAACGAAAAAAGAATTTTTTAAATCGGTTCAGGCATCTCTGAGTAATCGATGAACATACATAAAAAAAAAAAAAAATACATACAGTCGAACATATAACCTCCTCCTTTTTTGAAGTCGTTTAAAAAACAGCTGTTTTAAGCTGTTTCCACCACCTGATTAAACAAAATAATAATGGGTATACGTACGTATACATACATACGTACTCCGTACTTATAATAAACTGCAACCATGTCTGATCTTATTGTAATTAGTAAATAAGCAAGCGCTTAATGTTCTACTGCTACGCAGGTGCACTTATCTCCTATATCTAGAGAATTGATAAAGTTTGGGGCATGATCCACACACGCTGACCCGAAATGGCTTAGTTTTCATTAATAACTCCTTTTTACTTTCTACAGTTCAGGACTAAATCCAGGTGCTATTAGAATTTCAATAATCATTCAAATAATTTAATAATTCAATCAAATAATTTCAATTTACTTATACTTTATTTTACTATTATTATTATTTTATGTGACATTTTCTATTTATTTATTTATTATTATTTTTATTTTTCTAAATTAATTTATATATTCATTTCTATTTTTATTTTATTTGGTCAACATTATATGATATATGAATAATAATAATAATAATAATATAACATGATTTTGTTCTAAATTAACTTTATTTAAACTCACTGTTTTTTTATTTGAATTGCATGATTTAATTTTAGAATTTGTGTAAGCATCTACCTAGTTTTTAAGAATATTCAAATACAATTGTAATTGTTCCCTGAATAAATAAATAAATTTGCAGTGCTTTATTGGCCGCTATATTTCTTCTACAAATCTCAGCATATATAATCATGATTGACTTAATTAAATACATATATATATATATATATACTGCTGTTACGAGTCTAGGTGTTAAAACCCATGAATCATATAAACACGTAAGGTCCAGCAAGTAAGTATTTTTTGTTTAGTCTAAAATCTAAGGAAATTATTATGTATTTATAACTAAGCTCTGTTTAATTAATAATACTCGACTTTACGAATTATATTGTAGGCAAGATTTGCACCTGCCAGTTGTATTATTACGAACAACAAGTCACACAGCATATTACTCGACAAAGTCGACAATATACTAGAGTTATTATACCGTTAAACAGTGCATAATTGCACTACATTCAGTTTCAAGTTCTTGTTACTCAGGGCTATTTGTACGTAAGCCAAGATGTAAAATACTTTGTAAGCAATGATATTGTATGTTGTATGCAAATATTGAAAAGAATTAGAATATAACTTTGTATCGTAACATTTCAGATAGAAAAATAATAGTGCGAATCTATTTATTTGAACTGGAATTACAGCGGGTTCTGCTGCCAATTCTGCAGAGTGCCTCAAGCGGTCTAAATATGAAAGTCTTGGTGAGACTTACATTTTTGAGCCTTTTGGGGTTGAAACTCTTGGACATTGTGGGCCAAACGCTCACAAATTTTGAAATTTGTAAGCTTGTTTCTGAGGTATCACATGACCCAAGGGCTGGCCTCTACCTGGGGCAACGCATTAGCCTTGCTATTCAACGCGGTAATGTGGCTAGCCTTTTGGGTACGTTTCCTCAGGAATCTGATCTCAATCAGATATTCTATTTATAGAATTTCCTGTAAATAGAGTATTTGGTTCTTTTTTTTTTTAAATAGGTTAGCTGTGTATATTTTTAAGTTATATCTATTTATATTTTGTTAAATAATTGATTAAAATGACATGTTTTAGTTACTTCACTCAAGGAATTGTACTTCTTTGCAACTCTTAGCAAAAACATCGTTTAGTATTGGCTAATTACAAAACAAGAATCGTGAATCACGATTATTAATGATAGCCGTGTACTTGCCACATACAAGTTGATACAAACACTTCATTTCAACTTTTTATTCTGTGAATGAATGTTGAAATGTAACCTCACCGCTACAAGATTGATTCATATAAAGATTGAGGGAAATCACTGAATAAATTAATTCAATAGTGGAACTAATTTGTTAATTATCCGGCGGCTCAAGTCGAGCATCTTTCCGTCACGAACACACGACAGTCGACTGCATGACGGGAGCACTTAAAATAGTCGCTCACTTCGCCGTAAAAGTCCACAAGCTTACCAGAAATACACACGCAATCACTACAAATACACGCAACCAAACCTTGCCTCGGACTAACGCAGATAATTTAACGTTGCCCCACTGTCCACCCTCGCTCTGGTAATAATGAAAACAACAATACTAAAGTTATTGTAATATCTTTTCCCCCGGCTCAAATTAAGTCGCATTCTTGTGAGAAAACTGCTCAAGTTAATTATTTAATTAAACGTTAACGAATGATTAGGATGTTGTAATATTTTTTAAATTAAACTTGAACTTATTTTAGGCATAATTATACGACTATCAGCTATGCTGTGGTGTAGATATGTACTTGAATTTATTGTAATTCGTTTCTCATCGAAAACCAATTACAATGCAATTTTTCTGTTTATTGCTTCAATGACTTGCTGGAAGCGCTTTAAATATAAGTACGTATACTATAACTCTTCAAATAAGTGCCGGTAATTCTTGTTTAAAATGACTTTGATGTAGGTATAAAAAAGATTGCGTCATTACTTTTTGTCGTAATAGCTTCATTAGAGACAGTATCAAAAAATTCTCATCCTTTTCCTCGAGTTAATAGGCTCGTCATTAAGTTGCTGGGTACTAAATGTGTGACAAGCACGTGATATCTATCTTAAAACTTTAAATTGTCGGAACTAATGGATGTGCGAGTAAACCTCAGGTGTGGAGGAACCTCGGCACTCCGCAAAGTTCACTGCTCCTTCAGTCAACGCGCTAGTAACATTCTTGACAAAGCAAAACCTACTCTATCTTTAAATTGTTTTGACTTAACTTAGATTGACGACACTAGGTTTATCCTGGTAAACCATTACATTATTCTTTATTGACGAAAGGAAATGAGACCACCGTCGAAGATTGAAAAGCAATAAGGTACTCTTTATTGCGTCCATTGAATAGGAAAATAAAATTAGCGTGATACAGAAAGGTATTTGTTAAGTATAAATAGAGAAATGAGATAGACATAATGAAGTGTCTTATGAATAAAGAGGGTGGGTGACATTTCCACGCTTACGTAATGCTGTGTCGACTAGTGTCGAAAGACGCATAAATTTGACACGACAAAATTCCGGTCTTGTCGAATATCACACTAGTACAATATGCAAACGACGAGTATTGCACGTCCCACCTGGTGTACCTACTACTTGTTACTAGTATTTCTATGACTGTGTTTTACGTGATTTCACAGATATATCCTTGTGAATACGGCGTCATTGTTCTCAATATAAACCACAACATGGGAATACTTATGTACATCATTGCCAAAAACTAATAAATAATTATGAGGAATTGTACGTCAATTGTTGTTTATGAACTCGTATCTAATCTAGTTACTACAGTATGTGGAATGATAAAATTATTGTTGGAAGTAAAGGATTAATAGATTCCGTTTATTACTTCCAGCCAAACATTTCAGCTATATTTATTTCCGAAACATAAATTGGCATTGACTACTATGGCGTTTATGGCCGTTTTTTTAGCATTGGGTTTTGTACGGCATTCATAAAAATGGAATATTAAAAAGTCTTCATCAACAGACCAACATAGATAGCAATATAGTAGAGAATAATAAAAGTTTATGGTTTAATGCTTTTTTTGTCGTAGAGTCTGTAATAAATGTAGATTGTGTTGTGGTTGACATACCCCATAGGAACAGAAATTGCTAATATCAAACACGTAGAATTTACGATAATACCGCTTGCTATTTTTTCAAACATGACAAAAGACAGTTTTAAAAGCGTAGTCAAAAGTTTGCTCTAAACAAACATTTGCTAATGTCTTCTTCAATATTTTAGTCGGTCCAAGGCTTTCAACACTTCCGATATCCGATACCGTAGCTTTCATAGTTTGGCGTACATTCAAAGTTATTATTTCGAGAACATTTTAGTTGGCGAATGGTGCAATGTACTGCAAGTCGGTCGACAAAGCCGGCGGAATTAGCACATTATTTATATCATACTACCCCCGCGTCAGGTGGACCAGTTCTGGACGTTCCCATTGCTTTTAAACAGTTCCGTTACCCGGTCACTCTATCGATTAGCATCTATTTCTGTTTGTGAACGGAACATCTGTTGAATCACGCTATTATATTTTCAATACTAATCTCGACTACGTAATATGAGGTTAAGACACCGAGTATGCGTTGAGCATCACTAATAACTTTCAATTTACAGACACACCTCATAAAATATTCTACCGGAGTTCATATTGTAAATATTAGTATGTCTCAACATCAGTTATCGATGCTTCTGTTACATAAAATCTTATTAGTATTTTATTTATGCTAACATGCGATGCCATATTTTATTATTTGGCATAAAAATCTATATACATAACATCCGTCATTTAAATTTATTTGAATATTCAAATCAATGTTGTGTGTGTTAATTACGCCAATATTTTGCATATTCTAATTTAGCTACAATTCATATAGAAAACACTATTAATTGTGGATAAGTCGTTTATCATTAACTGTTTGTTTCCTTATTAACTTCGTTAGTATTTTTTATTCCGGAACTCCCCCATCATGTCTATGCAGATGTTTTAACGGACTAATACTACTACTAATTATTTATTTTTGTTTTATGACAAGTAGTTTCATTCAGTTATGTTTCTTTAATCATAAGTTTGCATTTTAATATGTTTATTTTAGATACTAAAACCTTAATAACAATCATGAAAGTTCCTTGGGTCATCATTTTATTTAATTTATTTTATTGCACTTTAAAGATAATGTTCACGTGGTGGTGATAAATAATCATTTTGATCTTTAACTGTAAGTAATAAAGTATGAAATTCTGTTAACATGCTCGTTTATAGGTAGGATCATGGTAGCTTTGTTTTCTACCGGATGTCTCCAGGACATTTACCCTGTTTTATCATTGACGTCTTAAGATAGGTCAACTTATATGTTATGACTAGTGCTTCGTCTTTGTCCTGACTCACAAATAGCCGGCAGGATGCGATAACGGATGTCAACAAGAAATCGATGCATCGCGTTTTATTATTTAAGGGAATCGTATACAGTCAGACATTATCTTCTATTCATGAGATATATTTAGGCTCAATGTTCTAAATCGATATTAGTCTATTTCAACTTGCAGAACCAATTTCCTAATAGCATGCTACTGGGGCATCAGATTTTTAAAATAACGTTTGAAAATACCGCGACGTTTACGAAAAAAATGCAATTTTTTATGTTTTACAAGTTACAACCCGTGCTGTGTGTACTTGTACCAACAGCGTGTTGTGAGGGGCATTTACTAACGGAAAGTCGGACATATTTTGTGTTTGTAAAGTCCTCATTCACACTCAAAACATCCATCTGGCCTGTTGGTTTAGTGGTTAGTGACCCTAACTGCTAAGCCGGAGGTCGTGGGTTCGATCCCCACCCAGGACAAATCTTTGTGTGATGAGCATAAAGGTTTGTTCTGTGTCTGGGTGTAATTTATCTATAATATGTATGTATTTACAAAAAAAAAAAATGTATATAAGTAGTAAATCAGTTGTTTATACCCATAATACAAGCAAATATAATTGCTTACTTTGGGACTAGATGGCACTGTGTGAATTGTGAATGTGGTAGAATATTATTATTATAATTATCTGCGTATCGCACAAATATTCAGTTTAAACCCCTGTTTTCAGCCGTCTTATACAACTCACCTACAACTAGAACAAGAAAGGCTGATATTAATAACTAGAAGTCGCGCGGGGCTTAACTCCCATCGTTCTTTATTTGGCCACTGCTCAGCTCCTATTGGCCGTAGCGTGGTGTTATATAGCCTATAACCTTCCTCGATAAATGGGCTATCCAACCTAAAATAATTTTTCAAGTCGGACCACTAGTAAGACCTAAGATCCTAGCGCGCTAGCATTCAACTAAACAAACTAACTCTTCAGTGTTATAATATTAGTATAAATAACTTCCAAAATAATAATTATAACAGTTAAAAAGAATTTCAGATACATTTTATACAATTTCCTTTTCACTTGAAGGCTTATTTTTTTGCCGTTACAAAATCTTATTTCCATGTTTAAATAGATATCATACGATTTTTTTTGAGACGTTGTACTTCCGAAACACGAAATGTATTCGTTGAGCTTTTTATGAGAGTAAATCACTTCTGGCGTGAGAGAAAATAATAGATTACCGATATCGTGATCATCTTATACGATGTTACATCATACATTTTGAGAGATGTGAAGATCCGCTTATGGGTAAATTTGCGTTAAATCATATAGATGTGAATTATTTTTCAAGCGAATAGGTGTAGATACCTGATAATATTTAGGTCATGTTTCACTTGTTGATAAGTATCTAATAGTTAATCTATCTGAAAGTTAAAAAATCTTAAGCTCCGGATAGGTTATCAGACGCTTATTAGTAAGTGGTGAAACAGGCTCTTAATATTCTAGTCCTTTACTTTTTTAAATTGCGTAATTCTCTAAAATTGTATATCTTTACAAAACATTATCAAGACTAAAGGATATAAGGTAAGTAAAAACTTAATATTTTAAAACCTTAAAGTAATTACTAGCGTTTAAGTAAATATTACACGGCAGTAGCAACTGACATGAGTAAACTGATAGATATCAGATATCAAAGTGTTTGCTTCTTCGGTATTAATATTATTATGTCAATACTAATAGATGTGTTAATATGTATAGTCATAGTAGTAAAGGCAAGTTTCGATACCATAATAGTTTCTAGCATTATGATTTTAACATAATTATTTTTAATAATATTATTATATTTGTGTGGCTTGATTGCTGTCTTTGGAGCTTAAAATTAAAAACGAAGTTGGTGCCTAGTCATGTGTAATACTTAGAAGTAGGTCTTTAAATTAATTATTTATGATATGGATAAATTGGTCGCCTTATATGACACAGATTTTATATAAAAGATATTTAAATTCAAAGGCCAAATGAATTTAAATTAATATCAAGAACTAATTAATATTTATCAAAAAGGTGATTCTAAATTAAAATTATACGTTGATGATTTAAAAACTTTTATATCTCGTTGAAAAGTTAAGTATGACTGGTCAGAATTTTACAATCATCAATTACCAGAATTACGAAGGCAAGTGAGACCAAAACATTACCAGCAATAAATATTACGACGAAGAATTTTACGATGTTGTCAACAGTTAAGATTATTTTAATAACCTCAATCCTTGTAATCCTGCTTCTGCAAGTACAGCACTTAAATGTAGGAAGGTAGAGTAAAATTTGTTATCTTAAGTAAAACCAATCAATGGAGCGAAGACAGAATTTTAATCAACAAGGAGTCGATGGTTCGCTTCTAGTAATTAATTAAAGCTATCAGATGCAAAGTGGAATCTCTTTAACTTGAAGAAGTATCAATAAACGGCTTAGCAGGATAATTTACAGAGTCATAGTAGGTAGAACAAGTTTTTCGCTAGGTGTAATAGTAAGTCAGACTTGAGATTTTTTGGCTTAAATAGCTAGGTATACAGTGCTTCAGGGTACCTTACTGTGGTCGTTATTAAATAAAATATTTGTCTTTTTGGGTTTTCCCAATGGGTCAGTTTTAATAATTAGTTATTTGAATTTGTACGTATAAGTATACCTCTATTTGGTCCAAAGAGGTGAAAAAAAAGTTACAAAAACTCTAGACGTCAGGAGGATTTGGAGAGAGACGAACAGTCATCAGATTATGATGATGAAGATGATACTTCCACGGATGATTCAGACGGCCAGAGTGAAAGAGAACATGATTTAATTTAATGATGTTAGCAAAATATTGTAAAATTTATTAATATTTATTCTATATTATAATAGGTTTAGGTAACGAAAACTTACATGGAAACAATAAACTTAAAATCCCATTATCTAAATTGGTGCCTACCTAGAAATAGTCAAACTAGCTCACAAATATTGACATTTTCAAGAAAACCGTGTTAAGTTTGTATTAAATAAAATACATAGATATTATTATTTCAATTTGTAAACGTTGACCCATAATAAATAGACAGTCAGAAACGACAACGTTTTATTTTAAACAATAAGCTAATTAGATATTACAATATTTACTAAATTCCTCCACTTTGTGGATGTCAAAACAGCGCTGTTCAATTTAGCCTAATTAACAAAGTTAAACATTTTCCTCTTAAAATGAGTTAAATTTTATCTTGGTGACTTAAGCCTTTCGCCTAATAACGGCGGTTAACCAAAGATCCTTTCCATATAGGTTAATAATCCATGTACAGACCAAACACATTTTACAAGACTTATACTACAAGGGAATCATAATAATGTTGTGTTGCTGATGGCGTAAGATGGTAGTTATTTCTCGATGCCGGTTCACTGCGATACTGGCTTGAGGTAAAAAATAATAACAAACTATCATCTGGCCGAGAACTGGTTCCAGTCGGCGGATGAGCCGGCTCGATAGATATAAACACGCAAAAGGTAACTTTTTTATAGCCTCTGGAACATGCATGAATGATTTGTGACCGAATGAAATAAGTGGAATAATGATGGACTTACTGACTAGAAAGAATTTAAAGAACACAGGTATTGTTATAACATAATAATGAAGGTGAACAGAAATAATTGCATCAGGTTTTTATATAAAGATAAAAATGGCATTGGTCTACAAGTATTAAACTTGTTCTTTGTTGTTAACTTCATATTAAGTGAACCAGTTATTTGAAACACAAAAGTGATCAACTTCATAATAAAGAACATCAAATGACCAAAGTCCAGTTATATCCATTAGTAATTACAACAAAAAAATCTTGCTTACCTCCGCAAACAGCAATTAGTGCACCGGCATAAACCGCGCAAACAAAAACAAAATTCGTGGCGCGAACGTCCACCAAAACGTGACAGAATAATCCAATGAACAATCTTCTTCTACGAAATAACACTAAATTGCTTTATTATAAAGCAATATATTTCTATAATTTTTCATAAATATCACTCCACTTACAGTCACAAGCGTGTGACGAAGAGAATAACTTAGAACCGCGTGCGCGCGCTCGAACGAAACGTACTGACACAACGATATTTCGTTTCCGACTGGTTAATGGTTAATGGTTGGTGTTCGTGCTGATGTTCGTTTAGCTTCGGGCTTCGCTTTCGGCGTCGTGCATGTTCGGTTCACGAATTCAAAGCTCGAAGGGACCACGGTATAAAGCTTCTGCATTATCTACATCTACCTACTTAAAGGTTTGATTGATTGTCGTTGATAATACTGTAATGAGAATAAAATTCCCATTCTGATTCAGATTGTAAGAAATTCAGTTGGTACCGTTAATAATTTATGGTGATTGAATCATTTCAAAGATAATGTTAAATAAACACGTAGGTATGTGTTTTTATAACATAACATAGCATTACGCCTTTTTCCCCGAAGGGGTAGGCAGAGGTGTTTCACACCCAAATTTCGCCAGCTATGTTTGGTCCCATGAAATAGGGGGCGAGCCTATTGTCATCAACCGGGAACATTTGTTTACCAAACTCCGGGAAAATCTCAATAAAGGAATTTCAATTCATGTTAGAAAAGTCCAATACCATTTTCACCCGACCCGGGAATCGAACCCGGGACCTCTTGCACAGCAGTATACACTTCCCGCTGCGCCACCGAGGCAGTGTTTTTATATAACTTTAATATAAATATAGGAATTAATTTACAAAAAAAATAATATTTAGAATTTTTTTTTCGTATAGTGTATAAATGATAATATATAAATGATAATTATAATTAACTTACAAGGAATAAGAAATAATAAGTATGAATACCAAATGATTACTGGATAGTAGGAGATCCCTTTCGATACTGAAAACTGATGATAATTACTCATACCTGATACAATAGCATAATGCAATAGAAAATGCTGGCATTAAAAAATGTAAACATGATTATAAAATGAAAATGTATGGCATTAAAAATCTGACTGGTCAATGACCCGAATGAAAAAAAAGCGCGCCAGTTGCTATGTAGGCATGCATTTTTGTGGTCGAAGACCGTGTTTATTTAATTCACAGTCCAGTACTGAAAGGTTTCTCGTTATACACTTATATTATTATATCTGAAAGAAAGTCTTATCAATTTATTATCATTGAATTTTTTTTCTATTTATCTTTTTACTATATGATAAACTTGCGTGTGATGATTGCATGTTTAAAGTTCGCATGTGCACCAATGACGCAAATGATCTTATTTGAATGAGTTACATTACACATGTTCTTCTACAATTTTATATTTCTATTCATGTCTGAATAACATTTGGATGCGAGCAAACGTATAATTAGAAAAATAGAAATCATGAATACGTTACATTTAAAAACATGAATATTTGAATTGCATGCACTACGTTGAAAGAAATAAGTGGGATCAGTCTATTAAACTCATCTATGTCTATCATAATTATTATCAATAAATAAATTTAAATAATAACAAATATTTATGGTTTATCATTTAGTTTAATTAATAATCAAGGTTTGTTTTTGTTATGAATATGTTATTATTTGAAAACAGTATAAAGGTTTATTTATCCAGTTTATATTTATTAATAACCAATCATAATTATTATAGACAACACCACTAAAGATTCCAGAAGAGATTTTACTTATATTTGGAAAAACAAATTATGGACATTATTTTTATATAAAAATAATAAATTGGTATTATTATTGACAATCAATCAAACCTTTAAGTAGGTAGATGTAGATAATACAGAAGCTTTATTATTATTATTTTTTGCCCTCCAGCTAGATGGTCCGACGACCTAAAAAAGGTCGCTGGGTCTGACTGGATGCGGAAGGCGGAGGACAGAGTGCTATGGCGCGTGTTAGGAGAGGCCTACGTCCAGCAGTGGACTGCAATAGGCTGAAATGATGATGATAATCATAAATGCTAAACAAGTAATGGAAAAATTCAAACCTACGACGGGAGTTGATTTATATAAAAATATTAAAGCAAAGGAAATTTCTTAATATTTAAAACCAATTTATTATGTCACAGACTTCCAATATTGCCCCAATAAGTTTTTAGCCGTTTTTGGCAAATGTATAAATCTTTATACACATAAGGAACAACAAAAATAATATAAGGATTCAGACTCGCATAATAGACGCCTTCATTTCATTAAAACTCAAATAAACGAACATTTTTCATTTCAAAACTTAAATGAACGCTGAATGAAATATGAAGCGCTAAAAGGCAGCAACAGTAAGCTGTGAGTGAAAAATAATTTAAAAAATCCCGTGAAAATTCCTCACTCTGAAATCCAATATGGTTCGCATCGTGGGCATCGCGACGCCGGCTATGAAAGCAATGAAAAGGAAATCTTTAATGGATATTCTGCCATTCACGACACCTAAATGACTGATGAAGCTTTGCTGTTAAAGCCTTTTCACTTTGTGCTCTGAACTTATACGACCTATTGTTGTGGTGAAGCCAAATACTTTTGTAACAAAAAAGTCTATCAAACATTCCTCATTCATTTTGCTTACTTTTCTTCGCTTTGATCAATATAAATGGTTAAAGTGAGTCACAGACAAGAAGATCAAGTATCAAACGATAAAGTAAACATTAGCTGCATAGTTATTGCTTACCAATTCCATAAAAAACCAGAAGTCGGTCGGGGCTTCACTCCCGTCGTTCTTTATTTGGCCACTGCTCAGCTCCTATTGGCCGTAGCGTAGTGTTATATAGCCTATGTTATTCAGAGGTAATGTAGCTTTCTACCAGCAAAAGAATTTTTGAAATCGGTCCAACGGTTTTTAAGTTTATACGTTACATACAAAAATACAAATTTAATCTTTTCTCTTTATAATAATTATTAGTATAGATAAAGGTTAAGATTTAATTTAGCAAACAATTTTAACATGAATAATATTCTATATATATTCTACCACATTTACACAGCGCCATCTAGTCCAAAAGTAAGCAATTATATTTGCTTGTGTTATGGGTACTAAACAACTGATATACTACTTAAATACATTTTTTTTCGTAAATACATACATATTATAGATAAATTACACCCAGAAACAGAACAAACCTTTATGCTCATCACACAAAGATTTGTCCTGGGTGGGGATCGAACCCACGACCTCCGGCTTAGCAGTCAGGGTCACTAACCACTAGACCAACAGGCCAGTCAATACAGCCAAATAAATAGTTTGGAGAAACCAGATGGTAGTAAGTACGTTAAGTGTGGAGTACTTTTTATGTGTAGTCGAAGGGAAGCGGTTGATTCGCCACAAAGGAATACATCAAAGAGCTCAAGAACTAAGAGTGTTTAACCTCTACCGCGGCTCACCAAGGACAATAGGCAATAGTCGCTTCCATGAATGGAGACGCAACAAAAACGCGGATGTTACACGAACGATTCACTCGGCTTATAAATACGTAATTAGTAAATGTATTGATACATATTATTATGTAGTTAAACACTGCTGCAATACTTTTTTTAAGGTTTTATCCTCACAAAAGTGTTATCAATTGTTTTGTACTTATTAAGGTATCGGTTTAATTAGTATTTGTATAGTATTTATTTTTTTAGTGATATCTCTTTTGCCGAGATTTAATCAATTTATATGTAATTTGAACAAATAGGTACTTAGTCACAATCAAGTATTTACTTAATTTGCAATCAAATCAAAAAAGTTGATTTGATTGCAAATTAAGACTTTGTTGCACAAAAACCGTTGGATTAGCTTAAATTTACAGTAATTGAACAGAATAACACATATGCTATGATGAATTAAACGACGATCAAGATTTAGAAAAAAATAGTATTAGGTAACACGTTTTCGTAGGACAGGCAGGCTGTGGTTAGTATAATAATATTAATTATTTCAACTCATTATTTATTTATTCTCTCATTATTTATTTATTTATTTATGATATTTATTGCGACAAAAACGAATAAATTCAATTACAATTATCTCACAGCAGAATAATGTCAATAATGTTATTATACCAACGAGTTACATGGTGACATCATAATATACAATATATTTGGAATAAAAGAAACATTTTCCATTTCATTTCATAAAAAAGCCACGTCTTTTACCGGTTCCTGCAAAGGTTTAAATCATTTCATCTTCGCAGAAAACCAATTTTGTCAAAAGAAACACAAAGACGTTGTTCTGATCAAAGTCTTTAGATACCACCCATTTTGTGTAATTTTTTCATCATTAGTTGTTTCATACGTAAATCTTGGCTAATTCCAACTTTTTTTTGAATAATGTTTGGCATTCACACAGCGCCATATAGTCCCAAACTAAGCTAATGCTTGTAATATAGATACTAGACAACTGATATAATAACTTTTTTTCGTATATACATAATTATAGATACATTACACCCAGATACAGTACAAATCATGCTCATCACACAAAGATTTGTCCTAGGTGAGAATCGAACCCACGACCTCTGTCTCAGCAGTCAGGGTACCACTGGGCCACGGAGGCTGACCAACTATTTAAGTTTTGGCGATCGCGATTTTAATCCAAGAGTGATTGAAATGGCTACAATGATTTCTATTCGTGTCTATCTATGTTTACAAAATCCATGTTGCACTCGAACGAATCTAAAACGATTTAATTACTCTTCGAACTATCTCAATCAAGAGATTTGAATAGATGGCTCGCAAATGGTTTTGTATTAACATGAGCACTCGACTGCGACAAAATGTCATTCGCTGGCCATGTGCTGTTGGACAGTATCACTTGTTTAGGATGACCCAATTTACATTTGTTGGTGTTTTATAGGTCCATTTGTGAACTATAAATTATATATCGTTATGAAACTTCCAACAGACATTACTAACGTCACAGACATAAATCGCTTTAAAAATAAATTGCATAATTTCTTAATTGACAAGTTACTACACCTTAAATGACTTCTTGACATACCTACTATAATTATTCTCTCTACAAATCTGACATGTTGTGTTGAAGTGCCCTCGTATATTATAAGACGTATGTGAAAAACCGGTCATTTGTAAAATTATGTTATATTATGCATGAAAACTTATTGTATGCCTTTTAGGCGGAACATTGAGGACTTGGACTTTTTATAATCTATAACAACTCTTGTATGCACCAACGATCACAATAAATTGATTGATTGATTGAAATGTTTGAAAATGACAGCGATCATGTTTAAATTTTCAAACATTATGACATCGATATCGAAATCGACTAATTCAATTGTTGAGATTCAGAGTAGGCCTTCTGAATCAAATGCATAGTTCCTGGATCCCAACAACATATCATATACATTAAAGTGTTAATTTACACGATTTATATTCCATAGAATATTCTCAGCTTTTACATAAGTGTATAGAAATTAGCCCAGTTTTTGAACCGTGTGAACACTTCCTATTCATATACAATATAAAATTATTCTTTACGGTGATGTAGAAATATAATCGACAGGTTTGAGCTCCGAAAACAGATTGGTATCTTGAGAATTGTGTGTTTTAATGACATAACAAATTGATTCGTTCTGGAAGTAATTGTCTGATTGGAATGTAAATATTAGTCAAACAATTTACCCAAACTGAGAACCGACGATAGTTGGAAATTATCGCAGTGGTGTTAATTGGTTTGTGGCCACGACAAAATTAAATATGCTCGCATATTGCGCAATAGATCTGTAATAGAATGTTGGCTATACTGCCTAATGGCCTTACTTGTGAGTTGTATAGTCATAAATCATATAGATACGGTAGTAATAAACCCCTATGGGTAATGGCCTCAAATGGACATGTGTGTAGAACCCACTGTCACGTAAGACCAATGTCCAAAAAAGAATCTCTACGGAGAATCGTATAAATTTCTTAAAAAAGTGTTTGCAATTGGTGCCTAGTCATTAAACATCGTATATGTAGTACTTGTGAGTGTTATGCGACATTTGAATTTAATACGTTTCTGTGTAATTATATGTCATATTTTCCCTTGGATACAGAAGCACATCTCGGATTAGATTACAGCAACATACTCAATATTTTCTCTATATGGGGGCTTAATCTTGAGATTAATGACATGTATAGAGGTAATAATATATTAATAAGTCAAATTTAATTAACATATTATACTATGTTTTCAAAAAAAATACTGTCTTTTCATAAAGTAAAAAATATGTCTTAAAATATCCTCGAAATAAGCGCTAATATTTTACTAAACAACTTCTATGATACCTACGTAGCTATAAGGACAAAAGAATACACAAGAAAGTGTTCTTGTGTTGTTAAACTTTTTCCTCCCTAAGCTATACTTTTTGTTACGCTGTGCGAAGAATTTTTATTTGAGGGTTCCGTAGTTTACGACAGCACGTAAAACCGTCATTAATTTTGTATTGAGCTTTTAGATCGCTGAACTGAAATAGGATTACTTACTATATCACATGTGTTAGATATAACACTCAACGAAGGGTCTTAACACTTCTATCTTACAAATTATAATCTTTGTTTTACTACATGTCGATTTTAATATTCTTTATTAACATAATTTATAGCTGACTGAACTTTGATGTCGCCTGGGGCTTCGTTCCCGTCGTTCCTTATTTGGCCACTACTCAGCTCCTATAAGCTGTACCGTGATTTTATATAGCCTATAACCTTCCTCTATAAATGGGCTTTCCAACACTAAAACAATTTATCAAATCGGACCAGTAGTTCCTGTGATCCTAGCGTTCAAACAAACAAACTCTAAAGCTTTATAATATTAGTAAAGATAATGTTTTATTATTTCCTTTCTTGTAATCTTTATTCATTTCTTATTATACTCGTTTACTTAAAACATATTGTATAAAATGTTCACTCTTACGGTGTGTATAAATTACAAAGTAACAATCTATGGTGTTTTCATAGAGATTATTTATAGACAGACAAATAAAGATTATAATTATTATTAAAAAATATAAATATATATGATAGGGCAAAACGATGGAGACCATTTGTAGCACGTGTGAGTTACGTTGGTGTTTTACTGCATGACCTTTTGAAGTGGATTGCTTAGTACTCTACTATCAGAATACATAACCCGAGTCATGAGTCAATCCGACCCAAATAGGAGCAAACGTCCGATATCTGTTAAGAGAAAGTGATGTATCGTTGCCGTAGCCTTTACGCAATAACGTATTGCCTCTTAAGATGTAATCGTTAGTAATGTAAGAACAAAGGTTTACAAACATAATAATTAGATCAGAATTCACGCCCGTGTTTATTTATGAAACTGATGAAGCGTATTGGTTCTGCTTTACGTTATATAATGATCTTTTTTTTGACTAAGTATGTATCTATGAAGATATACCTTTACTGATTATTTTTATAGACATCTTTTGAGTATTGATACCTTCAAAGTACACCTACATTGAATTTCATATTGGCAGCTTATACTCATTAACTTCTTTGTAAGTGTGCGTATAGATAATAATATATTTTAAATCTATACTACTATTATAAAGTTTATGATTTTATGACGTTGTATCTCAGAATCTAAAGAACCAATTTTCAAAATGATTTTAGTGTTGAATAGCCTATTTATCTAGAAAGGTTATAGGCTATATAACATCAAGCTACGCCCAATAAGAGCTGAGCAGTGGACAAATAAAGAATGACGGGCGAAAAGGGCAAAGCCCCACACGACGTCTAAGAAATAATAATATAAACTAGAAAATTATATATTTATATCCTCCACGTAGCAATAACATTCATTTTCGAAGTGCTTAGGGCAAAACAAACAATACAGACGTTATTCAATTACATAGTAAGTATATTCGTAGGCCCTCCACGTCGTTAGTTGAACTTGTGGTCACACCTATGTCAACTTAATAGCTTATAGAAGTCTACTGTGTCAAAGCTACGAAGCCGACACAGTAGTTCACAAACAGCACCACACAGAAACCTCACTTGAGTCAATATTGTCCCCACACAGCGTTGTAAGGCTTCAGGAACGAACGTAACACAAAACTCTTTGCTGTCGCTTTCAAAAAAGAATGGATTATAAGTAAAACTAGCTTGTGTCAAAGGCTTCACCCTTGTGTTGTAATGTCATTAATATGTACTCAATTAAGTCTTATTGAATTTAAAATAAAATGTATGTATTTTCCCGCTGTGGCGAAAAGTATTTGAGGCCTATGTGCCTATATCCTTTAGTGGACGTCGTTAGGCTGTTATAAAAATGATAATATAAGTATTTTTTTGACTGATAGTGGAAATCCGTTGAGAAAAACTTTTATACTATATCTCTATATTGTGTGTATGACTGGCCTGTTGGTCTAGTGATTAGTGGCCCTGACTGCTAAGCCGGAGGTCGTGGGTTCGATCCCCACCCAGGACCAATCTTTGTGTGATGAGCATAAAGGTTTGTTCTGTGTCTGCGTGTAATTTATCTATATTAAGTATGTATTTACAAAAAAAAATGTATTTAAGTAGTATATCATTTGTTTAGTACCCGTAACACAAGCAAATAGTATAATTGCTTAATTTGGGACTAGATAGCGCTGTGTGAATGTGGTAGATTATTATATTATAGTTTAAAACTAAATTACTGTGGTCTACCGTGGACATTAAGAGTATACTTGTACTACTTAAGTACTTTACGTAAATACAACAATGACCACAGTAGACAGTGTTTAGAAGTTGTGTTGTTACATTATGGTAAAGTACCCCAAGTAAGCAACTAGTTACATAACACAATGAAGGAGTGACTGCATGCGTAGATTTGCAATACCTACCTAACTGGTTGGACGTTACAAAATAAGTATGGTAATTTTAGTGGCTGAGTAAGTTCTAACAATCATGCTTATTTTAAATGCTCATACGATCTTCCTTTTTTAAAAAAGCGTGACTTTTTAAAAAAAGTCACGTTCAACGAAATTTTAATATCAAGTCATCAAGATACTTTTATAAAATACATTATTATTTTTAATCTGGTGTGTAATGAATATTTACAGCTTTTTGCGGTTACCGAAATAAACTTCTCCAGAATCGCTTAATTACAAATATTTCAAGTTTTAATTACTTTACTGAACTTATAAATTTCAATATTGAAGACACGTAAAATTTTATTTATGGGCCCTTCCTGTCAAAACTTGCTCTAAATACAGACAATATTTTTTAATATACGAGCTCTTACATTTACGATCTTGTTACGGTGTACGTGGTATGTAATTTTCGGGGGCGTGTCTTAAATCTTTCTGCGGGCGAAATGCAATCCGATCAATTTTCGGAGGTCACAAGATAAAGCCTTTCTTGTCCATTTATCTGGGGTATCTTAATCGGTTGGCTTGTTGACCTGAGTAACAGGAATTTGGGTGTCCGTTACGATTGGCTACACTGTAAAATGATGTAGCGTGGGTCCAGCGGCGAACCGTGTTTGTCGGTAACCTACCACTTATGAACCATTACACGCCCGCCTGCTTACGTAATGTGCCTTAATGTTACTGGGTAGAAACCTAACCGTACCGTGTACACATTTGAGTTCAACACGTACTTAGTATCATCTAATAGTAGACTACGATTCTAGGTTGAAGGTCGTCCCATTATAGTTGTTACATTTGACCTTTGGACTATTTCTTTGCCTTCCTTTTTTCGGCTTTTATTTAGTTAGTTACTTTTTTCAATTAGGGACGGTTAAATGAATGTTTACTTCGTGAATAAAAGTAATTACAGCAGTTGTATTTTTTATATTAATTCTGAAATAAATGTCCTTGTCTGGCGTCGCCGTCGTTTATTCAGTTTTACTTGGTACTATATTATATATAGGTACTATATTATATTTATAGTTCTTGTTTACTTTGTTTAATGATTAGTTTTGTCGCGTAACTTATAATATTACAATTTTTTATTTTTCTATTTGACACAATTAAGTCTCGTTTACTCTTCTAGGTCACAAAGTAACTCTTATGAAAGTCACAAGTTAAAAATGTAACAGATTATCCCAAAAATAGTGTCTGAAAATTTGCCTATGATGTAGACAGGGATAGAAGACATTAAAATAATTTGTTAGCAATGATTACTTTACAAGCTTTTTAATATAAGTTATACACCACTTTTTCGTGTTCGTTTTGCAATGTTTAAAGCCAATACATTATGTTTGTCTTCGTAGCTGAAGAATACCGGTACGAGGGGAGACCTGCGAGCGATGCATAAATTTCTATTAAAAGAATACGGTCGGAATATATCAATAGGGAAATACAATACAAAACTTTAACAATGATTTCTAAGCAATCTTGGAGGGTTGGTTTAAGTAAATCCATTGTTATAACAGATACTGAGCAAAAGCAAACTCATGGAGATGATTAATATTTGTAATTCTGGGGCACAGGTTAAGAATTACGTAATGGCGTGTTATAGGTTGGGAGCGGTTTTGTCACCCCGCATCGTGGAAGTCACGCATCGTCACACAAACAAATGTTTTGGGGCCGTTACACTTGCGTCAGCTTGCACACGTGCCATATGCATTACTACCCTACCTAATGTGAGTGGTGGTTACCCTTATATTTTACTGTTATGAACATCGAAATTGCGTAGTATGTGTGTCGAATAGAATACTTTAGGCAGGTGCGTTATGCTGCCTGTCAAAATAGTACCTTTATAATTATAAAGGTACCACGTTCGCTGCTTTTAGTTGTTGAATATAAGCTCTATTTTTGCGTCTTTTTAAATCTAAGTGGGTTAATATTAAGAAACTTATCATATTAAAGGTTTTTACATTGCAAAGTTTCTGTAACCAGCTATAAAACTTGAATTGTGTAAAATATCTTTGACTGTGATGATTATGCATACAATAGATACGAAACAAGTTCCGAAAAACAATTAACCGTAGAATATAATAATATTCTACGGTAAATCATAATAATATATATAATATTATTATATTTATTATTATATTTTATTATTATTATTATAATCTATCGTTATTATCATTATATTTTTATGGTTCCTTTCTCTGGAGCCCTAACCGTCGGCACCTTGGACTCTGTTCCCGATGTCGGCGGGCCCTCACATTATTTTTATATTTTTTAATGTATTTTTTTGTAAAAATGTAAGTAATTGGGAGAAATTAATTTAATAAAGGGAATAATAATTATAATAAATCACAACTCATATCAAGGACTTAGGACAGCCTAATTCTTAGACTGTGTGTTTGTGTGTGTGTATCACGATGTTAATGTACCAAAATAAATTATATATTTACAACCCACACTTTAATAGATATGAAAGTTACGCGCCAAGCCTATAAATACATATTTGCCGATATTATACAATTTGCCAAGAAAGTTATTATGAACCGTGTTTAACAGCCAGCATTTACCTTATTCAGTAAGAGCTCAATTACCTGCTATTTAAGGAATGGGTCTGATATAATAAAAATCATTTATTCATATGGGTCAAATAAGTTCGTTTATGTAGGTCGAGAAAATTGCTAACTAACAATTATTTGACTGCATTGACAGGTTATGAAACTTGAGATAAAATCTAGAGGAAAATTAGATTAGATGGTAGTAATTTGAATCGTTTTACAAAATCTTGAAGTGCCTTTGACAAAACACCTAAACAGAACAAAACAAAATAGTGTTAGGGTTCATAAATTTAGAATTAAAAAAAATAAATATAAGTTCAATAATTTAGTAGTATTAATATTTTAGACTGGCAACATTTATTTAAAAATAACGGCGTGAGAATATTCATTTGGTCGTTAACGCATTCTGGCGGTGACGTTCGCTGTGAACGGTCGTCTGTAGTAGCTTCTAAATAGAATATTACCTACCATTACATTGTACTGTGGGAGAGTTATTAAATCGAGAGTTATTATATTTCAGAAGTGTGAAGACGCAGCTAACTTTTTAAGGTTAGTACACGCCCAATATTGGTTCTTATTTTTTTTTTAATTATATGTACAAATTTTATGGCCATTCCGGTTATTTAGAACTCCATTTTACGTAACGAAAGGCATTTTCTGGAACGCCATTTCATTTAAGCAATTCATAACCGTTAATTAAGCAGGTATTTGAATTCTCTTTCTTTTTCTTTCATTTTTTTTTTGCTGAAACTTATATTGGAGTACTGTATACAGGTTATACCGCCATTTTGTCCAACTATCGCGTAATTTCCGTTGACTATGCAGATATTTCAATTCTCCTTCTCCTTTCTCTTTTTTTTCCCTCCTCCTTAATAAGTTCATGTTTGTGAGGGGATACTAAAAGGGGGACGAAATTTTGCTTATTTTTTGGCTAGGACGTACCGTTTTCAAGATATTTGAATATTTTAGTTTAGTTTTGTATATTTTTTAAAACTGTTGTTAAAACATTTAGCCAGTATTATTTTAACGTACTTTTTCTGCGTTTGCCATGCAACGCAACCGTTTTAGGCAATGAACGACCCGGATCGCCGGAGTCGAGCCCGAGAGCGAGACGATCGCAGATGTGAAACTCCTCATGTTAATCCTCGGAGTCGAAGCCGTATTCGGACTCGTAGTCCTAGTCAATCCGAACGTATCCGGAGACAGAAACGAAGTTATGAACGGTTGGAAATCCTGGAACGTGAGCTGCAGCGGGAACGCGAACGACTTCGTGAGGAAGGCCACCATACACCATCGCGTTTGATCAGCGAGCCTCGTGCACCTTCACGAGATGCGGATACAGCGAGTCAGCGTGCCCGCTGCTACACACCGCGTCGAACGTCACGACGGAACGCAGAGCATCATTCGGAGCCACGTGTCAACGCGGGACATTCAAAAAGGTCACGTAGCTCTTCTTTGTCTAAGAAAGTTGTTGTCGATATTTTAAAATGTATGAGAGATGGTCTAACGTCACAGTCACCTTCCCAGAGCACCCACTCGCAAAAGATTGATTATAAAAATATATTACCGGACTTCGATCCATCTACAAAGACTCAACGAATTGACGTATGGATTAAGAAAGTAAACGAGTGTGCCTCTGTGTATGGCTGGGACGATAGAACCACAACTCATTTCGCCATGCAAAAACTCCAGGGGCTGGCAAAAGTCTGGTATGAGGGCCTTAATTCAATTCTTTTCACTTGGGAAGAATGGCAACAAAAGTTAATGAATGCATTCCCTTTTGAACAGAACTACGGTCAGACCCTGGAGGAGATGCTTAAGAGGAAAAGCAGATATAATGAGCCTATAGAGGTTTACTACTATGAAAAATTAACACTTATAAACCGATGTGATATTATAGGAAATCGTGCAGTAGATTGTATAATTCACGGACTAAGCGATCGTACTTTGAAATCTGGTGCACTCGCGTTGCGTTGCTCTCATCCCGATCAGCTCCTACAATATTTAATTAGTAATAGGGACTCTAATCAAGCAATAGCTGACCGACAATCTTTCAAAAAAGGTTCTGAAAATACACAATCAGGTAGTTCAAAACCAAAGTCGGGTACCAAGTCCAATTCAATAAATTCAGTTGGTTGTTTTAATTGTAAAGAATTAGGGCACAGTTTTTTGTATTGTCCTAAACCTATTATAAAATGCACAAAGTGTACTAGGGTTGGGCATACATCCGATAATTGTCGCGCTAAAACGGATGATAAAACAGCCAAAACGGCTAATGTTCAAAAGACAATGTGCATTAATTCCTGTGAAAAACTTAATAGTTCAAATCCAAATGCAAAGTTTATTAAAGAGGTCACAGTGAACGGTGTTTCCTCTACAGCATTTGTCGATTTCGGTAGTGACGTCACCCTTATTAAGGACTCTGTTGTGCGCAGCCTAGGATTGGTTCACAATAACATATCGTCGGTAATAAAGGGTTTTGGTAATAGTTTAGTGCTGTCATTAGGGGAGCTATTTCTAGATATAATCATTGATGAGGTTAAAGCAAATGTTTTGTGTAAGGTTGTTAAAGACGAATTTCTACAGGAGTCTGTGTTGATAGGACAATCATATACTGAACAGGCACACATAATAGTAATTAAAAATGCTGATACGTTACAATTCCTTAATATTGAGAATGAACTGCCCAAGTCTGATGAAGACAGTTGTTGTGAGCCATCGTTCAGAATTAAGTCTAATGGTTTTATAAAACTATTTGGTATTGCAACTGTTAGAGCTCTTATTCAATCTTCATTTACTGGGAGTGTTTTGATAAAAAACAGTATTGCTGGAGTACCCAATAGTAAATTTTTTGTATGTGGGGGAATCTATAATGTAAAATGTGGTCGCTTGAATATAAATGTAACACCATTGTCTAATTTTTGTCAGATACCAAAAGATTCTGTTTTTTGTCGCGCGGATCGTATCAAATTTGTCAATAGAGTGGTTGAAACTCCTTCAGCTAAGATATCAGTTGATGATAAAGGTGACTTTGATGAGGATCAGATTCATATGGGTGATAATGTGTCGGGTCATGACAAAAAGTGTCTGTTAGATCTAATAAGAAAGTATAAGCATTGTTTTGCATCTTCACTAAAGGGTTTAGGATGTTCAAACATGACTGAAATGCAAATTGAGTTGAATAGTAAGCGCCCCGTGGTGTATCGCCCATACAGACTGTCACATCATGAACGGGAAAAGGTGCGCCATATGGTCGCTGAGATGCTGGATGCTGGTATAGTTAAAGAGTCAGTTTCAGAATATGCAAGCCCCGTTTTACTTGTACGTAAGAAGGATGGTTCGTTCAGAATGTGTATCGATTATCGGATGTTGAACTCAATAACTGTAAAGGAGAGATATCCTCTGCCCATTATCGAAGATGAGATCTCACGCCTGACAGGCCAGACTTGTTTTATAACACTTGATTTGGCCTCTGGCTATTATCAAGTGCCGATTGCAGAGCAAAGTAAACATTTCACCTCGTTCGTTACGCCAGACGGCCAGTACGAGTTTAATCGTATGCCGTTTGGTCTAGCAAACGCGCCAGCCGTATTTCAGCGAATGATGAATACGCTACTGAATTCAACTCGCTCTGGGAATGCTAGTGCATACATTGATGACATTCTTATTTCAGGAAAACATCCCACGGAATGTCTAGAACGTCTTGAACAGGTCCTACAAACACTGGAAAGGGCAAATCTTACTTTAAATTTGGCAAAATGCTATTTTCTTAGTAAAAACATCAGTTACCTTGGTTATGAAATAAGTGCCGCTGGGGTTAGACCAGGTGTTGAAAAGATTAAGAGCGTCCAGGAATTTCCAAGACCTCAAAACGTGCACAACATCCGACAATTTTTAGGCTTAGCGAGCTATTTTAGAAAATTTATTAAGGATTTCGCCTTTTTAGCTTCCCCACTTAGCAAATTATTGAAAAAAGGTGCAGTCTGGGAATGGAAAGATAGTCAGCAGCAGGCTTTTGATAGCCTCAAGTCCAGGTTGATAGATAGGCCAATACTCGCAATTTATAATCCGGCAGCAGAAACCGAGTTACATACCGATGCAAGTAGAATAGGTATAGGTGGTATTTTGCTTCAGCGTACGGTCACTTCGGAAGTATTCCACCCGGTGGCGTACTACAGTAGACAAACATCCCCGGAGGAAAAGAATTTCCACTCGTACGAGCTGGAAACGTTGGCGGTAGTATTCTCGCTGCGAAAATTTAGGGTCTATTTACTGGGCAAGGCTTTTAAGATTGTTACAGACTGCAGTGCACTACGTTCAACATTTTTAAAACGAGACCTTATTCCCAGAATAGCACGCTGGTGGTTGACTTTACAAGAGTTTGAGTGTTCTGTGGAATATAGAGCTGGCACGAAGATGAGTCATGTCGACGCCTTGTCTCGAAATCCAATCGCAGATAATATCGAAAAATGTACTGATGAATTCCCGGTTGTGATGTCGATAAGCGGTGATGATTGGTTGCACACGCTTCAACTAGGAGACTCAGAACTATGCAGGATTAGAGATATTTTGGGTAGTGGTATTGACGAAAAGGGTCTTAACTACATCAAGGAGAACTATGTTCTAAAGGACAATAAGTTATTTCGTTGTCTTGGTGGTGATAAAGATAATATCAGATGGGTGGTGCCGAAGGGTGCGAGGTGGCAACTGTGTCGTATGAACCACGATGACATTGGCCATTTTGGCGTCGAAAAAACTCTAGACAGAATTAAGAAAAGTTATTGGTTTGCTAAAATGTCTAAGTTCGTAAAAAAATACGTAAACGCTTGCATTGAATGCGCTTACGCTAAAAACCAGTCTAATACACGCGAAGGCCACCTTCATCCTATTGTTAAGGTAGAAGTACCGTTTCATACCCTCCACGTTGACCACCTTGGACCTTTCGTTAAGTCGAACAGAGGGCAAACTCATCTTCTTATAGTTGTGGATGCTTTCTCGAAGTTTTGTTTTGTAAAACCCGTTAGGAATACAAACACTCAAAATGTTATAAAGGTTTTGGAGGATATATTTTTCACGTTTAGAGTGCCCGATCGTCTAGTGAGTGATCGTGGCAGTTGCTTCACTGCTCACGCATTCAAAAGGTTTGCCCTTGATAAAGGTTTCAAGCATATATTAAATACTGTAGCTAGTCCAAGGTCCAATGGACAAGTAGAACGGTACAACCGTACCATTCTAGATTCTCTGAAAACTTTTAATGTAAATGGAGACGAAAAAAATTGGGACAATCACTTGGGTAAGATTCAGTGGGGTTTAAACAACACCATCCAAAAGACTACGGGTAAAACCCCTTCGGAAGTGTTGTTCGGTACCTCTATGAATGCAGAACTTAACCCTATTATGAACGAAATAACACAGAATTCACAGGTCGATAGCAATATTTCTGATATGCGTAGGGAAGTTAAAGATAGAATAGATAGGGAACAAGAAAAGCAAAAACAGAAATACGATGAAGGGAGAAAGCCAGCGAGATTGTATAAAAAGGACGAATTAGTTAAAATAACAAAGACATGTTTTAACAATGACGGTCAAAGCAAAAAGCTTATGCCAACATATATAGGACCTTATCGAGTTGTTGAAATTTTAGGTAGGGATCGATATAAGGTAGCCCCTGTTCCAGGTTTAGGTTGCACACAAAATAGAAGGGCAACCGTTGTGGCGGCAGATCGTATGAGGCCGTGGATTCATATAGCTGCGCTAGAGGTGCATGAAAATAATTCAGACTCTAGCCTGTCAGATGACGATGAATAACGATCAGATTGGGTCTTCTCTAACCTACACCTTCCCTACCTTATTCTGTACTAAGAGACTGGTAACTACAGACAATGTTTTTGTACTATTGCAGATTGGACGTGACAATCGATAGGTTCGTGTTCTCCTGTTGCAATACAGGAACAAGTTCGACGACGCTGTCATGGGTAATCGATCGTCCTGTGCACGTCTAATTAATGTCAGTTTCACTATGAAGCACGGTCGAATCGATCGGTCCGTGTAGTGAAACTTTCGTAGCGAGATCATTCGGTGCACTGTCACGGGTAATCGATCGTCCTGTGCCTGTGTATTGGTGATCATTATTCGAGTAGGTAGTTTGGTGTTCAAACATTGAACTGAATCGATCAGCCTTTGTTTTGGATATACCAAATACCTGAGCTAGATTTCTCACTGAGCTGACACAAGTAATCGATCGTCTTGTGCGCGCCAGTTGTCAGGGGCTGGTGGTATGATAGAACATAGAGTTCTTTCGAACCATCAAAACTTTATTTAGTTGGTTACCCAGATTAATCGATCGCTTGGTACCAATAGTAATAAAAATGTAAATGCAAATATGAATAGTGAATGATTGCTATTATAATAATCGTTGGTTTAACATTGTCTAGATAAATTAATTTTTATCATTGTCTTGTTTGTTAGTGAATAATGTAACAGATATGATTAAATTTTTTTTTTTCTCTTTATGTTGTAAAGATTGTGTTACTGACCAAAGGAATGATTGTTAGGGTTCCACCTGGGGACGTGCGCGGGGACGCACACGCTGTCAGGATGGACGATTGTTAGGGTTCATAAATTTAGAATTAAAAAAAATAAATATAAGTTCAATAATTTAGTAGTATTAATATTTTAGACTGGCAACATTTATTTAAAAATAACGGCGTGAGAATATTCATTTGGTCGTTAACGCATTCTGGCGCTGACGTTCGCTGTGAACGGTCGTCTGTAGTAGCTTCTAAATAGAATATTACCTACCATTACATTGTACTGTGGGAGAGTTATTAAATCGAGAGTTATTATAATAGTGATTAAATAAAAACATTTTTTCGATTAGAAAGTGACCTCTGTCTTATGAAATCATTCAGTTCTATTAGATCACTAAGAGAACTTTTATAATATTTAATTCCATTCAGAGTTATTAATGGAAGGCCAATGACTCAACCCAGTGGTATTTTCACAAATACAAACATCTCATTAATACGATAATTGGACTTCACAAGTTCAATCATGCATATTGAGATGATTTCAAATATCAATCTCACATGCCTTTTAGAATATTTCTTATTAGAATATTTCTGAATTGCGACAGGCGGCTATGATAAAAAGGGATAGCTATATTAAACTTCATTTGTGGTATGCAGCCCGTGCAAGACAACCTTGATCAAGCCATCGGCGCGGCTACGAACAGAACTCACGAAAGGAGACAGCTGATTGTGACGCAGCAGTAGACAAATAGACGAAGTATGAATTTGAATAGCTTCCGAGAATGCGCGTGTACTAGTTAATTGTAGGTCAAATATTTGCTAAGATAAACATACTAAATTTATTTAACAATCCAACAAATCAGACCTTGTATTACTGAACTAAATTTTTAGAGATTATTAAATTTTTAACTTTATTTGTAAATAAACATATTTAGGTATCGATTGTTTTATGAATTATTAACAGTTGAATCACACATCTTTTTTAACTTTTTAAAACTCAACTTTTAAACCATAATATAATTGATGTATTGAATGAAGAAATTCTCAAGTAATTTATAGGTACTTAAACTACTTATTCATAATCATCTTCTTCAGTAATTACACTTTTGAAAAGTCGTAATTATATCATGATTTTAGCATTATTAATTTGGATGACGTGAGAGATGTGTTTAGTTTGATGTGACGATCGTAACGAATGACTTAGTGCTTAATTTCTTGTCGACTAGATCAAGAGATATTTATTAGAAGTATCTGTTAATTTAATTTTTTTCAAGAACTATTCTGTATTAAACAAAGATTTGCTGCCGCCATACCCTGTTGTATTTCTCGTGCACAATATTTTTTACGAAAACGCCAAAAACATCATACAGGTTTATTCTTCCAAATTTCTATAATTTGCTCACATACCAATTTCTTTGCTAATCGTTTCGCACATTTTTCCATGCTTTTTTTATCAAGGTATCTACAATGACTATTAAGAAACTGTTGTCTCTAAAAGTTTACAAAAATATAAATGGTTACATATAAAAGTCCTACATTAAACAATTGGATTAACTAATGGTATATATATAATATACTGAGTAGTAAGTATAACTTTGAGCACACATTCTATATCTTTCTCTCTAAGTTCGTGTCTTGATGGCGTGACAAACATTTTATGGGCCCAATTTAAGAGTATGTTTCCTACATCTGGATCAAAGTTAGTTGGGAACAATAGCTTCGAAGTAAAAAGTCATGCTATGGCGCTGATTCTGTTGTTATAAAGTAATTTTAACTGTTTCTTTCCATCTCTTTTTAACTACAGCCTTAAGAAAAAAACAAACAACCTTTTGAACTTTGTTAGTCTTTTTTTCAGGTTGTTATTACGTCCGCGTCGTTTAAATTACGGTTCTAAACTATCTTCACTATTATCAAAAATAGTTTTCTAATAATGGTGATAAAACTGTTTTGTCTTTTTTGTTGGATTACTTAAAGGAGACCTAGTTTAAGTATTTCATAGTTTTTTTTTTTATATTTCTCGAATAAGTTTAACGTACCTGCTTGCTTAATAATTTAAAATTTAAAACAGAACAGACTGGGATTGTGACCAACATTTACACACAATTATCAGCATGATAATGCCATTAAACATGTGTCATTTGTTTGTTATTCCTTAATGAATTTCATTGGTAAAACACTAAAACAAGTTTCAAATATTTCTTTTTTAAAATTGTGTTCTATTACTAAAAACACAATGAGTCTGATCATCAGAAAACAATGTTTAAATATTTTTAAGATGTCTGACGAACGTAAACAAATAGTTATGTTGAACTACTGTTTTTTACATGAGCAATTGACCAATTGCTTGCAAATAATCTCTTGGTATTTATCTGTCATGTAGTAAGATATGAGATACTATATCCTTTTCGCAAGATGACTATATTATTTCAAAAATGAGAAGAGACAAGTTAAAAAGTATTATTTTAAAGACCTACAGATGGCTAAATAACATTAAAAAATATGCGTCTTGTGGTGATAATCTAGTTTATAATAAAATTTTACACATTCACAAAGCGCCATCTAGTCACATATTAATAAATTACTCTCATCATCACATAAATATTTGTCCTAGGTGGGAATGGAACCCACGACCTCCGTCTAAACAGTTAGGGTCACTAAGCACTACGCCAATTCTTTTTCTTTTTTTAAAAAGACAACGCCCGCACTAGGGAACAAGCCCTGTGTCGCGGGGAGCTTTACAAACATGAAACTAACGGACACAAATTGAATAGAATAGAATAGAATTGCCCCAGTCAGAGACGTCAATTAGCAGTAATTTGTCATTAACACATTTTTTTCATTGAATAATCGTCTTTAGGCGTATAGACTTAAGTATTACACGTTTTTACTAAATAAACTTTAAAGTTTAGTAACGTCTCTGAGTAGGTACGGCGCAAGACTCATGAGGGTAGTAATACTTAAGACTATGCTAGTAACTTATAAAATCAAATCAAATCCCCGTAGCTGGTGCTAACTCTCATGGGATGGTTCCCATGAGAGATAGCACTGCAGCGACTCATATAAGCCAGCCATTATATTATTAAAGCGTTCTTATTTGCCATCAAATAAATAAGTAGGTTGTATTTGCGACTTAAAAAAACATACAGGTACATTCTAAAGTAAAATAATGTGAAGGAAAATATTTATAATCTACTGATAAAAAATGTCTATCAGACAAATAAATCATTATTGATTAATTTTTGTTCTAAAAAAGGAAAACAAGATTCCAGTATTTTCATTTACGACGGACGAGACTGTCACTCTTTTAAATGTATGGCGTCTAATTCAGGGACGGTTTTTGCTCTAAGTATACACTCTAAGCTCAGCTTTAAATAGATTCCAATTAAAATATCTTTCATACAGGACACGACGATGAGTTTGATGAATGATAAGGCACGTTAATATCAAGGGACGGTGCTAACTTTTTGCGTCGATGGTAGGCCCAACTTTAATAGAAAATACCTGACGTGATGGATTTAATTATAACTTTTGATGACGTCTATTTTTGTCCCGTCAGCTTTCAAGACAAGAATCAGTTTGGACTTTTCTTGTAATTCATTTAAAAAACTTTGTGTGTTCGTTCAACAATAGTCGATAAAAATTCTCCACATAAAGACTGGCTATAATTACGACGCTTCCAGTTGGAATGGTGATTGGAGTATTATGTTTTTATACATTCTTCAACAAGTCCTTTTTTAATAGTTGTATAAATTAGTCACCTTTTGCACAACATATTATTTTAGATCAGTTTTTTTTTAGTAAGCTTTTCATACTTTATATTTATACACATATTTATTTCATAAAAGTGGTCAACCGAATATTGATTAACTGTAGCATGTCTTAATCGCAGTATTTACTTTTCAAGTCATCCAATCATCACGTCTATTAATTGAATCGTCAAACTTTAGTTCAAGTTCCGTTCAACAGACACATTTTGAATTTCTTTGACGATCCGTTGACAGTTTAATGTATTTTACCAACTCGCCAGAAATGTTGTTCGTTTCTACAACACCATTAAATTTCAACATTAACTCGTCATTAAATTTTAAAATCTTCGCTGATAAAAAAGGACATTGTAGCTAAACACAGATCGCGCAGACTGTACGGCGAAGTTATAAATGCTCTAAACTAGTTCTAGAAACACTCAATAACAGTCAAGCGGTGACAAACACCGTTAGGTATTGTACACTAGAGGTTATTAGGCCAGGTAAATTACAGGGCTAGACAAGATATGTACTCAATGTAACCTGATGCATCTGTTAATGAGGACGTGACTGTACGAGCTCCCTTTATCTCCGAGACAAGACCACGTAAATATTGAGGTCGTTGCACGTACTGCGGTCGGTGATACGCGGAGTTATTATCAAAGAGTTTATTGGTACTATATACAGGAGATAGCAGGCTGTTGTTGAGCTACATGGTTTGTATAAATAATAAAATATGCAAGAAACGCAGTAAATAGTGTGACTCTTATGAAGAAAAATATGTAGTTATTGCGAATGATTTTTTCAAAACTAGATTTAAAAAAATGTTACATCGAGTCAAGCAAATGGATGAAAAAATGGAAAAGTTGGTTGTAAATTGTAATTTATCAAATTTTATCTAATCATTGTTGTCCGGGGATTCAGTCACATGGATCTTTGTTTGGCCATTACACAGCTCCTATTGGCCTTCCTTGATAAATGGGTAACGAAAAAAAAAAATTTTTCAATTAAGTTCAATAGTTCCTGAAATGAGCTCGTTCAACTAAACAAACAAACTCTTCAGCTTTACAGAATTATAAGTCTAGATTAATTAACTCTAAAATCATATTGAACGATGTTTTCCTTCACTATCAGCTGCTGTTGGTAAGTCACTAGTCCAGTACATATAAATTCTACAAAGTGATATCCCATTGGTACTGCCGCATGCCGGTTGGGGTAACACTCGGACTGCATGAATTGCATGACAGTCACTTATCCATTTGGCTACCATCGCTTCCTCCCCTCTCTACCTTTATATTAAACAGAATTTTGTGTGAGTAAACCGTTTAAATCATTATTTTTATTTGCAGGCGAAGTTCAAGGTAAATAGGGTGACAATAGTCGCTAAATGACACCGAAGCACGAATCCGATCTAATAAACTTTCAACAACATTTTCTTGTATAGATCATGTCAAGGCTGGTTATTTATTTTGAAAGGTAGGCAAAGAGGCAGGCTTGCCTTGACAGTATTCTATTAGTATTTTACTTAAAGTAATTGATACAGATGACACTGTGTTAACGTGTTTTCAAGGCAATTTTGTGTTTGTTTTATGGTATTATTTTTTATCGTTATTTTTAATAAAAAAAGTCCCGTCAGCTTTCAAGACAAGAATCAGTTTGGACTTTTCTTGTAATTCATTTAAAAAAACTAATAAATAATACAATAATAATATTAATATTATTAGGAATAATAATAATATTCTACCACGTTCACACAGCGCCATCTAGTCCCAAATTAGGCAATTATATTTGCTTGTGTTATGGGTACTAAACTGATATACCTACTACTTAATTTTTTTTTTTGTAAATACATATTATAGACAAATTAATTACACCCAGACACAGAATAAACTTTCATGCTCAAAACACAAAGATTTGTCCTGGGTGGGGATCGAACCCACAATCTCCGGCTTAGCAGTCAGGGTCCCTACCCACTAGACCAACAGGCCAGTCTAAAAAAATCTCTAAAAGTCGTTGTTTGATGTTCAAAATAATCTCGGTTTATTATTTCACTCACATATCTAAATGAAAAAAGTTTGTACAGGTTGGAAGAATAAAGGTCTCGGGAATCCTAGAGTTCTAGAGATACTTCACACAGTGCCTGAGTTCACTGACCCCGGTACGATGATGGCGCATAAGAACTTAGTAGAAAGTGAAAACGCATCTGGTTGTAAATTCTCTAAATACCTAGCTGATTTTCTCAGAATGTCGCTATGCGTAATATAAAGAAAATAAGGAAAAACGCGTTTCTCAAGTATTTAACGTTTTGCTAGCTTCCGTTGTAAGCTCTTTCAATTCGAATAGAACGCATTATCAGAATAAAATATAGCCTGTGTCACTTTTCAGCCCTCCAACTATCCTTAAGTGTCTGTTACAAAAACTCCTTCTCTTCTATATAAACAAAACCAATAGCCCAATGTATCTTATGTAAGCACATCACTTGAGAACGGCTGCACCAATTTGGTATTTCTTTTTATTGTTTATTAATAAGGACTTTTTTGAAAAACAAGATTTAGTAAAGCCACGGAAAACTGGGGCTGTTCACTAGTTTATTTATTTATTTATTAGGTTAACCAACGATTGTTTACACAGTACATTTTAAAACTTATTTACGAAAGTTGATACATTTACATGTGTAACAACCACTTACTGTTTATAAGAACTAAAATTTGAACTGATAGATTTGACTAGAAAGCGCGCGGGGCTTCGCTACCGTCGTTCTTTATTTGGCCACTGCTCAACTCCTATTGACCGTAGCGTAATGTTATATAACCTATAACCTTCCTCAATAAATGGGCTTTCTAAACAAAAATAAATTTTCAAATCGAACCAGTAGTTCCTGAGATTTTAGCTTTCAAACAAACATGTCTACAGCTTTATAATAATAGTATAGATTACATATCCAAGCCATTGAATCTCTTTAACCGAAACCTTAAAACATTGACACCAAAACGGATGTCTAGTTAGCGTGCTACATACCTCATTAAATACTCTTTAGTGCAAAGGAAACAGCTGTATACAGTAAAAAGTGGTCGATCATAGACGGAGTTACCCCGTACTGTATAAGGATGCTGGCATCTGGGAGTGACCATATTGGCCTCAGATAAAGCATAGCCAGTAGCCATAGCTTTTATTTCATAATTAAGAATAGAGAGCGACTGGCCTGTTGGTCTAATGGTTAGTGACCCTGACTGCTAAACCTGAGGTCGTGGGTTCGATCCCCACCCAGGACAAATCTTTGTGTGAAGAGCATAAATGTTTATTCTGTGTCTGGGTGTAATTTATCTATAATATGTAGATATTTACAAAAAAAATGTATTTAAATAGTATATCAGTTGTTTAGTACCCATAACACAAGCAAATATAATTGCTAAATTTGGTACTAGATGGCGCTGTGTAAATGTGGTAGAATATAAAAAAAAGAAAAAAAAAGAGTGAAACTGTTGCCTGGGGCTTCGCTCCCGTGGATCTTTGTTTGGCCACTGCTACACTACTCAGCTTAATTGACTGTAGAGTGATGTTATAATTATTGTATATAGGTTTTCACGATAAATTAATTAAGTATAATACACTACAATTGTTTTTCAATTCAAACCTGTAGTTCCTGAGATTGACGAGCTCAACCATATAAAAAAATAAACTCTTCAGCTTTTTAACACTGGTATAGATATTGTTTTGAAAGTATAGCTTTTTTCAGCTTTTGTTAATAAATTTTGCTCCCATAGTCACCTCATAGCACATTCTAAGGAGTAAACAGAGAAGTGACATATTTCATTCTTTCTCTATCACACAGTGCTCACAGAGAATATTAAATCAAATCAAATTATTAAATCAGAAATCAAATTATTAAATCAGAAATCAATAGAAATATTACAATTATCTGCCCATGAGTAAAAGAAGAAAACTCGAAGAATTCCGCTTTAGCACAAACTGGGTTGATTAAAAAGAGAAATATAAAGTAGAAAAATATAAGAGATTGAACTGAATATAGTTATAATAATAATAATAATATTCTGCTTAGCCTATTTCTCTTTTTAATCAACCCAGTTTGTTCTAGTTTTCGAGTTTTCTTCATGACGTCATTATAAGAACAAGGAAAAAAATTGCGACGTTATTGTATGGGGCTTATCAAGCACGACGAAATTATCTTTCACGTCATGATATAACTTAATTATGGAGTAAGGGCATTAACTCACACAATGGACAGGTAAATTAATTCTTATTCATATTATGTAGAAAAGCGATAAACCTTTAACAAAGACAAAAACTCGTACAACTTACTAACGAATGCGGAACACGGTGAGGAAGTTGGAAATTATTTCTCAGTTAATTATGCTGCTGTTTACTCACTAGTATTATGGAATGACGATTATGGAGATACCTGAATATTAGTGAATATTAAAGAAGGATGAATTTGGACTGACGCGTATGACTGAAAATTGTCCTATTAAGTATTCTTCTCTCTTCTTATCGAATGGACTTCCTATCTGACTATTCTTTGGTTGAGTTTAAGAATGTCGATTTGTTGTAGTTATTTGACGCCATAATATTTTTACACTTCAGGGCAATTTTCATGGTCGTAATCACCATCAACAGGTTTTTGAAAGACGTATACAAGTTTTTAAACAAATAAGTTAAGCCTTTTAACATTGAAAGATTTTAATTTTTTTTTTTTTTTTTTTATAAATTTTTGCCTATAAATTGAAGTTCGGAGCTTGTTTCATCATCAGCCACCCATTAAGTCTCAATGCTGGGCTCGGGTCTCCTCTTCTCTAACTAGAGAGCTGCTCAGGGGGTTTAGGCCATAATCCACTCACGCTGGCCTAGTGCAGGTTGGTGAATCAGACATACTCATAGAATTTCTTCTAGGGTATGTGGGTTTTCTTCACGATGTTTTCCTTTACCGTTAGCAGATGGTAAGACACTTTGACTATTATATAAATTCCACAAAGTGGAATCCATATTGATACTGCCGGTCGGAATCGAACTCCGCTTGCGCCGGTTTTCTTTCTTTCTTATCCATTCAGCCGCAACCGCTTTTCCATTCAGCCAACACCGCTTTTTGAGCTTGTTTGATCTTTATGAATGCTTTCTATGTTGTAAACTGTGAAACGTTTTGTAACCAATTATTTTTAAGTTATTATAAAGTTAGATGACGTTTCCTTTGCCACGAAAAGCGCCATCTATTATTTAGCTTCTAAATTAAATGATAGCGACATCTATTGCAGAAACAATGAACTAGCAGTGGAAGTATGAACAGTTTGTGGCTAAGTTGTAGCTTACTAAGTTGGCTTCAAGTTTCTTTTTAAATGTCAGAGATGGCGCTCTTACTAATTATTTTCAAGTAATAAGTTTTATTAGAAAAATCCATTCATTGAATTTATGTTTACGATGGAGTATGGTTAAGTTCACCCTATGTTATAAGTAATAAATTAATGATGATACCAATGAAAATGAATGTTTTTTAAACAGACGCCATTTTAGCTTTAATAATAATTACGCAGGGAATTTTTATGTAAAATGATAATATTTTTTTTTAATTTATTTTCCAATTTTAATTAGTTATTATTAGAAAATACTGAAAATATACTTTTGAGATAATATTTTGTTGATGTTATAGCCTACTTAAAGATAATTTTATTATATATTTTAGAGTGGTCGTACCTAATACTGTATTTTAAAACCTAGGCGCAAATTAAAACGGTAACGCTATAAAAGTATCTATTAAAATACTTACTACATAGTTCATGTATAAAACAGATAATGAAAGAAACATTTCTAAAGTGATGAGAAAAATAAGAGTAATTATTCGCGTCATTGGCATTCGCTCCGGTCGAGTCAAGGCGGACATCCGTAGACTCCTCAGCTGCGTTCTTACCCATTTATCACGTCACAAAACGCGAAAAAAATCACGGACTTACTGACCCGTTACTTTTCCATTTACAGGGTGGTCCCGCTTATCTCATCCGTGTAATACTCTAATATACATTGCATCATGTACTTAATTTTAGAATAGACTTTGTATTTAAAGAGGAATGAATCTAGAATGGATGAGATGGTTGGTAAAATTTGTCCTAAAACTTTATAAATCAAATATTTTACTATAATTATTCACTTTTGGTGTGACCTTGGCACAAGAGACTGAACAGATAAGCAGATCCAATCAATAGAAACCGTAGTTTGGTAAAACTACGGTTTCTTTACCTATGTGAGATATAAATACTAGGTATAGTATTTATATATTTTTCGACGAAGGTTAGTAGGTGCAGTTGTGTAGGTAAGGTAAGTACTCAAGCACACGAGTGTTGACCACGAATGCTATTTTTTTAAAAATCTGTTTATCTGACAGACAGATATCGTCTGGCGAACTCTTAATCTGTGGGGCTCATAAGGATCGAACTTACAAACGCGTGTTCAGCAGTAGATCAATGAGGCACTTTCACCAATAGACAACATTTTCATCAAGCCGTTGATTTATTTCGCAAAATGTCACGAAACGAAGTGCCGAAGCCAAAAGCGGAAATTGAAAAAAGCGTACCGTCTCTACCAAGGGGATGTTGTGATAATTCAATTCACGGAACAGTTAACAGCTGTTTACGGGATTTTACGTCGCATTGTCAGTGTCGCTTTTAACTGTGATTAATTTGGACAATGCCTACCTATTTAGTGGTACAGAGTTTTATATTGAGCGTGAAAACACGCCATTGTGAGTGTTTCACCTGACTCACTCTTTAAAGGTGTGTATGTAAGCTTAATGGCGACGAAATTGAAATAACCCAATAGAAAAAGTCTTAATGGACTTTTGTTCAGAATTGATTATAAAAGACGGCTTCTTTGTGGAGATTTTCAATGATTTCAAGTACTTTATTACTATAACAGAAGTATTCCTTTGTTAGTGTTTATAAGGGAAATGTTTGTATCTATGCGTTGGTGAAACTACTTATAACAATAGAAGATCCTGTTGTATAGGGACATATTTATGTGGATTCTCGGAGGATCTCATCATGACGTGATCTGGTTTTTTTATTGTTTAAAGTGGCAGACGCAAGTGTCTCACCTGATTATAAGTGGTAACCGCCGCTCATGGAAATCAGTGACTATGTGTTCCAAGATTAAACAATGGAAAGAAAACACTATTTAGCCGCAGTCTACTGAAAAGGAAAAAGGGAAATAAGGAGGGAAAGGAAAGCAAAGGGGATTGAAAAGAGGAATTAGGCCTACGAAGCTTCACATTCATCGGACTTAAACATCGATATTCTGTGAGAGGGTTGATTTTCCAGGAAGCTGACACGCATACCATAAGAGCAAAATTGACTTAAATTTCAACCAATGTGGCACCGCATTTGACTTTATTTGAATTGTTTCAAATGTTGTATAATGCCACAATTTTGAACTTGAATTCGATTTCCTTTTTTTATAAGGCAGAGTTATAGATCTATCACAACAGCTGCTGAAATAAGATTTTGTAGAATTTTAATAAATCCATCTCATTTAAATATTTTTACAAGATGCTGGCATATCTGAAATGTATACTTAAAATTCCTTCTCCTGTCTTCGTATCCTTTAAAGCTATATCACGTTTACCTATCGTCTTATAAAATATACGAAAATCAGAACTCGGAACGCGTAGAAATGAAATCTAATTTATAATCCGCGAGATGCTGTGAACTTTACCTTATCGGGGTGTGGAAATACCTCACGTATTGGAAGTAATGCTGAATAAATATTTATTAAAAATTACATAGAAAAGGTTTATAGGTGAAGGCGCCAGTGAAAGTTGAAGCGTTTTATGATCAAATACATTTTTCATAAAGTTTGTATGTATTTGCCTTATTTTATGTTCGCGGTTTTTATTTCGTCAATTTTATTTTTATCATCACAGTGGACAGGAACTGCCTCGGTGGCGCAGCGGGAAATGTAAACGACTACTGTGCAAGAGGTCCCGGGTTTGATTCGTCAGATCGAGTGAAAATAGTATTGGGTTTTCTGTTTTCTGTCATGAATTGCAGTCAGTATTCTGATATTCCCGGAGTTTGGAAAAATATGTTAATAAATATAGGCTCGTAAACATCATCATCATCATCATATCAGCCCAATGATGTCCACTGCGGAACATAGGATCAAACATAGCTGGCGAAATTGCTTGTTTAATAAATTACATTGTAGAATGTTTTAATCCTCACGACAATAAGGAATTCATGAAGAAAAAGATTCTATTGTATCTGTATGTGGCTAAATATTTTAAAGACAGACATCATATCTCATTCTCATAGCCAAAACTTTCGTGTATAACATAAGTATAGAAACTACAATTCATTGCCAACAGTACGACGTATAATTTGCATTAAATGTGCGAAACTGGCAACCTTAAGACATAGTTTTGTATAAGTACTTCACAAAATCCCTTCGTGCGTGCACTTTCAAATAAACTCACGAGAAATTTTGCGCTCCATACGAGCGTAAAGAAAATATTTCTTTTGTTCTGCGATCCAGTAAAGCTTCTGATCCTTTTTATGAGCTCCTATGTTGCTTATGAGCAATGAATGTCGCACGGTGACGTGAGTTTACTTGCCACATTAATAAATAGACGTCAGGTGCCAACGATGTTTGTCTGCCGTACCTATGCCTGATGTTAGCTTATCACAAAGGATAAATAGGATTTAATTAGTTGCGTTGATAAAATGTCTATAATTAACGCCTCAGTTGTGTAGTCACGGAACTGGGTCAGGTGACTTACTTGATATTAATGTTGTAGAACGTGTCAGGAGTCCGCAATGTGACTGATTAATGCATTTTTCTAAAAAAAACGTCTTGGTATTGTCATTAAATTATAATTATGTCAAACATAATTATTATCATTTTTGTTCTACTTGTATTTTTACCCGACTAACAGGACGGGTATTGTTTTTCGCGCGTATCTTGTATGTTTGTAAATTTCTTTATTCTCACATTTCTTCCAAATGGCTGGATGGATTTCGACAATCAAGGTATCGTTAGAGTCTTCTCGAGAACCCAAGTGTCCTTAGATAGGTATTATAAAAAAAAGATAAAACGGTGGACTTTTGGTGCCAAATTGTAAGAAGTTAGAATTTTTTTTTATCCAAACGTATAGAGTAGGGTATCAAAATAAAGGGAATCAAATGGAGATTACAAGTATATTATAGATACATATATATTTAAATTTAATCAGGAATAGCAATAATTACAACAATTTTTCTGTCTTTTTAGTGCGTTGTTTATTTGGTGATTTTTTGCAGTCGGGATATTTTAATTTTTTAATTATATTTACTTGTTGATGATAATTTTGTTTCTAGATATACCTACATAATATAAGGTTAAGAACCTTAGGAATTAGTTAGGTACGTATAGGTATTCGTACAGTCTGTGGTCATAGGAAGTATAAATCGGATGCCAGCTAATCTGCCTTAACAAAAAAGAACGTTATAACTTCATGTCAAGTGCAAGGGAAATTGCAATTTAAAGAAAGTTAATTTACATGCGTTTTTTCCGTAGTGTATGTAATGCACTTGGCCTTTTTTTTTTAGCAAGGCAGTAATATAATCACTTTAATTTTATAGAGAATCATTGAGTAATCTAATGGTAGATAAACTATGTAATGATCTTTAATAACGATTTTTAATAATTTTGTTCACTCCCGTTTTAAGTTGTGTAACTTAAAATTACATTTATTATAATGAAACGTGAAAATTTATACTTAACTACAAATTGTCACTACTACTTGTACAATTATCACAGATATTAGTATGCTTTTACGTGTAAATGGCAATATTTCGTGCGTACATGGCTTTTATTTACATACCAAAATTATAAATCATAATTTTCTAGGTCGTGTTTGTTTCAGTGATGTTATCGAGAAGAGTTATGTGCTGCTATTAGATAATCTTTCATTTAACAAAGAAAAATGGCGAGCATAAAAGTTATGAATAAAATATATGGCGCCTACACAAACTTCAATACCCACCAAACGAGCATACATAAAACATGCCTCAAGATTTCGTTTCAAAATGTAATATCGAAAGTAAAAAGTTTGCAATTCTTTATTCCTAAAACAATAGCTTCTGTGGAAAAAGAATTTTTGTGGGAAATTTCGATTTTTACATAAAAAATCTATTTCTCGTATGTTTTATTTATGAAGCATGATGGTAACAAATTGATCAGATAGATTTTCTGCGGTTCTGTCACCGTGGAACACGAGTAATTCTGCTGATGGAATTGACCCGCCGAGGATAAATAAAGGGAAAAGGTGTCAATGTTGAAAATTGGTACTGCATCACTCGCTTCGGTATAGCCAGTTCTAAGGACAACTGATAGAAGAAGAAGATAAACTCTATTTCAAAAGTTACAGTACGTAACACGGGTTGACGAAATATGAGATCAAAAATTTACGATAGTTTATACAGACTAAATAATTCAGCATTTAACTAAAAGTAGGGATGCGATAGATCAGTATTTTAAGTGAAAATTCTCTAATGCCTGAGTTCCAAAGTAAAAGACTGGTGATTAAAAAGTTGATAAAGCATTTAAGTTTGTTGAAGGAGTGAAGAATAAAACTTAGAATTAAATTTTCACGAGAAAAAGAATTTCATCAGATAATACTAGCAAACTTTTATGGCTTAAAACATGATTAAATGTACCGAAGTTGATTAAATGGTGTTTTAATAATAACAATCCTTATTTTATCCCAAGTTTAATTTTTTTTATATAGGCAGGTCTTGTGATCTACCTTGCTACTAAAATAAATTACTACTGCCTTTAAACTTAACTTAAATTTAGACGTTCTAAATGCCGTAGTAATTTAAAGTAAATTTTAATTACCATGTCATCATCATTTTTAATGTCATGTCACATGACCACGGTATATCGCAAACAATTCATGTAGTCATTGCAATGGTCATAATGGCAATGAAAATAAATGTAGCTGCACTCATAGTAATTAATGCTACAAATTGAAACTGAATAGAGCCTTTAATATGAACTGCATTCAATACCACAGAAAGTCAATTTGCAGTCGTTATTAAAACTAAAATTTACAGGACAATGACTATTACGATGCCCACGAGAACAATATTGTTCGCATGAAGCAATAAGCGGGCGACGAAATTGTTCCCATACGATTTATATGTACTAAGGAACTAAATCAACAGTCACCGGAGACGTGTGTGAAATTAATTACTTGGCAATAAAACCGAATTGAGAGGCCGTAATAAAACAAAGGCATTAATATGACGAAGATTATGTGCGATCGTGAAAATAATTCTTAATTCGGTTGTTATAACCAACTGACGGTTTGTTTGTTTCTATTTAGTTTTGTTTGCGTAAAGTTAAGTTAACTAATAATAACATGTCGCGTGGAGCTTCGTAGAAGCGAAGCCCCGCGCGGCAACGCAATGTTATTTACTTTTTAATACACTTTCAATAAATTAATTCTATTCTGTTGCTGTAAACGCTTAATAGTTTCTGTAATCTAATCGCTGTATATTGCAATGCTGACGTTGAGCTGAGTACGGTTTTAACATTGATTCTTTATCGAAGCAAACAGGACAATTTCAAAAGAGTCAATAAATTGTATGGATTTTTCTAAAGCCTAACCAAAGCTCGCGGAAGATCACTGAAGTATCAGTTTACTAAGTTGATCCTCGGTAAGTAGGTTTATCCTGCTCTCTATTGGTTTAGAGGCCGCCCGGAAAATTACATCCTTTCTCCATAAACGATACTATTATTTCTAAGATTAATACAAGTTAAGGATTATTTTCTACTTCAAAGCTAAAGTTTGTCTGAGAACTGGCAAGCAAAAAGAAAACAAAAAGTTTCTGCGTTTGAAAACAAATCAGTAGGGTATTATTTTAGGATAATGGAACAAGTTCTTACTTGTTTTATTTATTAAATGGGTGCTAGTAGTACAGGTTAAATTAGCTGGTAGTAAATTTAATATATTATTTATCTTATACTAGAAATACTAGAACATAAGAAAATGGATTTTAACTTATATGAATTTGATAAATGTAATTATAGATATAGACGAGACCGTGTTGTGACGGATTAAGAATACATAATGTCACTACCCCATCTCAACCCGTGGGTGTCGTAAAAGGTGACTAAGGGAGTACCTAACCTTATGCAGACAAGAGCACCGCGAGAAAAGAAAAATTCTAAACAAACACTATACCAATCCGTCTAGCCAGCCTAGTAAAGTAGGCTAAATTCCCTCCACATTATTTTGAGGAGGACCGTGCCTAACAGTGGGTCGTTTAAGGGTTGAAATGATGATGATGATGAAATGTAATTCTAATTACTAGACATAAGCTATATTCAGAATTTGAAACAAATATTTATATTATACCTACTCTCTATCAATATTCAGATAACGAACTGTACAAATTGAATACAGTTATGAATACGTTGTGTTTATCAAATTCCTAGTATAAGTATGTATCTGCCACATATTCAAAGTAAAGTTCTGGTCAAAACAACGTAAAAGAATATATGTACTTTAAATCAATAAACAAAAGATATTTTAGATTTTTTTTAAATGCGTATCAAATAAAATCATAATTCTAAGCTCTATGTGAAATTTCATAAATCTACCTATAGTTACGTAGTACCTAATAGAGATTTGAAATTATCGAAAACTTTAAAACGCTCTCCTGTAAAGTGTGCTTTTTTCAGTTACACACTTATACGTAGCTGGTGTCGATTTATACATCATTAATATTATTAACCTCCTATGTAAATCCGAACCTGGACTACCCGTACAATTAGAATTTAGGGAAAAATATTTCCATAACAGTTCTATATTTTCATAAAAAAATCATTGAATGTAAGCATAAATACAGTAATAAATAGTGTCTGGCCATAAAGTTCCCCTCAGGAAAATCAGGATTCCGGCGCATAAACAGCTTATACGAAACGTTTTCTTCAGATCAGCGTTATTACCGTTTGTCATCATAAAATATTATAAAAAGCCGTTGGGTCTTCCTTTGAGTTCATTATAGTGACATTGGTTTATGTGCGAGTTCAGAAAGCTTATTTAGAATTTCGATAGATTGATTTTTATAGTCAAAAGTTTGGAAATGACACCGATTATATTTTTAGACACTAAGTAGTCTCGATAGAAAATATAAAAATCGAATGTTGAAATCTTGCTCTAAAATTTCTCAAAATGGTTTATAAAAGAAGAGAGGTTGGATTTCCGCTTTAATTCATCAGTTTGACTATAATAATAATCTTTATTTATAAAACCAGAAACACAAATCGCGAATCACACACTACAAACTGTAGTCAGTTTGTTGCGAATCTTTAAAATCTGTTTCATACAATCGTGACTGCAGGGCTGCATTAAAGTTGTAATACATAATTACTCATATTGAAAAATATATTATAATAATATAATTTTCTGCCACATTCACACAGCGCCATCTACTCCCAAAGTAAGCAATTATATTTGCTTGTGTTTTGGTACTAAACAACTGATATACTACTTAAATACATTTTTTTTGTAAATACATACATGTATATACATATTTTAAATATCTTTGTGTGCTCATCACATAAAGATTTGTCCTGAGTGGCGATCGAACACACGGACCTCCAGCTTAGCAATCAGGGTCACTAACCACTAGACCAACAGGCCAGTCAAAAAGAAAATCATGTTGACATAATGCAATCTGTAGTAACTATATAAAGAAAGAAAATAACATATACACAAACTTCTTTTTAAATCCTACATCCAGATTATTTGGTACACCTTCCATTTTCGATAACGACTTACGTGATTTCAATACAATCTGCTTTTTATTATATTTTCACGTAACAATATCTAATAACGATCGTGTATATTGGAAGAATGGAAGCAATAACCATACTAAAAGTGATAGTGTTATTGTTATCACGGTCTAACACAAGATTTTAGTGATTACTTTGTATAGGTTTGTTGTAAAATGTAATGAGAAGATATATAGGTATAAGTAAGCCTACTCGTAATCTCTTCATTTATTGTTTTAGTCAATTTCGATATTTTGACAATAATACCTGGCTGCGCCATTGTCGACTGGCCTGTTGGTCTAGTGGTTAGTGACCCTGACTGCTTAGCCGGAGGTCGTGGGTTCGATCCCCACCCAGGACAAATCTTTGTGTGATGAGCATAAAGGTTTGTTCTGTGTCTGGGTGTAATTTATCTATAATATGTATGTATTTAAAAAAAACAATGTATTTAAGTAGTATATCAGATGTTTAGTACCCATAACACAAGCAAATATAATTGCTTACTTTGGGACTAGATGGCGCTGTGCGAATGTGGTAGAATATTATAAATTAAAATTAAATTATATATATTTTACCACATTCACACAGCATATTTCACATTCATTAAGTATATTATTATATTGTGAATATTTTATTTATTTATTTAAATCGACTAAACGCTTACTTACTTAAACTCAAACATTATCATTACGCATTTCTAAACGTATAATTTCGTAGGGCAACACTACACCTTCCTTCCATATCCGTTCCTTACAAATGTCAGTGCAACAAACAATCAAACCCGCGGCGTATGCGCCGCGAATTTTTGTGATGTGCTTCATAATTATCTAAAACCTAATAATATAACTCTAATGAAAGTGAACATTAAACAAGTGAATTAGTGTTCTCGGCCTCTGAAGCTGTCACTTCAATAACCTGGAAGACGAGTCAAGCTGTCGTGGTAACACAGGTAGGCGCTGATCTATCTCTCTTCCAAGTTTTTATGGTCCTATACGAACCGGATCCCGCTTTCTCTGCTCCATCTGCATTCATATTCTCACCTCACAATACAATACACTCACGTCACATCATAAATATAGTTTTCTCACACATTATTGCATTATTTACGCAATTTATTTACGCAAAAGTTCACCAATTAAGTACTTATAATCAGTTCAAGATTAATATTTCGCCATTTGAACTTAAAATACAAATTACGTGAAATACCCACATCTTTTTATATTCTCACTGCGCACAGCTAAGTATCTTATAAGTACCTATCTCCGTTCATCGATTGATACGTTCAATTTAAAGTTAATTTTACTACAAACTATTCAACAAATATACGGGGTGGAATGTTGTAATGCCACCTGGAGGGAAAGTACTCTTAATAGCAGAGATAGACAATTTTACTCAAAGGAAACATTCCTTTGTTTTTAAAAAGAAACGAAACTGCATTCAAAATTTTTCGGAAATCCGCTTGCCACACCCGGGAATTGAAGCAGCTAAAATCCAAAAAATAACATCCTGTATTTTGGCTTTTTTTTTACTATTTTCATAAAATTTGCGAATAAATAAGAATAAGTCAATATAAATTAATACTGAAAATAAATTTTTTCATAAGTAACGCGCACAGTATAATATTTTCAAATTCTAAACAACTATTTAAAAAAAAAAAACCAAGTTTGTTATTTTTTTTACGAAAATTAAATAAGGTACCTCATCTTTGTATTTTTTGTGTCATCACAGCGATCAAAGTTTGTCAAAGTCAATTTTCCGAGTACGGCGCCAGAACAAAACAAAAGTTGTTTTAATCTTTAAATCGCGTTACTTTATTTAATGAAGATGAAACATTGCATCAGTTCTTTCGAAGCTGTGTATATTTGATCCCGTGTCAGTGTTGATGAGTTCATACCCCGGAGATTGCTTTGTTGTGCAAAAGTGTTGCCATCGAGGGGTTAGTAAACATGCCCGTCATTTTGCCCCACGTCCTGAACCCCTGAACAGACATGATTTGTCGCCGACCCGCCACTTTCATCGTTTTCGGAACTCACAAAAAATAGGTTAACCCTATTTGTAATGGGCGTTGGGATATCATTCGACGTAAATTTGATATTACGAAAGAAATATCGGTTTTGAATTTATTAACTTAATCTTACTAATATAAATGCAAAAGTTAAGATGGATGAATGGATGTATGGATGCATGTTTGTTACTCAGTCATACAAGAACGGTTGAAAGGATCTGTATGACTTTTAGTACATAGTTAGATTAATAGTCTGTAATAGCAAAAAGGCTACTTTTTACCAACACAACACGCGAGTGGAGCTGCGAGCAGAAGCTTGTAATATTATAAAAGTGTCTTGATAGCGTAGCGGAAGCGTGACCTGCTGTGCAAGAGGTCTCAGGTTCGATTCCTGGGTAGAATAAAATTGTTATTGGATTTTTCTATCTTGAATTTCTCAGTTTTAACTCGGAGTCTGGTTTGTGAGTTCATGGCAGTACGTTTGTCCTATAATACATTGGACCAATCATAAGTGGCTAAATTATATTGGTCTGATTCCTTTGCTAACCCATTCGGGAAAAAGTCGTGATGCTGTGTTTTGTGATAAATGATTTATTTTATGGAAGAAAATAATGAAAGACACGTAAGTCGTAACCGAAATTACAACTTCTTTACAAGTAGTGTGTTTGTACTGATGATTCTAATTAATATTCCTTTGACACTTGTCTCGAACCTGGTTCAGGTAATCCTTAGTTTTGAAAGACATATAATTATATTAAAAATAAGTAATTAAAAAAAGAAAGATCAAAGATGACACAAATCTTTGTAGAAATTCTGTTATACGTTTTAAATTAGTTTCTACCAACTTATTACATGAAAATATTCGTATATCCAAATTTATTAACGTGTCACACACAGTAATAAAAATATGAGCAAGCCTTAGTATCTCAAAGAAGATCAGACATTTTTCTTTACTAACATTCTAAGACAAATTAAATTTAGCACGAGTTCCAAAACTTGATATTTTCGCCGCGATATCATCCCGTGGAGTTGATATGACGAAGATATTTCGCTTTTACTTGACATTTTTTGTAAGCAGCTTGTACAGAAACTGCTCATGAATTTGACATAGCCCCTCACGTTCCTGCGGAGCTTACTTCAAGCTACGTTTACTGAATACTTATTACTGTTAAGTAAAAATCGAAGCCGAAACGCGCACCCATCAAGGGTTTTTAGTCAAAAACAGTGAAAAATTACTTTTGAAACGGTAATGGTTTACGTACGGTACTTTACATGATTTTATCTGTGTAACGTGTACAACTTTTTGGTAACAAGAGGATTATAGTTTGGGATGTGTTTATATTTGTTTGATCAGTGTTAATACAACCATTCTCAGAGGAATGATTTTGTTAACTTCATAATGACACCGGCAACGCCCTCGTGATGTCAGATTTCGCAGGTGTCCATAGGCTACGATACTTTCAGGCGAGCCGTATGCATGTATGCCACCGTCGTCGTATAAATAATATATAGGTATTGTTTCACATAATTATAGTCTTAAAAAGTAAATCATCATCATCAATATCATTACAACCTATTTAACCTATTTAACACGTTCACTGTGAAAGCAAATCGGTACTACCTGTCGCTATAGCGTTACGAGACCGAAAAGTATTCGTATTGTTTCTTATGTAATAACGCCACGAGACTCTTTAAGTCTCGTACGAGTGGTTCTCCATAAAACTTTATATTTTTATGAAAATTGCTCAATTTTGTGTTTTTGTTTTATGGACCGATTAATAATGAATGTATCATGTAGTATATGGTTCGATAGCAAACAATGATTGAGAACTTTAGTGTCTCGTAAATGCACTATTTGATAAAATAACACGAGTTCAGTTGGATCTCGTAATGCAAATATTGTTAAATATCGATAAATAATAGTGATAGTTATGAACGAAAATTTCAAAAATATCGAATGAATTTAGTTATAAAAGGTTATAAATTGACAAGTTAAAAATTTTCGTTAAAAATGTTTTATAAACAAAAAGTTTTGTTTTATTTTACACAAAATCCTTTCACTTGTTTGGATTTTTGTTCACCTTTCGACTCTGTGCTGTCTTAGTTTGTCTTGCTTTCTCATAGCAAGCAACACAACGCCTTTTGTTACTATATACTTATGTTTTGATACCATAGCACTATTCTCTTGTTTGAAAATGAACTTGAGTTAATTTTGCTTATGTAATAAGTACATATGGGTTTTGTTCTTATTTAATAAACCATGTTTGTTAGTAAGATTCGATCTTTATTAAACCCTATCGATCAATGCCATAAAAGTATAGGATGTTATATTTTTGGATTTTAGCTGGTTCAATTCCCTGGTGTGGCAAGCGAATTTAAATTAAAAAAAAATATATATTGAATGCTGTTTTGGTTTTTTTTTTAAATAAGGGAATGTTTCCTTTGTGTAAAATTGTCCATCTCTAGTATTAAGAGTACTTTCCCTCCAGATGGCATTACAAAATTCCACCCTGTATAATCTTAAAAAGTGGGTAATAAAACAATGATTTAAGAATCATTACTTCAATCAAGGAACTAAGTATAAAATGTTTACATCTATACAATTAATTAACGTAATAAATCTGAACTGCCACAAACTTGTAGATAACAGCCGCCAAGATCAATTTTCTCCATAGTAGATTATTTATGTATTAGTTACAGATACAGCGTAACTTTTATCCCTGAGGTAGTAAAATGAAATAACTTTATAAACTTCAGTAATATAATATTGTACGACTTGGCGGGAGTTGCTGAAATTAAATTTCCACTCAACAAAATTTTTCCAAAACATTTTCCCAAGTATTTCAATAAGCTAATAGAACGTAAGTTTGACCTGCAATCTTCAATGTTTGTACATAACATCAAATATAAAAAGCCTCTTGAGAGCCTTTGAGTGTAAATAATCGTTATAAAATTTTTTATCTGACAAAATACGTACCTACGCAACTTATATATTCTTTAATTTCCATTATCTCTAATATAAAATAACAATGTAACTTATATTAAAATTTTGAATATTAAAATTAAAAGAAGAGAATAACACATAGTAGAGGTTTTTTGATTCATAAAAAGAACACAAAATGCAAAAAATAAAATTGTCTTTTCATTTTTCTAGCCGCATCGACCTTTCAATTTTAGAATTAATGAGGCAACTAGCTAATCATTCCAAGGCTGAAATTAAGTATTTCCAAAAAAATATATTGTTGTAAAAGTGAGAGCTATCCTCTCAAGGTAGTCAGTGGCTTGGCTGTGCCCCAAACATTGCTCACGTACATGAGCGGCGGTAACCACTTACCATCAGGGGGAACGCCTACTCGTCTGCCACTTCAAGCAATAAAAAAAACTGTTTTTGAAATGCTGATTTCAATGGTTTAACGTAAGTTAAACGTAACACATTATAATCCTATTCTCGTATAAGTATAGTGTTTGCTAAGTAAATGTCTGTAACTGGCAAGATTTTCAAACTCGAATTGAAATGTCAAGATATGGAAAACAAAGTAAGTGTAATAATATAATACCTACATTCTACATGTCTGCTGCCGCACCTTCTTTTGTTTTTAATGTTAGGCTAATATTAGACCCTAAACAAATGAAAAAATGTGACCACCACATCATTTTCGCTTTGAAAACACTCATAAAATACAATACATGCGTTTTTCTCGCAACTTGATTTCGTCATTACACTATTTTACTCAGGGGCTTGGCTTCTTCGGATTTGATAGCTTTTTTACAGCGAAAGCGATTTAGCTTCAGTCAATGGCCACCAATTTTACATGAATTAATTTATTTTTATTGGGATTTACATTACAAAATAAGTATAAGATATTCTCAAAGGTTGAATAATAGCGTCACTATCTAAGGACAAGTCATCAATCTATCATACACAAGTACTGAAGTGACCCATGTCAGTCTGTTGACATTCATAAGAGGAAAGCAAGCAGCTGTCACTCGTACAGTTTTTCATTCACATCGATCAATGGAAGTGAAAGAAAAGATAAGAGAAAACGTAGCTATGACTATCATTGAATATGAGGAAATTTAAGCAAAGTCACTTGATTTTGACCGTTGAAATGTTGAGACGATTGTTTTTGTGATTTAAATGGAATATACTAAAATATAAATCGAAAAATGTCATGGTGGATTTGGCTGTAGTTTTGATAACGAGTAATATAGTTCATAGTGATATAGTTAATAAAATACATCTATTTATAAGTTGATTAGCTTTCCTTGGATAAGTGACTGGCGTGCTAAACACGCGGTCCCAGTTCGATTCCAACCAGCAGTACCAATGTGGATTTCACTTTGTGGGATGGGGGATTATGGCTTAAACCCTCTCAGCACTCTAGATAGAAGAGAGGAGACCCGAGCCCATCAGTGGGACATTAATGGGTTGCTATAATGATGATGATGATGAATCACTCCATCTTTTGGTGAAAACCGCATCAAAATCCTTTGCGTAGTTTAAAAGATCTAAGATTTAGTACAGTGGTAGCGACTTCATGTATACTATGTAATGATAACACGTTTTGAAGCAATCATTATAAAGATAAACTTGAAAATCTTGATTAAAATCTGAAAACTACTTCGGCAACTAGAAACTTGAAACAAAGCTTTGTAAATAAAATTCCTTTCGAAATCTAAATTTCAAACAAAATAGTAATCCATCATCATTGTATATTATGTAGTAAAAAGATAGCGCGACATCTAAATTCCCAATTTCATTAGCTAATAAAGTTTGTTTGTGGTCACGACTATACCATTAAATAAAAAATAGTTTCTTGACATATGTTATTAACACACCAACTTGGACAAAATATCAAATTAGATAAAATTAATGATTGCCAGAGGAGTTAGCGAACTCCGATTACTAAGTGGGCTTCCAGAGCATTAGCAATCTTTATTATATAAGAATTAAGTAAAACTTTTAAACGCACATTTTGCACAATAAATCTTTTCTGTTAATAATTGTCCTCCTTTTTCTTACTCTAGTCCCAAAGCTTCTTAGTTAAAATACTAAAACTTTTTAGTATGCTCCAAAGAAAATCTCAAGTTGTTAGTTAAATTCAAATTGGAAAACTTTTAAAATTTATGTTCACAGTTTTAAGACACCTATTATGTCTTTTATAGTCTTTACATGTGTTGGGTATTTTTATACCGAGAGGAGGTCTAGTTAGGCTGGTGCCGCTATCTGTCGCAAAGCAGTTTCATTAAGTATTTAATACGTTAGAGGGGAACTAAGGCTTTTTGCCCAACTGAGTACATTCGCTTACGTGAGAATTGTGCTTGCACGTTGACTACGAGGCAATAAAATGTCCTTTAGGACGAATCCTATGGTCCATATAATAAATTATTTCATTATTTTTATCGACTGTTTACGAGAACTTGACATGGATGTGTGTACTTTATGAAATAGAATACAACGTAAGAAAACCAGTTTGCTGTCTGACGTTTCTTACTTACGCGTATTCTAAGGCCTATGCTTGATTTGATCTTAATGTATACACGTAAGCAAATATTTATCATTATCTAGTATCAGTTTTAATAGGATTATTTAATTTAATTTGGAAAACATTTAGTGAAGTATAATAAATGTATTATATTGTATAAATATTGCAGTGTGCTATGTCAATTAATCACGTTTATAACTGCCTCGGTGGCATAGCGGGAAGTGTATACGACTGCTATGCAAGAGGTCCCGGGTTCGATTCCTGGGTCGGGTGAAAATGGTATTGGGCTTTTCTATCATGAAAATCCATTATTAAGATTTTCCCGGAGTTTGGTAAACAAATGTTCCCGGTTGATGACAATAGGCTCGGAATGTGGGTGTGAAACACCTCTGCCTACCCCTTCGGGGAAAAAGGCGTGATGCTATGTTATATTATGTTTATAAATTGTAATCATAAAACATCATAGACATATACCGCTAAATGAAAAAAATATTTACCCAACCACCAGTGTAGTACAAAATATAATAATTTTATGCCGTAGTAAGCCCAGAAAAACGCTCATAATGAAATTGCATAAGCACTTAAATATTGTAACATGTACGGTAAGGATTGAGGTACAAAAAGGGTTAATATTGGACATGGCACATATCACGGAAAAGTTACTTATTTTGCAACCCCAACAGTTAGCTCGGGTATCGGTTTTTCCTTTAAAAGGGTTATATCAAAGTTTGTTACATTTACGGGTATATATGCATTTAGTGATAAATGTGACTATCGAGAAAATCAATTAAGAGGGACTTCAGAATAATGTCGAGGCAAATGTTTGAACACAAGGTTCGTATCGAAACTAAAATAAAATATTGTCAATTTGTTTGCAGAATAAACTCGACATATCAGAATAATCTCGGGTCGGATAATTAATTATTAGTGTATAGTTTCATATAAAATAGTCATTTAAATATAATATGGATAAAGACTTGTCTATAAAATTCCATGTTATTTTAGGAGAAAATTACGTCTATCAGTGTCAATAACAGTCAAGAGAGAACAAGAAGTAAAATAAGTGCCGTGATGATTATAGGTACAACGTTATTCTTTCTTTATACTAAAGCTGAAACATCCCAAACGTCTTTTGATTTGCAGAATCAGAATATAAAATCTAATTTAAAAATAATTAAACCTCACGAAGTATAGGCATTTTTGTCAATATGATTGCCCCACGTTGTCTGCCGAATATCAATAATTTATGTACCTATTTAGTACATTATGTATAGAGAGCGCTGCGAGTAGACGGTGCGGCACACGGCGTTAAGCTGCCATTAATATACTTCAAACAACGGTGTCCAAGTTTTCAAAATGTTAATACATTTTTGTCAAAAAATATAACATTGTATACAAACTATTGGAATCGATTCTGCTACTAATTCTGAACAAACTACATTCAGGTTTCGCATTAAGTAGGAATAAAGATATGATAATACATATTTTTTAAACGAGGCTTTAATTTAATTAACAGACTGATAAATACATATTAATAAGTCTATATTTTTTTTTTTTAGTAAAAGACAACGCCCGCACTAGGGAACTAGCCCTGTGTCGCGGGGAGCTTTACAAACATGAAACTAACGGACACAAAGTACACCCAGACTAGAAACAAATATCTATGAATCACACAAATATTTGTCTCGTGTGGGAATCGAACCCACGTCACCCAACACAGCGATGTAGTGGCGAGGCGACCACCTTAACCACTGCACCACGGTGACAGTGATGACATATTACATCTATATTGTATATTTTATATACACCACTCTCCGAATCCAAGTAGGTACCTATTTAATTCCAATGTAAAATAATCTGTTGCTACGTTGCAACGCTAACGATCAAGCAAACAAACACAGTTAGGAATTCATACATATTTTAGAGACAAATAATATTAAAAAGATAATTTTAAATGGCTAATAGGTACTGTATTTTATGTATGCAATAAACAAATAATAATAAAAAAAAAATAAAAAAAAAAGAAGAAGAAAATTGCTGGCTCCAATCTCGATAAAGCTTTGAAGTAGTTACAAGAAATATTTTTTTTTCACTGCAACGCTTTCTATGCAGGACGCTTTTATTTAGCGCAAAATCAAATAAAAACGCTATTTATTCTCAAAAGGAAAGTAACATGGAAACGAAAATTCCCTTCATTATTGAATAACTAACTAAAAAGTTGTTTTACGCTGATCTAAGAATGAAAGAAAACGTTGAGTGCACTTATAAAAGCTTTTAATTCGTTTTCCAAGATGCTGTTGGTGAATGAACGTGTTTTCATTTTTAGTGAGCTTGCTAAGCTTTCTAAAATATGCAAAATATTTAATGTTTTAGATATATCAAATGGTCAAGCTATAAACAAATTAGTTCGTTAGAATTTTTTACAATATTAAGGGCCTGTGCCTGGCCAATAAGTAGATATCTAATAGACTTTTTAGAGGTTTATATGAACAGTACATAAAACATCTGTCAACTAAGTTTCATTATATCTAGCACTTATTTGCCAGTGGTGAAACAGGTCCTAATAATATCATTTTTACGCTCCATTAGAACTGTATGTCTGTGTATGTGTTGTGCTTTTCTTTTCCAATATACATAAACTTTTGTTTCATGTTATTGTCTTTGTCAACATGAGATATAAAAATAATTAAATTTACGAGAGCGTCGGCAAAAATGTTCAGTCATGTTGTCTAGGCATTGCGCCATTTTATCCGCATCCATAAAATTTAAGAACAGAAAACTTTTCTTATACATACTCTTTAAGAACTGTTCATGCTTCTATGTTTCATTAGTGTGAAATATTTTAGACGCGCACTAAACCAGAACTAAAAATAATGAAAGAGACGTCTCTAAACCACATTATAATTGAATATAAAAGCCGTTCTGTGGTAAAAGCGTTGTAGTATTAGGTATGAGAGATATTTTAAAGTGAGGAATATAGCTCACAACAGAGGGAGATAATGCGTCGGTTAATGGAGTGTTGTCGGTGCAGCCACGTTGCCGTGCTAAGCGACTTTCACCATTACTGGATTTGTAAACGTGAAAAATAAACGTGTTTATATTGAACGTGACACTTTTAGTGGTCATTGAAGAGTTCTAAAACAATGCGCTATACTTGGAAGCTAAAAGTGCTGGTGAATATTCCCATTGCTGTATTTGGAGCTTCGTGGTACGTTTTTTTATTAGCTTTTTGTTAATTAGCTGAATTTTTATCTGAAAAGTGCCTTGATGGCGCAGTACGACTTCTTGTGCGCAGGCTGCCGCGCAAGAAGTCTCGGGTTCAATCTTCAGGTCAGACAAAACTACCAAATAAAGCTAAACACATTTTTCACGAGTTGCCGATCCTTATTACATAATTATTTTTTTTATTAATTGCGTGATTACACATCATGATATTATTATCACCTTATTAATTATCCTAGTGGTATAAAAATGCTCTAGAAAGTGTAAACTTAGCCTTTGATTGCAACGATTACTGTAAAAAGAGCCCTCCATTCAAAACTGTACTACATTTATCTTTGTATTATACAGAATTATAACAAATTTTTAATAAACTTTATACCACAAAGTACATTTTTACATAGGTATCTGAAAGCGACCTTTTGACGTATCCTAACAACCGTTCGTTCAAATGACGGCTTAAAGTGCTCTCCGTCCACAGGGAAGCTTGAACACGTATTGAAATAGTCAACCTTTTCACTAACTAAGCTCGGACTGCCTTAGTTGCATTTTCGTATTGGACTTTTATAAGAGACAGCATTGATACAGTGCTGTATTAAGGTTATGCAGGTAGATTTCTTTTTAGTTTTTGGTATGCGATAAAATTTAACATGCGAATGTCTGTTTATTTGTTTGTTTGCCTTCATATTTGAACAGCATAACTGATCTTCATGAAATTTCCGATAGATACAGTCAACGAAGGACAAACATTTTTGGAATGAATTTATAAACTTTTTGAAAGGTCGTAAAATATTTTTCATCGGGATTAAAAAAAAATATAGCAAAACAACCTCTTACAAAAATAATAGCTGTTTCATTTCGTACTTCTTGTTCTTCTTCTTATCGAATCGGCTTGAGGCAGACCCTAGTGTTAGAATTTATCAAGTCGCCTAGAAGGCTTCCAACTTGACTTAACGACTACCACATTAAATGATAACCGGGACAAACGGCTTTACGTGTCTTTCGAAGCACGGAGACGCTCGAGAATGAAATTGCCTCAAACGGTCACCCATCATGGACTGACCTTGCTGAGTGTTGCTTTACCTCGATGATCGTAACGAAAATCTCAGTACTACAATGACACGAGCGCCTCAATTTTATACTTGTAGGTAATCTACAACATAGCTTTTTCTACAAATAAATTTCGTATCTTATTCTTCACTATGCAAATAAAAATCAAAATACTAAAGAATAATTATATTCATCATCATCATCATTTCAACAGATAATAATATAATATTCTACCACATTTACACAGCGCCATCTAGTCCCACAGTAAGCAATTATATTTGCTTGTGTTATGGGTACTAAACAACGGATATACTACTTAAATACTTTTTTTTTTTGTAAATACATACACATTATAGATAAATTACACCCAGACACAGAACAAACCTTTATGCTCATAACACAAAGATTTGTCCTGGGTGGGGATCGAACCCACGACCTCCGGCTTAGCAGTTAGGGTCACTAACCACTAGACCAACAGGCCAGTCAAGATATATTATATATTATTATATATATACTTACATGACACTTGTGAAATTCTAAGCAAGTTCGTACAGTTACATTAGTATGGTGTTCAATTGAACTATCTTTATTACTTCTAAAACTGCGAACTATGAACCTCATCAAAGACGGGTACACTAATTACGTTTAAAACGAGTTATTTGCCCAAAATCTTAAGTGGTCAACGCAATCTTGTGGGTTCAGAACCATACAAACTTTATAAGGGAAGTGAGGAAGCATCTGGTTCACACATTGTACGGGTAATGGACCGAGTTTGGTTAAGATTTATATATCTATCTATGGGTGTGCTATATAGATGTCAGCCTTTGTCCGCAAAGCGACCCTATTGGGGCCGTAATATACTGTCTTAATGTAACGATGCTGGAGCTCTATCCTTGAGATTATTTTAATCAAAGTATTGGAGGATTTGTGTTCTTATGTGAGGGATATTGGGCATTTTATTACAGTAATAATACGGTTGACAACCTTAATATATCATTATAAGTACTTATTTATGGACCTAAATAAAGAGTCATATTAGATTTGAAACTAATAACGATAATTACTATTAAGTACATATTTGTTTTAAATATTAACAATTTATCTTGAGGAGGCCTATGTCCAGCAGTGGACGGTCCTACGACTGATTATGATGATGATTTTTTTCTAGTAAATTTTAAATCTAGTGTACAATATCTAGTTAAGCTACAGAAAATTGCGACACATGTGTGGAGATGAGAGAATGCTTAAACGCAGGCAATGGTGTCGTAGGTGGCAATCATGGTTCATTTTATAGTCGGTCGTTTGGCCCATTGTGGAAAAGAGTGGGTACGTTGGTCCATCGTTTCTTTTTCTGTGACATTAATGGAAAAATAAGTCTCATGATATTACAAGCGTAAGATACTATGCAGTATAAAGTTTACCATAAGATGGAACGTCATTTGTTTTTTTTTTTGTAAGTAATAAAAAATCGCTATTATCATGAATGTTTTCACAAAGATTTTTCTTTTTTTCAGTCGATTAACTAAACTGGCCGTTAAAACGATACGTTCAATAACTAAACACAGATATTAGACACACAAGCCATTCAAAACATACGGTTTTCTTCTTCGCTAGAAGTCAATGTTCTGTACATTCATAACAGTTATTAGGCTGTAGTTTGCGGGTACATAAGATGTTGAATGGCTATTTTACGGGTTTTTCTAATGTAGCGTAACGCAAAACTGTCTTTTTAAGGGCGATGAAGACGGTGGAAATGTCTGACGCAGAATCGGCCACATGAGCCCACGTATTTACGATTGTTGAACACACTTTCCTGAGCCTTTTTCGCTTTCATCCATTTAGTTAATCGATTACGGTGAAGCCAAGAGTACGGTAATTGATTTACTACTTAGATTTTATATAACCTTTTTTTTTGTTTTTCTTCTGCCTAGTAAGTATATGTATTGTTCATTATGACTGTTACTACTACGAGAATCAAATCAAATAAAATCACAAATGTTTATTGCATTTATTACACAGATTAAAAATGTACATAATTGCTAGTCTCTCCTTTTAAGCATAGAGATGTGACAGAATATTGCAAATTTCATTAAATACTTTATTTTCATTTCATATTTATTTATCAAATATTTGGGTTCTGAATGCTCACGGTCAGAAAATTAAATTAAGGAAATATAAATCCAGTTATGTTGTAGTCGTGGATTTATATTTTCATAGTTATTGTAATAGTGCAGGTCCTTTCAAATTGTTGTCAATGTAAACGATCATACATATTTCTTTTAAAAAGAAAACAAGATCCCACGCTACTGCTACGCCATTCTTCTTATTCTTGCAAATTAAAAATGGGCACATCCAAAATGAAGTAAATATTTCTTACAAAACCACCACAATCTCTCCACAAAATTGTATACAAGTTCTCATCCATCAAACAACAGTAACATATCTTAAGTCAGCAATTAATAATTTTCACACTTACACATCACACTTAATCTTCTAAGCTCATTACGTATTCTATGAAATTTCATTCGGTAGTGCAGACTACGTTCATATTTAAGGCCTCACTAGATTGCGGCTAAACTCCTTTTGGTTTAAACGGTCGGTGTCGCAGCCACAAGGGGAAACTACTGAGGGGTCAACGTAAACAGGAGGAATTAATCCTAGTACTACCCCTCCTATTACAACGTTATAACTATGTCGTAGTGTATACCTACTGTGGATAAACAAGGTATGAGTAATTGAATATTTTGAGGCAATTTAATAGCTGTGGTTTAAGGATTTGGTTTGATTATTGGCTAAGAGAGGACGTATAAGTTAAACCAAAGGTGAGGTCTAATAAAATAAATGCATTGAAAGATTGAAGAGTACTAGAAGCTTCTCAAGTAACCGTTCCATAATTTTGTTTAAAATCAGCTATGATTGTGACACTCAGGAAAGAAATACTGTATAAGTACACTAGAAGTCGCGCTTTGTTTTTTATTTGGCTACCACTCAGCTCCTACTGACCGAAACCTGATAATATATAGCTTATAATCTTTCTCGTTAAATAGGCTATTCAACACTAAAATAATTTTCAAATCGGACCACTAGTTTCTGAGATCCTAGCGTTCAACCAAACTCACAAACTCTTCAGCTTTATAATATTAGTATAGATATTTAATATACACAAGTTTTGTGTTTTTTTTAAAATTCAGTTTTTTATCTCGCAGTCAAATTGCACCTACTTATTTGCATACCCTATGATAAGCTATTGCAGCTGCAAATCAGCAATGATTGAACTGATTTTTAGTTTTCTGATAATGGACAATTCTGTATTAACCCTTCAATAGCACGTTGTGGAGAAGGTTTGTTAAATAATGCCTTTTCTTTCAAATAAAATTCAATGCACATCATGCAGAATAACATAATGTATGTACGAATTTACGCCGTGCACAATAGCTCGCCCGTTTTTTACTGCTGGCTGTATGCGAAAACAAATGTTTGTGTTCACTTTAAAATAGCTCGATCCGCTATCTGTTAATTGAAGAGACAAACAAATAGACGGTTAGCTGGCCATTGAATAAAGCGTTTTATTTGAAGTTTTCGGCAATATATTTGAAGAAATAGAGTGGTTGAAAAACTTTTTATTCCATGGGGATTTCTCCGATGAACTCCTTGATTTGGTGCCATCGCACCACTCGACGCCGTCGTAGGCTTCACCCGCACTACCTGGAGTCGATATCGTCTAAAACGGTAAGGTTCCAGCGATCATAACTCCCAACTACTTGCAGGCTCTGGGGTGAACTTTCTACAGCGGTGTTTCCTGACCACTTTGACATGTCCTTCTTCGAACGAGGTTTAAAGAGAGCTATTCTCTGAAGGTAGGCAGCGGTTTGGCTGTGCCCCTAACATTGCCAACGTCCATGAGCGTCGTTAACCACGTAACATCAAGTGAGTGACCTGCAAAAAAAAAAAACAAATACCTTAACTATAATAATATTTTTTAACAAACTTTCGGACTTATCGAAGAAATATCGAGAGAAATAGTATCGGTGATATACCTCATATCACCGATACTATTTCTAACCATATAAAAGCGCATAAAATATAACTACCTATATACGTAGAAACCTATGAAAGCCTTCCTATTGTTTTATTATTAGCGTTGATCATACGATAGCAACGCATTATCCTTACGTATCAAATTATACGTGAGCCGATATATGCACGCCTTATATGCACAGTCGATACGGGAAATTAATGTTGTTAAAGCATTTTGTATGAGATATTAAGCAACACAATTTGTTGATGTCGTATTTTAGATCAAGGGGTAGACCAAATTATTTTTATATTTCTAATTTTATGCAACGTAAAAGTACCCAGTAAGCAGTTTTATTAACTTACCTATTACACAGGCTAATCCCTAAGCAGAAGCTTATAAATAATAATAATATAAACTAAACCTTAAAATTCCACTAATTCTAACTGGTTATTGCATTTCCAACTTGCGGTGTCAAAATGGAACATTATTTAGGTTTGCAACGATTTCAAATTAGGTAATTAGGATCTATCACAATCCATCAAATGGACGCGAACCTAATTATTTCACCGTTCTAACCAGGACGCGTGCAGTTAATACATTCATGTATTCATAGTTGCTCCTATAGTATTCTATAACAGAATTTAGCGGTTAAATTGGTATCCATTGCATTGAAACTGCGATTGGTGTTGGTTTGATATCCGTATAAGACAATTAGTTGTGTCTACAGGGCGCTTACTATAAATTTCGACATTCAACTTGTTGGTTTTGTTGCTGTCAAATGTAAGGAAATTTAAATATGGTCGCTGTCACTTACAAATATTTCGACGGTCCCTACGTATATAAGGACAAGGCAAAACATGGTTTACAGGAAAAGATTTATAATTTCAAATCAATCTACAAAATCTATCTTGAATTAATGTAATGTTCTTTTTGTTTTATTGTTTGTCAAGTTGAGAAAGTTACTAATGATATTAAGCATTTTTCATATTTTACCAGTTATTATGCAAAAATTGATTTTTGACATGTCTGTATATACGTAGGGACCGTCGATTTGATAGCGGCTTCAAAACCGACTAAGTCGAATGTCGAAATTCAGAATAAATCCCAGATGTCGTTCAAATGTTGGGTGTAATGATATGGTGTACAAATCCCTCGTTAAATAGTTATATTATTATTTATTTATAGATTTAAAATAATTAACATGGAAAAAATTTGACATCGGGGAGATGCCTAATCTAGATGCACAATCACGTAATAAAGTCACTCAAAACTATAGTGTCTGTAGTCAATATACTGTAAGATTATTACAATTAATTACTTAAAAAAAATTACTTTTAAAGAAATACTTACAACTTTTTATGTTCAATACTCACGACACCGAAATAATTGAGTGATAATAATAATTAAACTCTTTTTGAGCTCAATTTTTTAATCGCTGAGTGTGCGTCTTGAGATTTTTATAAGTCAATACTTAATTAAACATATGTAACTGCCTCGATGGCGCAGTGGGAAATGTATACGACTGCTGTGCAAGAGGTCCCTTGTTCAATTCCCGGTTCAGGTAAAAATGTTATTGGATTTTTCTATCAGGAAATTCCAGTATTTAGATTTTTCCGGAGTTTAGTAAACAAATGTTGGTGTGATACACCTGTGCCTACCCCTTCGGGGAAAAAGGCGTGAAGCTATATATGTATGTAATTAATATACACAAAATAAATTTATATCAAGAAACAGTTAAACCAACTCTTTGGCCACATCACGTAACTCTAAAATTGATCAATCTGAACGAGTTATAACTTGAGGCTTGAACTTACCGTAACTAAGCTTAAAGTGCCATTTGCACGATGCAAGTTTTGCAGAGTAAATTTCACACCATTACAGTACAGTTAGAACTTCCTTTAAAATGTATGCACTTCTGGATGAACTAGGATTTTGAAGCTAACAATGATAGCCTCGATAAAAATAAATTCACAAATATTATTTCAGTTATTTTTTTTAAACTTATCTTGTGTAACATAAAGTATCTGGGAGACTGACTAATTGCTTCTTGTTGCTGTTTTTTTTAGGAATTTGCTTGTATTTTTTCTGGAAGAGCCCTGAGGGACGGCAATCTTGACATTTGATTAGTCGATTTTGACATCAATGTCAAATGTTTGAAAATTACATGGACCAAATTAAATTTTGTAACATCCATAATTACATAAATTTCTAAATAAATATTCAAGAATAATTACCAAAACAATATTATTTATGTTTCATAATTAACTCACCTAAAAATCAAAATACCTAAGACGTAAAATGAAGTCTCAATTGATAGCTTGTGAGCGGAACCCATTGTTCCGTCCTAATTTATATTAACATACACATTAAATATTATGGGAGCTATAAATAACGATGTTAAACATAGCGAAGTATCGTATCTCTTAAATAAGGTTGCGTTTATTATACATGTACAACAAGGAATACAAATATAGGAATAAAATACTATTTTTACTTAACTTTTATTTAAATTAACTTTAACTTTTAATACGCCATAATATATTATGTATTGGCAAAACATTGTGAGACATATACCAATATTTACTTCATCATTATTTTATACCTATGTTTTACAAGAAATAAATTGATTGATTGATTGAAAAACCTCTGCCTGTGGCTTCGCTCACGCGGTATGCCAATAGAAGTAGTTCATTTCTTTCTCATAGTCTTGGATATTATATTATCTTTATGCGAAATTTCATGATGATTTCTTGAGTGCTAAATATACGAAAAAGAATAATTATCAAACTTATTTTTGTGTTTCTAATATTAGTCAAAATTAAAAAGAAATACTAGCTATATCAGGCTTTAATAGTAAGACAATTTGTGACGTCAGTTCGTTTGATGTGGGCGGGCTTGTTTCAGTGTATGGTGATCATATTTTGGCAAGCGCTAGTTTCAAAGCGGTGCCTGCTGGGACAGATAACGTTGTAAATGTCAATCTCTGTAGGTCTGCTCCATTTTGAGGGGATCAAAGTTCCGGGTAGGGATTATAAGGGTCTAAGATAAGCTTATTTTCTAAAGCCTAATTTTGTACCCACCTACTTCCTTTGTTGAAACGTTGATGAGTCGAGTTTTTGTCAATGTATCTGGGTCGGAGTAAGGCCTTTTCTTAAAATGAATTTTACAATTTAGACAATTCCTTTTGGTTGCCTTCGTTTGAGTTATGTTTGAGAAGTGTACTGTTAAGCGCTTTGGGCTAAACCCCTGTGTCGTATTTTACTTTCAAAGTGAATAAAAGATTATGTTAATATTCATTTTAAATAAGATTTATTTATTGTTTGTTACTATGATAGGTGCCTTATTGGCGACAGCGACAGCGACATAATTAAGAATACAATGTAATGAATTCTGAGTTCTCAGATTTGCATCAATTCAATTTATAATGCCAATGTTATGTTTAATTTGTGAGATTTTGAGATATCAGTATCAAATGGTGTTACGGCAAGTGTTAAAATAATTAAGTAAATACAGTTTTACGTTTATTACATTTATTTGAAATAAAACGTGCCAGGATGATTAAAAGAGACATGAATTGCCTTGTTTATACAAAGACGTGATTAGGGAGTGACGCAAAAAGCACGCCTTGCCGCGGGCTCGACGGCTAGTGAAAATATAAATTAATTAGTTTGTAACAAAATTACTGTGATGAGGGTCTGAAAAAAACAATGTTGTGCTCTTACCAAAAACCTTTTAACGAGCGCGTTAATGTTAAGCTAGGGAGTTATAACCTGTCACATGTTATGATGCTCGTACAAAAACACCCCGTAAATTAAAAGAAAAATTGTGATGACATGTACGAGTACGGGGGATATAATATAAACTTGAGCGACGTAGGTTAAATGGGCGCAACATACAGTATGGAGCAGTGTACACTGTACGGGTTAATCCACTGGCTTTAAATCAAGGCTACGCGTTATTTCGTAAGATTGCTTTAGTTTATTTTTTCCTAAAAATTATGTAGTTATACAATAATTGACCTCTGTGATTGATTACAAAGCACACCTATAATGGTTCAGTACAAAAGAATGAGTCACAGAATTTTTCGTGCCCTTGGTGACTGATAAACCATAACATTTCATCTTTCTCGATTTATTTTAAAAACAATATCGATATAAATATGTAATGCAGACTATGTTGGAAAGAAAAATAATACTACACTATTCTCATTAGACCAGTGTGTGTGAAGTAAGGCCTAAACTCTTTCAGCTCCATAAATAGAGACATTAATAGGTCGCTTTTAATATCATTTAAATTACCCGTTAAGTAAAATATTTTAGGAATAGTAGTAGTATGAAATGAATATTATGAAGAAGATTTTTTTGGGATTGTATTCATTATATACCACGCTGGTTAGACGGGTTGGTATATGGTTTGTTTCGAATTTTCCTTTTCTTGCAGTGCTCTTGTCTGCATAAGGTTACTACATTAGTTATTGGTATTTTTTTTTTTTTTTATTACTTGTAGATAGTTTTTGCTTACTTAGGTACACAAATGTTTATATAACAATATGAAGCTGTATATCCGCAGTAAAACTGACATATACCGGCCTTTTGCAAGCAAACGTTTTTGTATTACTCACGGGACAGACCAGGTACTACACACAAAGGCATACGTTAGTGATGTATTCCCTTGTTCTACGTCTATGTACGCTTGAGTTCGGTACGTTATTGCTGTAGGGTATCTTCAGTAATACAGACCACGTAAAATATAGGCCACGTTACAATTGCCGAATTGTAAGTTAGACAACATAAATGAATTTCAGGAACTACTAAACCAAATTGACAAATATTTTTATTTCACATAGCCTATTTATCGAGGAAGGCTATACGCTATATAACATCACGCTAGGGCAAATAGGAGCTGAGCAGTGGCCAAACAAAGAACGATGGGAGCGAAATCCCACAACTCCGCACTATGGTAACCACTTATCATCAGGCCAACTATAACTTTAATTGCCCCCGTCGTGGTATAAAAAAAAGAATTGTCAAACGTGGTATGAGTCTACCCATCAAAGCAGTTACGTAACTTACCGTCAACAGTTTCAAATAACTTGTCCAAATTGAACCTCAATAACATGAGATGTAGTTTGTTGTTACTGTGCCTTTGTTAACGTAGGATGGATTTTATTACATAGACAGGTGCACATAAGGCATACAGTACCTTGTGAAATTTATGTAGACATAATAATTTATTAACTATCCTCTTCATCATCATCATCATATCAGCCCAACGACGCCCACTGATGGACATAGGCTTCACTTAATTTCCGCCACAGTGATTTTGTACCGCCTGCAACCAATGGCCACCCGCAAGCTTGATCAGCCCCCTGATTCTGACTCGTCTGATTGCTCTCGGATCGTAAACTTTTTCGAATCTTAGTACGACGTATTTTAATGTTAGAAAATAGTCTAACGTATAGAAAATTAAAAACTGATTAATTTAAGGTTTTTTCCTACAACTATTTTTTTCTTAAACAAAATGTTATTTAACTTTAATTACACTGACATTTCGGGCCGAAAATTTTCCGACAGCTCAGAATCAGGGGGCAGGTCCATGGGGTGTGGGGCCTTCCTACGCTGTGCTTTCCAATACGTGGCCTACCTATCCTCTTATATGATGAAAATGAAAATTAACTTCATGATTATACTAATTTTCATTTTATTCCTGAGTAACAAAATATATTTCAAAAATTCGTCACCAATTTGTTGGTATATTAAGATAAAATACTACACGCTCCAAAAGTTATAAGAAACAACTTAGTGTTTCAATGTTTCATTAAAATAAATTATTAACTGTTTTAAGTAATTTTTAATAGAAATAAAAAATCAACATTTCTAAATGGCTATATAAAAGAGGCGCTGTAAACTTTTAATGGAAAAGTTTTAGTTGAAAACAACACTGTTGGAGTGCAGTACTAAATGTTTAAAGTATTTTTTGCTGCTGCTACATCGTTGGTTATTCTTGTTAGGGAGAGAAGGAGACAAGATAATCATTTAAGATTTGTCAAGTAATGTTACTATTGGCAAGTTGTGACGTCAGTTGTGTTTTGCCAAGTCATTCGTCAATATTGGGCAAAATGTCGTCGAGAGTAACACAACAGTATGGCTTTGTTTACCCAAGTTGACAAGTTAATAATAACAATGCTGTTACTAGTCCAGAATAGGAATCAATTTTCTTATTTTCAAAATAGATTTCAACATATAAATATTCATAACGTAATAGGTAGGTGTGTTTCAGACCATGGGGGTCTGAAACACACATTCACTAGGTTTGATGGTTTATGGTCCCATGTAAGACGAGACTAAAGCTGTTAAGATTTTACTAGTTACAAAGAGTTATATAAATGGCAATGTAGTTATAACTTAAGGTTTTTTTATAATTGATTAATCGAGAATCGATATAAACTTATTAAATAAAAATCAAAACATTTTATTACATCAAAGGAGTTATCGGTCGTTTCGTCGAAACGACCATGCCCAAATTTTTATAATTTTTTATTTGGTTTTTCATGTACAGACAGCATCAAAAAAAGATTGCGTATTAATACGTAAATAAAACAAGAATGCAAATGTTTCATATTATTTCTAACTTGACTTTCTAACTTGCTGTTGTTACTTGGTGTCTAAATTGTAATAAAAATTCCATCGGGCGAAACGCCTGATCAAATATTATAAAAATTTGGACTTGGTCGTTCCGCCCGCTCGGGCGAAAAACTGGCGGGCGAAACGACCGATAACTCCATCAAAGATACAATATAAAAATAAAATATATTCAAAATAAATAAATAAAATATATATGAATAGTTTTAATCTTACAAACAGTGTTTATTATAATACATATAAGTACTTGTGAAACTTGAAAAACATTGCTAGTCCTGATGGAACAACGAAAGCAAACTTGTAATGGGTTGAGCTATCTAATGCTTGTTACGAACTTTCAGTTCTACCCACACTAAATTTGTACTTGTACTATTTATTGGAAGTTAATGATTAATAAATTCTAATATAAAAACAAATGATGAAACAGCCTTAATTATATTATGGTTCTGTGTCGAGTTAAGAATATATAACGTCACTACCCCATTTCAACCCGTAAGTAGTAGTACCTAACCTTAAGCAGACAAGAGCACTACGAGAAAAGGAATTCGAACCAAAACCCTATACCAAACCGATTAACCAGCGTGGTATAGTAGGCTAAATTGCCTCCAAAATGTTTGGAGTAGTTAGACTGGCCTGTTGGTCTAGTGGTTAGTGACCCTGACTGCTAAGCCGGAGGTCGTGGGTTCGATCCCCACCCAGGACAAATTCTTTGTGTGATGAGCATAAAGGTTTGTTCTGTGTCTGGGTGTAATTTATCTATAATATGTATGTATTTACAAAAAAAAATATTTAAATAGTATATCAGTTGTTTAGTACCCACAAGCAAATATAATTGCTTACTTTGGGACTAGATGGCGCTGTGTGAATGTGGTAGAATATTACTATTATTATTATAGTAGACCCGTGCCCAGCAGTAACGTTCATGGGTTGAAATGATGACGAAATGGCTAAAATATTATAAATAATATTAAACGTAGGTACCTACTAATTTTGTACAATAATTTGAGCTTAGATTATTTCCAAAGTTTTCTAACATAAAAACGAGTCATAAAGTTTGCCCCGTCTGACAGATGCGTAGATGATTACATAACGTTGCTGCGTAGTGTGAAGCTACCTTTAAATAAATCCGACCACAGATAATAAAATGTAAATTACCGTGCCGTAACCTTTTTTACCGAAAAATCCTTGTTACGTCGTGAACTTAACATAGATCGTTAGGAGTTTTCAATCTGCTATTTAAATGCTCTCGCTTCTTTTATTACGGAGAACAAAAATTTACTCTTCGCGCCACCCCGACGTCCCTTCGCTTCTTAATTGTCTCATAAAACAAAGGGAATGAACCGTTTTGCGTCCCCAGTACTCCCATTTTGCAGGAGCGTTTCGTAACCAGTTCCGTCTTCAAGTGATGCATTAAGATTTTTTATTTACATACAGCACCTAAACACTAATTACTAATTATAATAAAAAAATTCTCACTCTTTGGAAAAGGTCCCTTTAAACCTACCTATTAAAAATATTTTCTTAATTGACACTATATTCGTCCATTAGCTTTGTACCTATATTTTCGTTAGTGTGTAACATTCTCGTCTTCACAAAATAAAAACTCGCCAAAAATTTTTAGATAAGAAAATTTCATACGTAGGTAGAACTTCACTCAATTATAACTAAGAGCAGCACCCACAAACGTCCTACTGCTAGGCACGGGTCTCCTCCAAAGAATGTGGAGAGGATTTAGCATACTATACTACGCTGGCCAAACGGGTTGCCATAGGGTTTGTTTCAAATTTTCCTTTTCTCGTAGTGCTCTTGTCTGCATAAGGTTACTACCTTAGTCGCCTTTTACGTCACCCACGGGTTGAGATGGGTTAGTGACATTATGTATTCCTAATCCTTCACTACACGGAGTACGAGCTAAGAGACATGTCATTATCATAAATCTAGTTAAAATAGTTACAAAAGTAAGTTAAATTAAATGAGAATAAAAATAACGAATTAGTATTTGCTTTTATTCAGAGGTTCTGATGTCAAGTCCCTTTTAAGAAGATTCCCTTTCATTGCGTGAGCTTAATCCTTGACATAAATTATTTCTCCCTGAATTTGAACAACTGGCCTTTGAGCTCAACAAAATATGGATTCGGTTAAGGTTCGAGGTCACAGAAATAGTCTCTAAAAGTATTTAGAATTAGCAGCGTTTGAAGTCTCATTGATAACTAAGCCGTTGTAAATACGAAAGGCTTTTTATTTTTCAAATAGATTTCACTTCATATATAGCTTTGATAACTTTTCAAGTTAGTTAGTGTTCAAATATTCCTTATGCCTTTACCGAGAAAATATAAATACAACCTTTTGATTAAAAATATTAAGTACTTAATAGAAAAGACGAAATATCCAGTTCAAAAGGAGGATAAAACAAGAATTTAGATCTAAACAATAGGTGTGTGTAAGGAATAATTAGTAAGTGGCCTGTGTAGGTAATAACACTAATACGTATGTGGTAGCTCTTAGTATAGGGCTTTCAAAGCTCTCTCATACCCAAGTAGCCATCAACCTAGTGTTGTTCAAGTGCGCCGTCTGTACATAATAGTTACAGCTAAGTGGACTACCGACATTACCAGTGCGGGGAAATTCTCCCTAAAATTGGGGTATCATTAATTCTGAAGGATTACAAATGGTTTTATTGGCTGGAGACGGTTCATTTCAAATTCGCTTGTAAGTATCCTATTTGACGACAGTAAAATTTTTGGAAGAAGATACGGATAAGACTGTTTAGTACATTTTATGTCCATCAAAAAGATATTAAAGCAATTGAATTAAGTCTACTTCATTGTTAGTTTAGACATTATTACAGCTTCTTACGGTTTAACGTTATTTTATTAAATAAACCGGCCTCTTGGTCTAGTGGTTAGTGACCCTGACTGCTAAGCCGGAGGTCGTGGGTTCGATCCCCACCCAGGACAAAACTTTGTGTGATGAGCATAAAGGTTTGTTCTGTGTCTGGGTGTAATTTATCTATAATATGTATGTATTTACAAAAAAAAAATGTATTTAAGTAGTATATCAGTTGTTTAGTACCCATAACACAAGCAAATATAATTGCTTACTTTGGGACTAGATGGCGCTGTGTGAATGTGGTAGAATATTATATTATTATAATGTCTGTATTTTGTAAAATATTTGTATGAAACATATTTAATCTTTTGTTAAATATTAAAAGCGTTTAATACATAAGAACGGCAACGTCGCAATTTTATAAATAAAAATATATTCAATATATTTTTTATTGGAATTATGTGAACGTGTATTAAAATAGGGGTGTTACAAAAACAAGTCTGGTATACAAAGTGGGCTTTAGCGTCTTAGTGTGGGTGGACCTAGTCCCCTGCCGGACAGTTTGACATTATCCAGGCCCGGGCCGTGGCATTCCCTTGCAAATGTCGTACTGTAAACATGCAAACCATTATTTAGCTAGTGAAAACCTTTACTTTAGTAAACGACAGAGCTCCATTAAATGTCATTAGTGTTTCTTTAGTTTAATAATGGTTTGGTATCTATCTGTTCTTGTTGTTTGTGGTAAAATGGTTTTCTTACTTCAACTTCAATAATGGTTTACGAAGTACTTACTTTTAATCGAAGTTTAGGAAAATAAAGTTTACGTACTTACGAGTACCTGAATTTTGATCTTATCATATTGAACTATTAAGCTGTTAGAATGCTGCAGGTTAATAGCTTAACCTTCGTGATGTTGTGACCTCTCACTACACTATCATAAAAATAAATATATTTGCCTAAGGCTTTTATGGGGTGTTCCTTTATTTTATTTACGTAGTAGTTAATTATGTATTTCTTCTACCAACCATTGTCTAATTAACAGATATGTTTCCATTCCTCAAAGAAATGTAATTTGAAAAAAATATCAAGTTATACTTTAGTATAAGTACTTATTTCACGGATTCTCATGTTTTTATCCCAGTTCGTACTTCATGATTAAGGTACACCAAATCTTTTACCTAACTTGATAAAAAGGTACGCATTGTAAGCGAATTGTGGCGCTTAGAGGAAATGAAAATACCATACTTACCTTCCACACTAAAAAGGTCCTATATTTGCTCTTACTTAAGAAATTTCGCACTTTGTCTTTTTGCTCCGACCGTCTTTTAAGTTGGTCGACTGGGACATTATTTATTTTTTAATAAAACACTATAGTGAACGAAAAAACTTAGCAATTTTCTGTGAAACATTGTCACGTTTCAATGTTTGATAAATGCTTGAAGTCTCTCCACATTCTTTAGAGGAGACCCGTGCCCAGTAGTGGGACGTTTATGGGTTGAGATGATGATGATATGCGGCAAAAGTCTGAAACTTTACATAAGTAATATTAAATTGGATAAATTATTTTCAAAGTAAATCAGCAAGTAACCATTTTCTGTATTTCAAATCTGAATATTCAGTTAATCTCTTCAGTAACTTTCTGTAGTTTGAAAATTAATCGACATTCGTTTTAACGGCGATGGAATCATCTCTACGAAACCTTAATAATGGGGAGCTCGTTGCCAAGTTTTGTAGGTAAACTCTGCCTTCTCAATTGTACCGTTCAATAAAACAGCTTCAATATATAAATAGCTGAATAGGGACTACTTAAAAATAATTTCTTACTCACGTATTAAACTGCTAATATATGCGGGTAAGTATAAAAAGAATTCAAAATCTATTCACCAATTCGTATTTGCGATTCGACACAAAAAATGTTCCAAAGCGTTTTTAAGAAAGCGCTCATTTGAATATCCTTGAATCAGAAGTTAGGCAGACGTGTTAACGAATCACCTCAGCGGTTGCGTTTAAAATTGGCGCTGAATATTTTTGTCACTCGATTGAAAATTCGTTTCAATCTAACGAACGAACGCCGCCGCAGTCAACAAGAAATTAAATTTGTCGTTCAAATTTTAGCGTTGATTTTTTTCCTCGATCATTTGGTGTTATTGCTAACTTATCGAGTTTTGTGCTAATGGGGTAAACGGTTTTATTACTCATTAATATAAATAAGGTTATTCCCTTAGTCGCCTTTTACGACACCCACGAGTTGAGATGGGGTAGTACCATTATGTATTCTTAATCCGTCACTACACGGATTCTTCCAGTGCTCTTGTCTCCATACGGTTATTAAGGGGTAAGAATTAGGGGGGATTAAGAGGTAAGGGAATAACCTTATGAAGACAAGAGCACTGGAAGAATCCGTGAAAATTTGAAACAAACCCTATACCAACCCGCCTGGCCAGCGTGGTATAGTAGGCCGAATTCCCTGCACATTCTTTGGAGGAGACCCGTGCCCAGCAGTGAGATGTTTTAAGTTTGAATGAGTGATGATGAATGTAAGTGACTTATTGAAGTCTAACTTTAGAAATACATCGATATCTTCCCTCAGCAGCGACTCTACCACCGAACGTAAAAGTACTTTTATACAGAGTAATTATATCGCACTCACAGTTCAAAAGAGTTATAAGATGAGAAATGCCGCTGAACAGTTTTGGACCTTACAGTTATACACAGAAGATGGAAGTTGCAGAGTAGACACATCTCAACTTATATCTGTTTTGCATTGGAAGTGCGATATTCTCGGTGTATTGATTTTGTTGTCAGTTTTTAATTATGGAAGCGTAGTGCCAAATACAAAAGTATTTAACGTTATCAGGGATATATAATAATAATATAATAATATTCTACCACGTTCACACAGCGCCATATATATATTATATGACTGTCCTGTTCTTTTTTTATGTGTGACGTAGTGGTAGTGAATAAAATATAATTTTATTATTAGATCTTATTTGATTATTATAGACTGGCCTGTTGGTCTAGTGGTTAGTGACCCTGACTGCTAAGCCGGAGGTCGTGAGTTCGATCCCCACCCAGGACAAATCTTTGTGTGATGAGCATAAAGGTTTGTTCTGTGTCTGGGTGTAATTTATCTATAATAATATGTATGCATTTACAAAAAAAAATGTATTTAAGTAGTATATCAGTTGTTTAGTACTCATAACACAAGCAAATATAATTGCTTACTTTGGGACTAGATGGCGCTGTGTGAATGTGGTAGAACATTATTATTATGTCTCTTTTTTCACGGCTATACTTCTCTCTAAGGTGAGAAGTATACCCGGTCCTTTTGGAAGGCTTACGCGGGGACACAGGTCCAACACGCAGAGGCCCTTAAAGAATTTTATTATTATTATTATTCTCTAGTTGAATGCGTCTGTATAACATCACAATATCCTTATCTAATTAGCTCATGTTTTGAATTCTAAAATTATTAGGATGAACATTGATGCCACATAACTAATATACAGTATACCTTCCCGTATTATACTCTATTATTACTGATGGCATCGTACTGCTAACTAATATTTTGCCTAGGGATAATATTTCCGAGACAATATTGTATTCTGCCCTCTACACATTCGTATGTAAATATATTAACGTACATAACGACAGAACAGCTTAGTTACACGTGCCTCCAATACGTGTACAGAAAGCGATACAGTGCTATTTGACAAGTGTTCATAGGTAGAGGGTCAGTGGGTTAGCACGATAAACATCATTTACGATGTTGAAATTGCCTCAGATATCTGCTTTCTCGGCGAAATGCTATGAGGTCAATATCGTACCCGAGATATTCGCCTCGAGCGGTTTTATGGCAATGAACCCCGATATTGCATCCAGGGAATATTAGTGCCTACTAGCCTTGATCCGGCAACTGCCATCTTTTACCATCTTTTTCCAATATCCGTTAATATTGGGTGGCTGGTAACAACTTTTAGTTTGTTGGAATCACTTTCCTCGATGTTTTCTTGCGGCATTACGAAGTAACCCGAACGTATTCGGGTAGGCGATATTTAGAATGTTTCGTACATTAGTTTGCGACATCGTTTTATGTTATGGCTGGGATGTTTGCCTAAATTTTCGTAATAGTTATTAAATTTCTTTGCCGTTACATATAAAGTACCAAAAGATAGCTGCTTATTTTTTACTGCCTGCCGTACCCTAGGTAGGGATGTACCTACCTATTGAGTATATTGAAACAGTCTTGGTATAGTTTTTCGTACTATAAATGAGTTTTATTGACTATATATTTAAGTTTATTTAAGCAATGCTTCGAAAAGTGATTTTTACAAATTGCTTTTCCCCCTGACATCATCCACGCAGTTTTTAATCATTTATTATGCAGGCTTTTCAAAGACCACGAAGTAATTATATTACTTGCTCGTTTCTTAACTGGACTACTATTTGCGTTTATATCTACAGACATTAAACTTATCAGACACGTGTCGTGCCAGGCAAAAAATATTATTTGATGAATTTGACAGCCCGTGTCTCTAGATGCTATGTTACGGTAGATATAAATGGGTTTACACACGTTTTCGGAGAATATTTTTTTGTCTGATATGGCACGCATCCGATTCTATCAATGACTGTACATTTATATAAAAATGGAGCTTGATTCGTTGATATAAACTTATGACGGAACAACCAAATCGATATCAAACGTATTTTACACAATACAATTTCAAACCGTTTCTTTGTGGGTTGATTTTTCAAAAAGCAAGGAACACGACACGTGTTCATATAATTGTTTATCTGAGCAGTGCACAGTTTCGAAGTAAAAAGTCAGTCTAATATAATTATGCCAGTTTTCTGCCCTTTACGATTAACTTTTAAAAACTCATTCCTTATTATTCGTTTTGGGTATATAATGAACGTATTCTCCAAATTTCATGTTTATATGTCTAGCTGTTTAGTACCTACGTTGTCTGTCAGTCAGCCACTCAGTCAGGGAGCTGTTTATACATATTTTGGTGATTTTACTTAACAGAGTAAGTAACTACAACAACTACGGCTATCGCATAGAATTACATTGCTTGTGTCACTAACACCCCTAAAACAATTTTAACAAATAAAACTAGTCCACTATGCAAAACAGACATTTGTACCAAACGCAGTCAACTTTTTTTGTCCCTTAAGGCTTAGTTGTTGAAACTTTATATAACCTTCTTTGTTTTAACGGCCGGTGCGTTAAACAACAAACGTGTCCTTAAGTGTACAGAGACTAGCTCTAGACCTGATACATATTTGAACAGAGCGTCTTTGTGTCAAAGTAGCGTCTGTGTTAAAGGCTATTTAGATCTAAATGCGTGACTGTAGTGTACGACCGCGGACCAGGCGGCTTACTCTGAATTTCGACATTCGAATGTTCGGTTTTCTTAATGTAAGGCAATTTAGATAGGTTCACTGTCACTTTCAAACATTTGACAGTGATATCAATACCAAACATTCGAATGATGAAATTCAGAGTAAGACCCCATGGATAGCCACGCAATGTTACTGGTTTGTCAGCGCTTCCTCAGACTGGTTCAACACAATATCACGTACTGTGGGAGGTCACCATAAAACAGGCAACCGACGTTCACTCATCATTTTGTACCCATAGCAAAGACTAGAGAGTCAGTTCTATTTAAGCACTAAAACATCTCTTAAAAATCACTTTGGTTACATCCTGTGTCAAATAGTTATTCATGTTGCGAATTACATTTTCTTTTTTTGGAAATGCGTTAGTGTTATATGATTTAACGCTTGCCCGCAAGAATACTGTATTAACTCAAAAACTATACTTTTCAGAAGCGATTAAAGCTTTTAATTATAAATTTTGTGATATTTTTATATTATAAACAATTTTTTTTTATAAAAGCATAGATTAATCTATACTCTATCATAAAGATCCTGTTCATTTATCTTTTTTTTATGTTATTTATACCTTTCTTATAAAGTTATTTATATCACTTGTGACTGTATTCTTGTATTAATTTTGACATAATACAGTATTCTTCCGAGCAAGCGTTAAGTCATTTTCAACATAACATATTGCATTAATTTATCTATTTCTAGCTGCCGCCCGCGGTTCTACTCACTTGGTGTGTAAAGCAGCATGCTATTCTATACTTTGAGTTATCTGTGTACCGGATTCTATACAGAAAGAACCCTTTTTCCTCATTCATAATCAGCACATTTAATTTACTTACATATTTTTCAGAAAAGTTAAAATTGTTATGAAAAAAATAAATTAATACTGGAACAAGCATAACGAAAATATATACACGAATAATACTCAAACCGCAAACAAGTACATTATAATTACCTGTAATTTTAAACGCCTGAATTTGTGTAGCAGTCGAGCACACAGGGCGTGCTAAATAGCGTGAAGTGAGGGTACTACATAGACTCACAGACTTACAGCCTCATAAGTCACACCATAACGTTTTAATTCATATAATAAAAATCACTTGAGTGGCTGACATTTAGGCGGTTAAAGGTTCATGCGAAATTCAATAAAATGTTGAGTGAAAAATTTACTAAAACGTAGAACCTACTTATATATATTTTCTAGTAAAAAGTTCTCATTCAATGTTAAAAAGCAAATAAGAAAATCCGTCACTTGACATAAATAGGCTCTTTGTTTGTCATCCATTCATATTTGTTTATTTATGTAAAATATTCGGAAAGATATTTATTAATTACAATGTCTTTTTTAACAAATAAATTGTTCAAATTCAAGAACATTTATCCAAATGTAAGTACCTATTGTTGAATATGTGATTCCTCAAAGATACCGTAATGGCAATACTTTGTAAGTCCGACTTTAATTCGATCAAGAGCTTGAATGTTGAATGGTAATAGTGCTCGACTTTATCCCAAGTTCTATGCATGAAATGTCAAAGGAAGCTAATTTCGAATACACGACGTCCAGAATAATCTGTTTAACTTTTATATTGGGTCCCATTCTGTACTTATATTAAGTAATCTTTTTTATTGGAGCTTGCTTATTGTTTTTGAGTATCTCTGAATTTTGTTGGAAATGTAGGTAATATTCTTATTGAAATCATTCATAATTTTAACCCATAAACGTCCCACTGCTGCACGGGTCCCTCCAAAGAACTTGGAGGGAATTTAGCCTATTATTACACGCTGGTCAGACGGGTATTCTTATTCATTAATTATCAACTGAAATTTAACTAAGGTACCTAATATTCAATAACATTTTTGGTTGACGTGTACACTACAACACAGAGCATGGACGGAAATCATTCGATATTTTTTATAGGACAATATAAAACAATTATGTCGCATTCCACTAGCTAGATTTATGAGCCGTTCAATTAACAGCCTAGCCCTTTTACTACCTTAACGGCGCCGTTTAGATGCGGCGCCTGAATGGTATTAGCCAGTCAATCAAACAGCTAGACAGTTGTCTAGCTGTTTGATTGACTTGAATCGACAACGTATAACTACTTGCCTAGCCTAGTCATTTAAATTTAGTGCCGCTAGTTGGCTGCGACATGTATACCACTTGTCTATGGATTGTATAGATTCTATCGTTTAATACACCAAATGTAACGCGAAATTTTTCAAGGTAATTTTACTTAGGATCAATGGTTGAACGAAAAATGTTAGTTTAGGTTAGATTAGAATAGTGACTCAATGTTTTTCTTTGCTTAATATTTCATAAGTCTTTTTCTTATTAAATATCGCTTCCTTCAGTGAAAATGTTTTATATTTTATCAATACAATTCAACCCCTAACAAATATAAAACAAAAACTTTTATGTCAAACAGATTTTCCTTCTAGAACTTTTTTACAGGTTATATGTGCCAGAAAGTTTTTTACCACACCGAAATTGATTTCCCATGAGCTCGTGGTACACAGAGACTCTCGTCAAAATAACGCCGACATGCCCTTCCAGTTTACTGAAGCCAATATGATGGTAAGTTTTTCTTTGTTTTCAATTATTAGGGACTTGTCACAAAAAACGAGTTCCCGCGTTCATATATCTCGTTTGCTGTGTTGTATTACGTTACAAAGACATGCCTACACGGGAGGCGTTCTGACCACGTCGGTCAACAAGTACAACATCACAAGGAACGCAGTACCTACGCGAACGTAGAGTGCATGTACGCGTGCACGCGTTCTGTGTTACAGATCCCTTAGTAATAAAAACTTTAATTAAACTTAATATTTGGACGTACTGTAGAATAATATTCATTTAATTCGAATCTCAACGATTAGTGTTTTAGTTACATAAAATAAAATAAATAATCGTTCAGGTAATGAATTTAATATATAATTAATATATTTAGATGACTATATTAGTGTTATTTTACCGTAACGTTAATGCCGTAGCTATTCGGGCGTCACCACTAAATTAATTATTATAATTGTTGCCTATATTCTATTACAAAATAGTGACAAACACATAATTTTCATCTAACAATGGTTATAACTGTTTAGTAGGTATAGTGTATTATTATTTCAAATTTAATACAAAACAACAGTTATTATTTGTGCATTATTCACTAACAGATATTATCACTGCATAATTATAATAATATATCATTAATGTGGACTGTAGTACGTACTGAATTTACAATTAGCCACTAAATTCAGACAGCCCGTTTGTTATCATATTTATCATCACGTTTACACTTAATAATAAATACAATTAATAATTAAAAATAAGATTTTATTAATATAAAGTCAGATTGAAATCATGAACTACATAATTGAATCATAATGAACTGCTTGATGTAACGGTGTTGCCATTGAAATGTCATGTTATTTAACGATGAGTGGCAATTTGTAAAATTGAGTCGCCATATATATGAAGATACTCGAACCTACCGACGCGTTTGTCGTACCAATTATTTTAATTACGTTGAGTTTGTGCGAAAATGTTCTCGTTTGTTGATTGAAATATATGGATACAGTTATTGAATTTACTTTTGGATATGTGTAATTTTATTTATCACTTTTTGTCACGGTAATAATATAAGGTAATATATCACGAGTTTTGTAATACGGATGAATTTACGCGAACAGGAATATGTTAAATGGTAATTTGCGCTTTTATACGCTGTATATTTATTTGTAGATATCAGTTCAAATACATAGCTGTTATAATTTGTGAGGACTGGCATTTTAAGTAGTGTATTGACATATCTACCGCGTTTGCAAAATTTCATTTTCTAATGCATTAATAACAAAAAAAAAACAATATTAATATGTATTTCCTTTTTAGAAAATCAGAATAATTTTGGAGATAGATACACAGACTAAAGGTGTTAGGGTTCTCACAATATGATCCAATACATTTTACCAGAAGGCATATTTATTATTTATATAAAACTAAAGTTATACGAATTAAAATCAAAATTAAATGTCAAAGCGATGGTGACTGAATGGATAAGTAACCCGCGTGTAAATCATGGAATCCGAGTTCGATTCCGACTGACAGTAGGTACCATCGTGGAATTCACTTTGTGGAATTTATATGTGCTAGTCAAGTGACTTCTGCTATCGGTCAAGGAAAACATCTTTAGGAATCCTACATATCCTAGAAGTCGTTCTATGGGTATGTCTGATCCACTAACCCGCATTAGGCCAGCATGTGTGGATTATGGCCCAAACCAGAGGGTTTGAAAGCTGAGAGCAGCTTTCTTTAAGGAAAGGAGCGAAAGACATTAATAGAATAGAATAGAATAGAATATTTTATTTGCTTACATGCTACACATGGTTACATGTGAAGATCTTAAACTAGGTTATGTTCTACATGTTTAGCCATCACTATGACATGCAAATATTGTTTTAAAAGCTATTTATTTATATAAAATTATATTAATTATTAAATTATTATTATACTATTTTATTAATATTATATTATTTATTACTATTAATTATTTATTAAGATATTCATTAAGATATGTCATATTAAATGGGTTGCTCATGAAAATAAAATGTCATAGTCAAATGAATGCAAAGTGAAGGCTTGAAACCTCAGCTTGAAACATACTAATTGGATGTTATTGTATTCGAGCCTGAAACGTAAGATGATGTTAAAACAATGTGAATGAAATGTATGTTCCTGCAGACAAGATATACATCTAGAATTTCTTCTAGGGTATGTGGGTTTCCTCACGATGTTTTCCTTCACCGTTAGCAGATGGTAAATCACATGACTAGTACATATAAATTCCACAAAATGAAATCCACATTGGTACTGCTGGTCGGAATCGAACTCGGATCGCGTGTTTAGCACGCCGGTCTCTTATCCATTCAGCCACCATAGCATTGAAGTAACTGTAAACGAAGCATAAATTCATTGGTATTCCATATTCTACATATATTTAGGAGCCTTAGTATCTTCGTAATAAGCGGTTCCCTTAGCGCGAATAGCGAACTATCCAAAGTTATGTTGAAACGAGCTAAGTTTGGATAGTCTATTAAACGGTGCCGAGTTCACAGAGGCAGGGCTTACTAGTTGAGGTGAAAGCTCCAGCAGCTGTCCCGTTTATTTCATAGCTGGGAAGTTCTTGTCGAGATACAGACTAAGATGTCTTCTTTGATATACAAAAATTAGGCGTCACCACCCTAAATGCACAGTCGCCAATACTGTCAAATTATTATTATTTTTTCTATATAGTTTTTGTAGAATCAGTCTTATGTAATACGCTTTACAATTGCTTTTAAAAAAACATTACTTAAAAAGCTACCTATAAAACTTTTTGACATTCACAACTCACAACAGTGAAGCTATAGTGTGACAATTGAACACATGCCTTGATTGAAAGTATGCGTCTTGGGTTTTTTAAAGTCAATGGATGTCTTATATTTTTATATTGAAACAAAAAAACACTAGGTAAAAAGATGTTAAAAATAAGTTAAGCAAATACGAGCTACAAGAAAAAATGGATGTCTTATATTTTTATATTGAAACAAAAAAACACTAGGTAAAAAGATGTTAAAAATAAGTTAAGCAAATACGAGCTACAAGAAAAACAGCTGATGTTTCCTTAAAATTCATTGCATTCTGTTGCGTTTTCATCTGGCAGGGCAGCGATCAGAAAAAATACTACTTATTTTAATATTTTTCACTTACATTCTCAATATATAAATATAAATTTATCATTGGCATAAAACAATAACATACTAAACTACAATAACAATAAAAAAACTAAGAACTAGAACAACTCTAAAATACAAGAAATATAAAACAGAAGCAGTATTTATTTTATTTTCTATTCCTATCCTCGCTTTAGGTGTCATAAAAATACTCCACATTTCGCTGTCTTCTTGAAACGTGTTCATAACACTAGCAACATGGCTACGTTTGCAATGCATTTTTCGTGCCAAAACAATCAAATAACATAAACAAAAGTACTTTGAGTTTATTTTTAAATTAGTTCCATTTAAATAAGGAGGTACTAAGTTTAGCACACCCAAAGATATTGTTACTAACTAGGTTAATTTCCAAACTCCAGATTGGTACTGAGAATTTCATGATCCTACGTACAAGTAAGTATTCCCTGAAAGACCTTACTAATATTTATTAATGCAAAAGACAGGCTGGATGGATGTATCGATGTTTGTTCGTAACTCAATTATATTACAGTCTGACACGGATGGAAGCTAGTACCTTTATATATCTGTCTGGTTTTCCGTTATAAAATCGTACTCGCCTATCGCTTCCCATGGGTGCCGTAGACGCCGATTATGTAAGCACCAGGATGAACATCAGCATCCCTATACTAATAATAACGTATTAAGCCGAACTCATTTTTATTATCATTATCATTCGTCAACTGAAATTGGCATTGTGATACAAGAGTTTTTTATGTATCAAATCTTTTAAAGTTTTGCTATTTGTACACATATTAAATTATTATGCAACGGGTCTACGTGACGTATTATTAATATATTTATAGAATATGAAATATCTTATTTATTTGCCCGACGTTTCGATCGATTTACACCGACTGTGGTCACGGGCTGACTGGAGCGCCGCGGCGACCGAGCCTCGTCTTTGATGCGTGCGGGTTTCTGCTACTACCTCATTTTGGTCATTTAAATTTATAGTTCTAGAACTGTCGGTACTTGACACACTGATGACGTGACTAACGACCAGTTAGCCCGTCAAAGTAGTTAGACCTGAGATTAGCGCGTTCAAACAAACAAAAAAAAACTAGTCAGCTTTATAATATTTGTATAGATTATAATAATATTAAAATAGATTAGTATAGATACAGTTAGAAATATGAAACCAATAATAGATCTCAACTAGTATTTATACAATTGTACACAATTTACTAAATTACAAAGAAAAGAAACGTTTTAATCTTCACAGAGAATTGCTGCCCTGATTCTGAACTATCCAAAAGGTGCAGAAAGGTCTGCCGCTGGTGCTATCCTTGATATCGTTCAGAGACAAATTGGATGGGTGCCAATATCTGCGATGCATAAAGTCGCTGAACTATTAAGTATGCCCAGAATGAGAGTATACGAAATTTGTACATTTTATTCCATGTTTAAAAGGTAACCAACTGCTACTGCAGAAATTTGAAATTGTTTTGACATCATCAATTTTAAGTCTTTTGTTCTCAACGAGACACACTGAATCCTGTCACACTGTGATGGTTGAGAAAAAAACCCATCGAGTAACAGTAGTGTGAGTAGTGTGACTCGATGCGAATTTTTATTCTCATCGAGTAACATATCGGTACGAAGTTAGTATTTTGTAGTGATGAATGACCATTAATGTCCCTTCAGTAGCAGTGTAACTGCCGTACTCAGACACGTTACTTAACTTTAAAGTTTATTTAGTAAAAACGTGTAATACTTAAGTCTACACGCCTAAAGACGATTATTCAATGAAAAAATTGTTTCTCCTAATTGACGTCTCTGAGTGCGGCCGTTAGGTAACTAATCCAAGAGAAATATGAAAATTTTAATCATACACTAATAATATTAAATATTATGTTACTGGGTTGCCAACCTTGATACTGTGTCCTGTTTTAGTTAGTTTCATTATTCACGCATCAAACGTATTTCTAGTAATTTAATCATAAATCATTTATACCATCGTGTGTGACAAATGCATAGCGAGTTAAATATTTATATTTATTGATTTAACTCTCTACCATCGCACCGCTCGCCATCGGCAGGGAGTTCATCCCCACACCTTGAAACCGAAATGGTCTCGTACCGCGCGGTTCCAGAAGAATTTCCTCCCAAGAACTATCAGGTTGTGGAATGAACTCCCTGACGAGGTTTTCCCAAGGGACTACAGTATGGGGTTCTTCAAAAAAGGAGTGAATAGGTTTCTTAAGGGTCGGCAACGCGCTCTGATGCCCCTGGTGTTGCAGGCGCCCATAGGCTACGGTAACCGCTTACCATCAGGCGGACCGTACGTCTGTTTGCCACCGTCGTGGTATAAAAAAAAAAAAAAAAAAATTAAAACGGAATTCACGCGATTAGATTTAGGTATTTACATACCTTATATGGTGCTTAACGTTTCGACCAGGTTACACCGGCCGTGGTCACATGCTGACTGGTGAGACGATGTCATTACTCCGTCGATGAGGTAGATTCACTTAAATCTACCCTCACATTATTGTTGATGAATAGGGACACTGTGAGTGTAGTATGTGATAGTGCGTGGATAATCGCGTGAATTCCCGTTTTAAATCAATAAATATTATCATGCAACGCGAAAGTTTAAAGTAGATATGAGTTAAATATTTAAGGACTAAATTATATGACTGGCCTGTTGGTCTTGTAGTTAGTGACCCTGACTGCTAAGCCGGTGGTCGTGGGTTTGATCTCTACCCAGGACAAATCTATGTGTGATGAGCATATTGTTTGTTCTGTCTGGGTGTAATTTGTCTATAATATGTATGTATTTACAAAAACAAAAATGTATAAGTAGTTTATCAGTTGTTTTGTACCCATAACACAAGCAAATATAATTGCTTAATTTGGGACTAGATAGCGCTGTGTGAATGTGGTGAAATATAATTATTATAGTATTAAATTAAGATAAAGATTAATAAGAAAAGATTAAAGAGAAAAATATTATAAAAATATTTATAATTATTATGAATGGTTTGGAATGTCTCTTATTATTACAGATTTATAACACTTATTTTTGCAGACGTTTTCGAGGCAAGTTCAATGTAAAGGTTTGTGTGACTACTCCATGCATGTTGAGAGGAGCCGACATAATACTTCAAGCAGTTGAAGAGGCCACTTGCTGCACTGTGGGCAACCTGTCCGAGGACTCCATGTTTGGAGTTGACACCGTGCAGTGTCAGGGAGCCTGTGTTAATGCTCCGATGTTTGTAGTTGACGATGACTATTTCGTTAGTATCATACATAATGCTTTCAATATAATTAAGGTGAAGGGTAAGGCAAAAACACTAATACGAAGTGTTTTTAGTCACGTTTTCTAGCGTAATTGTGGAATGTGGAGTTTTGAAAATAACACTTTGTAAAACATATCTTGAAGAAGTGCTTGTGGCCTCAATATGCTTGCTATTTGTTTTAATTAGCATTCAGGGTTAATTTCAAAAATCCAGTAGTAAAAAAAAAACAGTTTTAAAAGTGCAGTTACCTTTTTTTATAAGAAATAAATGTTAGATGTTGCAATCAAACTCGATTTGGAATTGATATCGAAATAGCTCGCTATTTCGATATCAATTCAAATCCAAATCGATTTATTCGAAAATTTTAATGTGATTGATGTTATTTTCAAATACTTTTCAGCATGAAATCAACCAATCTATGTAGTAATTGCGATAAAGGTAGGCATCCACATTTCGTGTCGTAAGTAACGGACGCATCGTATCAAACGCATTTCTTCCATGCTTCCATTGTATCGGCAGCGATCAAATTTGCTGATGTAATTATAAACAATCGGATTGCCTTAGCCCTTGGAGCTTCGGCGGTGGCGGTTGCAGATTCGTGCGATTCGTACGCACTTGTATGACTTCTACAAATAATACTACGATCCATTTGATACGATGCGGTAATGTGGACGTCTACCTATAGTCGAAGTCATTATATATTATGTACAAAATTTTATGAGAATTAAGCTAGACACTATTATGACCCTAAGCCATACTTTTCAGGAAGACGTGAATGTGTGTGATGTATACAATATTATACAATGCTTAAAACTTGGAGGTATACCACCACCGGGTCCTCAGTAAGTGCTTTTTTGGTGAATTTAAAATTTAAATTATTCTGTTAGAAGATATTTAGTTCTCAAAAAATAAATATAGTACATTTAACTCTCTATTCTGTTTGGACTGGCCTGTTGTTCTAGTGGTTAGGGACCTTCACTGCTAAGCCAGAGGTCGTGGGTTTGATTCCCATCCAGGACAAACCTCCGGCGTAGCAGTCAGGGTCACTAACCACCACGCCAACAGGCCACTCAAATAAATGTTATATAACCTTACTCGATAAATGGGCTATCCAACACCAAAAGATTATTTCTAATCGGACGAATAGTTTTTGAGATCCTAGCGTTTAACCAAACAAACTGACTCTTCAGCTTCATAATATTAGTATAGATTTTATGGACCTGAGTTTTGTCGACTATAGTTGACATCGGCGCAGGGAATTGCGCTTGACGAGTATAGCCGACCGTTGATATAATGATGTCAGAATGAACAATAGTAAATATGTGTTTCAGAAGCGGAAGATTTGCCGCAGAACCGTATTGTGGACAACGGACTTTGCTGGAAATGCCACCTCCCCCAGGATACGGTTTACAACCTAGTTTGAGAGTTGGAGACAAAAAATAAGAAATTGTAACTGTAGTAATACTTTAATTTGAGTTTGGAATTATGATACTGTTGATAAAAGCTCTCAATCACTATTAAAATATTTGACTGATGCTTGATTACTGATGAATGACAATTGTAACAGCTGAATGTGGTGAACATCAGATAAATTTGATTTTTTTTTCTATTTGGGAAATATTACTGTTTACATCATTGCCGCCATTTGAAATGTATTTGACTTAAAATTACATAACTGTCTACATGCTACGAAGTTAGTCTTATTGGATAATTATATTGAAATGAAATAATAAATGTTTTTAATTATAAATGCATACTATCCGTGTAGGGCGTGTAGTGACGGATTAAGAATACATAATGTCACTAACCAGTCTCCACCCGTGGGTGTTGTAAAAGGCGACTAAGGGAGTCATGACCTTAAGTAGACAAGAGCACTGCGAGAAAAGGTAAATTCGAAACAAACCCTATATACCATCCCGTCTGGCCGGCGTGGTACAGTACCAAAGCTAAAATCCCTCCACATTCTTTGAAGGTCCGTACCCAGCAGTGGGACGCTTACGGGTTGAAATCATGATGATGAACTGTTTATGATGATCAAAAAACAGAGAATATTTAAAAAACAATACCAACAACATAAATATATAGCGTTGTTAATTTCAATTTTAAATGTTTTGTGCACATTTTAATATCCTGTCACAAAAACGACAGTATATTCCAATTTTCCAGTGGAGGCGCCCGAGACGCGGCAGACGACGAACGAATGTATAATTAGTTTAGAAAGTCGCTGAAATTACCCGAAGAACAATCGCTATGACAAACATTACAGGGGTATTATTACTCTTTTGTACCCATTAAAACGTGGCTCATCAATTGTGAAACTCGTAAAGCGCTACAAACATTATTGCTTTATTAGACTCGGTAATTGTTACAGTGATTGTAATCAATGTTATAATTACAAGTTGTCGGACAGAGCTTAGATCAAGTGAGGTCAAGAACAGTAAATCTTCAGGCGCGCTGCGATCCGATCGCCTCCCAGGAGATTGCCCAGCTCCGTAATTAAGTAGTTGCCTGCAATCACAGCCAATATAATCCCCGCCGCAAACTTTAATTACAGGTGAAAACTATCTGTTGCGAAGAACAATAGGTAGCATTCGCGGAGTGTTCACACCCGCCTTTGTTTTAGAATTGCTAAGGTTGAAGTGGTAAATAATTGTAACTTTGTTTTAACAATTGCTTTCTGTTGGTCTACGTATGTAGCAAGTTTGTAAAAAGATTGTGCTAATCTTGTTAATTGTTGTCTGTTCTTTTATTAATTGAGATAATTTGAGCTGCATTTTTGTACTAGTTACTTTTGTTGGCAATAACCATATGGGCGCTTGTCGCTATAAAATTGTTCTTTTATAGAGCAAATAACAAAGTTCCGTGCCAAATGTAATAAAACAGTGCATTTTCTAGCTCTGGTTTTCATAATTTGTAACACGATACAAATAGTTCCTTTTAAAATTCGGTGATTATACCTAATGATTACCTTTTTCTGTCTGGACAGAACTTATTGAAACATCACGCAGTATACCATTTTGAAAATATTTTGATTTCTCATTTGTGGATCAATACATTTCTTGTCACTGGAATTTTAAATGTGAGTCGATTTTGATGCAAGTTTAATGTTTGATAGCTAACATGATTCTGATGTTTCTTAGACATGTTCTATCAAAATTGGAGTTGCCGTTTCAAGGTCAGGTTTTGCTTTTATTTATTTTTCATCAAAAAGGGCCGTCCGTCATCATATTATAACATAAAATGTTTAACCAAAACAAAATACGCTGATTTACAAATTAAATACTTCATGAATGTTCTTACCTAAATTACATGAAAGGTTTTTATCAAATTGTCAAACAGTTACGCCTACATCGTGTTACCGAGGTAGGTACAGGTGTATCTTAATTGACCTGAAATGAGTCAGTGGTTTATAAACAAAGTCATATTTACTCAATTTAAAATTCTACAGGGAAATGCGTGTTCGGGACGGGACTCGTTATTCGCCATAATTGGATTTCCATGTTAAATGATTTTCACCAGAGTTTTTTGTTAAAGTGTTGAAATGGATTAGAATTTTCTTTGGGAAAATTGCCGTGAAAATTACATGCATAAAGTTGTCGAGATTAATGTGTAAAGCTCTCTTCACACATGTTCGGATCAGGGCCCTTTAGGTTTTCGTCAACAAAAATAATCAAGGCTTGTACGCGTGTAAACGAGTTCATACACACTCTATGTAATTAATGTTTGCCCGTACTTAACTCAAAAAAGGATTAAGCTCACCCCCGGAACTCTTAAGCATCTAATTCAGATATAAATTTTATGGACCGACTTAAAAATGAAAAGTTTGTTATTTTTATAAAATTGCTAAGCGGATGAATAAACATTCCTCATACTAAATGATTTGAAATTGAAAAAACAGCTCTAACTATAATAAATTGTTTACATTTTAGTAGATAGTACATTTTCCTGTTTGCTAGGTATAATGATACGAGTTTTCATTTACTAGAGGAAGTTCAATACCTTCCTAGCCTATCATTACAATATTGGCCAAAAGAGTTGGTACTATAATTTGATAATCATAGCAATTGATAGTTAAGAACTCGCATAAACTGGAGCTGTGAAGAAGAAGCCTAAGCCCCAGCAGTGTAGTAAGGCCCAGCAGTGTGTGGATGTGGACGGAAAATGATGATGATGAATTTGAAAGTACAAATTGCAAGTCAAACCGTAACAGGCAACCAGGTGGTTGGATTCTGATAATTTACACACATCGATAGCAGACCGATTGACGAATCACAGGCCGGCAATATGGCGAGATTGACTTAGTAAAGCCAATCACAACTTTCGAATGAGACCTTCGGCTTACGATTGTGTTAGGAGCCTTGGCCCCTTGTTATTAACTATAATGATTTAAATAGATGTCAAAATGGTGAGATTTTATGTAATAGGTACTAAAAACGCTTGCACGGTGTTGGCAAATAAAATGTCCTAATATTTGAAGAAAGCATCGCGATAATGTTGTAATAACGTTGTGGCCGAGTTGTTATTGCTTTAGGAAACTATACCGCTGGCCGTCACGTATAATATCTTTGAAACTTGTATTCGCAATGCTTAAACAAAATTTAGACTGGACATTTATCTGTTAACTCGGGGGCAGTTGTAGTTTAAGCCTTGTTACTAGTTTATTTTATTATAATTATTACTTCTACGGCTCTCTTATGTCCTTCCATAGTTGGAAAAAGTTATTTTCTTAATATTTAGTTTGTGGCTAATTTGGAATACGACTTTCGAATTAAGTTAACTTAACCACTATGAATGTTTTGAAAAAATTAGTAAAAAAACGAAATATAAATAAATTTTTATTGCGTTATATTTACTCAAGGGTAACTTATTGTAAATAACGGTCTTTTGTCAACGTACCTTCACTTCATATGATTACTTAGTCATTTTCCGCTTATTGTACGCTTACTTGCTGCGCTAGCTTGCGTGCAAACAAACGCTCTATCCACGGAACTGTATTGTTACATTAAATATTATAGATGTACCTAAGAGGTTCATATAGCTGAAATGTTAACCCGCGTGGAAAGACACGCTGTCAAAAGCAGCGCTATTGGACAATTACCAAATAGCTAGTACAGTAAATACGATTAAGTATAACAGTCCATGCAGAGACTCCTCACCATGACCACCCTTCTATGTCCACAGTCAAGTGAGTCAAGACGTAATTAAAACTGTAGTTTGATTAGTGTTGTTGAGGTGTTAGAACTGAAAATAAAAAGAGTAATGTAAGCCCGCACGTGCCGAACGCACTCGTAAGCGTCGCTTAGCGGCTGCTTCAATAATGATACAAGATTAATTTATTGCTTAACTGTGTACGTAAATAAGATTTCAACAGTTGAATTTATTTCAGTTAATAATAATAATATTAAATCTTAATTTAAAATAAATATTTTTTTATGTTTATAAATAATAGGTACAGTCAGCGTCAAAATTATCTAAATTTTCAGAGTAGTCAAAATGATGTAAGAGATTTAATTTTAAGTTCACATTCAAGGTAATGCAAATATTCTATGCTTACAGAGTGGACAAAACATTTAGGCGAGCAGTTTCCAATATAATATGTTGTCAGAGTGTTCATATTTATATTCGCAAACAGGTCGTTCAAAAGTATCTGTGAATATAGATAAAACTATATAATTGTGGTCCAAACCGATTGAAATAGCAAATAATAAAATTTAAAGAATCACCACATCGTACTGGATGTTTCATACATTATCAAATTATTAAGTATAGCGTGACTCCGCATGCAGGCTGTGGCGACTCGTCGCCAAGCCAACAGTCTGTCTGACCCGCCCGCTATAAATGTTTCACATGAAAAACAAAACGTTTTAAACGTAAATTAAAAACCAAAAGACTAAAAAATATGAGAAGGTTATTGCCCATGATTAAATAAACATCTAAATCCAAACATTAATACACAATGACAGCAATAGAATATTCGCATGAAGCGAGTTTAATGGAGGTTTAAAGTATGTTTAAGAATGTCACAGCTTTTACTGCAGTCTTTAAATATTTATAAAAGTCGTTTCAAAGCAAACTTTAGTACCATTTAGAGACCGATCACGGTTCACGACATCCGTACTACACTTTCGACTGTTATTTTACAAGACAACTGAGTTCAAGTGTTATTTGCCTCTGTGCTCGGAAATATTCACTTTTATATAATAGCTACCAGGTTGGCGTTGATGTTTCAGTATAATACTATTGTGAGCTTAGATTTCATCCTGTGAAGTATAAATTGCTTTTTTATTTCTTATGGTAGCAGACAAGTTAGCAGTTTGCTTGATGGTTAATAATGGTAACCGCCGCCAATGGACATTGCAATGTCGGAGAGACCTGGCCTATCTTAAATGAAATTGTCAAGAAATAGAATTGCTTAACACAAGATTTTATGCCTTTTATACCCACGCTAAATTTCCCGTGGTAAAAGGTCACGTGTAATAGAAGACCAATTTATTGCTATTAACTGGACACATTGACACTATTTCAGACTCACAGTGAGATTTCAGATAGTGCGAATTTCATTACAAAAAACGCAATATCGTTTTTCCCTGTTTTCTAGTGGTCCTATTATTTTGTCCTATTGATGGAACTACCAGGAAGAACTGTTTCTCGTAGACCCATAATTAATTGAGGCTGTGGAAATTTTCATCCTGTATAAATTTTCTGCGTTTTTTCGAGTGTGATCTAAATATTTTTATTTTATTATAATTTTTGGTTGTGATAGGAATCGATCCCAACCCGGGCATTGAATCCGAGACCTCTGACGGAGCAGACAGTTACACTCCAGCCACGCTACCTAGTAGTAGGTAGTCGCGGTGTCACACTATGGTGATAGTATTATCAAAGCTAAAATTCTCAAATAGGTCCAAATGTGGGCAACTAAACTAATTATAGGCAATATATAAATAACTCCACAAGAAAACCTTAGAACTGTTAACTATACTCAAAGGATAATATTATGTAGCAAAACCAAGGGCTATTTGAGAAATTGTCGTTCCTTTGTCATCAGCCAAGAATATTGATTACAGATTGAGTCCTTTGTTTATGTATTAAGAAGCAGTAATTAGGATGTATTGGCTTCATTATCTACTCGAAGGCAAAGTTTATTATTACAATGTTCTTAGTATATGAGGAATAATGGGAAATTATAGTTACTATGAAAATGAGGAAAATGTTTATGAACGTTGTTCTAAACTGTATAAATTTGCAGAATTAAGGGCTAGACATAATAAAATTATAGCGCAATTCAGAGAATACTTCCTTCGTCGGCTCAACTTGCCCGGAAAGATAAGGACTTACCATTTTGTTATATTTCCAAGACTGACCCCAACACTAAGGGTACACGGGTAGCTTGAGTAGTTAATCGTGGGACGAGTTACAGGGAGCTTTCGACCAATCATTGTTACTGATAGGACAAGCTTAGGCAGTTAACATTACAAGCTTAGTTGCAATATTACAAGTAGAATATAGTACAGATGACGGTTTTTGCGTTCGAAAAAATTTAGTCTATTTTTTTTTCATTGGCCCATCGAAATCTAGAAATGTAAGGTTGGTTACCTTACATTTAATTATTTACAAATTCGAACCGAGTCTTCGTCGGAGCATCCGTCGAAGACTGAAGGCTCATTACTATTCTAATTTCTTGTGCAATGCACGCTCTTCTGGACATTTAAATCAATACTATAAGTTTATAAGATCAGTTGTGTTTTATTTAGAGGGTCCCACGCCCTTCCCCATATATAGCCAGATCTACCTACTACCATATTCTTGCCTAGCGCCCACTGGTGGGGACAGTGGAGACGCTAGACACCTAGATAGTAATAGTATACAATCTTATCTTTAGATAGGCTTGGTTTAAATCTACGGACCAATTTCAAGGACTACGACAATAACATTTGAGATAATACCAATCTGACCTAAGAATCCAAAGATTTAATATAAATCTGATTAGCTGTTATTATATAACTTCTAACATACACAGAAGTTTGTGTATAATATCAGTATAAAATACACGTGCACAAGTTTTCCTTCTATTAACCTCCTACTTTCTTCTGTATAAGTTCGCTGACTGTTTCTAAACATTTAGCATTCCTTGGGGTACGTGTAGTTGTGTACGTATCTCAAAGTTTTGAATCTACTGCAGTTGTTATTACTGGTATATCTTGGAACTTATACTTCTGTAATCGTAGTTAAAATGAGTGTTAGGATAGGTAGCGAAATTGTAAAAACTTATGCATTATATTTTACTGTATAATTATGTCTGTTGTGCACAAAAAAAGCTGTGTGCATTGATATCTTGGAAATTACTAATACCATAGAATGGCTCAAATGAGCCTCGTTCGTCCCACTAAAAATTGTCTCACACAATAAAATCCTCCAGCGTCCCGCTTTGTATGCCCCGTTCGTATCAAAATAAGTATTACATTATTTATCCCAGTCTGTCCCAATTTATAGTAGGCCTACTACGTCTCACACTTTTTAAAGGTTGAAAATATACAAAATATATTAGTCCTTTATCACGAAATATAAAGTTATTTTTATTTTTAAATACTAACTATATTAAAAGACTTCGGAATTTGGGTAGAACAAGGAATTTAATATTCAAGGAACATAACATAACATAGCATCACGCCTTTTTCCCCGAAAGGGTAGGCAGAGGTGTTTCACACCCACATTTCACCAGCTATATTTGGTCCCATGAAATAGGGGGCGAGCCTATTGTCATCAACCGGGAACATTTGTTTACCAATTCCGGGAAAATCTCAATACTGGAATTTCATGTTAGAAACGCCCAATACTATTTTCACCCGAGTGGTCCCGGGAATTGAACCCGGGACCTCTTGTACAGCAGTCGTATACACTTCCCGCTGCACCACCGAGGCAGAGTATTCAAGGAAAGAAGTGGGAATTTTTTGATATTTGGGACAACATAATATATTGGGACAAACGAGGTTTGAATCTTTGTGAATAGAAAAGTAAAATAGCACCCAATTTCTGCTTTTCTCTCTTGCTATCTCTGTAGACAAACAGTAGAGAATCACTAAAGATGTCCCGTTTTCGGATTTAAGAAAGAAAGAAAAAAAAGAAAGAAAGAAAATACATTTATTTACCACAATTGTGACACAAGTTGGAGAACAAAAGTAGAAAATTAAGTAGCTAATATAAAGAAAAAAATAGTTCCTACGACGAAAAAAGGAAAAATTATAAAAATAAAAAAAAAATAAAAAATTACCAGTTGCACCTACTGCATGTCACACCTGTGACAAAAGAGAAACGGCCTTTGACCTGTGACTTAAGAGGGATCCTCTTTTGTCCAGTTTTCATTATAACTACTTAAACCGATGCGATAGTAGTTAGATTGGTTTCGCAGCGGTGTGCTTACAAATGCTAATAAAAGCGGACCCTAAAGTTGAAAACTACTAATATCAAGTTATCCATTATTTCAAATCTTAAATACAATTCTATTAAATCAGATAAAGTTCTCGATCTTTCGGCTTTGCTTGTGGTTTTAAGTACTTGAAATAATACTGAAAGTTTGACCCTTTGAGCTTTGATAGGTTAAAGGCCTTATACTTCTCAGTTGCTTTGCTAAGTTTCTTGATAACGCTGACCCGAAAATAGCGGGTGTTTATTTCAAAGTTTGTGGATATAATAATCTGTTGAAACATTTTATTAGGCTGTAATAATGTTTGGAGTACGTCTGTCTTAAATGATTAGAAATATTTTGGTTTTATTAATATGTGTTGTACAATACCTGATAATAGTTATACCTATAATATTGTTAGATCAATATATTATTGTCTGCTAATATTTAGTTTGCTGTTTAACATAAAAGTTATTTAGTCAAATATAGAAAACTAGTATGTGAAAACTAGCCAAGTAAAATCTTGAGCTTCAATTTCTTGAGTTAATAATTTGACTAGTACCTAACTTGTCATTCATTTACATCTCGATTATTTTTCGGTGTAATCTACAACCACGCGTGCTCTTTATATTGAAGTTGTCTACCATTTACATTTATGTTTTTTGGTGGTATAATACTTACCTATAATACTATAGTCACCGTCACCGCCCCTCTGCTCACCGACCGTTTGCAATTTATACTAACTTAGTTTATCTGTAACATTTATAGCCGAAAATAGATAAGGGATTATTGTTTCTCTGCCCCAGATTGTTCTGATTTCTTTTATAAAAGTTTTATTTAGTAAATCCGGAACAATACAATAGATTCTTTCGAATGGCTGGGAAAACTACTATGTGTTCATTTTGTTTTAGTTTATGGGCATTAGAATAACCATGACGTTGCTTCTTAAATTACTAACATAAAGTTTGTTTCACTTTTTTTTTTAATCTTTATTTTTTAGGAGTTTTTAGCTTTTAAGCCATGCCAACTCTATCGTACCCTAAATTTTACTGACTACATAGCATAGCCTATCTAAAACTACATAACTATATTATGAATTAACTTATACACTATCTTATACATTATAATGGCCACATCAGAAAGAGGCCTACCTAAAATACACATTAAGGCACCAACATCCATCCCACATATGCTCAACATTCCAAACACACTCCACCAACAGAAGAACCATATTCTACTTAAAACATAAAAAGTAATCCGCTTAGGTACTTACCTAGTTATTTAATTGATAATAATTATATGAATATGTAGGTACGTATATGTATGTACAGAAATGTTTAGCACCATTGGTGGTTCTTAACGTTGAGATTCTTACATAAGCTATATAAAAATACAGGAACTTGTTTTTCGCTAAAACCACTTTAAGTTAACACCGTTTTAATACATATGCTAATCTTAAGTGCTTTTTTATTACCACGGTTTCACTTCTTTTATATTTATTACAGATTTAACCCACAAGTTGTTAATAAACATCAAGGGAGGAAAACGAATCTCATAAAAGGGCTGTATCATTATTTACATAAACGCTATAAAACCGAACAAAGAAAATTTATGCGGCAAACTTTTGGGCAATATCCGTTTTCTGTGACACGTTTTTTCGAGGGCCGTTGTTCATCGTTAATCTTGGAAACAAAAACAGCAAGTTTGGTCGCGGCGCGTCTGCTACCCATAATTTACGTGAAACAAGTGCGCGCGACATGCGGTGTTGTACCAACCTCGTAACTACATACCTATATACCAAGCTGCCGACAAAAATTACCTACCGAATACTTAATAAATCTAATTGATATTTTATTTATTATTTGAATTTTTCTTTTGTTTTATTATATATTGTTTAATTTAATTTATATTTTATTATTTAATTTAATTTTATATTTATTGTATAATTTAATTTTGAATTTTGTTTATTATAATGTATTTTTGTATTTTATTTAACTCCATATATAGTTATTTCATTCATTTCATTCATTTATTTCAGAGTAAATCCATATTTACTCTGAAATAAATGAATTATTATTATTATTATTAATAGTTGCTTTGCCAGGTCATGTTTCGTAGCCAATAATATGTGAACTAACTGCTATTAGTTGGCAAAGTTCCGCCTACCTACCTACCTAAAACCTTAACGACACGAGTTTGGTTTGTGAAAAAAACAAGCAGTTTTGTTTTCATTCAATTTCATTTTATAATGTCTGCAATGCTCTTTCAGATAACAAATTTTCTTTTTAACTTAGAATTTAAAGCATGTTTCTTGTAGATTAAAACAATATTTATGGTCAGTTTTAGGTCAAACTAAACAATAATAAACTTCGGTTATGGGTTCGCTCAACTGTATTGACCCATCAATCAAGACTATGAATATTATTTAACAGTTATAAAACCAATATTGTTTCAAAGAGAGGTAGGGCAAGGGAAAGGGATTTCTTAACCAGAAAACCCAGGAGTTAAATTAAGCAGCGTTTGGAACAATTTACACTATAAAAAAGACTGTCATAATATTATCCCGTTGTTTTAGAGTCGTAGTCGGCAAGGCACGGACTGTGAGCTGCATACGGCCCTCTCCGATACTTGTGCAGCCCGCGGTTGGTATAGCAAACAGTGTAAGTAGTCATTAACCCTTTACTTTGAAAATTATTTTGTACTAGCTGCGCCCGCGACTTCTTTCGCGTGGAGAACTTATCCCGCATTCATGGAGTTTTAATTTTTTTTTACGGAACCCTGATATTTTTTCAAAACCAAAGTTCTAAGTTACTCCTTGTGACATTAGCTATCCGCCAGTGAAAGTCCCGTCGAAATCGGTCCAGCCGTTCCAGAGATTATCCGGAACAAACAGACAAAAATTGAAAAAAATGTTATTTTGTTTTATGTACCGTATATACATTCATATGCATGTAGTAGAAAGCGGTTATTTTAATATTAAAAACAGACACTCCAATTTTATTTATTTGTATAGATGTATAGATTATGAAGTTAACTCATGGAGTTTTGACATGTCACACAAATATATCAAATTTATGTGAAAAATATTATGTGATACCATGATACCATGTGTGTTCTCTGTGGCCCTTGACCAGAAAATTATAACGACCACAGACTCTAACGGATTGTTGCTCTAGTGGTCACTGTTCCGAAAAATAGATTGTATGTTTTATAAGTAGTTACTTGGTTCACATACACCGAGCACTTTTTTAGTTCAATGTTATCATAATATATCTAACATCTAGCCATAATGAATAAACAAAAAAATAACAAGAATCGCAAAACAAACATTTTTTTTTTCTAGATGTCTGATTACTATGACCTTGAAAATATTTGAAAGACGATTAAAAGTGCAGCTTGAAAGCTTGTGCGGACTTTTCAAAAACAGACTCGAAAGCGCTTAAGGATGAATAGCATCATTTAAAAGAGTTCCAACAGGTAGGTTCTACTAGCTACACAAATAAGGCCACCTTGCTATAAAAAAATTACATCATAAAGTTACTTAATGGGTTTAACTTTTAAACATCTCAGCACCTGGCGTTAAAAATTTAGCCCACACATTTTTATTGAATCCGGAAACATTATTCGAAATGATCACGTAAAACATTACGTCTTTTTAACGTCTTTGTAGCTTTCATTTGCCTATAGCTTTTAAAGACCTTACCAGAAGAGTTTTCACTTTGAGCTGGTTACTTTTTTTAGGCATGGTGAATATTAAGATTATAGCACCTAGTATATAAGTTATGTTAGAATTATTAATAATAATATAATATTCTACCACATTCACACAGCGCCATCTAGTCCCAAAGTAAGCAATTATATTTGCTTGTGTTATGGGTACTAAACAACTGATATACTACTTAGATACATTTTTTTTTGTAAATACATACAATAATTGTTATAGATAAATTACACCCAGACACAGAACAAACCTTTATACTCATCACACAAAGATTTGTCCTTGGTGGGGATCGAACCCACGACCTCCGGCTTAGCAGTCAGGGTCACTAACCACTAGACCAACAGGCCAGTCGATATTAATTTATACTTTGTGACTTTGAAACTTGGCTAAATAATAATTTTACTCAACAATATTTATGGTTCGTTCTCAACCAAATATTTCGTACCGTAACTCTTCTTATTATTAAATAGTCTAGTCCAAATTAAAAAGAACGTACAAAGCCATGGATTAACCCCTATTTACAGCTTATCAGCAAATACACGCCGCACAATCTCATTTAATCTGTATTAATTAAGCGGATTAAGTAAATATAACCTAGATAATAAACAATTAATCTTGTGTATCATCACATGTGCGAAATCGAAAATCCCTAACTCACGGCTTCGTAAAGCCGATAAAGATGTAAGACCGTACTAAATCAGACGAAAGCTTACGGTGCAGTGTAATGATAACGTGAATATTTTGACCTTGGTTTTAGTTAAGACTCCATTTTTTTATTTTTTTATAATATTTTACCACATTCACACAGCGCCATCTAGTCCCACAGTAAGCAATTATATTTGCTTGTGTTATGGGTACTAAACAACTGATATACTACTTAAATACAGTTTTTTTTTGTAAATACATACATATTATAGATAAATTAAACCCAGACACAGAACAAATCTTTATACTCATCACACAAAGATTTGTCCTGGGTGGGGATCGAACCCACGACCTCCGGCTTAGCAGTCAGGGTCACTAACCACTAGACCAACAGGCCAGTCAATTCAGCCAATCAAAAAGTATTGATTTATATTAAAAAAGGATTTAACCAACTAACATTATAGACAGGCCTTACCAGACAGCGAAGCACACGGTGTAATCAGTATTTTAAACAACTACTTTATTTTTGGTGGCCTTGCAGGTGTTATTCCTATTTTAATAGGTGTTCTACACGGTTATAAACTTACGCACCAACAGAGTGACCTTGGTGGGAGCTTGATTGCCATGCGCGTAGTTTGTATGAAATTTGGTTTGCAACAGCCGGCTACACGGTTGGAATCCACTAAGGGAACCGTGGACACTGTGGAAGGCAAGTTTATAACCATGTGGCACGGCTTTAAATGAATATTACCTACTGGATTGGTAGGTATCATGTCATTTATGAAGATTGTAATAAGTGTTGTAAGTACCTTATTACCTTTTGAGGAAAAAACGCTATCTTGCAAAAGGTTATCGCATATTATATAGCATTTGATCTTTTCACACTCTAATACACATGATGTAATATTTCCGTCATCAAACATAGGGAAATATTTCTATTTTTATTTTTACAAAGAGAACGTCCACTCTTGGGAACAAGCCCTGTCTTGAGAGGAAGTTTATAAACATAAAAATAACGAATAAAAGGTACTGGGCGTACATTGTGTTCGTTATATTGACTCGAAACAAATACCTATCTATCATATTAATATATTTCCCGCGTAGGAATCGAACTCGTCACTCGGAACAGCAATGTTAGTGGCGAGGCGACCATTTTATCACTGCGCCACTGTGAAAGGCAAACAGGGAGTCAGGCATGGTGCTCACTTATACTTTCAATTTATTAAAGTTATAAATGAACGCTCTATAGTTGTTACTAGGTCAAAAAAGGTGCCTACTTACCTACTTGAAGCCATTAAAGTGCAAATGCGGCTTTCAGCTCACAATTGATGGGTTCTCGTGCTACCTATCAATCAAGATTTGCAACCGAAACTCCTTTTAAAGTTGAGTAAGCCCAGTAAATTTAATAAAAACAATTGATACCGGGATTTTAGCGCCGTGTTGACAGACTGTAAGGAAAATTGATGACAGTAGCGAGTTTCATTGCACTAATTTAGATGAATATTTGACGTAAATTGCTGAATAACATACCTACGTAGTTTGTTAGCATCAAATAAGTATGTTAACTCCAACAAAGTTTTAGCTTTATTCTGTTCAAAAGTACATTGGATACAACAGTAAACTTACATTGTAGTTTAGAGTATTATTTTTCTTTTTGACAGATTTTATTGACTTGTGCGAGTATTTTTGAAAGTTCAGTACGCCATTTGTACTGAATGTGTTTTATATGGACATATATATCTTTGCTTGTTTGCAGTTTCATATATATAATGTATTATTTACTATACTTTATACCTACTTAGTAACTGTAGGCATGTATTCGTTTCGTTTAATTGTAATTAGACGTCTCGTGAGACATGAAGAAAACATACGTAATACTTTTAAGTCTTAGTAGCCTTTCGATGGAGTATACTTATTTTGGTTTCTTATTTGAGCGGTACCTACTTCTTTTGTATCAGATGATAATAATATAAGGTTGTAGTAGACTTACTATACACTTGTTATAAATAAGTCAGCCAACAGAATAAAATATATTTGAAGACGTTACACATTATAGATTACATTGTAGTAATACTGCCCTCAAAATGAAATTTCTATTTTTAGAAAACATAAATTTTCTTGATACCCTGATATCAAAGTTTGTAACATTCTCAAAAGTTACTAAGTACGGGTCTCTTGTGCCAATAATGGTACTCAGCAAAAATTTCAGTCAATTTCGTAAAGTGATATAGGCGTAGGAGACGTTGCCGGCTCAGGCCGTGATTGATCGTGGTAAATGGTTTGTGATGCTCGGAGCCCGCTCTTCGGCTGACAGCCGGAGGCGGCGTGCCGTGAAACTTTACGAGGTCTACCATTCGTTCGTTTAAATAGAACGAAGGGATGTTGCGACCAAAAAAAGCATCTGTCCGTGTAATAGTCACTTTTCTTTTACGTTATGAGTGCAAATATTGATCTGACGCGCTTGAGCTGAGTGTAAACAGAGCCACGCCGATAAACTTTGATGTATTCTACTAGAGTATGATGAACGGACTTAGAATGACGGGCACTTATGTGGTATTGTATACAAGCCTGCTTACACATGTGTTTGTAGAATGCTACTTATATATTCCGTGTATTAGTACGCCGTGTTGCGGTGCCATTACGTGCCATGTTTAGTAACATTTTATTTAGTATAATGAACTGAAACTGCGGTTTCAACAAATTGCAGTCCACACCATTTGTTCTACATCCAGCGGGAGTCACTAAAGTAAAACTAATGTTAGTAAAATAAGTATTTGTTTACTGTTTTTAGGCACACATAGACTTTTATTGATAACGCGGCCTATTGGATCATAACTTTTTTTTCTTTACGAAATCTTTGAATACATCGATTTTAATTTCGTCTAGACTGAAATTATCTTGATAATATACTTAAATATTATTTTTAAATGTTTTTTTGGGTTGTAAATGTATTAGTACCTATTTAAAGTTACATAATGTAACTTAAATTACTTTTAAAACTAAAAACTGTTCAATATTTTTTGGGTGTATTTCTAAATAAATAAGTATCGAGATTGAATACAATATCATTTTTTCATAACACCGACCCAATAACTCCAAAAACTGTATTGTGGCATAACTTTTGAAGCGTATCCGTAAATATTGCAGACGCATTTTTACGATAGTAGTCAAACTACAATGGCTGTAAATGTATGGTCTTGCATCCATTATTTATAGCTTCATCATTGACGGCATCGTGGGATCATATTCAGAAGCCAGAGGCACTAATTCAAACTATCATTTTTTATTATGAAACGTTCGATTTCACTGGCCTATCGTAAAACACGTACTTATGATCGTTAAAAGTCGTAAAAATGGTTTCAGTATAGAATAAGCGCAATATATGAGTCCATAAAACTGTGGAAACAGAAAAATTCTAGTAATATATTAGCAATTTCCGATGTGAGGTAGCTTATAGCACTTAATTCTATAGTTTTGGTAATTTTTGCGAAACAATACGGTTCAAACTTTACTCTGAACAATCAGGAACTAAGTAGTTATTTTCGATCAAGCTGATAAAAAAATTATCGCCTCGAAATAGCCATTAGAAGCGATAGCTCAATCGAATTAAAAAATTTAACGTTTTCATGGAGTTCCTACAAATATTACAAATAATACGAAAGAATATAAAATATTGATGGATGTATGGATGAGTGTTTGTTTCTAAATCACGACAGAATGGCTGAAAAGATCTGTGTAAAATTTGGAGCACCTATAGTAATACATAATCGCTTGCTGTGGCGGCAATTAGGTGAGGCCTATGTTTAACAGTGGACGACATTGGGCTCTTGATGATGATGATAGTAATACATAATAATAGCAGATGATAATAGTCTGGAATAACACACGAGCTACTTTTTACAGACATAACAAGCGAGCGTAGCCACATGCGGGGAGCTAGTAATGTACATAATAGTTATCGAAATCTTAATTTAAGAATTTTATGTCAATGAAAGCTGTAAAAAACGCGTCTCTTGTTATGATACCATCACAAGCACGAATGTTACGAGATGCAACCTATCAACATGTTTTCATTTGCAATAAAATTCGGGAATGCCCCGGGGCGTGTCGATGAAATTTCTGAAATATACATTCCAATAAAAAGAAAAGTGTTCTGGGAGACGTCGAAAATGTGTCCGCATTTGGACAAATTTGGGTCGAATATAACCTCGAATGGAGAGACTGAACGATCCCTTACAACCGTAATATAAAATCCAGTGAATACGTCTTTTACATTATTGAATACACAAAATAAGTGGACGCTATTCATTAACGCGGAGTTCCATTCGATTCACTTGTTTGAGCTGCACGTATTTTGACAATATTATACCATTCGCCATCGACGTTTTAAAACTCAGTTCTTGCGTTAAATATTGAATTGGTTTAAATTTTTAAACTAATGGGAAATGATCTAGTAAAATACTGTCTCGTGTTGATTACATTTTTAACATTTCTTCTAATCACTTTAGTGCTTATTCTATTGTGATAACAACATTTTTATGTTGGCCTATTTATATAGTAAAAAGAACTTTATTAAGTAAATTCTATCATCGAGCAAAGTAATGTAGATAGTAACTTTAATTTTCTAATGGAATGGAGTATTTATCTTGTAATCCTCTTCATTTTATTTTATTAGGATTATTACTGTTGAATTTCACACAAAGTCACGGCTTTCAATATCTAATGTCCTTAGCAGATTTTTGGTCAAAAAAGTAAAATATCTTCGGTCAATTTAATCTGGTAATTTAAATCTGTCGTCTCACACAGTTACCGGTAACGAGTCGGCGAGCATTGGCGACTTTTTGTTCGCAAGATTAACGACAAAGTATGGGTCACAAAAAAAGCGCCGCCAAGTACGGAAATTGCCAAAACTTCGTGTCGAAGCCTGAAATTTTCTTGTTCTAAATGTCGCCGTAAATGAAAGATGGCTCTTTTAAAATCGGAAAAGAAATTAGGAACAGACGTTTTTAGGATTACGAGTTTTGTAACAAATCAAAGTTGCTTTTTATTTTCCGCAAGTAAGTATATAAGAATAAGTTTCTCTGGTTTGTGTAAAGATGAGTCATCATTACAAGTCCACGAGGAGTTATATCATTTTAATAAAGATCATAAATGATACAAAAACAAGGAACGAATCAGAGCATTTGTTCGGATTAACTTCTGACATTTAACTGCCGTTCTTTGTTTATCTGATTATAACGATTTAAAGTGATAACAGCTTCTACGGTGAATAATAATATCATTGTCATTAAACACTTCAATTTATAAAACAATTAGATTAAACTGGAATAGTAATTTTAAATATTTTCTTTTTAATTTTTTTTTAATATTTTTAATCTAAAGTGAAAAATTATGGGCCGTAAAAATAAATAAAATAGGATGTGGAAACAAAGTCGTTTCATTTGATACACCATTTGATCTAATAGTCTCAATTTAAAATTTCATGCCCTCATTTAGCCCAGTTTTGCAGACCAAATAAAATCATATTTCTTAAAATCTAATCTTTTTTTTTTTAATTTAATAGAGTTGGATCAGTAGTATTTTAAATTATCCTGAATTTGATGTACATAGCATAGGTAGATTCTGAGATATATTGCTGTGACAGACGGACAGACAATCGGAAGGACAGAGCGAGACCATAAGAGTTCCTTTTGTACCTTTTTAGTACGGAATCCTAATAATATAAATGACATTCCAACAAAAAAAGACAATGCTAACTTACTAAATAGGTAGAAGAAGCAAACGGAAAAGCTTGGAAAGGATTTAATTGAATTTTCACTGAAGAATGACAAAACGAATGGAACACGATTATATTGATTTATTTTTCTTTAGAAAGAAATAAAATTGCGCGACGAGCCAAAAATTGTTAATTAAACGGTCTGTATTAATATAAATGGAAACAGCCAGAGGTCTAAGTTGCTCATAAACAAGTAAAAAAATATAAGGCAGAGTGATGTCGGGCGTTAAATCAGGCTTACATATGAAAAGTTACGCAGAGGTTATTTGAAGGAATTCCCTACCGCTGTGTGGGCAATGCGGCGTTTCGCAGCTAATGACGAGTCCCGGCCCACAATATATCTCTCGTAGTTAGGCGCAGAAATCACGGCGACTCGTGCGCTTGATTGAGTTTTCTTTTCCATTGTGCTTCCATTAACAGAATAGCTTTCTCCTATATTCTCCCCGAGGGACGCCATGTGTTCGTGGAAAATTATATCGGCGATATTTCTTACGGCTCGAGATAAACAGCTGACAGAGATTTCGAGGATTTATTTTGTTATTACTTAAATAACCTGATTGATGGATAAAGCGATCGTTACAAAGTAATACTAATTAATTCTGCCGTCTTTTGTAATTTTGAAATACAAAAGCCTTTTGTGTGATTACTTCGCTTGTAAAATTAGCCTAGTGAAGTCTGATCTGTCTGACAAATTAAGGCATACAAGTCAAACACTGGACATTTAACGGCTGATATGATGATCTGATCACCACTCATTGTCTTATATTTGTGAGGTACACATACAACTAAAGTGATTTAATTTCACCCGCTAGCAAAGAAGGGCTCGCTGCCTAGTTCTTGTACGAAAGTAAACGAAAGCGGCCCCTGAGTGCTCTTGTGGAGCTACCGTCTAATTAACGACGTATCTAATTATACCATCGTGGAGCAGGCTCCCAGCGAAGAGAATTTCCCAAATTACGTATTACGAAACGCAATTACACTTAGGGGAAATGCTATGAGACAAATTGAGTTATATCGTAATTGAAATAAAAAGCGGGTTAAACAGTCATCTAGTTTAGGAGTTGTTGCTAGATATGTGTGAAAAGATATTACGGTAACTTTTGTTTCAACTTTATTTTAGGAAGAAATGAACTTTATTCTTATCTAAATAAAGATGATGATTTGGATTTTTTTATACACACAAAATCAAGAACTTTTATTTTCATCAACAATTAATTTTACAAATACGATAATTGATTGTAGTCATGATATGCAATTAATAACTAGTGTATTAATTCTTCAATAAGATCTAAATTATACCTAATTATTAATTAATTCATTAACGTTGGAGTAAAATGTATAAACTAACGGAAGAGCAGATTTTTCAAATGGAGCATGTTTTATTGAAGCGCACCGTGGTTGCGATGCGATGTGGGACGACAATTTGTCTCACAATTGGTTTCTACACCTCCTTGCGTGTATACGTACAAAGCTACATAAGGCTAGCACACAATGTATGGTTCTAACGTTGATAAATTATATGTTCCCGACTTAGCTCTATTCTTTCTTCTATGTTTTCTGTTAAGAAATTTTATTTTCAGAATAGATAAGACACACCTGGCTTCATTATTTTAGTAGTAGCAAGGCGCTCGTTGCATTGTGGTACTGAGATATTCATTACGATCATCGGGGTTAAGCTATGAAGTTCATGATGGGTGACCGTTTGTGGCATTTTATTTCTGAGCGCCTCCGTGCTTCGGAATGCATTTAAACTCGTTGGTCCTGATTATCGCTTAGTGTTGTTGTCGTTATGTTAAGTTGGAAGCCTTCTGAGTGACTTGGTAAATGCCAACACTGGGGTCTGCATCAAGCCTATTTCGATAAGAAAAAGATAATTTTAATATATTATGTTACAAATTTCATATTTAATTTTAACTTTCAGAACATAGAAAGAGTAAAAAAATGCAATTTATTTTTTTCATAATATTTTTCTGCTGACTGAATAAAAGAAAGTGTGCAAGTAATGTTTGAAAGAACGTTTTGAAAAGGAACAGTTTTATTCAAACCATTGCCTAGTTTTCTTCTGAGAAAATCAAAATTCACTAGTCGGCAACTGAACGGGTTTGCACGTTTGACTTCTATCTGTGAAAAACATTAAGCCAACCCTGTTCATTATTACTTTGGAACAACTAGGAATGGCATTTAGTATGAAATTATTAAATAGAGTTCTCCCTGTGTATATTTAATCTTAGAACTTGTGCTTTGGGAGTTGGCTGAGTACCTATACAATGTGGTTATGATCCCGAGTTACTCGTAAAACGCAAATAACGAGAGGGATTATAGTCCTATCGCAGTTATGGGGTTAACTCTGAGAAGTTCTCATAACATTATGCAACTTTGTCATCAACTAATTAAGGCTGGGTTCATACTTGCGCGTATGTATATTGTATTGCTCTACTCATCATCAAAACACGTAACTAGTAAGGGACAACCCTAATGTGACTACAATTTTTACAGTATACTACTACAATCAGCAACAGTCTTAAAAGTATTATGAAATGTATAATATAACCCTCTTTTAGTTAACTCCAAATCACACATTAATTTGTTCAGAATTGTTTATAGGATTGAAACCAGGTACCTATATAAAAAAAAAGGTAAAGGTATATAGACCTCAAAAGGAAAAAGTGGAGCCTTATAGGATCACTCCGCTGTCTGTATGTCTGTCTGTCCGTCTGTCGAGACTCATTCTCTCAGGAATGCGTATAGGTATCAGGCTGAAATATTTATTAATATCAAATACTTATTCGAGTCTGCAATCTCTTGGAGCAGCGATGAGAAAAGCAGAGCCCTAAGTAAACACAATCAAAAGATATAGCCATTTATGCTCCATTTTTGTCGCATTGACGATTAAGCGAATGAAAACCTATAGAGTACTTCCCGTTGATCTAGGATCATCAAATTTGGCAAGAAACAGTATCAAGATGTACAATAAGTTTTGGAAAAATCCTAAAACCATACATTTGTCGTTACAGAGTTACGTTGAAGAGTTACTCACTAACCTATGATGATGATCTCTTGGTTCCAGTTTTTAAGCCGCAACGTCGTTTCTTGCAAACCCTGTTCTTTCATCCCCTGCAGCCATTTTATAATTCCGTGAGTGATATACATATATCTATTTCGATTTTTCTAATAGAAGATTAAATGTACGAATAAAATTCTATATAAATATTTCATCAGAGCGCCATCTTGTCCCAAACTAAGCTAATTCTTGTAATATGGATACTAGACAACTGATGTAAAACTTTTATTTTTTGTAAATACATACATATTATAGATACATTACACCCAGAAACAGAACAAAAAATTGTGCTCATCACACAAAGATTTGTCGTGGGTGGGAATCGAACACACGACCTCTGTATCAGCAGTCAGGGTCACTAACCACTAAGCCATGGAGGCTTCAACGCTATTTTATATGCTCGTATTGTTTTAAAAATAACGTGTAAGTATAATACTCAATAGTGTTATTTCCTACTACAAAAATGGCATAACTCACCATTATTCTACAAGTACATACGCTTAAACAGAATTAAGAATCAAATAAACTCGAAAAGTCAGATAATATATAAAAATATTACTATGATATTATTATAATAGGTACCTTCTAGACTAAGCACATAATATTATATCACATTTTACGCTTCTTTATTTATTGCGAATGTCACTCGCATCTGACCGTCTCCGTCCAATACAACTGTTCTTTAGACGTATTGTATGACTCTTATATTAAATAAAGTCTGCTACGTGAATTTATTGTAGATCACGTACGTCTAATTCTGCTTATATCAGTGTAGTTTTATGCCAAAGAAATTTTAAAAAATAAAAGTCACGCGGGGCTTTTCTCCCATCGTCCTTTATTTGGCCAGTGCTCAGCTCTAAGTGACCGATGTTATTTAGCTTGAAACCTTTCTCAATAAATGGACTATTCAAAGCTAAAAGAATTTTTCTAATCGGACCAGATTCCTGAGATCCTAGCGTTAGTGCCCATATGGAGCTGAGCGCTGGCCAAACAAAGTACTATAGGGGCGAAGCCCCGCGGGAATGCTAATGTTTTAAAAACTGTTAATTTCAGATACATATCTACATTGACCTCAAAACGTTATAAAGGAACGTCCTATTAATAGTTTGGAGTCCTGATTGATACTTTAAGTCTTGTGAATTCGGAAGTTTATTGAGCTGTGTTAAGCCTACGACTCGACTGTTACCAGGTGGCATTAATCATTGAGGCTTACCAGACCCCAATTTGAATGCTGTTTCTCTTCGGACTTTCATGTTTTTAGTCTTTCGTGGGCGAGACTGGAATAATAAAATATATTTTGACACCAAGATGTTTTACGGTTTAAAGAATATATAAATATAAAGTTCTATTAGGCTCAAATGCGGTATGCCTTGTATACGTTTTTATGGTAGAAAAATTAAAGCTTAAAGTATGATATAAGAAAATCTATTCTGATACTAAAATATATTTTAAAACTTCAGCTACTAAATGTAGTCTGAAAAAAGAAAATTAGGTAAAATGTAAAAAGTTTATTACTGAACTTAATTAGCTGCCAGATTCACGTATACTTTCCGAGAATATAACAAAAAATATTTTAAAATTTACGAGAATTTAGCGCATTTTTTTGTGGAATTGAAAAATAATAATTCAGCGGGGTAGTAAGCGCTGTGTTCTACAAGCGCGAGCGAACATGCGACTGTACATTCATACCAGTAATAGATACCGCTTTAGCCCAAACTGGTCATCGAACCACAGATTTCTACGCGCAGTTCCAGAGGAATTTCCTCCCAAGAACTATCAGGTGGTGGAATGAACTCCCTAACGAGGTTTTCCCAAGGGACTACAGTATGGGGTTCTTCAAAAAAGGAGTAAATAGGTTTCTTAAGGGTCGGTAATGCGCTCGTGATGCCCCTGGTGTTGCAGGCGCAGGCGCCCATAGGCTACGGTAAACATTTACCATCAGGCGGACCGTACGTCTGTTTGCCACCGTCGTGGTATAAAAAAAAAAACTATACCTAACCAGTCTATAAATAATGAAAAACATTTGACAGACGTAATTTATTTTTAATTTAAATTGGTATAGGTATAAATATAATTCAAACTTGTAAACCAACATTTATATAAAACACTTGTACAAATTTAGGTATAATTTTGAATGAAAGCACAATTTTGTGTTAAAATAATTGTAATTCGAATATTCAGATTTTATTCAAATAATAAATTGTGTCGAGTACATTAAAATTAATATTATTTGAGAGTACTATCGGTGTTTTATTTGAACACACTTGTGCTTTATATGAACAAGCAGAAAACGAGTAAAACACACACAATCTAGATAACTAGCAAATTTAACTAGCGTAGTTATTTACACACTGGAAAATTAAACAAAAATGTTCGACAAACTGAGTAAAGCTTAATTTTGGTTCCCAAATGGTCAACATTACGGAGTATGCGAATACCCCTTCCTGCTATTTGCCTCTCTAATTGTTACATAAACCAAATAAAATGAGCAATTCGAGGTCGGCCGGCCGAATACAGGCATCATCTACCCACCGAGGTCGGCCCCCACTCGCGGTACCGTTGTGATTGCTATGATCATATATTATCCTCGTTCATATGATTTGAATACTGGAATAACGATACGTTATGGTAGGTATCATTGTGGATTAGATAGTGATTTCTAGCTCTATTCTTAATTTAAGTTTTATTGTTAATATTTATTTCTTCATTTTAAGTGTAAAAAAACCGGTTAATGATCTTAACCGGTTTTTTTACACTTAAAATGACGGACCATGCTCAATGTAGGGTTCCGCATCAAAAGAGTGTATTTTCACACCGCTTATGTCCTTTTGTTGAGAAGCGCAGTATTTATTGAAAACAAAACAAGCAACTACTTTATCTTAGTCACTATAAAGGATTAATGCTAAGGATTTTGTATTTGGTACAAAATTATCCAACACCCAAGTTCAACGACTATTACTGCTAAACTAATAAAGTTATCTTAACCGCTATACTTTTCATTTAAAGTTCATGAAATCATGATTTTTTCCAGATTTTTCAAGCCAGTAGTCTAGCTTTTAGAGGGGGGGACGCCTTACTGGAGCAAAAATTGGCTCTTTAAAGTTTAATATTTCGTAAATGGACCATTAAATCGAAAGATAATGTTAGTAACCCCCAAGTCATTTTAGAAGACCTATTCAACGATACCCCACACGATGGGGTAGACGGAAATTCATTCCCACTTCACATGAATGGGAGCTACCCTAAAAAAAATATTTTTCAAAATTTTATTTACCACTTTGTCGACGTAATTGATATACACACTCCTACAAAATTACAGCTTTCTAGTACTAACCTTCTCTTAGCAAAATCTCGGACAGACAGACGGACATAACGAAACTATAAGGGTTCCTAGTCAGAACTAAGGAACCCTAAAAAGAACCTGTAACTTAGAAATAACCAGTAGTCTTATATTGGAGATTTTACTTAAGTGCTACAACAGTTTTCATCATGAACAATCTAGTAACGTTTGGCTGCCTTTTGTGACTCTGCTTATAAAAGGAGAATTAATATTCACCTTCTTCATTTTAAATACTAGAAGTCACGTGGAACTGCGTTTCTGTAGTTCTTTATTTGGCCACTGCTTAGCTCCTATTGGCAGTATTCTTACATCTTACATAGTCAAAAATGAAATTGTGTTACCACACGACATCCCCAACAAAAAGGAATTTAAACACAGATGACGTCATACCCAAAGAAATTGGATCAGCCTATATTATCCAATATTAGTAGGTAGTTATAAAATAAAATGTTACTGCAAATTATACAGTATAATAATATTTGTTCATTGCAATATACCTTGAATAAACAACACGCAGTCACGAACTTGCAATGAAAGCCTGCAGTATACATAAATCTTTTATTATACAATAATTGAATATTATTGTTGCAGATTTATGCGCAACATAATGCACATACAAACTACACTGAAGTTTAAGTCTAAAATGAAGACGGCTTTTCATCACCTTCTAAACTATTGATATTAAATTACTGGCATATAAATATACACAACTTAGTAGAATTAGGGACTTTTTAAAACTGAATGTTCCACCTAGTGCGTGTTAAAAACTCTACTTCTGACTGAAAAAAAAATATCTAGAAAAAAATACGCTATATTCTTTCGTCTTTCAGATATCAGGGAATATAGTTTCATCTGTCAAAGGCCCTGTTCCTGGGAGCTAGAGGCCATATTATTATCTACCTACTTTCTTTGTACCAATACGTATATTTAGATATTATATAAAGGTATGCAAAGCTGATAATATCTACGCCGTCTGTGAATGAAAGCTTCATAAAATTTGGTTGCTCTAATTAACGTCTATCAAAATACCACACAAGGTTAAATTATGTAAACAAGTATACATATATTATATATAGACGTATTCATGCAAAAGGCTCATGCTGTTGAATTTAGTGATTGATGAGAGTTTATAATGGGATTTGTTCTGATTCCTATTTAATTTCCTGTTCGGATATTTAGCTGTCGTTTTATTATAAATTTAAGGGAATCGGTCGCGTTCTCGTATACTAGGATTTTCTTATTACTTACGTGGTAATTTTTCGATACACTTTTAGTTTTTAAGACCTTCAATGTTTTTCAAATCTAATGTTATTAGTCTTACAATGGTCATGTTTTAAATTATTATAAAACTGGTCTACGTCACGTATTATATTATAAGGAATCTATCTTATTTATTTGTGCAATTCGATCGAAACGTTGGGCAAATAAATAAAGTATTTACTATTCCCTCTAATACAATACACTAGCTTTCGCCCTCGACTTCGTCCGCGTAGATTTTGATATTACATAGGTCTTTGTTTTAAGTGCAATTAATTAATTCCATAACACCCCACTACAGGAGTTGAATTTCATTTTTCGTCATTAAAGATAATATTTATATGATCAGCGTCCCTGAAAACCTCGAAAATGACATCCATATCAGTTTCTAATAATTTTCACAACTATTTCATCCCCCTATTTCATGGGACCAAACATAGCTGACAATTTGTGGGTACGAAACACCTCTGCAAAGGGGTATCCTTCGGGAAAAAGCCGTAATGCTATGTATGTATGTATTTCATCCGTTAGGGTACATTTTATTATTATATTTCACGCCCTGAATCCCCTATCAAAAATATTAAAAACAACATTTTAAGTTCCTATCCCAATAATAATTTGCAAAACGTTAACTTCAAAACAAAGATCTTTTCATACAACGTTTCATCCCCAATTTCACCCTTCCAAAGCCACTCTTGTCAAAAATATTGATGAGGGTATTTTTTATTTTGATAGTAGTACCCCAAAACAAATTTTCAAATCTATAAGTTAAAAAACAAAGAAGTTTCATACAATCGCTTTTATCCCTTTTCGCCCCCTTAGGGGTTGAATTTTAAAAAACCCTTTCTTAATACACCTCTAGACATTAGGGCAAAAACACCCTCCAAATTTCAAGTCGCTACGACCAGCGGTTTAGGCTGTGCGTTGTCTGTCAGTCAGTCAGGCAGGACAAAGCCTTTTATAATATGTATGGATGACGTAGACGTCATGTTACTTCGTACAAATACCTACATAGCCATGCACTCTAAAGAACCTATCTCTGTTCTGTGGCTATGCAAGCATAAAGCATTGCAATTTAATCTTCCAATTCTTTTTCTGTTTATCATGAATAAAACATTACAAATAACTGTTTACCTGGTGAATATATTGTATTATAAAGAAAGGCTTCTATTTGCTTTTTCTTTGTCGGGTTTATCAGGTTGATCTGGGACTAACCCATGATTCGATTCTGTTGATCCAGCCATATTTTCGAACGCAGCGGTTAGCAAATCATCTTTTGTAATTGAATAAATTTTATTTATTTATTAAAAATATCAATTCTATTGTTTAAAATGCTACTTCTCAACATGAAATAATACACGTATCGGTAATCATCTTTGCTCTTTGTATCGAATCAAATACAAAATGAACAACGACATCAAAAAATATGTTTTCATTTTATTGTTACCTAAATTGATTTAAAGAAAGGATTGATTTTAATTAACAGATATCGAAACTGGACCCATTGTGTTTTTCGCCAGCTTGATTAGATTTTCGTGAAACAATGTGTAAAGGGACAGATAACAAATTGAATCGGGAGTTTATTAAAATTTTGTTCGTGTTTACGGCAACATAATTCTTTTGGTCTCCAACAGAGCACAATGAACTGAAATATCAACAAAATATTGAGTTACAATAATAAATGTAATGAAAATAAAATTGGTGAAATGAAATAAAAATACAGTAACAGATAGGATATCGAGTTCATAGTTATACAGTTATTGCTTTCATAATACCGTTATCAAACGTTCTGTTTCGTTTTAAATATAATTTGCTGTGCCGGTATTATAAATATGAAAAGTTTTATAGATTAATTAATTTAAAAAATTATACGTTATAAATACATCAGTTATGTGGGTCATTTTTATGTTATTTAACAAAATAAGTTGCAACACGAAATAAAAAAATAAATGAACGGATTACAACACACGTACCTGTTCCAAGCACAAAAATTTACGAGTACTTTTAAAATTAAAACGCAAAAGTTTTCGTTTCATGAATTCATGATACGGAACAAAACAGAGGCAGGTATGCAAAAACTCCACATTCTAAAAAAAAGTTTATAATAAAACAATCTGAAGCACCGAGTGTAATACGGTGAAAAATGAGACGAAAGAATTTAAAATGGCTAACATTTACGGAATATTTTGAGTGGTAAAAATAAGATAAAAGAGTCAGGATAGGTAGGTTACGGGAGTGTTGTTCATAATTATTCCATTACATGATGTAGAATACGACACGTGAAATAAATACAAACAACAACTTCATTTGTGCTCTGTCTAGATTTTATATAGAGAGTGTTTGACAAAAATACTGGAGTTGAATTTCCTTAATATTTACGTACCACGTTCACAGCAACAGGCGAGTTACGACGAAAACATAGAATTGCGAACGCAAGCCGCAAACCCCCTGAGATTCAGACGACTCGCCTGGAATAGCTTTGTGTCGTATTCCTTTGTCTTTAACTGAGCATCCTACTATCTTCATAGACCTGATTATTTATTCTGAACTTTGCCCCGTGTCCTTGTTAGTATCACTCTGCGAATGTTCACATACTTAATCCTCACGAGTATGGATGGATTGCTTTAGTCTAAAATGTTCAATTATTTTTCTAGAGATATGAACGAGATTACTTACAGAATATTATCTTTTATGGCATTTAATCTTCATAACGTATAAAATGTGAATGTAGTAAAATACAACCAGCCTTTATTGGTCGGAATCTTAAAGTGGTGCGGATTATTTTTCATCAAACTTTATCAAAATTAAATTCTTTTGCGTAAAATCTATACGCAAGCATTAAAATTTATTGAATAAAGTGTTCTAAAACGTAATACCTATTTCGAAATTGCGAAAGTTTGAAGCAAGCAAACAATTCGTTAGGAAAGATTTGCTTGAATAATTTCGCGTAAATACAATCTTTCGCTCGATTTGCAATTCACATAACGACCGCCATCGCCAGCCTAAATTATTCATTTTATTTTTAGCGTTCCGTATACAGGTAAGCGGTTTTAACTCAATTTTCGCACAAACAATGTTTCAATTAAATTGATTGATGTTTGACTGCACTTAATAATGTGTGGAAAAGATAAAATTAATGGGTTCCTGGAATTTCGGCGACAGCACGTGTAGTTTGTATATCGGTGTTTACTCGCATTAAGTTGAAACGGTTTTATTTACGGCGAGTAAATAAAAGAAGCTTTCAATTTTCTGCACTCAGCTATTTAGTTACCTCATATTTATACTTTTATATGTTCATTTTGCATTCTAACTGTTTATTAGAACCCAAATCTGTAAGTATATTTTGTGATTAGGTACTGAATGAATATACTTTCCACATTATATATGTATATTATTTAGTAGGTAAGTGTTTACACTGCCGTCTGTTTCAGGCGTAGTGTTAACGAAATGAGATTAATACCGCACTATGATTTAGCATACCTTTGCCAAAATTGTAATCGGGTATTAAAAGTTTAATAGTTTCATAAAATAAAATGCCGCGGTTTAAAGCCTACGGCTTTTAATTTATTACACACAGTCTAATAAAAGAATGAACACTTTTTATAATTAAATTGTAAAATTTTAATATTTGTGATACGCTAAGCATAGGCTTATTTCTTATGGTTAAAATTATAAAATTGGATAAAAATTTATAGCAAATTATTCGACGTTAAATCACTTTATGACAGTCAATTGGTAAAATATTATATGTAATACTATCTTATTTTAATCCAATCTATCTAGTTTCAATTATATTTATAAAAAAGCGGTATGTAACTAAACATTGAATTGAATATTAAATGAAAGTAAATTAAAGCTGTCATCCGTGGCCCTGAATATTGGTAATCCTGTTGCTTTGGAGGAATTAGACCTTTATAATCCAACCCTTCAGTTTCATCCTTGGTTCAACCCAGTTCAACCCACATTTGATTGACGTTTCGGTAGCGATTATTACGTGAGGTCTCTCAAAGCCCTCTTTCGCGGAAGCCCCAGATTATAACCGCATACTTTTTCATGTATGTATCAGTAGCATGGAAGCGCTCATATAAATCTTATGAGCGCTTCCATGTTCGGTATTATAAAGGTTTCATTGGACAGTTTGTCGTTGTGGCAATCTTTTTTTAGTTTTGTTTTTGTGTAATATAAGAAAATTAAATGTTATTTAATATGTTATAACTGCTTCAGTTTGTTTGTCTGTTTGATTGAACGCACTATTTTTAGGAACTGATTGATATTATGATTGATTTTTTTAATTATTTTGGCATTTGATAGCCCATTTATCGAGGAAGACTATTATATCATTACGCTAAGACCAGTGATTTCATTTTTTTAAGGTTGTGACTTGTTGATGTCTTGAGAATTTCCGATTTCCCAGGGGACGGTTACTGTTTACTACTAAGCTGACTGCCGACTTATCGGCCTTGATAATCAATAAATATTATTATTACAGTAAGAGAAGAGAACAATCTAGGTTATAATATTTTACTGTATAATATAACTAAGGCTCAATCATATACATATATATCATATGAAATGATACTGCAAATTATGAACGCGATCGGTTCCAGAACGTTCTAGTAGGTTCGTTTTATTATCCTCTCTATAAACTTAAATTAGTCCAGTCTAGTCTCAGGACTATTATTGTAAATGTTATAAAGCTGTCTTAAATAAATAAACTTAGGAGTACCTAATCACCTACTATTATGTTTTCTTCATACACCAAAACATATAATTTTTATCCTAATACGTTGTCTTTTTTAAATTAGATTGTTTTAGCAAATAATTCTTGGAAGCCTCCGTGGCTCAGTGGTCAAGGTGGTTAATACTGAACATGGAAGGGTTACTCACTAGACCCTGACTGCTGAGACAGAGGTATTGTGTTCGTTTCCTACCCAGAACAAATCTATATTTATGAGCATAATATTTTTTTTTGTTTATGGTTGTAATTTATCGATTATAATAAGTATGTATTTAAAAAATAAAAAGTTATTTAAGTATTGTATCAGTTGTCACCTATCCATATTACAAGCATTAGCTTAGTTTGGGACTAAATAGTGCTGTGTGTGAATTTCCAAAGATTATTATTATTATATACTCACCTACACACATATTATTATAATCGACATCATCAGCAGTATCAATAAACAACTTACAAAGTGTCTCTTCTTTACCTAAACATAAACAACCAAATCTGTGATACACCAATCTAATCTACTCGACACACGCTCTGAACGCCAACATAATAATAATAATAGGTCCTGTAGTACATTACCGTTGATAGTGTGACCTCCCTACGTTGTTAAGGAGCACGCTATGAACAAACATGCGTACTCGGCAAACCTACTGAGGATCACATACGTGGAGTTAGTTTTGCATTCGAAGCGTTGTACCACAGAATTAAGGTGATTTACTAGATGAGACTGCCGCCTTATTCGCCAGCATTTCTGCTTTTGTTTTTTCATGTGATGATGACACAACAACATAGAAATACTCAAGTTTTAGAAGTGCGTCTAAAATATGAAAGTTTCAGCAAAATCATAAAATATGTACATAGTATGAACACTGTAGTTGTTTTTTTTTGTGTGTAATTTAGCTTGACTTTCTCATGGAAATGCACCAAGTGTTGTAGCCTTAATTTTTATACAGAATACTTAATCATTTAAATCCAACAAAACATTTTGTAACTAACAAACAGAATATAATTCGGTCATCTGCTCACCTTTTCAAATTATTATGGAACTTTCATCAAAACCAATTGTAATATTGTGGTAGCTGCCAGATAAGCTAATTACAGTTAATTATAATAATGGTCTCTGCACGTACGCAGAATGTACGTATGTGGTTCAAATACTGCACTCAATTCGTCTACAATTTGAGCAATTCCTAATTAAATGGCTTGCAATCATGCATTTTAATTTGTAAGTACATAAATAGCTGATGCAGGTATGTAACTATGTGTCAATTTGGAAAGTAACTTTTGTATTTTGTATTAATAGATATGTTTTAATCCTTTATTCCCAGTAGTTCCGTGGAAGAAGTTCCGTGGCGGAACTAGTGGGACTTTTTTTCCCAGTTGTTCCGCGGGACAACAACTTTTTGGTTAAAGAACATTATTTGTACAAAATTTCACATAATGAAATACATAATGGTTTTTATAAAGTAACATAATATTAGTGAGCACTGCAATTAAAGGTATTAAATACTTACAATACAAAAATTATAAAATTCAAAACGTTAACAGGTAAGCGAATGATGACAAAGATAATAATATCGAGAGCAGTAAATAATTACTCATCTATTAAGCGCACGTGTTGCATATTTATATTATATTTTTAGTAATTATTACTATCAATAAAGAATGCATTTATTACATTTACTAACTATACTAAAAATAAAACTATTATTTTTGTGAGATTTCCAGTTTTCGTACTTGCTTCGTGAACTGTGGTAAAGCTTATCCAATACAGGATATTGTCTCAATAAACGTAATGTTTAGACATAAATCTGTGTGGAGGCAGTAATATCAGTACATGTTGCTTCACGGAAGCCACAGAACAGTAATCTCTAATCGCACATTGTCAAGAAAGAGCAAAATATTCATAAGACTACATATTCTTATTACGTGCGGATGAGAGCGTTAGGTCGACGTCGCGTCGGCGCATAATGTGTTACAATGTGTTCCCAGGTAACAACCTGGGCTTATGAGGCTCTTGTGGTACCACAGATAAGGCACGCCGGAGGCTTTGTGAAGGTACTTGTACAATGTAATAAGGCGGCCACGGTATTACGGGGACGCCCGTCTATTTCGCACCTTTTATAAACAATGTTTACGTGGAACCCGCGCGGGCTCGTTGTATCAAGGACGCAATTAGTTTCAGGTTCATTGTTGTTTTTCTAGGAACTCGTATGAATTCAACGCTAATAGCGACACGCCCTCGACAGTCACCGTGGTGCATGGTTCATAATACACGGCTCACCCCTACTATCATAATATTTACTTTTAAAAATGTTGTAATTTTTTATTCGCTTCGTGTTTTTGGCACCACACGTCCCAGCTACTAAGATACCATGAATTATTCATGAAAACGTTCTGAAGAATACATCGTTTATATACTATTTTGAAGCTTCGAGCAAGAAATGCTATAAAAATGTGTTGTTATTGTATCTCTTTAAGAGGCTTCCGTACGTTGTATGCCCGTACTTATTAGTACGAACAGAGGCAACATTATTGTAGCTCATAGTTGAGCTGAGACTTGTGATGGAACGAGTACACACGTGTAAACTAACGAGGTCGTTTGAGCTCTTGAAATATAATAAAAGTGTCCTAAAAACTTTCTCAGTCCAAACTAGGAACGTGAAACTAGTGCCTGAGTAGGAAAATTCGTCCGCGAGATAAATCCCAGTGCCTCTCCAATTTTCCTGCGATGTTTTTTTATAAACGAAATTATTTCAAGTCTATTCGAGATGCGCGATTCATTATGCTCGCAGTTGCAAGAGTGGAGCGCGGTGGAGTAAGAGGCAAGTTTTAATAATGTAGGGCGGTTGGCAAGGCTGCTGCCGTTTCCTTCCATTCATCTCTCCCCTTTCCGGTTGGCGCAATTAAAACGGCGGCTTGTTCCGGCACTTAAAAAACTTTTAAAGTATAGGCACAGACAATTTGAACAGTACCTACAGGCACATTGTTGCGAATTGCACAATAAATTTCGTTTTAGGGGATTGTATTAATTTCACCTTGTTACCGTGATCATTGTCTTGTTTTTGGGGTAAACATTTTATTACAACGCTATAATTAAACGGGGACTTGTTTACAAAGTATTTTGCTTTGTCGTTATGTTGTTTCACCTTTATCTTGTGTCTGTATTGGTTTCTGAGTGACCTGATGAGTCACCACGTCACTGTCGTCAATAATTAGTAAGGAGGCAGCGTGTCGTGTCACGGCGATGGGTGACGCGTGGCGCGATGTCGTCGGCGACTCGCCTTTCGATCGGACCAGCAAAACGTCTGAATCATTCGCGTGTGGTTGAAGCTATTCACCGCTGTGCTGAAGTTCCGCTACGCGTGATTAATGGTCTCGCGTTCCCTCGACATTGTGTTTTTGTGATGCAAATAACTCGAGCCGTCGGAACAAGGAAAATTGAGTGGGAGGACCGAGCACCACCGCAGTTTCAATTGCTTCACCGCTGAATACTGATGAACCGTTTCGGTTAAAGGCATTATCTCAGTTGCAATGTTTAAGGTGAAAAGCGATTGACATAAGCGATACGATTCGTAACTTGACTCCTTGGTTCACCTTGAATTAATATAAGCTTGAAGAACAAGGGCATGTAATCTTGATATTGCTTTTATTCGCTTACGATAAATGCAACATTATTAAATATATTATTATAAATATAACATAAAGCTTGTGAGGTTCAAGGCCTACTAATGCATAATTAAAAGAAAACAAGGAAAGGCTCAAGCAGAGTCTATATATCTATGTATATGATGATGATGATGATGATATATGATATGTATATAGCGACTATAATAAGCTATTTTTATTTCTCTCGGAAAAAAGATATTTCGTATTTTGTCAGTATTCTATTTTATTTCTTATCCTAGACTTTTCTTTTGAAGCAGAAAGCTCTTTAAAAGAAGAGCAAATATATACAGTGTGTATATTTTATCGTAATTTAGAGTAATTTTCAGAAAAACCTTTTTTTATTAAATCACATTACCACGGAAACATTCAGCCGACTAGATTTTGTAATATTAATCATGATATATTAAATATGTACCTACTCCATACACGATGCTAAAAGCGTCTATTTTCAGACAAATAGTCAAACGCGTAAATATAAATAACCCGGAAACACAAACTACCACTAGAGCGTAATAAATTTATAATACCTACTTGTATACTAGAATCTCCTCCATTCATGTATTACGGTGTGAAAAATTCTACATGCAGAAACTCCGGGCGGTCGAAAATCTTTTAAAATTTGCTTCTTCGTCATAAAAAAGGTACAAAATGAAGTAAGTTCTACAAGACAGTAATTCTTGCGTCCCGTCTCAACCTAATAAAGTGTACCAAAAGCAGAATATAAAGATAATATTCTGATAAAATTTAGAAAAGATGGTGTTTTGTTGTGGGTAATGCTCTGAGCCACTTTATTCCACGAGTTATTCATGAAACACAGATTCAAAACAGGGATGTGGTTTAATAAACGTATTTACTATTCAGCTATTTTAATCTTACAAGCTTTAACGAGACAATGCACTCGTTGGGTTATTCATTTATTTATGTTTTTAATTCCTTTGTTTTGTGCATGTGCTATTGTATCTGCTTCCCGCCAGTGGGATGCGGTGAAAAGAATTTGCTTTTGCAATTTTATAAAGAGGTCATTAGAGGTAGCCCAGGCGTTAAACTCATGATTATATTTTAATATAAGAGGCTGGATAAAAAGTCTTTGAAAACTTTTCTCGACAAAATATTCTTTTTAGTTAGGTGCTTTTCTGTACGTTGCAAGTTAACAACCGTTACCAAGTGTAATAAACTATTTTTAACAAAAAAAATATTAAAACGACTTCAAATCAGTACTAAAAAGCGAAAAATAAACTGAATTAGATATTTAATTCCAAGCTAAAAAATACCTACCTACCTGTTTAAAGTATAATACCCTATTACTAATCTGTTTGAAGACGGTGCCAAGCCTAAAGAGTTTGTTAAGCTACGTACTACTTAGTACGTACATCTGTTACCGCTCGCTACTTCACACCACCTCGCACTTGCGTGTACCTAGTGGACGGCTCAAACTGAGTGATACAACCTCATTAGGCTGGCACCGACTTCAAACAGATTAGTAATAGAGTAGGTATTATACTTTAAACAGGTAGGTAGGTATTTTTTAGCTTGGAATTAAATATCTAATTCAGTTTATTTTTCGCTTTTTAGTACTGATTTGAAGTCGTTTTAATATTTTTTTTGTTAAAAATAGTTTATTTTTCCATTTTTAGTGTACTTTTTATCTAGCAGATTTAATAATACTGGCTGGCAAACTAAGACGGAAAACCGAAATAAAGAATCTTCGATAGAAGGGAACGTCTATTTAAATATTTTAACAACACAACCTGATTGTAGAATAGAGGAATCTCAAAACTCTCAGCTTTTTATGTCTTTCTTTAACAAGTATAGGTATACAATGCAGGTTAGATACTATATCGAGAACTTAAAATATCATCTAAGAATTCCTTTGAATTATACAACTTTATCTTCCATCAAGAGCTCTCACCTCAGACACTTGAAATAACACAACTTAAGGTTTATACATGGATGTGATATTTAAAGAAATCATCTTCTTACTCCTAAACATTAAGAAGTTTCCCTTCCACTGACAGCTCACCTAAATAACCTACAAGAATACAACTATAGGTTTATAAGTACCTATAATGTTGAAGGAATTATCCTCCAACTCCTAAAAGTTAAGGAGTTATACCTTCCAGTGACAGCTCACCTGAATAACCTACAAGAATACAACTATAGGTTTATAAGTACCTATAATGTCGAAAGAATTATCCTCCAACTACTAAGAGCCAAGGAATTATACCTGCCACTGACAGCTCACCTGAATAACCTACAAGAATACAACTATAGGTTTATAAGTACCTATAATATTGAAAGAATTATCCTCCAACTCCTAATAGTTAAGGAGTTATACCTTCCAGTATCAGCTCACCTAAATAACCTACAAGAATACAACTATTGGTTTATAAGAACCTATAATGTCGAAAGAATTATCCTCCAACTCCTAACAGTCAAGGAGTTATACCTTCCATCACCAGCTCATCAACATGAGATGTTGACTATCAGACGTAAATACTTGAATAACTTTAAAAGATATATGAAAAACGTAACATGTGCCTATAAAATTTGAGGGTTGCCTTCGATTTCCCTGAGATTCCATCATCAGAACTTGACGTGATGAATAGGGGACCAATCCGGAAGTATACCCTTTCGAACAAAAAAAGAATTTTTTAAATCGGTTCAGGCATCTCCGAGTAATCGTTGAACATACATAAAAAAAAAAAAAAATACATACAGTCGAACATATAACCTCCTCCTTTTTTGAAGTCGTTTAAAAATGTAGAGCGCTCCAAATTCAAATTGTTAATAAGTAGGTAGCGTGACACACAACAATACCTACTGATTCAAATAAGATTAAACAAGTTTCAACAAGATAATAATATCATTCTCTTGCGAAAACATCTCGACAAACTTTCATGTTGAAGTTTTTGCAGCGAACGTTAACTATGCAAACTTCTCCTGTCGTTCTCCTACTTTGAAATGTGAAAACAATTCGTGTCTACTACCCTGAAAGGCGGTCGCAACAAAAAACCCTTCGTAAGTAATTAAGAAGTTTCAGAACACCGGCTCATTGGCATACTTTCGGCTTGTAATACGCAGTTAATCTCGACGCAAAAACTTGGCGTTCTATGTTTTAATTCACGAGGGCCCGCCCAACGCCACCGACAAGGGTGAATTTCTTATGAGCACGGCGTGTATTTGTCACAAAAGTCTATACGTATACATAGAATAGCTCCATGGGACCCAACACGCCTTGCGATCTTGCTTGGATAACGCTAATCTGACGTAGTTCTTTATTGCTCATAGTCCGACTACATTACCATTCATTATTTCTTTCACCATATACTTTCGTTGAATAAAGAGTAATTTAGGCTCTCTTACCGCCCTTAAATTGTGATAAAGTTTGTAATATTGTCTTCCACCCCCGTCGCAGCTGGGTCACGAAGAACATTTCATTACGATTATTGTCGAGTTAATGATGTCTTACTAACTTCACTCGCTCGAGCCCGGGCGAGGTATGCTGCGAATTTAAATAAATTCGGGCACACACACGCCTAAGTTATACACACTCTAACAGACGAAGCGGGCCGGTGTCGCACAAAGAAACGGCGATAATTCACCAGCTTAGCGCGATCCACTCTTATCTCTTTCAGTTCTGCGAGCGACGACGCTCTTAAATCTTGCCGAGGCTCGAATACTACTCAAGAATACTTACAAGCCTTTAATTCGAGACAAATTATTGCATAATTTAGGAGCGCCTATTTAAATCCCTAGCAGCGAGTTTCAACAGTGACAGTCGTCACGGCTTAGCTTCTTGCCGAGTTCAATTATATTTTTCGAAAAGGATTTGTGCTCACAAAGGGTTAAGTAAGTATATTATTCTAGAGTGAAAATTGGACCATTTTGTAATTACCACAATAATGTATGAAGTTTAATTTCGTTCTGCGGCGCACTCCATGTATTGTGTATGCCATAGTTGTACTCAAGCGTATTCGGAATATTTGGACTAACTTTTGAGTAAAACTAAAATTATTTTCAATCTGCTTCATTTAGTTCCCCGTAGTTCGTTTCATTAGATAGGTACATTTAAATTAAATTCTTCACATGCATTGTAACTTGTTCTTTTAAATTAAATGCAGGTGGTAAAAATGTCGATTGCCATGCCAACCATTGCATATTCATAAGATTAGCTGGCGTTTTATTTAAATTCGTGTACCGACTGTAGTACTCGCTTCTTCAATTTGTAAATTTAGCTGTAGCTTCCTTGTGTTGCGTGTAGTTTACTTCTTAAAAGTGAAAAAATAAATACTAGAGAGATAGAAGTTTACCTAGTGTCGTAATAAACTATATAGGTATATGAAAATGTATATTTGAAACCTTAAAATATGTTTCTCTTGAGCTTTCGCTGCTTTAGTGATAAGGGGGACTTTCTTATTTGTTTACATTAATATTCATAATAAAGCCAGTAGATGTTTTGGCCGTACATATTTTAGGCTGTGGCGTGATTTAAGTTTGTTTAGAATTAACTACTAACTTACTAACTTGTATTCTTATTTCTTGCACTATGTATAATGGACTGAAAGTATATTTAGTCTGTTACTAATCTCGATAGTATTTTCACCTAATATTCAAACTACACCAATACTCGTTGCCCTACATTCATAAACAAATTTAAGCCCATAACAATTCCAAGCAACATTGTAAATATTAAAAGTCGCTGCATGTTATAAAGCTGTTGTTTCGGTTTCATATTTAATTTAGCGACAATTATCCTGGTACGTTACAAATGCAGGTTCTGCTAGAACGACCTGTGCTATAAAAAGGGTCTCTCTACCCAACTAATACCCTTGTCATGTCGAGATGAAATTAGTTGAACTCGTGCAGCTGCGCCGCCAAAACCCGCTGTTTGTCTAAAATTTATGTAATCTGATAATATAACGTCAATGTACATGAATTGCCTTAAAAACCGCAACATTGCGTTTCCTCTGTACGATTATGGTTAATTAATTGGCGGCAATTAAGGGAAAACATGTGTGTTATCTATTTGTTTGAGGTGTACCTAATGATGTGTGTAAAAAGGGATTCTTTTTATTTTATTTTCAACTGAATTCAAATCAGTCACGTACTATATAATTATGTAAATTTAAAATCAGAATTGAAGGGCTAAGTGGACAAAGGTGTTATCTGTCAAAATTAAAAATTACAACTTACATGAATATAGGTTTTAACTGATGATGATCTATTCATGAACTTAAAACACGCGAATTCTAATTCGTTACATAGTTACAGACACTAGCAAAGGTGTTAACTGTCAATCAAGTATATATTTAGATTTGCAAATGTGTTAGCAGCAGAAATATTTTTTACTTTTTGGAACAATATAAGGTGATTATCAATCAATAAATCTTCTGCATCTTCGCAAGGATAACATGATTCAATGTTAAAAAAATAAACAAAGGTGTTATAAGCTACAGGTTACGTTTATTAATGTAATATACCTATAATCTTTTTTTTTTAAATCCTCTTATAAAACAGTCTCAGTGGTATTACATAAATATTCTAAATTCTCAATAAATAATAAATAGTATCCAAGTACATGTATGTGTCATTCTTTTTTTTTTTAATAAAATTATTTCATATAAATAATGCTATTTTATTTTTTTACCACATAGAGCCTTTGTAAGTTCTTCTTAACTAAACTTAATATGGCTCATAGTAAACAAAGGTGTTATGTTCATATTTTCATTGTTTTTTAATAAATTTGTATAGAATAACCTATTTTTAATATAAGATATATAATAATAAGATTGATTATTCTATCTAAGTATTGGTACTAATATTGTATTTTAAAACAATAAGCTTTAATTGCTAAGTTCATTCACGGTTTCAAATCGTTATATTTTACTGGGTAACTCTAACAGCACGTGTACTTTTTTAAAAGTAATAAAGTTATATATTAAAACTACGCTGAATTTAAAATCACAATTGAGCGTGCAATCAGAAAAATATTTATGTCACCGTCATTGTAAATTATTACCGAAACAGATGTTACAAGGCAAACAAGAGGGTATTCGTAACAAAGATTAACGAGAGAGAACTTGTATAAAAAGCGTAACAGTGAACGCGAAGCGGCAATAAACTTATTTTATGATAAATATTCTACCATTTACAATAACGATGCAGAGTACTTAAATGTACATAGATTGTGAAGTGAAGGCGTGGTTAAGTATGACTCGTTAATCAAGGGCATGTAATGTAGACCTGCCCCATGATTCTGAGCTGTCGGAAAATTTTCGGCCAGAAATGTCAGTTTGAATAAAGTTAAAAAATATAATGTTAAAGAAATAGATGTTTGTAGGAAAAACTCTTATAATAAGTTTTTAATTTTCAATACGGTAGACTATTTTCTAACATTAAATAACTTAAGCCGTAAAAATACGTCGTACAAGATTCGAAAAAGTTTACGATCTGGGAGCAATCTGACAAGTCAGAATCAGGGGGCAATACTTCCAGCGAATATTTATATTAGTAACAGACACGGAATGTTTCAGACGCATGCCGTATCAGACAAAAATATTCTTCAATACAGTTTGAATTAACTCATAGTTTTTATACATAGTACGGTCAATTTATTATTTTTATTATCTACAAATAGCCAAATATTATAATGTTATAAAGCTGAAGAGTTTGTTTGTTTGGTTGTACGCTAATATCTTAGGAACTACTGCTCCCATTTGAAAAATTATTTTAGTGTTGGAAACATAGACCTAGGATCCGCGCGCTACCGCAGGTTGGAAAGCTCATTTATTATCGACGAAGGTTATATACTTAATATCACGCTACGGCTAATAGGCGCTGAGCAGTGGCCAAACAATTAAACACACTCTTCAGTTTTATAATATTAGTATTGATATAATTTTTTGATAATTGTAGATCAAATTTCCAATAGGCCGTAGCTAGATATTACGAACTAATTTTTGGAGAGATTTCATGATCGACTTCACCGAAAATTATATCAAAAAAATTTACCGAAAATAACTTCAACGAAAATTACTTTTTATGCCAGACTACTAAAATGAAGTAACGATTACCCTAAATAAACCTAATCCGAAATTGTCACCCACCGTAAATCAGACTAATGACTCAAAATCAAACAAGTTTGATGTTCGAGTACAATCCAATTTATATAATATATGTGTTGCCGTATAATTTTGCATTTAAATTGACGTTCAGCTGACGTGATGTGAATTTATTCTACAACTAGCTTTCATTACCGGCTCGCTTGCGTTATATCCTGACATCTGAAATTCGGAAAGTGAAAATATGAACCAAAAAAACAGTGTGAGCTTGAGAGTTTAATTTTTTTATATTTATATGAAATGAAATGAAATCTCGTTTTTTCATCTAGGTTACAAGGTAACACTTATGAAAGTCACAAGATAAGAATGTAACAGGTTATCCGAAAAGTAGTGTCAGCAAATTTGCCTACGACCATTTCGCTGACGGGGTGGAGCTATGAGAAGAACTGGCAAGAAACTCACGGCACTCTTTTAAAAATGTTACATTAAAATTTAAGATATGGAAATTACAAAAAATAAATTGCCTTATTTATTGCCTATTAAAAAAAAAAACTACTTATACAATATTGCATTTCTCTTTTACAACAACGTAGGTACTTACGTACTCATTATTTTGACAGTAGGTATTTAAAATAAAGTTCCAGTGTCTATGATGGCCGTATTTGGTAGGGGAAATTATTTTGTATATTTTATGTATAAAATGAAACATGAATTCCCTCTCTGTTCCAAAATTTATTCAGCATCTTACGAAAATAGAAATTCTTCATACTGTTAACCAAGGCGAATATTATCACAGACAAACATATTTTTGTATTCATATTAACTCAAAGCGTGTTTCCAGTGACAAGCTAATTTCAACCTAATGCTAAAATGTTTGCCTTTCTTTAAGTAACGAACGATGTTTAACCCACGATAAATACGTCAAAGAATGAGCACGAATGTGAATTGCATCTTCCTAACGACTCAAATATATCGCGAGGAGACGCTTGTACCGAATTATCTGTGGCTTGGCTTTGAATGGATCATTAAAGCGTATGGCTTAAGCTTAATGCACGAGGCTTTATATACCCCAAAGCTTTGACAGCCGTAGTTACAAATAGTTGATTAGTATAGTTGTTTATATTTATCATAAATGCGCAATCTTTGGTACATGCGTTGATTACCATTGATATTAAACATAATTATGTTTGTAACTTACAAATGACAATTTAATATTTATAACCAATTTAGCATTTTGTGGTTGGCGACAACCGTATGCGGGAAATCTTTTAAATATTATATTTAACCTAATTTAAGCCAGCTTAGTAATGTTTTTACTGTAAATATAATTACTTGTTTGTATGTATATACAACCTGTCCTATTAGGGAGGAGATCCTCTCTTACAGAGGCCTATGTCCAACAGTGGACATCCTACAGAAGATATATGTTTTTTTTTACTGTGTTAGGTTGTAAATATTGTTTATTTTTATTTTTAATTTAAGCTAGTTGATTACCTTAGTTAAATATAGTTTATATCGTTGTAAATAATTAAACTTAAATAAACAGTAGAAACTTAAATTTGATGATGATAATGTATAAAAAGTTATAGGTATAATATAGTAGACTAATTTTTGATTTCATATATTCTTAGATTTACTCTTTCAAACGAGAATGAAGTAAGACCCATAAAAATGTTCAGTATGATAACAATGACGCACAAATACAGAAGGATTACATACCTAAAGTAAAAATTCTGCAAGGAAATGGCAGCGTTCGCTTCCGTCGTTATTAATATCATCTGAGAAGTATGCCTCTCTGGGGAAACATTACAGTAACGGCCATATAAAAGACAAATGAGCCAAGAATGCGATCGTGAAACGCCTGTAATTTTTAAAATATATTTTCTTAAAGCCTCTTTACTTTCATTTTTTATCCATTATTATACTCTTTAACTCTAATCTCTTTTGTTTAAAAACATAATAAAACCGTTTTACTCCATCTTATCTTAATCGCAGAGTCTACAGAGTCGCCCTATATCTTCGCTATTCAAAAACGTTCTTATTCAAAAAAGACTGCTTATCGCCCGCCCCAAATGATTTGAAAGTATGATTGATGATACATAGAAATGAGATGGCTCCCCACACTTTACTGATATTTAAAAGTATGATATTCTGAGGCCGGTTTATACAGATAATTTAGATTTTAATACAGCTATCAAACGACGATGAGCCAAGACTTTTCCGAAAAGTGATTTGATATTACTTTCAGATAGTCGTTATCGCGTGCAACTTTCCTATACGATTTAGTTATAAAATTGTATAATATCTTTTGAAGAGCGCTCTATAAAGGCTTGGATAAAATTTAGTAGATTAAGAAATGCTTTTACGCTGAATTGCTGTAAGATTTGCTTTCTCATTTACTTCGAAAACTTAGTTATAAGAGAATTAATATAATTAGAAAAAAATAAAATTTACTAATACCCAGCTCAAATATGAAGTATATCGGTTTTGTACAGAAATTAATAAATTACAGACTCACTGAAAATACTATGTTCATATTTTTAACCGACTTCAAAAAAAGGAGGTCTTGGTAACTAGAAATTGAATTTTTAATTGAATTGTGTTAGAAGGATCGAAATTATTGGTAATTATAAGGCCCTCAAGTAAATACATCAGTGCCACTGAAGCTATTTGATGGATAATAACGATGTAATAGTAGGGGAAGGGTGTCTAATGGTCGGGGAATACGTATCATTCAAGCTTTTTCCCTCATGGATACCCCATGAAGGGGTACCCTTCGAATACATTAACCCATTTCTCTTAGTAGACATTACCCACTGAAACTATATATACAGCGTCTTCCTTACATAGTATAAAATATAACTGCTTTCCTCTGTATGCACGCTTATATCTTCTAAAATAACGAAACAAATTTAGATGAGATTTTCACCAATAGACAGAGTCATTCATGAGTGAATCATGAGCAAGGTTTTCAGGTATTTAATTTTATTACGCAAGCAAAAGCTAGTTAAATAATAATAACTAAAATTATAAGCGATTCAAATGAATTAAATTCGAGCTCTATATATACATACACAGCAATTTCTTTTACTTCAACAATTCGTTCAATTTACATATGTAAAATTCATCATAGTAAAAGGAAAATCCACATTTCTGGGTTCCGTTAAACAGGGTCAAAATAAATACGTGGCTAGGCGGACGCGCTGCAGTCTTTCGAGAATAAATAAAAAGCAAACTAACGAACCGCAGTACGAAGATTACAGGATGTTAACTTATGTATATGTAGAGAAAAAGTATACTCGTACCTTGGGACGACTGTATAAGTGTCCTGACGTGGCGTTTACACGGAACCCGCTGCGGGACTACCATTTTTTAATGGAAAGTTTTGGCACAACGAGGCCATCTCAGACCACTATCTCAGTTAAATTGGAATATATTTTTCTTGGCGAGACTTTACTATTCCGCGCAAATAAAAGAACATCCGCTGACTTTCTACGATTCCAGTCATTCGCTCGGAGCTATTTGTACAGTGTCACAGAAATGGTATAATCTTGCATTTTCGAAGCATGAAATACATGTTGAACGACTTTTTCATACAATTCGTACACACTCATGTGGAAAACTCTATCTTGGCACTTTTATGCACGTATTGGTCCGATATTTTATTCTTTACTTTTTGTGTTGTCATCACATTAAGTCCAATGTGCCGTAATATTTATCACACAAAAGTACCCGTTTGACCTGATAGGCTAATATCAGGTTCAAATTTTTCGAAATATGTTGATATAAATAATTAAGGAATACATAGATAGTAAAGGTTTTAACATATTAAATTCACGAAGGCATTACATTGATAAAATTTCACACAGATTGATTCAAAGTGAGACATACTAGGTAGTCACTACATTACGTCCAGTACCCTGAAGCCTCAATTACTGTTGACCACTACCTACAGCTAGAGGTAAGCACATCGACAACAGTATCATAAAATCTATTCACATTTATTTCTCATAGCCCATTTAAACAAAAGGCGAACACCTTGTTTTTGTGTAAATATCAATTTAGATTACGCGAAACAAGCGGAATACGTTCACAATGGCCCCTGGCTACCAAAGGATACGAATTAAGAAGAAATATGTAGTACGTGCCTACGTGTACTGAAACTCTAATGTAAGTGAAAGTTACTGTTAAAGGTTGCACAATTATACGACTAGTGTTTGCCGCCGGGAAATATAACTAGTGCCTTGTGTTCCGGGGTTTTAATTCCGTTGGAAGTTATGTTTTGGTTGGCTTGCTTCGTTGAGTCCGGTGTAGGTTGTATGCAAAAGACTGGAAAAGGTATTTAATTTGGCTATTCTACTATTTTCTAAAACTAATCTGCATTTATTTATTTCAATTCGAAACTAAATGTAAAAAAGATTTTGGAAACTTGTAATAAAGGTATCGATTACATTATGTAAGTTAAAAAGTTATAATATGAAATTAATTTATAATTTTTATGTACTGATATTTATGTTATTTTTGTATTTTCCTCTTTTTATTTTCAAATAAGATGATCATTGTGCACCTACTTTGCTCTACTCTGCATCACCCAAGGTAGACTGGTAGAAAATGCCTACGGCATTAAATCCGCCCATGTACCAATGTGCATAAAGTTTAAATAAATAAATAAATAAATTCCTGAAATCTGAAAAAAAACCTCGCACTGATAGATATTGTTATATTTGGAATACCGGTTCAATGGATTAACTAATTGTTTTTCAGATACGAATATCAAATCTCCAATATTCGGAGTGAGGCGTTATTATTGCGAGACCAAACGCATACGAGCCGCCAATCATTTTCAGGTTTTATTATAATTTATACTTGACGGAATATTTTATTACAAACAATAAGTAAACAAGAACGAAATAGACGTGTAGAAAAACAATGAACAAGGTCAAAATATAAGCAAACCTTATAACGGGTGGCGCAAAAGTAAAGACCCTATTTGGTTCAGCTATAACATTTTTTCTAAATTAGAAAACTAGATTTAGATTTTTTTAAATGTATATTTGTGCCATTAAATTTCGTACCATTAGGATTTAAAGATGATGTCTTTTAAATGGTGACCTCCAGAGTTGATACACATTTGAGCCCTATTTATGACATTTTGCATAACTTGCCGTAACACTTCCTGCGATATGTTCGTTATTTCTTGACGAATGTTTTCTTTTAGAGCTGCGAGAGTCTGTGGCTTGTTCACATACACCCGAGATTTCAAAAAACCCCAAAGAAAAAAGTCTGGACTGGTCAGATCGGGTGATCTTGCAGGCCAAGGCAAATCGCCAAAACGAGAGATAACTCGGCCTGGAAAAGCGTCCCTCACTAAGTCCATAGTGTCGCGCGCTGTGTGTGCCGTAGCGCCGTCTTGTTGAAACCAGATGTGCTCCAGCCCCAATTCGTCCAAACTGGGTATCAAAAACTCACGTAACATGGTTCTGTAGCGTTCTCCAGTGACAGTTATCGCATTGCCTCCAGCGTCTTCGAAAAAATAGGGTCCGATCACTCTGTCAACACAGATGCCACACCATACAGTAACTTTTAGTGGGTGTAGAGGTGTTTCTTGAATAATGCGCGGATTATCAGTGCCCCAGAACCGAGTATTCTGCTTATTGACATGCCCTGAGAGATGGAAATGCGCTTCGTCACTCATAACCAATTTTGAAGGAAAATCATCCTCTTCAAGGTTGAGGTTTATGACGCGCTGGCAGTAATCTAGACGAGCTCGGTGGTCAGCAGGCAGCAGCTGATGAGTCATTTGAGTTTTATACGGGAACATCTTTAAGTCTTTCACCAAAATACGCTGCAGGGTCCGTCTGGAAATGCCCAATTGCGTGGCACGTCGCCTCGTTGATGTTTCTGGACACTCTTCCACATCTTCGCGCACAGCATCGATATTTTCAGCTGAACGGCCTGTTCTTGGTCTCCCAGACTTAGGTCTATCCAATGTTGAGCCAGTTGCTTCAAGGCGTGTGGCAAAGCGTCGAATTGTGCGACCAATCGGTGCCGGACGGTGGGGAAATCGTCGACGAAATTCACGTTGTGTTCTTATCACTGATGAATTATTCCGTAAGAACATTGACACAATTATTCCACGTTCTTGGGGAGTAAAACGGTCCATGTTTATTTTCAGTGTATTTTACATTTGTTCACTACACAATTTTCAACAACAGAATGACAGAAAAGTCATATAAAAAAAAAAAAAAGTATTTTCTTTAGTGCCAGTACTTTTGCGCCACCCAGTACAATGGTGTAAACAAATAATTCTCATTAATCTAATTCTAATATTTTCGCTGAGCGCTATTTACGTCTAAAAGAAATAACATGTTTGTGAAGTCTACGACGGCAAAACATTTTTGGTGTGACATTTTCAAATAAAAATAATGTTATTTTCTAACTTATATAATGCCACAACAATTTCATACAAAAAGCGCAATTGTGATTCTAGGCTTCGGCATTTATTTAAAATCGATTGGTTAATACTGACAAATTTACAACTACGCATTAGCTCTCATTAAAACTGTTTATATGTATTTTGAATAAATCACTGTTTTTGTTACTCAACTTTAGAGGCTAGCGCCTCTAAAGTTGAGTCATGTGGTACTGAGGTTAAGCGACGTTCGGCGCGGTCAGTCCGTGATGGGTTACCGTTTGTGGCAATATCATTCCCGAGCGTCTCCGTGCTTCAGAAAGCACATAATGATCCCGGTTACTTACTACGTTCACTTAATGTAGTAAGTCGTTAAGTCAAGTTGGAAGCCTTCTGGTGACTTGATAAATTCCAATACCAACGTCGGTCTCAAGCCCATTAGATAAGAAATAAAGAACTCAACTCTACAAGTAATTCTAAATAAACTAAGTCGACTAACACTCAATTACATTTTCAATCAATATTTCACTTCAATCCATATTGATTGCGAACAATAGTTTCAGTAACCGCAGCTAATGAATCAATCAATATGAGAACCAATACCCACTCCAACACGGGCTTAGAACTATCGCCTTGTTTGATTAACATAAAACAACCCGACAGTGTTCTTGCAAGGCTTAAAACCTCCCTCGTGACTCGATTTGGCGCCCAGTCCGGACGATCGACACAGTTGGCATTCGTAACGATTTGCATATTTTTCATACGGGAAAGTAAAAAAGTCGCTGTCTTTTCGTTTGAAGTATTTTACATGTAAATCGTTTAATAACGGTAATCGTTCTTAACTTAGAGGTTTTAAGAGCTACATACTGTTAAGATTCAGTGTGAATAATTAAAAAAGTATTTTTGCGTAGTAACTAGATAGATACGTATTACGTTTATTACCAATCATTTATATACCTACCTACTTCCATGTCTATATTGATACTGGTTCATAGTTGACTACACTTAGCGCCTGGTTCACCACTGGCAAATAAGTGCTAGATAGCCTATATGAAACTTACTTGACAGATTTTTGACGTATTTTTCGTATAAAATGTCAAAAAAGTCTCAGGTAGTTTATTAGACACTTATTTAAAGGCCTTTAATCTAGTAGCGGTGTAGTAGTTTTGTGTTCCTGCAAGTGAGTAATGATTTCCAGAGCTCATTGGCGAGGGAAGGGAATTTTTTGAAGAGTTGGGAACGCAATCATCCCTCTGGTATCGCAGGCATCCATAAGCTGCAGTAACCGCTTACCATGCGGGCCGTATGTTTGTTTACCATTGTTGTGATATTAAAAAGTAGCTTAGAGTCTCTATATATTACACTTCATCATTTCAATCCATAAACGTCCCACTGCTGGGCACGGGTCTCTTCCAAAGAATGTGGAGGGAATTTAGCAACTAGCTTTAGCTTTTTCGTTAGTTTCGAATTTTCCTTTTCTGTCAGTGCTCTTGTCTACTAAAGGTCATTTACGACACTCACGCGTAGAAATGGGGTAGTGCCATTGTGTATTCTTAATCCGTCATTATACGGATTACACTTAAATAAATATATTTACACAGAGTTCAAACCATTATTAAATGTTATCTAACTGATTTTACTGATTTTAATACATTCAAATTAAGTAAATGTAAAATGTTTTCAAGTTCAGTGTTAATAACAACTCAATAAGGACAAAGGAAAATAGAAATTTGATTTAAATGACGCCTGTAAAGAAAGCAAGAGAAAATAAAACATAATAATACAACAAAGAAAATCTTTATCAACGTTTGCAAGTATAAAATTAGTTTCTTTGTAGTACTTAATATGAATTTAGAAAGAAACTTATTTTAATTTTATATAACATTAAAATCCACTTTGCTTTCTGAATTGCTTTTAAATATAAATATTATAACTTTTCATTTGCAAATCTTGAATAGCTTCAATTTATATAAAATATCCCAACCGTTGACAGGTTCTGCTTACAATGAAGGACAAAAAAATGTCCACATAATTTTCCAATAAATTTAGTTACAGCAGAATATAATTTATAATAGGCAACCTTTGTGTTACGCATTTTACGAATTTCGAACGTAAAACCAATAAATATGGTTAGTTATTGGCTGTCAAAAATGTCGACAGTAAAAAAGAGCCTATATCTAGTACACATATTTCATAATATATACAAGTTTGTGATGTACGTAAAACATATTTATTCCTAATCGAACGACTCGCAATAAAGCAATATAATATTACAAAGAACAAAATTATATATTAGATAAAAGAGTCGCAAATAAAATACATCGCTTATTTAAAAAAAAAAAAATGTGTTTAAGTAGTATATCAGTTGTTTAGTACCCATAACACAAGCAAATATAAATGCTTACTGTGGGACTAGATGGCGCTGGGTGAATGTGGTAGAATATTATTATATTATTTATCGCTTATTGCGATACTTTTTCAATGCGTTTTACATCGAGAATCAAAAAGATTTTATTAAATTCAACGTTATTTTGATGCTCCGATATTATTATATTTCCATGGCAACACGTCTCATACTGCATGAAACTGTGACGAGTCATATTACTTTAAAGAAACACACTTTTTTTTTAAAGCACATACTTTAAAGAAAGCTTGTATTTCCCTTATGATGTCGTTTAATATATTGCATTGATAGACAACATTGCATTGATAGTTAGTTTCTCGTAAAAATGTCTATTTTAAGACCTAACTTAGCAAACTGGAAAATTACAATAAAATTCCAAAATGAAACAAAAATAAACTACTACATATAATGTACTGATAAAAAAAGTAACACGATTAAAAAAATCTGAATATTTGCACAAAAACTAACCTTACTCATTTAGTTTTTACATGATATTATTTAATAAAAATAAACTACTAGGTTACAAATCACTAGTCTAACCTAGTATTTCTGACAGCCTGAATATCACTAAAATATGTCCATGTAAGTGCAATAAAGAGTATACGTATGCTACGTTAATTCATTTAACTATCAACAAACCAAATTTTAAAAAGTAATCGAAAACGTATGGCCTTTAGTTTAGGCGTAATTACGGCTGGCTTAGTAATTCGTCCTTATAATCATCTCTTGTCACGTTTCTAGTTATCTACATTGCTACAGAACTAACAGACAAACAAAACAAAACAACGTCGTATATTTAGCTGCGATCTTCTAAGATTAATATACTATTTGCTCCAATAGGCAGCTCCAGAAAAACTAGTGCGAAAGTAAAAATAAAATATTAAGAAATGAAACAATCTTTTACGCCGTATACACATACAAGTTAAGTTTCTAGTCACGGTAACAAACCTCTAAGGAGTAAAAAGAGATGTATGATGTTAGTGGTCTTCATGCTGTCAGTATTAGGCCCCGATGTGATTGGGGACGAGCCCTTGAAACAGATATATTAACTGACTAGGGAATATTGTCAGACAGAAGTATTATATTTTTTGTTCGAGCTTAGAATATGAAAATACCCAATCTTCAATACAGTTCTTCGTAGTAACTGTAGATATTAATAAAACACGATACGTATTTTCGCAAATAATAGTGAGAAGTAATTTGGGTACCTACTCCGTATAAATAAAATTGCTGTGCCTAGACAGACAGTATCCTCGGTACACCGCATTATTAATTCTTATTAAAATACAAAAACTGTTTTTACGATTTCACCACTTTTATTTAAATCGATACAATTCTTTTTTTCTTTTTTGTTCTATTAATCAATGAACCATGTAGCATATTACTACGAGTATCTTGATAAACTGATGCTTGAAAATGACAACCAGAATTATTTATTTATAAGAAAATTTGGCAGGAATATCGAAATCGGTCAAATCTTGAAGCTCGTATGGGCTCGTAGCCAAATGTCGGGATTCCAAGTTCCAAGGACCTCTGTGTTACCAATATTTGAATGTGTATTATTGAACTGCCTCGGTGGCGTAGCGGGAAGTGTATACGACTGCGGTGCAAGAGGTCCCGGGTCGGGTGAAAATGGTATTGGGTTTTTCTATCGTGAAATTCCAGTATTGAGATATTCCCGGAGTTTGGTAAACAAATGTTCCCGGTTGATGACAATAGGCTCGCCCCCTATTTCATCGAATTAAACATAGCTGGCGAAATGTGGGTGTGAAACACCTCTGCCAACCCCTTCGGGGAAAAAGGCGTGATGCTATATTATGTTTATGAAAATGACAACCACTATAATTTATTTATACATATGGCAGGAATATTGAAATCGGTCAAATCCTGAGACAAGTATGGGCTCGTAGCCGAATGTCGGGATTCCAAGTTTAAAGTTTAGCCCTCTGTATTAACAATATTTGAATATATTTATTATTCTATACATGAAAATTTATGATTAAATTGTGGTATTTCGACGACTTTCTAAACCAACATTTCGCTAACATCAGCACATTTGAAAGTTCTAAATTCTATAGAGCGATAATATTCGATGCAGTTACCTAACTTGTAACTCATAGATACCCTCCTCGGTCTATAGTGAGGAACTAAGTGTGAATGGCATTTATGGCCAATAAATAATGATAAATGGCAAAGTACTTGATATTTTCAACGTATGCAACTTATATCTTGAGGTAATGATGCATAAATGTATATCAAAATGCATCGTGATCGCATTTTAGAAGCTTACGTGGAATGATGTTAATATGAATAGGTCGTAGGATGATTTGAATTTTGGCGAAATTTTGCGAAAACATGGATAATTAGACAATAGTTGAAACTTGTCTCAGTCGTACTATAAAAAGATGGGATTTTAACTGTTTAAAGCGAATCCGACATGGATAAATTAATTATATCTTTTATATTAAAGGTTAAATACTGAATATTTTATTAACTGTTATTTAATTAACCAAGTTTGTTAGAGAGATTAGATCCTCATGGTTGACCGTATCGATCGATGCCATAAAAGTACAAGATGTAATTTTTTGGATTTTAGCTGGTTCATTTCCCGGATGGGGGAAGCGAATTTCCAAAAATCGTTGAATGCAGTTATATTTCTTCTTGAATGTTTCCGTTGAATAAAATAAAATTATCTAACTTCAGTATTTAGAGTACTTTCCCTCCAGGTGGCATTACAAAATTCCACCCTGTATATACCTTCCCGAACCCAGCAGTGGGTAATGGGTTGCTGATGATGATAATGATACTATAACTATTCTAACATTATAAAGCTGAAGAGTTAGTTTGTATGTTTAGTTGAACGTTATGATCTCATGAAGTGGTCTGATTTGAAAAACTCTTAGTGTTGGATAGCCCATTTATTTTATCGAGGCTGGTTATAATAATATTATTCTACCACATTCACACAGCGCCATCTAGTCCCAAAGTAAGCAATTATATTGGCTTATGTTATGGGTACTAAACAACTGATATACTACTTAAATACATATTTTTTTTGTAAAAACATAGATATTATAGATAAATTACACCCAGACACAGAACAAACCTTTATGCTCATCACACAAAGATTTGTCCTGGGTGGGGATCGAACCCACGACCTCCGGCTTAGCAGTCAGTATCACTAACCACTAGACCAACAGGTTATAGGTTATAAACATTAAGTTACGGCTAATAGGAGCTGAGCAGTGGCTAAATAAAGATTGACGGAGTGAACCCCGCGCGACTAATTTGTAATGATTGTATCGATGCTGTTACGTTCGGAAACTGGAACGTAGACGATAGATACACTTACGCAAAAAGTTTTAGCGGACTACCTTAGATGTCATGTTTAAATTTATTCAATTGCCGCTCTTCAAAAGGGCAACCTAAAATAATTATAAAATCTATACAAATTTGTGGAATGTAATATTTCCAATTTTAAATAATAATACTACTGCAATAACTCAAGACATTTTAATCATTTTTGTTATAAAAGGTTGTCAAGAAGGAAATAAATTCCTTCATTCCAATAAACGTCACAAAGTTCCATTTTAATAACCGACTAATTGCTGTTAATGAAAGCGAGCAAAGCTAATTAAAAAGAATCCATATCGAAGAAGTAATTACGAGGAACAAGGCCCTACTATTGTGTCTCACAAATCGATTCATTTACGTTCGACTCGATGATGTCTAGACCGAGTAATATTAGATGTGTCGTAAGTATTTAATTATCGATACTTTTATATAAGACACAATTAATATTATGAAAGTTTGTGATACATATTTTTATAATTAAAATAGGTAGCTTTATCAACAAAATATAGGCAGCAGTATATTATTATATTCTATTTAACAACTTAAATTATATAGTGATCATTAATCTGCCTGTCAATGAAGGTTATTATGGTTCTATCGCAGTCTAATTCTTAATTATAATGATCTATAAGAGTGACTTATGTTTAGTGGACTATTATTGTTCGCTGCGGCGCGATTGATTAAATAAACCGGGTACTTTTAGTCACTTACTAAGCTTTGTCTAGGTCATAGTAATCAGATATAGAATCCTTTATATATAATAGATATAGCCAATAATAAACAATAAAATAATAATAAAAAATTATCGCAAAGAAAACACAAGCCGTGTAACAAAACTTGCGTTATTCAAATTTCTTTTTATTACACCACGAAATAAAGACTATGTTTTAGTTGTTAAAACGTTAACCTCGCTTTCAGTTTAAGCAGATTAGAGGCGCATTTAATTAATTAAATCAAAGCGTATCAGGTAAATATTGTCTGGATCACAGGGCGGGTGTTTGTCAAACAATGGTTTGGGCAGCAACGCTGTTGCGTAGTCAGGAATGCCTCATCAGGTACACGGCAGCTCGGTGAAAGCCAACGTCCAATCATTGTGAGGAGTGACTGTGGGTTACACCGTATCGTTACTGAAACTTATTACGTACTTTTGTATCACTAATATTATGATCGAAAATCGCCTTTCAGTTTTCTAATGACCACTAGCTTTGTTATAATAATATAATCACGTAGAAAAGTTAATAATAATAAACAATACGTCTTTAGAACTTGCCCGCGGCTGCACTTTAAATTGATAGTTTCATAGTACAGTCAGCAACAAAAGTAGCTAAACACATCTATAACTTCAAAACGCATGTACCTATACCGTAGCATACATGAGCTATTTAACAAGACTTCGAGTAGTATCAGAATTGAATAAGCATCGTAAATTTTATTTTGGCACTAGTCTTGTTAAGTATTTTAGTTAGATAAAATATTTTAGTGTTGGATAATCAATTTATCGATGTAAAATCACTCTATGGCCTCTATATCAAATAAAGAACGACGGGAACGAAGCCCTGCGTGACTTCTAGTAATAATATAAATTGTAAATTTAAATAAATAGCTAATGTGAATTTAAACGAAAGTTATACAACACTAAGCTATTTCTAGAAGGTTGTCATCAAACTGAGCTTATGAATATGAATAATAATATGTGTATTCGTATCAAAATACTAAGAACCTGCTTCAATTATTTAAACTTTTATATTTATTTAAAAAAAATTAATTAAACAGCTACATAATATATAGATATCATAAAAAATAAGGGATACAAGACTGCCTCGGTGGTGCAGCGGGAAGTGTATACGACTGCTGTGCAAGAGGTCCTGGGTTCGATTCCCGGGTCGGTTAAAAATGGTATTGGGTTTTTCTATCAGGAAATTCCAGTATTAAGATTTTCCCGGAGTTTGGTAAACAAATGTTCCCGGTTGATGACAATAGGCTCGCCCCCTATTTCATGGGACCAAACGTAGCTGGCGAAATGTGGGTGTGATACACCTCTGCCAACTCCTTCGGGGGAAAAGGCGTGATGCTATGTACAAGAATGATTCGACGGCATTATTTCAAGTTGATTCATAGAAGACGGTCATTCTTGAAGGAAAAAAAACACTCATACTTTTATAATATTAAGCTCGAACAACGCAAAGGATATTCATTTTAAAGAAAAATGTGAACTTGCGGGTAAATTACTATTGTAACATATTCTTCCCTAACCTTTTCAGGAGGTATTACATAAATTTGCCACCGTAGCATAAAATTATTGATGACACAATTTACGGCTCAGAAAATGTTGAATTTTGCGATGAACGTAACGTACTTTATCTTATTAGCAAATTTTTTGATGATCTACTTTAGATATTGATCCCACCAAAACATAAATGTGAAAATGGGAGCCCCTAGTAGTTCAAGAATACCTACTAGTGGTTGCTAATTTCGCAGACAAAAGAATTGAGATATACCTAGATGAATGCCCAGTTCTGAACTAGTCGAATTATTTACAGAAAGCAGATAACTTGCTTAAAAATTGAAGCTCAAGATTTAACTTGGTTAGTTTTCACATAGTAGACACATAGTTTTATTGTATCTGGTTAATCAACTTTTATGTTAAACATATAGGTATAAGAACAGTAACTTTGTATTATATATATATAATAACTTGTATGTACGTAAAAACTAGCCCAGTTAAATCTTGAGCTTCAATTTTTAAGCAAGTTATCTGCTTTCTGTAAATAATTCGACTAGTTCAGAACTGGGCATTCACCTAGGTATATCTCAATTCTTTTGTCTGTGAAATTAGCAACCACTAGTAGGTATTCTTGAACTACTAGGGGCTCCCATTTTCACATTTATGTTTTGGTGGGATATCATTACTTTTTGTAAAAAAAAAATTCTGCATTTTGCGTTTTGTAATTTCTTTCTTTCTTATAGTTCTCTAAATATATTTTTTTCTTGAGTCGGGTAAATTATAAAGAACATACACAATATTGGCTGTCAGTAAAAACTCTTAGGTTAAGGTAGGTTAAGGTTTGACTTATAGTTTCGATATTCAGAAATTAAAGGTCAATAATAAATTAATACTAAACTTGTAGTCTTAACCAGAAAGTATATAAATATGATGATGAATATGAATATAGACATTTTATATTGTTGTCAATATATAAAATGAATGCATAAAAATATTTAAAGAAAATATTTTTTTATTATAAAAGGTATAAAAACTTTTTTGTAAAAGTTACTTTTTATAAAATTTGACACAAGATGACATGACAGATGACTACAAATTTTAATATTTTATAATTTATTTAGGTTGTATGTTGTTTAAATAATATATTATTTAAATTATATTTATATTCTGGAAAATTTCAGCGTGAGGGAATTTGGAATTTAGAGTAAAAGTAAAGGTTGTAGTATAACTGACCAACCAGGTGGACACTCAGGTGGTCGATTGGTAAACCGGGATATCTTTAGTTAGTATAGTAAGTACATTCGTGGAGGAATGTAATTATAATGTACCACTTTACCACAAGCCGTAAAAGTGTCTCGTCTTTGTGGAATATTATAATAGTGTCGCTGTCTCTATTGGCAGTATATGCATGAGTTTGTGTATTCTTCAGTCTTTGCGGTTTAGTAGATGTGTGTAGTCCCCATGGTAGATACTAAACACAAAGTTACATTTTATAACTGCATCTAGTAGCATGGATGTCTTATTATGTGTAAATGAGTTTAAATATTTGTTTCAGATAAATACTTAGTTTTGCTAAAGTTGCGCTAGAACGATTAAGAAAAATACACGGAAGGAACTAATAAAAAATAAATATCTTGTTTTCTTTTTTTAAGTGTCTATTATTTATTATTTACTAAACTGTAGAGTTCATAAGACTCACTGTCGCATGCCGATAAGCTAACCGAATTGCATCGCTAAAGTGCCAGTACTCGTAGAACTGACGGCTGATGGGGCAAAAGGTAGACTGGAGGCTACGTATTGGAAAGCGCAGTGTAGGGCGACCCCCCATGAGATGGACCGACGACCTGATAAAGGTTGCTGGTGGTCGTTGCATGCAGGCGGCACAAAGTCTCTCGCATTGGCAGAAGTTAGGTGAGGCATATGTTCAGTAGTGGACGTCATTGGGCTGCACTGTTGTGATGATGATGATGATGAATAATGTAATTAAGTCTATATTCGTCTATACGATAATCCTTACCATCTAAAGATAATCAAATAGGAAGGATTGCGTTGCGTTGCGTAGATGTTTTAGATAAGGCTATAACTGATAACAAATTAATGAATTCTTCCTCATATAATATACATATAAATAACTAGCTACTTGGAAGTCATAAGCTCCTATTTCAGTGTTTATTAAAACGATAAGTAACAATTCATTGCTAATATAATTTATAAGGCGCTATGGTTTTTTTTTTTAATAATAATAATAATTATGAATAATTTATTGTTCTCTAGTTTTTTTATTTGTATACACACAATTACACAGCTGGACGCCAAATTTCAACTTTCTAGGTCATCTGGAAGTGGGTGTTATTTAAGGTCTATAGGTAAGTCAGTCAGTGGAAAAATAGCGATTTTTGAGCATCAATATCTCACTAACCACGTAAGCTGTATTTACGAAATTTGTGATTCTGGTTAGTCTAGTAGACTTTAATTCATATACCAAATTGCATGCGTTAATACTAAATAGATTTTGAGTTATCGGTGTCTTAAAAGTGGCTCCAACTGGTTCGTGTAATACTACACACGACTGCGTGTCACCCGCTTTGATGCTGGAACTGGGGCTGACACGCGGCCGCGTGTCTTGATACGAGTATGCAAGGAATTGTGAATTTTCGTGTACAGTGTCATAAAAGACTTTTATCTTTATTTCAAATAATTATGCATACGCCTTTACTCATTCAAGTAATGTATTAAGATGTACAACAATACCTTCACCTGGTTTTTCACCGATTTTTTGTATGCCAATGACTTTTTCTTTAATTTCGCGATTTTTCTCAGACATTCATAATCATTATTTTAGTTTTTCAAACCTAGGCATCTTTCCGTGACGTCCACAGCTATTATTCAGCAAATTGTCATAATTAATATAATCAATTAGAATATCGAGGAAAAGGCAATGTTTGTAGTTTCTTATCTCATCCCACCACGCACCTTTAAGCAGACTTGCACAAATTCTGACTTGTGCAAGTCTAGAAAGATATAAAATTGCGCAAACGCAACCCGAGGCGTGATAATACGCCTCTTTCCTAACTATTTCCTTCCAGGTAAAGTATGTGGTGGGCACATTGTTACTTTTTTAAATAACACCAGCGCTTGGAAAATCCCTGCCTTAATCATAGATCGTCACGGTGTGATAGAATCCTAACGTCAGCAGTATGTAGGCCAGTCATCATCGGGTTTGACTCAAGTCATTTGCATCACAACACCACATCAAGGCTGCATTCATTAATCACGTGATGCAGATCGTTACTTGTTTACAACCGTCTCACCCTGCACTTATCTAAGATATTTTCCTTATACATAAACAATGTAAAAAATATTTAATAATATTCTTATCTATTTTCCATACAATACATTGTTATAAAATTAATTTAGAAAACGTTTTACAAATATTTTTTTTGGCAGGAGTCAATTTTTTGAGGAGCAATTTCCAATGGGTCACACTATTTATTTTTTGATTATCAAGGTTTTGATGGTTTTATGACTTTATAAATTTACTTTTGTGTTCATAATAATATCAATAACCTTGAGTTAGCCAGTTTGGCTACCCATAATTTAAATATGAACAAAATTTTATATCAGTATTTTTTTTAATTATTTTCAGTTAGTCAACTTTTGAAGTATCAGCTTTTTTCTTATAGTGGTGTTCTTCTGGAAAATTATGTGCCATTTTATTGTAGAAATTTGACTAAAGATAGGTTATATATAGGTTAGGACAAATTATACGTGAATATACTGCAGAGTAACAGTTTAGAATTTATACCATTATATAGTATAGTTACACTTGGGGTAATACATAACAGATTTAAGTAAGTCTGAGTAAAATTCGAAGGTCGATCGTATAAGGGTGTATAATGTATATTTATAAGCGGATCTCACCGACCGTAACCTGTGGACCGGTGTGACTAATTTTGGGTAAGTGCCCACGTAGGCACCACGACTTACGATGTAAGGGGTACGGGTAAGAGGCTTAAGTGAAAATCATAGTACAATTTCCTCCGAGGTTTGTACGTAAAATTGCGGTTTTATCTATTTACTCGAAAAATGTACTACTGTACGCCACTATATTTTCCAAGCTTTACCAAGTATTTCTTAAATATAGCTCGTTGTTGAACGGCGAAGTTGATTGTATCTATGTTATGGTATATTTCTCTTTTAACTATGAGCTCGTTCGCCCTACGGCAACACTCTGCTAATTAAGCCTTTGTTCCTTTGGAAGTTTTTGTTTTCTTTTTTGATAATTAAGCAACATGGCGCTTCACGACAATCCCAAAATGAGCGACAAATGTTGTGATACATTTATTAAAAGATAATCACTATTTTTGTTTACAAAAAGTGACGAATCAATGTTAAAAATAATTATCAGACAGCAATAGTTAAAATTAAATCAAAACATATAAAATGTTGATATGAAAATTCATCTGTAAAGAAATTAATATATCAACGTTTAAATGGTTTTATTTACGAACGGTTTGCCCATTTATTCAATACATTGAAACGTACAATCACCCAGGAATTCTTTTGTGGTAATATTTAGCATTATTTGGTGCGGTACACCGATGAATTATTACTCTTCGCCAAAAAGTTCGTAAACGATTTTCAATAAAAAATATTTTAATAGCCCTTTGAAAATGTCAATAATGGCTTCCGAGTATAACAATAGGGTTCCGTCCACCGACAGACAGCATTGTCATCGGCTCTGAATAGGTACCCTGCCAGTGGAAAATGGCTCCTCGAATCATTTGCCTTTAGCATTGAAAAGTGACATCTCTTTTTTTTACCAAGTAATTGAAATCGCGTCATCAGGCATTCAAGCACCAAAGATGATTCTTTGTATTGTGTGAATTTAAATATATCCAAATTCATAATTAATTCCATGTTTTACGTAAAACAAGAGTTGAGAAATGCTAAAGTATCGACTTCAGTATTTTCTAAAAAGAATTGGGCCAATGAAATATTTCTTTGTGATATCAATTTGACATAATAAAATCTAAATAACCACATTTATTTCTGTAATTATCTAAGATATTTTTCATCATCATCATCATCATCTTAACCCATAAACGTCCCACTGCTGGGCACGGGTCTCCTCCAAAAAATGTGGAGCGAATTTAGCCTACGTGTACGCTGGCCAGACGGGTTGGTATAGTAGTATATAGTTGGTATAAGATATTTTTATATTATTATTATTCAACACATTTTTTAGGTATAACGACTTTATTATTCATAAAGAACATATTATACATAGTTCACTTAAAATGAGTTTATATAATAGTGTTTATTAACTAGAAGTTATGTATTTCTTATAATTATTATTATTTGCTACCGAATTTGTTTTTATATGTAACGTGTTTTTAAACTATTATTGTAGGTATAAATTGATGAAATTAACTTGAACACCATACTAGTCTTAAATACAAGAAGTCAACCGTATTTAAAAATCTCTAAAGCTAACTTTACTTGCATGAACCTTTAAAATGCCAACGGACGAATGTGACTTTTAACCTACAGCGACTCTGCCTTCAATGCTAACAAATTACGAAGAATAACTTCAGGTTTTACAAAAAATAACAAATTGCTCATACCTTGAGCTAGAATATTTTCATAGAGTTTTTATCACAGAAATAAGGCGTTGAACTATTCTCTCAGGATTTGCATGAATACTGAAGTGTAATTTGAAATGCTTTGCTCACAGAAAGCATCCCCGGTAGACAACAATAAACTCACACAGCTAGTGCATCTGTGCTAGATAAAAGTTTTAATGACTCTGAGCATTCGAGTATAAAGGATGCGATTTGAACTGTTCCCCTCTTCTTCATCTAGATGACAGTAACGTTGCCAAAGAGCTAATCGATAAAACTTCTCGATTGAAAAAGTTTTCGCTACCTCACTTATTAATCGATTTAACATTGAAGCGTTACTGAGAATTCTAACAATTAACTTACCAAGTTGCAATGCCCTTAGCGTAATTTGAATTTTAATCTATGTTTTATTGAGTCTAATAGAAAATAAATTTATTTATAATATGAACTTCATAAAATAATAAGTTTGTATTTAATAATTTGTTTACAATACATTTAGTATTTATTTGTATAATTAATGTTAATGTACAATTTAAATGCGCTCCGTGTATTTATGTACATTATTCTGTGTTATTTGCCTTTTGTGTTTATTTTTATAGCGAAGCGTTAACCTTTGAAAAACGTATATCTAGTAATAGTAACATTTTGTTAAGCATGTTTTTTCAGAATTTGTGACAGTACGGAAGTTATATTAGGTAGTCAATCCATAGCTTAGAAGCATTATTAAGTCGTCCGTTATCCTCAGTTGATTTTTATAACCTGGGTGGGACGTTAAGCGAGTGATAAACTTTACTTTTCCCAACATTTTCCGTATTAACCTTAAGAAAAAGAAACTTCGGTCTTATACATAAAAAAGAGAAAAGGCAAAGTAAAATACTTTACTCTAGGTATAAAATGTTAGGTATCCAACAAACTATAGGAAACCCACCGACGCGCAGAAGCCAAATCTTTTTCAGCAAAAGATTTTCAAAGTTAACAGGAAGCAAACAATATCGGCCTCCACCTTCTAAACTTTTGGGGAGTTTATATCAGTTCTATGTTCAAATAAAAAGAATGAACGATTTATCCTTACCTGTTAAATTGAAAAAGTTGCCGGGACCACTGTAAGGGCAGATTTACGTGCAACGGCTGCTGAGTAATATCAAAAAAGTTTATAGCGAACGGTTAGCGTTCGCAATGTTGCCGCTGCCAGTACTGCGACAGAGTCTCACTTCGAGATTGTAATAATTTCAAACGAATTGAAAAATAAAAAATATAGATAACTCCCATATTGACGGATTTGGAATTGTCATCAGCAACCCATTAAGTCCCACTGCTGGGCTCGGGACTCCTCTCCTCTAACTAGAGAGCTGAGAGGGTTTAGGCCATAATCCACTCACGCTAGCCTAGTGCGGGTTGGTGGATCAGACATACTCATAGAATTTCTTCTAGAGTATGTGGGTTTCCTCACGATGTTTTCCTTCACCGTTAGCAGATGGTAAGTCAGTTGACTAGTACATAATTATATAAATTCTACGAAGTGGAATCTACATTGGTACTGCCGGTCGTTTTATTTTTTCTTATCCATTCAGCCACCATCGCTTTTTTTTGGAATTGTATTAGTAACATATTAATTGACTGTCACCGTGGCGTAGTGGTTAAGGTGCCTTGCTTATAACATCGCCATGCCGAATGACGTGCATTTGATTTCCAAACGAGACAAATATTTTGTGTGATTCATAGATATTTGATTCGAGTCTGGGAGTAGTTTGTGTCCTTTAATTGTATGTTTGTAAAGTCCCCCGCGACATGAGGTTAGTTCCTAAATGCGGGCGTTGTCTTTTGAAAACAAAGAAATATTGTTAGCTTTAGGACTTAAGTTACAAAAATAAGAATGAGATGTAGGTAAGCAATATAAATTATTTTGAATAGTTCACCTAAAGAGATACATTCTCGGTTCTGTAGACTGCTTTTGTATACTACCTTAGTGAACCTTTGCAAAGAACTAGAATTGGGTAAGGTTTTATTTATTATTTCCCTAAAGTGTTTTGTGCGAAACTAGTACAGCCCTTCCTTTTGTATAGTACCTACTCGTAAATCAACTGGTGGGCTTAACTTGTAAGTAGGTACCTAAATTAACAGATTATATTTATATATATTATAAACAACTTCAACAACACCTTCAAACGATAACTTTAGGATTATTATTATTGTAATACTAACTTCTGCACGCAACTTTAATCAAGTGCTATATTTAAAAAAACGGCTACACCAATTTTGATGTAACATGTTTAACACGTAGAACGCCGAGATTCCAGACACAATAGAAAATCTATTGTTTGGGGGTCACCGGTGACCCCCGTGGCGCTCAAGGACTTAAGAACTATTCCGATTGTGTCAGCTTTCAATTTTAAAAAACTGCATAAAAATCGGCCCATTCGTTTAAGAGCTACGACGCCACAGACAAACACACAGTAAAACAGACACACCTCTCTTTTTGCGTCGGGGGATAAAAAGGCTATCTACTTCTCTAAATCCTATACTATCTCTACGTCAAATTTCACTAAGATCCATTTAGTGATATAGCCATAACATACACACTTAATTTCCCATCTATTATACCTATTAGTTACGATTATATTGTCTGTGTTAACTGTGTCTAGAATCTAGATAATCTGCAAGCGAAGCGTATTGAAGCACACACAAATAAACAAGACATGTCATTGTGCGCCGCAAACACGAACATGTACACCTTAAGGTTAAATTTGTGTGCGTGCCAAGTCAGCAGTGACCGTTCAAAGTCAGCATTTACGTACGCTGAGACCACACAGTTCATTAGACCGGATCGTCATACACGTACTTTATGTTCACTTGATAATGGTCTATAATGGTCCTCAGACAGAGACTATATTTGATAGTCTATGCAGCGTTATTAAACATTATAACTACTGTTACTGAAATATTATTTTATTCGATTACAGGGTTGGGTAAAAATGGTATTGGATTTTTCTATCAGGAAATTCCAGTATTTAGATTTTCCCGGAGTTTGGTAAACAAATTTAATGTTCCCGGTAGATGACAATAGGCTCGCCCCCTATTTTATGGGACCAAACATAGCTGGCGAAATGTGGGTGCGATACACTTCTGCCTACCCCTTTGGGGAAAAAGGCGTGATGCTATGTTATGAAATATAAAACAGTTTGCAGCATTATTGTGGGACTAATGATGCATTTAAATATTATGTGTTAAATTATAATTACATTTAATTAAAACGTTTGTAAACTTAGAACTAAATTGTTATTAATATCTAACATTCTAATTTAATGCCTTTATTTTTAAGGCATTTTAAAGTTGGTATACTACAGAGAGGTATTATTATGAGAGGTGTGTATGTGTATGTGTATGTGAGAGGTATATACGATTACGAGTAATATGTACGAGTAGTATACTACGAGTAGATAATTGTATAACAAAATTAGAATTTAATTACTCTTTTCAAACACAAGATTCTAGAACATTGAAAACACGACGCACATACCAAGTTATTATTAAATTGTATGTACTGATAGGTATCCAATTTGTGAACGGGTGAGCAGAGGTTATTAAAGTGGTGCCGCAGTGTGAAGTATATGGGTGTGAACTGAAGTGCGGCGCTTGAACCGAGTGAGGTTAAATAAAATTATATTATTTTAATCAAGTGATACTCATCACAATCAACTTGCAAAGGAGAGCGCTCGTAGCATTTTGGTACAAAGATGTTCGTTACGATTATCGAGTTTAGAAAGAAGAAAGAAAGAAAAGAACAATATAAAAAATAATAATACGAACATGAGAGAAAAAAAAAATAATAAAAAAAAAAAAAAAAAATTAAACTATTAAATAAATGTGGTGTAGTGGTTTAAAGTATGCTGTTCTGCAAGCCCCACCGAAAGGCCGCCATCTCAGCATGGGCTGGGCAAATAGTACCCAGTGCTGATTTTCAGTTGGCAACCGTTAAGGTTAAGCAACGTTCGGCAAGGTCAGTCCATGATGGGTGACCGTTTGTGGCAATTTCATTCTCGAGCGTCTCCGTGCTTCGAAAGGCATGTGAAGCCGTTGGTCCCGGTTATTACTTAATATGGTAGTCGTTAAGTCAAATTGGAAGCCTTTTAGGTGACTTGAAAAATTCCAACACCAGGGTCTGCCTCAAGCCCATACGATAAGAAAAGGAAATGTATATACTCAGTAGGTACAATAAAAGGTTGCTTAATTAACATACATACATAGCATCACGCCTTTTTCCCCAAAGGGGTAGGCAGAGGTGTATCACACCCACATTTCACCAGCTATGTTTGGTCCCATGAAATAGGGGGCGAGCCTATTGTCATCAACCTAATAAATCTAAATACTGGAATTTCCTTATTAAAAAACCCAATACCATTTTTACCCGACCCGGGAATCGAACCCGGGACCTCTTGGACAGCAGTCGTATACACCTCTCGCTGCGCCACCGAGGCAGCTAATTAACGAATTTTGTTTGTTGTTTTATTATATACTAGCTTCCCGCTGCTTCGCCCGCTTGTTAGGTATTTTATACCTATAAACCTTCCTCTTGAATCAGTCTATCTATTAAAAAAAACCGCATCAAAATCCGTTGCAGAATTTTCTAGATTTAAGCATACATAGGGACGGACAGACAGCGATAGCGACTTTGTTTTATACTATGTAGTGATATCATAGCAAACTTTAATGTTATATTATTAAATAATAAAATAGATATACATGTTTCATATGTTCACAATTTTCACAATAAACAATGGCTAATAACCAAGCTTATTGTTAGGTGTTCAGTTATTTGTTAATCTCGATTTATGGCAACAAAATTCCAATTCCAGATAATTTCCATATGGTAACCCTAATAACCTAACGGTGACATTAATTTTGGCTTTGTTATGCCGCGTAATTGGTGTACAGTCATTAAAAACAGCGTGATTGTCGATTATTGAGGCTCTGAATATTCAAATATTATACACATTTTGTTACGTTTTTATAAAAATATGCTTACGCCTTCTGTTCAGTCGATGAACAATTTATGCTTCTTTTAAACGTAGTAAAATTTGTATGACATCCGGATTTAACATTAGTTAGTGATTTGCTGCCCTTTTTATAATTTAACCCTTTTACTATCATTATATTAGACAAAAATTGAGAAGTCTTCAGGAAATAGGTCAATAGAATTACTTTTTTATTTTTTACATTTAGCTCTAAATTTTGTGCGATGTAGTTTGTCCAGGTACATTGGAAAGTGTACTACCTAGTGAATTATATAATTTTTCTGGATGTGACGTCTTGTATAATTATAGTCGAACATCACTTAAGGTTACGTTTACCATTTTACCGTTTAACCATCAATTATATTAGACAAAAATTAGTTGTCATTTGTTTGGAAAGATTTATGGCCCAATAATAGCTATTTTTATGATTGTTGAATATTTAATACAAGCAAATTTATTCAAATAATATTTTAAAAGTAATAACAAATAAAAATAAAACAATCATTACGTACTTAACATTTCCACTGCAACTACCAAACTCAACTAGAGTGCTACACAAATGTTTGTACAAGTCTGAACGTAGTATTACTGCGTCTCCGTAGAGCTACGGCACTGGCTACGGCTCGTAGCAGCTCTACGCGACGTGTCCAAGCCATTGGTTTGGAAACATTTACTCGATTAGACGGAAGGCATACGCTTTAGTGGTGACGGAATTCTCTTGCTTGGCCAGCGGGCGCTTGATTTGTGTACCTACTTCATTTATTGAGAGGGAATTTTCACACCAATGAATCATGTTTTATTAGAATTTGGTTAGTGGATTTATAGGTGAAGTTTAAAACGTTCAGTTTAAAACTTCACCATTTCAGCCTATTGCAGTCCACTGCTGGACGTAGGCCTCTCCTAACACATGCCATAGCACTCTGTCCTCCGCCTTCCGCATCCAGTCAGACCCAGCGACCTCTTTTTAGGTCGTCGGACCATCTAGCTGGAGGGCGTCCTACTCTACGCTTGCCGAGTCGCGGTCTCCACTCTAGGACACGCTTGCTCGACGCTCGCTTGCTTAAAACTTATATCGTACTAATTCGTAAGTAACTGTATAATTTGAATATTCTCCATTGAAAAATTTAAAACTGCGATGAGTGTACAACGTGATACTTCTTTTTATTCCTAGGTGCAGGTGGTTAAATAATTGGCAAGCAATAACAGGCAGTTTTTTTGGCGTATTTCGTTAACCATTTTTTCTAACTCAACGCACATGCTCTACATTCTCCACTCTGCTCTCCAACAACATTTTTATTGAAACCAATTTTTGATGGTTTGATTTTTGCCAACAATTTATTGTGTGAAATGAATTTTACGCTAGTTTTAGCTACCTACATTTGATAGCATGGTATTTGATGTTTTCTTGCGAAATTTCTGAAATCCATCTATTCGTATCTTAGGTTGGAGGAATTTTACCCTAAGGTTCGAAATATTTCACTATAGAATAAACCTTAACCACCCTTAGAAGTATTCGTAATATTTGTGACTGATAGGATTCGTGCCTTGCTTCTCTTGACAAGAAAGTTAAATATTTCTGGTCTAGAGGATCACGAGTTCTAAAACTATTATATATTATACTTCATTGATATAAATTTTATCTTTACAGTTTAAAAATGAATGAAACCATTGAATCATTCACAAGTCTTTCATGCATGCCACAGATAAATTTGATTTTTATAGATTGTATTTAGTAGAATAATTGTTCTATATAAGAGATGATGCTACATCGATAGTGTTGTTATGATTCTGCCAATGAAAGGGATTTTACTATGCTTTAATGGTTTTTTTTTCAAGCCAACAAAAAAAGTATCCAAATTATTCCAACGGAGTAGGAACATAGAGTATTTAAAATATTTGTTTACACTTCGCCAATGACCGCATTAATTTTGGGATAAACGTCTAATCAGGACGAGGGTTGACCCCGTTTGTAAAATTATAAATAGAAAAATATTTTTAGCCTATCCTGTGGCATAAATAGACTAAAGAAGATTATTTAAAACTGATTATGAAGCCATGACTAAACTTTTGCGTAAAAATAAATCTAATAGCGAGTTATTTTAAATTAGCGAAATATTTTTAGCGGCACAATCAAAACGTTCCTTACATGTTTCTCTGAATCATCATCAGCAACCCATTAAGTCCCACTGCTGGGCTCGGGTCTCCTCTCCTCTAACTAGAGAGCTGAGAGGGTTTAGGCCATAAGCCATTCACGATGGCCTAGTTCGGGTTGGTGGATCAGACATACTCATGGAATTTTTTTAGGGTATGTGGGTTTACTCATGATGTTTTCTTTCACCGTTAGCAAATGGTAAGTCACTTGACTAGTACATATAAATTCCACAAAGTGGTATCCACATTGGTACTGCCGGTCGGGAACTCGGATCGCGTGATTTGCACGCCAGTCCCTTATCCATTCGCTTCGTTCGTCAAGTTTCTCTGAATAGGAAGGTTATTTTTTTATTAATTGTATTTTTGCTTTCACACCGACCCAAAAAATACTTGTGATTCATTTTCAATACGAGATAGTTTTACGAGGCAACTCAGGTGAAAGGAAACTGATAAAAATTCGGACAATAACCATCCTCGATGTAACAGTAGTGGTCACCGCGAGCCCGAATATTACATTAAGTATTCCTTCTCCATACGAACGCAATATTGAGGTTAGTTTCCTGAGTTATTTCAACTGTTATCTCGCATTCGGACCAAATAGAGACGTGTCGCATCGAACACTTATCAACGTCGGTTTACGGTCGCCCGGACTAAAACGAAATGTAACAGTTGGGAGTCCGCCCCAACATTACTCACGGGCCCAACTTAAGTAGAAGAATTTGCGGTAATGCTGGAACAATGGACACATTTAGAGTCCTAATTTTTATTATCGCCAACGACTTTAAAGTCGTTATTGATGCCGGTTTTTTGAATTTCATTATGCAAACTCGGATGCTTTAAATTGAGTGTCGTATAAAATTGGATTTAGTTTTCATATATTTACATAATTTAACTGAATTTACTGACAATTACTAGAAAGACTCTCCCAAAGCACCTTTAAAAGTTTTTCTGTTTAACACAAATAAAGAGAAACAAAATATACAAATGCTATTTAAAATGATGACCCAGATCATCACCATCATCATTTCAACCCTTAAACGTCCCACTGTTGGGCACGGGTCTCCTCCATAGAATGTGGAGGGAATTTATCCTATTATACCACGCTGACCAGACGTGTTGGTATAGGATTTTTTTGACCCAGATACTAGGTAGAAAATAAGTAAAACGTAAGCAAATAAAAGTCGTTTGAGTAAACAAAGTGAGTAAATCTTCAGTTTGGGTGAATCTTTGCGCATCATTCACTTCTACTTCATTAAGTTTTGTGTTTAAAGCACGTCCTTTGAGATAGTATAATGTACAGTTTGTACAGTTGGTTTACTTGGTATAACTTTAGCTAGACTGTGTAGCTGCTATTGACGCACAGTGAAATTATTCAAACTTGAAAATAATTTAATGGTAGACCTACTAATATAATCATTTCAACCTATAAACGTCTCACTGCTGGACACAGGTCTTCTCCAAAGATTGTGAAGGGAATTTAGCCTACTATACCGCGCTGGTCAGATGGGTTGGTATAGGGTTTGTTTCGAATTTTCCTTTTCTCGCAGTTTTCTTGTCTGCATAAGGTTACTCCCTTAGTCGCCTTTTACGACACCCAGGCTTCGAAATGGAGTAGTGACATTATGTAATCTTAATCCGTCACGTGTAGTGACGGATAAGTATTAGACGGATAACTATTAGAATGACCAGTACATAATTTATTTGCTTGTAAACCTTCAAAGTAAATAATAATAATAATATTCTACCACATTTACACAGCGCCATCTAGTCCCAAATTAAGCAATTATATTTGCTTGTGTTATGGGTACTAAACAACTGATATACTACTTAAATATTTTTTTTTTGTAAATAAATACATATTATAGATAAATTACACCCAGACACAGAAATCCCGCAAAAGTTTGGATGGATGGATGTATGTATAAGTGTTTGTAACTCAATCACGTCAGAACGGCATTAAAAATCAGTATCAGATTTAGCGCACAGAAAGATAATTCGTGAGTAGCACATAGGCATTTTTACCGACCTACATCGCGGATGAAGACGCGGGCAAAAGTTAATCTAAAATATATATTAAAATTATAATACCAAACATTTTTTTCATAAAATATTCAACAATAGGTACTTTATTACATTTTCAACATTGTTATGCGGGTTACATACATTGTAAGACTAAATTTTAATATTGTTCATTCTTATACTTTTTCCAAAATTTGAGGATAACATTAGATACAATCTTTAATAAATTTTAGTATACAATTGCTTTGGCTGAATGGATAAGGGACCGACGTACGCATCACGCGGTCCGAGTTCGATCTCGACCGGCAGTACCAATGTGGATTCCATTTGTGGAATTTATACGTACTAGTCATGTGATTACCATCTGCTAACTGTGAAGGAAAACATCTTGAGGAAACCCACATACCCTAGAAGAAATTCTATGAGTATGTCTGATCCACTAACCCGCATTAGGCCAGTAACCCTCTCAGCTCTCTAGTTAGAGGAGAGGAGACCCAAGCCCAGCAGTGGGACTTAATGGGTTGCTGATGATGATACAATTGCTAGTTAAAATGCGCCACACACTATCAGTTTATCGACACACGCTTTATCGACAGGCCGTCATCGTCGGGCAAACTGATAGTCTGTGGTGCCCTTTAGGCTATATTAAAGCGCAAACTTTTCCGAGACAAGGTTGTCATTTCGTTATAAATGTAACTTTCTCTTACTGTTATATAATTTAAGTGCATTACGCCGTCATTGCTCATTAGGGATCAAGCCAAAAGTTTTACAGCCCATATACTTTTAAGGGACCAAGTCGTGAACAACTTGAGTTGAGGCTTATTCACATAGATGTAACATTATATAATATATATAATATTCTACCACATTCACACAGCGCCATCTAGTCCCAAAGTAAGCAATTATATTTGCTTGTGTTATGGGTACTAAACAACTGATATACTACTTAAATACATTTGTTTTTTTGTAAATACATACATATTATAGATAAATTACACCCAGACACAGAACAAACCTCTGTGCTCATCACACAAAGATTTGTCCTGGGTGGGGATCGAACCCACGACCTCCGGCTTAGCAGTCAGGGTCACTAACCACTAGACCAACAGGCCAGTCATATATATATATAATTATATATCTTTAGATAGCTTTGTCTTTTAGAAAGTCAGTAGAAGCATATCCTTTTTGTATAGGGTGACAATGATCCTGGTATTAGAGTCACCTGTAGTTTTGCAAAAGTTTTTTACTATTAGCCGAGTGGTCTTTAATTTAAGTGACAATATTTGAACGGAGTTTCGATGGTCCGTCCTCGATGGACGAGATGGCACAACCAATATTATTATTTTTTGGGAGTATGCATTTTATAACCATACACGCACTGGCCTGTTGGTCTAGTGGTTAGTGACCCTGATTGCTAAGCCGTAGATCGTGGGTTCGATCCCCACCCAGGACAAATCTTTGTGTGATGAACATAAAGGTTTGTTCTGTGTCTGGGTGTAATTTATCTATAATATGTATGTATTTACAAAAAAAAATTGTATTTAAGTAGTATATCCGTTGTTTAGTACCCATAACACAAGCACATAATATAATTGCTTACTTTGGGACTAGATGGCGCTGTGTGAATGTGGTAGAATATTATTATTATATTATACAGATTACCTTGAAATAATACACTTTATTAAAGTACACATTTTTATCTAAACTATTTTCAAAATACCGGTGTTCAAATTTATTAAGAATACATAATAAAATGTCAATACCTCATCTCAGCCACTTGTCGTAAAAGGTGATTAAGCACAGCAAGAAAAGGAAAATTCGAAACCTATAAATACCTATACCAACCCGTCTCAACAAAATCGTGCCCAGCAGTGGGACGTTCATGGGTTGAAATAATGATAAATTAGGTATATGCTAGTACTATTTAATTGTTATAATATAAAAAATTTATAAGATTTGAGACTTAAGTAAAACTATTTAAGAACTATAATAATATCTGCAGCGCCCTGGAATTGCTAAATAGTGTCATCACTAATAACTTAAAAATAATATTACAATAAAATTATACAACAGATATACATATTTATCATTGAAAGGACATGCACGTAAATATTGCAGTGCGATACTATAAAAAGCTGTTACCGCAATTGAAGCCAGATGTCGCGGTATTTAATAAAAAAATAAACGTTAACGGCCGGTGGTGGGCAATCTATCACGTTCTCAGTCATAAGCTGACTTTAATGCTGGGTCACTTCAGGCCTTTTTGTTGACGTTAATATTACTTAAAAAATTACAAAGTCATCGGGCGCTCTTTAAATGAAACGTCAACGTCGGGATAAACGTCTAAATATTCATAGCGACCCATGGCTTGACGTCATCCCACTTTTAATCAACGTTGAAATATTACAACACACCTATTTGTTGTTTTCAGCCACGTTAATTAGTCTTCGTTCTAAAAATTCCTCACTCGTGATTGTATAGGGACCGAAGCTATTGTTTCCATATCGAGTTTTTTACTGTTACTGCTTACGCTTACATAAAAGCGTCTCGCCTGTGAGGTCGAAGCTTACACATACGGTCAATACCGTCCGTTTGTTGCCGAATTTTATGGTTATACAAACCGTAAAATTTTCGTTTGTGACTTTAAAATTATGCGGAGCAAAGACCCTTTTAGTGAAACAAAAAAGTTACTTTAGCGACATATGTAACGTGTGGGCACAGTACCCTCCACTGCGGTCAACGCACAAGAGAGAACGATGTTAGAATGCATGCTTCCTCGGGCAATTTCACCCTTTGTTTTAAATGACGAGAAGTCGTCTTCACCAGTCGAGAACGTTAAGTGGGAAAGATGTCACTGTTCCGTTGCTCCCCTACATACTCTAAAAGTGTAGCATTCTTCACGACTCATGATGCAAGCAGAGTGCAGATTTCAACAGCCTTTTGTTGTAACGCAGCTATGTGTAAAGATGGTTTCAAGAGATAACACAGTGCACGACTGATGTGATATTTCCGACATTGTTATTTTATGTGCATACGAAATGTGCGCTCTTACACTTACATAGTATTTTTGTAAATGCACCTTGTTATATAAATTGCTATCGTATACTCTTGATGGAAAGGGCCATTAGAAATAATGGCGTGTTTGCTTTACAGCTCGATATGTTACAATGTAAGTAACCAGCACGTTCCAGTTCCACTACAAACGCAAATGAGGATCGTTCTCCGGAGGCTCCGCGCAAATGAGTTTCTCAAATGAATCGTTACCAAGTGTCGGCAAACGAGAAATCATTCTGTGGAACTCGTTTGAGCGCTTTCCAATTTCGTACATTGAGTTTTTCCAGTTACACGCGTCGCTATGACCCTTGACCCGATTTTGACTATTTGTAAATCTCAGTTGGCACTTAACTAAATGTTCGCACAGTTCGACAAAAACAACGAATCAATAAATTTCCTTACACTGCAAACTTAATTGAAAAAGTGCTGTACGCTAAAAAACTATTGGAATACGAGCTGAAACAAATAAAGAAAATATACTGTGAAAGCTCTAAAGATAGTGAAAAATGTATTTTCTTTCACAAAGCGCATAACGTAGAGAACATGAAATATGGTACGGATTCCGTTTGGCTCAGCGTGCGTTGGGGAGTCTACCTATCGGTTTTCGCGACTCGAAAAGCATCGAACTTATTCCGTGTATTTGTTTCTTATATGTAGTTGGACTGTATTTTAGATGTGGCAAAGGGTCTTTTGTATGAAATATTTTTAGATAAATGTGCTGATATAAATACATATAAATTCAGTAGAATACAATTGGTAGACAGATTAGGTATGTGTTATACATACCTAATTACATTGTCTGTATAGAAACATCACGTTTTGAGAGATATCAACACTAAATGAACGTTAGGTGATTACAGTAACGAGATACATGCCTCAGACAGGCGCGCAGTAGAAATTACAACCACCGTTGACAAGCCTCGAATTAATTAAACTCAAACAACGCAACCATTCTGCAAAATTATCTCCTTCGCAAACAGAATTAATAATTTCATTTAGCGTATGCGCGCGTGCAAGATTCAAATTAGTATTCTGTATCGATGTGGTAAGGAATGTTTGGCGTCTATATTGATTGAAAAATAACTAAACGCCACAGTGTAGAGAAAAGAGCAGAAGCGATACACGATCATTCACATGTCTGTCACAATCGATTTTCTCCTGGGTGTGATGGAAAGGCGTTGCTGCTGGTATATTTTTCAATCCAAATAGCTACAATTGTATCGAGCACTATGTTTCATTGTAGGTTTTAGCATAGTTTTCCTATTCATACTTGATTAAAATACAACTCGTATGTCATCATGTTTTTATAGTACATAAAATATGAATTGAATGATGAATGAATGAATTTGATTAATTTCGTCAAGATATTATTCAATTATTGCTATAGTTACTCCGCGGCCAATCTTTTAAACATTGCGGCGTATAAACTATTTAAAGATTTAATTAATTCTGACTTGAAAAGCATTTTAATTACTCTGTTAAACTTTCATTATAAAACTATGAAAAGTAATTAGCAGTGTTTCGCGAATGTGTATTTAATTTTATTTATTTATTTTTCTGTAAATTTTGTTTGATGTAAATTTTCTGAGAAACATTAATATTACAGGAGGTCTAGAAAATGTGGCATGAATTATTCGAGAAATTTTAATTTATTCTTTGAATGTTATAAAGCCGTGTGTTTAATGCGCTAACCTTAGGAAGAACCGTTCTGATTTGAAAATATCTTTAAGTGTTGGAAAGCTCATTTATTAGGCTATAGGGTATATAACATTACGCTATTGGTAATAGGAGCTGAACAGTGGCAAAAGAAAGAAACGACAAGACCGAAGCCCCGGGCAACCGGGTAATTAATTTTATTGGCTTGAAACAGGCGCAAAGTCAGAATTTCTTATGTATAAAATATAATAATATAAAAATCATAGTTGACAGTAATAATAAACACTTTGTAGATATATTTTATCTTTGTAGATTTGGCCGGAATCTGTGGTGGTTTTTCTTCAAATATTGCACATCATTTCACATTTACACGTCATTTTGCCACGTATTTCTGGTTGTGACGTTTATTTTATTTTTTTTATTTTATTTTATTCGGGAAAACAAACAGTTACACAATTTTCTTAAATTATGGTCTTAATATTAAGTTATATTATGTTATTGCGTAACTCACAGCGTTATCCACATCTTAATAATTCTAATAATTCTTAATAAGTTTAGAAGTTCAAGTGATTTGCAAACGTCACAATTAGGAATATGTCAATCCGCCTGACAGTTTCAATGGGAAAAGCCACCACAGATTGTAAAAGATTGTAAAGAACTGTATATTATTATTGTTTTTAATCTGTGTTTTTACGTTTTATGATCTATGTATATATTGTGCGTTTCTTTCTATATACGTCATTTTTCCTGTTTATTTTGTTATTTATATTTTGTGGTTTTATCAAAGTTTGTTCTTATTCACGAAAATATACCATTTTCCACCTCACTCTCATGCTGTCTTTGTAATAGTAGTAAAAATACCTTCACATTTTATTCCAGATATTGCATCCAATAGCTTAGAAAATAGAATCACAGTTCGTTTTTCGAATATAGCGTTGTACAAGCTGCGAAATCCGTTGAAAGCTTTTCAATGTTTGATTGAAACAAACGCTTTTTTGCTAAAATATGACGCATGAAAAGTGATAGGATTTTTTAAACTGACTGTCTTACTTAGCTGTTTAATTTTTGAATGGATTCCGCGTCAAATTTCACATAGTCGCGTGATGGTTTTTTTATATTTTGTTTCTTTGTGTGTGCTTCCAGAGCTCCATAAAATAAGTATTTAAATTTTAAACAATTTATTCAAAACTTTGTGGAAACTAAAACCAAAATTAACGTGTTGTGAAACAATCAATCTGATATTAGATATTGTTAATTTATAATTATTCTAGTGTAAAAACACGCACGCAAAATAATGGTGCATAGTTAAAATAAACAAATTGATGACCAAAACAGCGCATACAGTTTTCAATTCTTACTAAAATGTTTGAGATACGACATAACCCTACCTTGGCAGTCGAGTTATCCAACATCAGTTCTAAACTAGTATTATTGTCAGACTACTTCGTCACATTTTGCCAGCTGTGTCAGATCCCATAAGGAACAGTTCAACAGATCCAGTTAACCAGACTCTGGGCTGGCTGTGCATTTCATGATAGAAAAACCCAATACAATTTTTGTCTGAGTCAGGAATGGAATCCTAAGCCTCTAGCGTAGCAGTATACACACTTCAAACAGCGCCACCGAGGCAGTTTTGAAAATAAAATAAAATAAGTTGAGTAAGCAGCTTATTGTGCTATAGAAGACATGTAAAGCATGCTGTCATTACTTAAGATCTTTGTGTTCTATTTTATTGCGGTAGCTATTCTGTATACAAGCGACGTCGATGCATGTATTTATTATTCTGCAAATTCAGTGAGTAGTAAATTTGTAAATAAAATTACTTTTTTGCTGAAATAAATTATATATATAAATTTTATAATGGTAATAAACTTTTATTGGATTAATTTTAATTATATTTCAAGAATGTCATGAAAAATAAACGATGTTTCTCAATGTGGTTGTTTAAAAGTGAAAATTCAGATTAAACTTTTCATCGAATAATTCAATTTTCACTTTGAGCATATGGCTTAAAATAAATCACTATTTGCGATGTAGTTAAATCTGATATTCTGGTGACAGCCGTCAGGTTAATTACGTAAATATGAATTTTTATTATAAAACTTTGTATCAATACCAACAAAAACTAAAAATATCGACAACTATCATCGATCAGATGACAGAACTATAAGAAGGCATATACTTCAAAAAACTTTTCTTTCTTTAGCTGCAGCTTGCTCTTGTAGTTCAAATGGCAAAGTTTTGGTTTCAGACAAGCCGACCTAAGTGCACTTTGTCACTTAAATTGGAAAATATTGTTCTACGAAGAAACGACCAGCAACGGTTTTCAACTAAAAGAACGTCATTGTTATTTTATACAATATAAAAGGCGTAGGACTCGAGCGGGCATTATTTATTAAATTTGAAATAAACACTTTATTCGTGGATTAATTTTTACTATCATATTGAAATTTCTTATTGAATAATCTAATTTATTATAAAAAAATATCTAATTTATAATACAAAAATACAATAACAATACAAATACTACGTGTTTGTTAGTGTTTTTTTCACCTTATTACGGAACAATAGATGATATGATTATAATTTTCAAGCTATAGCCCGGTTCTTCGCTCCCATCGTTCTTTGTTTGGCCACTGCTCAGCTCCTTTGGGCCGTAGCGTGATGTTGTATAACCTATAGCCTTCATCAATAAATGTGCTATCCAAAACCAAAAGAAATTTTGAAATCGGATCAGTAGTGCCTGAGATTAGCGAGTTCCACCAAAAAAAACCCGGCCAAGTGCGAGACAGACTCGCGCACCGAGGGTTCCGTATGGATTATACAATTTTTTTTTGTCATTTTAAAGTAAGATATATAGGTAACGGCATATAGCTATAAGTTTGAATAAATATTCACGTAAAGGTAGGTAGGTGCACCATCTTTATATAACGATAGCCCAGAAATTCTCACTCTCTCTCATTTTTAAGGCTTATTACTATATACTACGACTGGCCTGTTGGTCTAGTGGTTGGTGAACCTGACTGCTAAGCCGGAGGTCGTGGGTTCGATCCCCACCCGCGACAAATCTTTGTGTGATGAGCATAAAGGTTTGTTCTGTGTCTGGGTGTAATTTATCTATAATATGTATATATTTACAAAAAAAAAAATGTATTTAAGTAGTATATCAGTTGTTTAGTACCCATAACACAAGCAAATATAATTGCTTAATTTGCGACTAGATGGCGCTGTCTGAATGTGGTAGAATATTATTATTATTATTATACACCTTCCAATATATTATTAATATTCAGTGATATTTATATCACTAATAAATAAGTGTACCGAGACAAAACAAATTGATTTCTCCAACATTACATTACTGTAAAAGTTTTTTTTTATACGAGTATTATGATATATATTTGTGAAATGTATCGCAATGAATATCGTCGATACGATCGAGTCGCGGCTCAACAGCGAATATTATCTTGAAAAACTGACCTGACTGAACAAAATTTATGTTTTGTATATATACTTGCGCCGTTGTACTCGTTTAAAATTGCGAACAGTGTATACTTTGTTCGTTAAAAAATCTTCAATAACTTTCAGAATCATACATCAGCAATCCATTAATGTCCCACTGCTGGGCTCAGGTCTCCTCTCCTCTATCTAGAGAGCTGAGAGGGTTTTTAGGCCATAATCCACACACGCTGGCCAAATGCGGGTTGGGGGATCAGACATACACTTAGAATTTCTTCTAGAGTATGTGGGTTTCCTCACGATGTTTTCCTTCACCGTTAGCAGATGGTAAGTCATATCTAGTACATATGTACATGCTAAAGGTGGCTCTTTTTCTTCCTTTTCTCCACCCCACGGATGAACTTTACAGAGATTTCGGTGTCCTCACAGTCCGACAGCTTTTTATACTTCGTATAGTCTCTAAAGCGCATTCGCTAACGGATTACAATATTTCAACCAACGCCACAAAACGACGTAAATACAAAATATTTCAAAAAGACACGTTATACAGAACGATGCTATCTCACAGATTCTACTGCTTTTTAGGCCCTTATTTATACAACAAAATAAACTCATCGCTTTCCATATACTCCATGAATAAATTCAAACTAAAAACATCAGTAACGTCATGGCTGCATAGTTTATCCTATAATGATACTGAAAAACTTAGGAATTTATGTCATGTACAAATCCCCAATCACACACACACACACGCATACACACACACTCACATACACACCCACACACACACAAACACACTCAACCTTTATTATATAAGTTTCTAAATTTAAAATATGTTTTGTTTTAATCTCTTTACAATGTTAAATCTTGGTTGTACATTTTAAACTGTAAGTCATACCATTTATAGTCAGGTCCGAAAGTGGGCGCCTGGTGATTCTGTAATTCAGGTCTTACCTACCACAGACACCAGTCTTTCACAAGTAAATTATATTTTTGATTATGTTAAAAACTATGTTATCATAATGTTTGTGAGAGAGAAATAAATACTTTATTATTATAAAAAAAAAATATATATATAAATTCCACAAAGTGAAGTGGAATTGGTACTGCTGGTTGGAATCGAATTTTCAGAATACTTAAATTATATTGCGTAATGTAAAGCACTCTGGTTTTCTGATAACAATTGTAATGTTTTATTTTTTATCTGCAAATTTAAGTAGTTGTCCACGGATATCATTCAATGTGGTAATATAAAAGTATTTATTTTTTCATTTATTTTTCCATACCTTCATCATCATCATATTAATCAGCCCTACGACATCCACTGCTGAACATAGGCATCACCTAATTTACGCATTTACGCATACGCAATCCTATACCTTAATCTTTCACAAAAACACGATGTAAGAATAATAATTTTATAAAGATTCTAAGTATTTTTATTCTAAAAAAAGTAAAAAGAATTTCTTTTGTACGCAACTTTACAGTAAAATAATTATTGTCAAAGAAAATGAACGCAATTTTACTAAATTCTGCGAGAACTAAGTCCAGATTACATCTTCAAATTAATTTAAATATTACGTTCTAGAGCAAGTCAAGTGGTTACCACAATTAATTTAACAAGTAAAGCTTACTTTTCCTCTCAGATAGCACTCAGATATAAAACCTAGACGATTGTTTGTATGTAATTAACATAACAGAGGAAATAAGGGTCAAATTCCAAAATTGGTTTTAGTTTGGCGATGAGACCGCAACAGCAACAATTTAGCGCACTCTAACACAGTGAAGGAGCAAAGTTGCACATTATTAAAGTTTTATCTACGCTAGCAACACTTACAACATGTAACACTGTGTACGAAGGTAATGTATTTAGCACTTGCATCAGTAATCTGTGCTGTTCTTTGCTCGCACTCAGAGGCTTTACTACATATTATTATGCATGGTAATACTTTGTAAATAACTCCAATTTTCACTGGCTTTGAGTGAAAAGAATGAAACCAAAATTAGTATATTATTTTCTTCGTGTAGATGCTTCCAAGTCACAAATACTCGTATGTGGGAGTTTTTATTTAAAACAATACACTGAAACAGCTGAAACTGAGAATCTCTTAAACTTTGAATAAATTAAAGTCTATGAAGAAAATTACTTTCAAATGAAACAGAAAATTCCACTTAAAGTAAAATGTACCAAATATTAATAAATATTATATTATATTATACTATTTTGTATCTTCATTTCAACCCATAAACGTGCCACTGACATCGGCATGGGTCTCCTCCAAAGAATGTGGAGGGAATTTAGCCTACTATACCACGCTGGCCAGACGGGTTGGTATAGGGTTTGTTTCAAATTTGCCTTTTTTCGCAGTGCTCTTGTCTACATAAAGTTGACAAGAGCATACAATAATTTATACTATTTTGTATATTAAATTGTTATTTAAATAAAATTTTATATGAGAAATATTCGTTTAATAAAGACACAAAAATAAAAGCTTAGATTGAAAAATAAAAACAAACAATAAATCGTTGTCCAGACACCAATGATAAAAAAAATAAAAACGTTATAAAAGCATTCTAAACATCTAGCTGATAATATCACACTCAAAAGATGCTGTGAGACAGGCGGTATTAAACGTTATAATGCAAAGAGAAGTGAAAGCACAAAGCAAATCATATTTTTATTAGTATACACGTGAGTTAAAAACTAATAAAAATGCTACGTATAATATTTGCACAGTAGATATAATAAAGCTGTATTTTCGCAGCAAGCACGTTATGAATACATCTATCATGAACTTTGCACACATTATATTTGCACAATGTGAGCCAAATATAAAAATCTTAACATAATTTTATTTACAAAAGGGAGACATCGAAACGAAATGTTTCTGTCTTTAAAACATTTCTTTAACCGTACAGAACCAATTTGATCAACTAGAAACCATTCCGTTTCGGGAATTGCTGGCAGCAAGAAATGAGAGAGGCATTTTAAAAAAGGTCCGAGCCATTGTCCCCACTGCGTCGCGACGCTTAACCCGCCAGTCTCCGAACACAAAGCCACTACAAAAGGTAAATGGGCTTTCTGCTTCTGAAACTACGTTCACATTATGCTTTACAGTAGACGCTGTAGGTACGCCGTAAGCATTGTTGCTGCGTCTTATTATGCATAATAACATAACATTCATAACTGACACCGCTAGAGGTGCTCGGTTTATTAAAACCAAGCCGAGTTTATACTGGGCTCTTTTGAATGTGTAATCGTGGTGCTTATTCCTTTTACAGACGCAACTTGTTTTATCACCTTTAATATGTTAAACATTCTTCATGTTTATGGTAAATGTTTGTTGTTTTGCTTTGGGTGTTTTTTTAAATATTTTATCGTTTTTTTTTTACAAAACTTTGGAAATTTTGTGATTTTATTGTTTGTGAGTTTCTATTTATTGTTTGTTGCAGGAGGTACAAAATCGCTTGCAGTGACGCAAACAGTTGACATCATTAATCTGATAATGATGGTGTGTTTATTAGGAATCCTCCTTAGGAGTACTGGTTTTAATTTTATAATGTAAAGTAATATTTAGTTTTTAAGTGCGGGGCAGTAGATGATCTTTTTCATCCAATGAACCCTCTGTTTAATGTTTACATCAATTTATCTAGCTTTACATAAACGCATTCAGTACCACACACGTTGTTTTTATTTTTTCTATATATTATAAGATATTTTAGCTAAACATTGTAAACAAAGGAATATCATACAAGTTTTGTCTGTTTGTCGTCAAAGCAGTTTTTAAATTCAAAACAACAAATAAAATTAAACTAAGTAGGTACTGTTTTCTATTCCATTGAGCAAAACTATGCTCTGCTTAATACCATTAGGAACGCGTAAGTACGAATAAAAAAATGTATATCATAAAGCTTGTCTAAAGCTGCTTCATACACTTTGGGTAAGCAGCGACAGAGGCCAAAATAAAGATAAAATTTGTAAATTTTCCTTATTTACTTAATTTTCTTGTTTATTATGCATACAGCTGTTTTTCATTTGATTGTACCTGTCTCATCTAACATGAATATTGTTGACTAAAGCAGTTTTTTTAAAGACTTAAGTTAATAACATAAAAGAAGATGAAGATAAGGCAGTACAAGATTTAACTTGAGAGTTGTTAAAATAAAATGGCGTAACAGCAATGACTTCTATGCTATCATGGGTAAGTAAAAGTAAAGTTAAATGAATAGGCAAGAAAATAAATTATTTAGAATCACACTAATTATTCTCCTTGACGCTAAAACGGCTCTACTAATTTTGATAATATGACTTCAGGCACAACCGACGTGATGCTGGATACTTCAACATCTATCCCAGTTAGTAAGTACCTAAACAATTCTATTTCGAATAATTCTATAAAGATATTTTGAGATTCAATGATATGAAGTGGGTTTAAGTCTTAGAAAACGTTACATTCGTTATGTTCTGAGAAGTGCTCATGAAGTTGTGTGAGTATAGTAGATTCAATATTTTTTTTTTTTTAAAGACAACATACGCACTCGCGGGGAGCTTTACAAACATGAAACTAACGGACACAAAGTACACCCCGACTAGAAACAAATATCTATGAATCACACAAATATTTGTCTCGTGTGGGAATCGAACCCACGTCACCCAGCACGGGCGATGTAGTGGGGAGGCGACCACCTTAACCACTGCGCCACGATGACAGTCACACATTTCATTTATGACTGTTTAATTTGCTTTTAGATGTTTGAAGTACACACTAAGACTACAAAATACAATTGAATAGGAATAAATACTAATATTATAAAGCTAAAGAGTTTGTTTTGTTGGTTGAATGCACTAATGTAAGGAACTACTGAAACAAATTGCAAAATTCTTTTCTTTCCCTCGGTGCGCGAGTCTGACTCGCACTTGGCCGGGTTTTTTTTGGTTGAACTCGTTAATCTCAGGCACTACTAATCCGATTTGAAAAATTATTGTAGTGTTGGATAGCCTATTTATTAAGGAAGCCCATAGAATATATAACATTACGCTACCATCAATAGAAGCTAAGTAGTGGCCAAACAAAGAGATACGGGAGCGAAGCACCGCGTGACAACTACTTCTATTAATATATGCAGCAAAATATGAATATTTGCTACTCTGTTCAATCACATCACTAGAAACAGACATCCATCGTCGGATTGAAACTAAACAACAAAACTGGTACAAGCGAAAATAACCGGGCTTCTATAGTAATGAGTTTTCATGCGAACATAATGCTGTCAAATATTGCGTTACATTCCGTGTATGCGCTACTAACAAATGAATGAATAATGAGTAACGTTTGGATCACATCACTATTTTACGACAGCTCCATTGTTAATACTGTTACTATAATTATATATCATGTGACAGCTGCATACAAAGTTGAGTTTAATCCCAAAAATAGGTTGTTCCGAGGCTGGGTATACTATGAGTCGCTTTTTAAAAACTTTAGAAAGTCCTCAACACACGGCTTATACACTTCGTTGCGGGGAAATTATCTTAAAAAAACAAAAGTGTGTAGTTTTTGACATGGATCCTAGAAATGTGCCTATTATTGGCAATAAGCTCACACCCTATTACATGGGCCTAAAAACAGCTGGTAAAATGTCTCTGCTAAGAAAAAAGCGTGATGCTATGCTGTTTTGTTTGTATAAAAATAAGTAAATAAATAAAAATTTTTATTTTAAAAAAGAAAATAAAAGAAAAATTATTTAATTTTTTATATTGCTTATTTCATTAACTATCACTGTCAACTCAATCATAATACAAGTTATTCTCATTTATCAGGATGTAAATGCATGAAGCTGAATTCGGGCCAGCTAATAGATCACTAGAACACCGAACGTGGGGGGAAAATTGCCATGATCACTACGCTTCGTAGGCCGAACACAGCAGAGTCTGCATCGGAGACATTAACTGGATTAATGTCCCTGCACATTAATAAATATTACACCTATTTTTATACACACGTTCTAAAAGAGGGACTGGCGCTATGTGATGATGATACATTACTTTAAATGATATTTAATTTGTAATGTTGATAAGTGACATGTTTACCTCTTAAAAATTCAGAATTTGAATATTTCACCTTCATCTGACGAACAAACTGTACTTATTATTAAAATAATAATAATGTACAACTTACCTATTATGCTGGGAAAAAATTTAAAGTAATATTCTACCAAAACAAATTACTACCAAACCCAACAGTAGACAGTCGTGTTATTAACTCTGCACTAATGTATTGGAATATAAATTTAAATAACTTATAATACCATAACCCAACTATTCAATAGCACTCAATAACAAACTGCCTACCGTTATATAAAAATGCTCTCAAAGGGTTTAATATTTATTTAGATCATGGAACATTATAGCTTCACAAAATGTTTATACGCCACGCTCATGCGTAAATTGTGGGCATATAAAACAAAACGAGCTGAACCCAAACACCCCTATTATTTGGACGATAACTACTGTTTTCTGCATCAATATCCCTCTAAATCCCTCTCTGGGAGGTTCGTGTACAATGTTTGGTCAACGGGTATCAAAGAATCAGTTTGGAATAAGTAACGTGATACGTCTTACGCCGTGTGCGCGTGAAATAGATGGATCATGTGTGCTGAACGAAGTCATTTGGGGAAATAGACTCTGTTTAATTGATTGAGGAATTGCGTTTCTTTTATTTTCTCGATAAAAGTAATCATTAATTAATGAGATGCTTGTGACGGTATGACGATAATCTAAATTGATCGATCGATATGGCGATTGAAAAGAGTGGCCTGAGTTTCTTGCCAAGTTCTTCTCAGAGCTCAACCTTGTCAGTGAACTGGCTGTAGGCAAATTTAGTGACACCTTTTCTGGCTTTGTATGACGTTCATAAGTATCATGTATGTGATCCAAATGAAATAAAAAGATTTGACTTTGACTTTGATCTTTTAAGGAACTGTGTCATGATCTAGACTTGATTTGTCAGATATTCAATAACATCAGATCATTAGGTATATAACCTTTGTGCCTCCATAGGGCTTGTTAAAAAGATATGCTAGGGGTCACTCGTCTCGAGGGAAGCCAGTTTTCATCCAGCTGGTCTAACTTGGCGGTCAGTCAGATGTACTTTGATCGGTAATAATGGATAAATTCTCTCACGTAAATGGCGCGAGATTTTCGACGCACGTAATTTGCAAATACATATTATTATTATGAAATCATTGATCATAGACTACTTTGGTGAAAACCAGTAATGTGTACGACTGCTGCATAAGGGGAACCGAATTCGATCTCCGTGTCTAGCAAAAATGTTATTGGGTTTTTTGTCTTAAAATTCTTGGGTGTCAACCCGGATTCTGGCAGTGTGCCCGGTTGGCAATAGGCTCATCTTATATTTCATGGGACTAAACATAGGTGGTAAAATGTGGGTGCGTGCACCCCTGCATACCCCTTCGGGGAAAATAAACAGTAATTCCTTAATAAGTTATATGAAAGCGTTTAAGTAGTTCTACAGACTTAGAAGACTTTCTACAGACAACGGCAAGTTTGAACTCCACGTGATAAAAATTATGTACAAAAAAATAATTATGTGCAGATAAAGCTTTAAAAACAGAGAAGTTGGAAAACAGTCTATAAATAAAACCAACAACAGTGATTCTATTACTTAAGATTCTAAGTATAGACTGTCTTTGAGAATTATATGACCATTAAAACTTTTGATAAGTTTGACAAAATATTGAGTTTATAAAACTTTTACAATGTTTAGACTAAAGACTATGAAAATGAGATAAGATCAAACATAAAACAGAAATAAAGATTAAAGGACTTTTTAATCTAAAACCTTATTTCTTGAACGATGTCATGCTTCTTAGTGAATTGACTACCCAGTTAATGAATTGATCGTAGGAAGTTTGTTACTTAAATATTTGTTTTATACCAGCTGTTGTATGCGTGCATTCAATGTTTCCACTCAAAAGAACCATCGTTGGACTTTGAATTTAGATTAGACAACACTACACATCTTTATAAGAATTACCTCCAGTTGACTATTTTTCGGTAAATAAATTTGTGAAGGTGCTCCTAAACCTGGAACAACAACTATTATTAATTAATACTCATTCTGAAAAATGAGTCAAGAAAGGCTACGACAAACAATTTTAAAATTAAACTCCAACGAGCACTTGAATTTTCTCAAGTCTCTCAGCTTTGTTCAATCATGCGATATAAGAATGGTTATTAAAAATAAACAAGAAATTCTGTTATGACGTTATCAGAAGAAAAGTTATTAACGGTCACACTTTTTTTGCGTAATATATTATGATTATCATGATTATTATATTTGCTGTCGTGTAATATTAAGGTCCTAAAAATAAAGATTGTGTAACCCAGCTTAATTTTCTTTTTCCTTTTATCACTGTTGTGGCCAATTTGCATCAAAACTGTTAAACGTGTTATCTTTCCGTTAGCAGGATTTGCGTTGTAATTATTTTAATCCTCGTGGGAAGCTGCTGTTTTGACTATATGTTTATCAATAAAAAGAAAACCTTCATTGACATATTTGGAGTGGCTTCCCCGCCAGATGGACCGAGGACCTAGTAAAGGTTGCTGTGATGAAAATTAGATAATATCCAGCAGCGACGCGACGGCTTTCAGCTGATAATATGATGATGAGTAATAATCATAATAATAATAATAATGTATTTATTTTCTCTTCACAAACAGTACGCTTAAATAAATTAATCTAATACATAGAACTTAATTTGTGAGAGACTGGTGCCCGAGATAGGTATTCTAAGAATACCTGTGTTACAGGTCACCAGGCCCCCTGACATATTTATATTACTTTTCTATGAGACTAAGTGGCTTAAGTGTTATTGATGTGTTGTTTACAAAAGAGATACAACATAATATAAGTAAACGGTTCATTAATAATTACAAAGATACCCAATAGAGTGAGCGTTGGAGTGTTTGTGTGTGTATGTATGAGTGTGATTTAAAAGATTTTTGGTGAGTCTGATCAGTATGTGATATGTTTTTGTGAGTCTGAATACTTGAAAGTGATTGCGTTTATTAGGAGTGCTGGCTTTTATTTTATTTACTGATTTTTTTTTTTAACATTTATACCATGACGATGAGAAAAGTGACAGCGACCATATCTAAATTTCCTTACATTTGACAGCGATATCAAAACCGGACATACGAATGTCGAAATTCAGATTAAGCCCCCAGGCGCCTGATAGTAAGCGGATACCGTAGCCTATGGGCGCCTGCAACGTGATATCATGAGTACATTGCCACCACTTCAAACCTAATGAGCTCTGGACACTAACTACTCAGCAGCAGGAGCAGGAGGAGGTTATAATATACTTCCCCAGGCTCAGTTTGAACACGAAATATCCACTATGTCCTAACTTTATTAAACGTAACAATAAAAAGGTTGATAAGACAATTTCTTTTTAAAATATTTATAAATTGATGTACTTATAAATTAATTTATTAAAATAAATAAACAGAAATAATAATAATATTCTACCACATTTACACAGCGCCATCTAGTCCCAAATTAAGCAATTACATTTGCTTGTGTTATGGGTACTAAACAACTGATAGGAGGTGATAGGTATACTACTTAAATACTTTTTTTTTTGTAAATACATACATATTACAGATATATTACACCCAGACACAGAACAAACCTTTATGCTCATTACACAGATTTGTGGGATCGAACCCACGATCTCCGGTTTAGCAGTCAGGGTCACTAACCACTAGACCAACAGGCCAGTCAAGAAAAGAATTATTATTTATTCGGTAAGTATTACTTAATCAAATAGTTGGTCTTGATACAATATTTTCGTTTTTAATCTTTGTTATTAACTTGCGTTAGCGTACATCGTGTCTTTTAAGAATACATATTATGTAGATTCATACTACGTACACAGATCTAACAAAATGCGTTTATATTTCAATAACAAAATATGCAGCACTCGTCCCGCGTATATCATGCAAAGTTGCACGAACATATTTTCATAAGATTCTCTCGGATTTTAATAAAACCGAATAGGTAATCTTGCTTTTAGTTCACCAAATACAGACGACGAGACGTTGAGACTACTCCTGTTACGACACGAGAAAACCACTACTAAAGTGTAAACATGAGTGTAAACAAATAACTTTGAAATGCTTCGTGTTTTCTTCCATTTTCTTTTCACATTATTCTTTCTAAGAATTATTGAAATTAACATACATTTTATATTGTTCAAAAGTCTCTGATTTACACTGTTTTCTTTTGTTTTATATTATAATACAGTGACGTTGTTAGTGGTAAGGCAACCATTTTAACAGCTAGGTGCGTTGAGGAAACTGTCACTTTTATAACAAAGAATTACTTCAAACTTATAATACATTTTATTTCAAACTAAAATTTTAGCGATTAGAATTTAGAATTGCACACCATTAAATTTCTATCTAAAACCAAATCAGTTTTCGAGTCTGTCATAAAATCGGAACTAAAATCCGCGCTAAGCAAAACTGTCACGCGCCAATCTAACATGTTATAAATAGGTCAGCCATTAAATCGTTTATTAACTGTAATAATGCTCACTGGCGTAGAGTTAATTTGTTTGGAACGCGGCAAATTACAGCGAACCCTACCTGTGGCTTATTAGTCGTCATTCATTCTATAAAAAGTCATAATAACATCATTGCCGAAGGAAATTAAGTTTTGTGAAAGGATTTGAATGTGCCCGGACAAATTGCATGTTTATCGCGCCTTTAGTTCACGTATAACACGGAAAGTTGCTGTCTTACTTTGCGATTCTTAGAAGGCATACCTATGCATATATACCTACATGCTGCTGGTGAATTAAGTCTGAATCATTAGATTTCTTGAACATCGACATAGCAGGAATTTGCTTTAAACATAGTAAAGTTTTAGCTAGGAAACTCTCCTAATTAAATTTACTACAAATTTTCTACGCTTCTCTGTTGAACACAGCTCGTAAGCAAGCTTATTTTGTATAAATGCTTCTTTGGACCTCGAGTACTTACGCTCAAATTTCGTTATCCAATTGGTCGATTTTTATATCGTTATCAAAAGTTTGAAAATGAAGTGACTAAACTTTGACTTCAAAAAAACCTATACGCACACTGAGTGCTCAAAAAACGGCATTCAAAATATACCTACCTAAAAAAAGAGTTTGCTGTTGTGACGTGTGAACGTCAAAAAGTTTTATTGCTTTTTATGTAATATTTTGAATTCAAATGTAATGTGTATTAAATAAGCCTGATTTTACAAAAAACTATTTTCTTAAAATGTAACTACAATTTGACAGTTTATTGGTGACAGTTTTTAGTAAGTGATTGTGCATTTAGGAGGAAGACGCTGAATTTTTATATATCAATCTGACTAAATTTTCAAATACTTGACAATTTGTAATTACAATTAATATTTAATCGACCAATTATATATCGTAATTACAAATTGGCCCTCTTTTGAACAAGTACATAATTCAAATTGCCACCGTTTTGATCGCCCATGTGATACTTCACTTATTTATTCGTAAAAGAATACGTTCTTATCAAACTAATTGTCAAATTAGATACGAGGCGTAGTTAAAAGATTTTATTAGAAACCGGACTTTGTTTCGTTAAAATCTGCCAACCAAGATACTTATTTAATTAAATAAATTTCAGTTTTCATACGCCACATGTTTCTCAGTATTAATTATGTACATAGGTACCCGTACCTCTGCAACTTCAGCGTCGCAAAGGCCGCCTGCTCCATAAGGTGTATAAGTTAGTGCCGCTTGCACTCTAACCTTTGCGGCGGCGTACATGTCACCCTCAGAATGAAGCCCGAACACCGCCATACATATTACGTTATAAATACTTAAACATGAAATACGGGGCAACGCAAATGAAATATCAAGAAAATAAAGCATCCTAACATAACTTACATGGAATGCGGAGGCGTGTATATTTTTACTGCTTATCGATAAAGTGTCTATAATGGAAACCGGCTGGGATTGTGGCCTGAGCTCTAAACAAATGACAATCGGGCGCGGCGACTCGGCATCGTCATCCAATCCGATCGCAGGCAATTTCCTCAGACAAGGATTTTCTATCCCTTGAGCAAATATGCACTCATGAGTCTACGAACTACGATGAAAGTCGTACAGAAAATTGAATTGTACCTACGGAAAGGGTCTTGTTTATTTTGATATAGCGTCGAAAGGCATAGGTATGTCTGTATTGACATTTGCTGAGCACTTTATGCGTTTAAACGTTTATGTTTTCCGATAAAGTAATGAAGTGTCTACATTATTGAAGCATGGTTCATTTGACATGTCAGTATTGTTGTACATTATAGATAGGAGCGAGAGATAACTTATGTTCCGGTCATTGTGGATATGATATTTGTCGAAATTTGAATTTACACTATCCTATGTGAATAGCGTATCTGATATTACTTGCATAACCTTTTAACCACCAGACTTATAATCATAGTAATTATTTTTCTAACAAAATATTTCATAATAATTTCTAAAATAAAATATTATGCGTAATCAAATAATGGCGAAATGGACTCAAAAATATGTGTCGGATTAATCCGATGTAAGTGATTAAAGGGTTAATAATTCACATATTTTATAATATCCACCGCATTATTTTTATCAACGCTAATACGATAGCAGTGTTTGAAAGTTTGTAAATTAGTGGAACATAGAATTAGAGATATTGAAGTGGAAACTGAAATTATTTGCAAAAAGTTTTTCTGTAAAAAGTGTCTACATTTAAAACAAAAGTTTGTTCTTTATATTATTAAAGTAATTCTATAAAAGCGTAGTTATTTACTTCTAGAATCAAGCTAGCACAACGAAGTCACTTACCATAATTTATTAAAGAAGCTTCGGTCTATCAATTGAAAGACAATTGCTTTTATCGCAGAATCGACGCGATTATTTGCCATTACTCAACAATAGAAATTGCCTTATTGGCTACTTGGAACCTATTTTCAGGACAATTGACAGTTTAAGGCTAAATTAAGGATGAGCTCATTCGGAACTTGTTCTAGTTGACTTAGAACTTCAGTACTAAGTAATCCTGTGTTGTAATTAACTTTATAAATATACAAAAAGAAATCAGGAATTAAAAAACTCCTAACAGTATTTTATTTTTTGGCAAAGAACAATTGGTTTACCATCAAACAAATTGTCATTCCCCTGCCTCTTATATGAATGTAGATATTGAAAGCGTGTGCATCATGCAAGGTAACGGATGCTGCTTGACTTGCTTAATTGGCCAATTTTTTGCACTGTTTGTAACTCTACTACTCACTACTACTCATCTTGGGGATCGATTTTAGCAGATATATATTTTATAGAACAAATTCCATCAAATTTTCATTGAAAGAAAATCCAACAAGTTTGCTTAATTTTAGATATTATACTTTTATATTATAATTGTTGTTTTTGTAACATTAAGGAAAATCTACTAAAAACGTATAATATCACATTCCTCTTACTTAAATGATGAATGATTTACACTAAATACATACATCTCATGTCAGCCTATTGGAGTCCACTGCTAGACATAGGCCTCTCCTAACACTGACTAACTTAACCTAACACCACACAACTGTCCTCCGCCTTCCGCATCCAATCAGACCCGGGGACCTTTTTCAGGTCGTCGCTCCACCTAGCTGGAGGGCGTCCTACTCTTCGTTTGCCGAGTCGCGGTCGCCACTCTAGGACACGTTTGCTCCATCGTCCATCGGTCCTTCTGCAGATGTGACCAGCCCACACACATATATATATATATATATATATATACATATTTGTCCTTATCTTACAAGTCCATTGTACCTTTATCCGCTTGTTACTGAAAGGTACAAGTAGTCTTCAATGGCATAAATATATACAATCCTTATAATATGACGACCCGACACTGTATAAGAGGATAACAATGTACAAGGCATATCTGTGTTATTCTTTAAATCTTTATACGGCTCAGGGGATGAGCCGAATACAATGACTTTGCACCTACGCTCTAATACTATTATGGGTATTTATCGTGCATGATTGATACTTGGAGATAGATTTTATTTTCAACAAGCTGTGCCCGCGACTTCATTCGCTTGGACAGAAAATAGACTCAGTAGTTCCATGAGATTGATATTGCTGGAATTGACGAGAATAGTCTCTCACAAAGGAATTGAATGACTGAACCTGGATTGTACCTATTTTATAAGTTTACTTACCTTTGTGAACGAGAGAAATAAATAAATATTATTATTATTATTATTATTATTATTATTATTATAGTCCTCTTCATAATTTGAAATGGTGGCCGAATGAACAGGTGACCAGCATGCAATGTGGCAGTCCAATGTGAATTTCACTTTGTGGAATTTATTTATACTAGTCGAGTGACTTACTATCTGCTAACGGTGAAGGAAAACATCAACATACCATAAAAGTAATTCTAAGTGTATTTCTGATCCACCAACCCGCACTAGGCCCGCGTGTATGGATTAAGGCCTAAACCCTCTCCGCTCTATAGATAGAGAATAAGAGATTGGAGCCCAGCAGTGCGATATTAATAGGTTGCTGATGATGATGATGATATTTTTTAATATAACTAATAATATTTTCTAAACTTAATACAGGAGATTTATTGAAAAGGAAAATAATGTTAGGTTAGTCGCCCTTTACATTATGTACTCTTAAGATTGAACCTTCCATGACGACTGTCATAGATAATAACAATGGATACGATTTACGGTTTATGTATCTACAAAACGGTAAAGGGTTTGACCTTTCATAAATTATCACCCATCTTAGATTATGGTGTCGGAATGTAACTTCCCAGATTTGTGGTTCCCGCCGTTTATTCACGAGATACCCTTTTCTCATATTTATTCTCGTATTTTTTCTCGATCGATACCGACACATGTGTTTTGAACATCGTTAGACTATATTTTGCCACCGAGCCGAGATTCGCTAACGACATGAAAAAGTTTTGATGGATTTTTCATAGCTTTAGTAAAAAATACAACAATGTGTGGTCATCCAATAACGGAACTTCGAACTATCCCCTTCAAGTTAAAGGAATTGGAGAACATAACGATTTGTCTAAAAAAAATATTCTAGTGATTCAAATTCTACTAATACGTATAAATGCGAGACTTTGGATGGATAGATGTTTGACCCTCAATCACACCAGAACGGCTGAAAGGATGTGTATGAATTTTGACGTATAGATAGATTATAGTCTGGTATACCACATAAGCTTTTTACTGGCATACCACGCGGGCGGAAGCTTTCATAATGTAAATATATATAGTTTTTCAAATATATAGTTAATTTACGTAGAGAACTACCGCCGCACTTTATGGTTAAAAGGAAAAAAAATAGCAATATTAACAGCTAAAAGTTTATGCAAGGACTTTATGACTTTATGATGACATGTATTTAGAGCCTTACTATTTTGTAGAGATGAAGCACACATAAAATTGTCGTATGTAATTTGGTACGTTATAGAATTTCACATTTTCATTATACTTTAATTTGTTCACATTAAACATTTCGCTGTTCAATCTCCCGTGTATTATTATTTTTCATTGTGGTCCGTTATTGCGGACGCGAGTTGGAAACAGAACAAAATAAAAAAATCAATTTATTTCCCTTGTGAGCGAACATGTCCCGAGCTAATCCAGTTTGTTCGACCGCGCAAGGGTTGAATCGTCAATGAGGAACGCAGTCCAAATGTAAAAGTGTGCCACTCGGGGAAAAGTATCGAATATTGGCTCTTCGCAATGAAAACCGGGCTCTGAATGAGATCAGTATCTATTTGTGATTCGCCTTACTCGGAGAAAAGACCCTCTGACTTAAGTCTTACATAGTTACTTAAGTATCTCCAAACTCGCAATATGTGTGCGCTCGTTTTATTAACATGATCAGTCCGTGTTAGAAATGCATTACTTCTGAGAAATGGCAAATAAAATCGAGCTTCTATTTACAACATTGTAGTGCTGGGTTTACGCTAGACAGATGACAGTCTAGAATGTACGAGTTATTTTTATTTTCGTAGATTATCCAAGTATGTGACTTTTGGTTTATTAATGTACTAGATGCGAAAGATTTAGTATAGCACAGATAAAATAAACGACTTAAATGAAACACTAAGTACTAAGTTTTGCCCGCGCTAAATATAATATATGAAAATATTTGTTTTTATAAAAAGTCTAACCGCTATGGTTATTATAACATTAATTACGGATTTTATTTAAGTGTAGGTATTTTTTATTAAATCTCTTTGATTTTATTTTGTAAATTTAATATTTTTACAAACAAGAGGTTTTTTTTTAATGTACCTAAACTTTTTTATTTGTTCCATTATTACCTACTTTCTTTGCAGATTAAAGAATATAAAGGCTTACCTAATTAGTATATCCAAGCCTCAAGGTATTGCACGAAATTCTTTCAGTTATTTTGTTGTTGTTCCAATAACAGTGGCTTGAATATTGGTTTTCTAATAACCAGTGTACAATTATTACAGGACAGACATAATATTGTATTTTTTAATTTGTCTAACTTTTTTTTGTAGTTCTAAAATAATGATAAAGAAGTTTAAATATACAATGAAATAGAATATTTTCTTTTATAAAATATAACAATAGACTTTTTTCATTTCAATTTTACAATTTTTTTTTAATTTTACATATATTATAATTGTACCTATGTTTTTTTTGCAAAATAGACGTGTTTAAATAATTTATAAATAAATATTTTAAAATTAATTGTATTGTAATAGATTAAGTATTTTTGAATTAATTGTACAATATATGCCTTTATTTAGTTAATTTATTTCAGTTATTTGTTAATATTTGAATAAAGTACGATAATGGAAGTATTTGGTAATAATAATACTGGTTGTACAATAAGTTGCAAAGACCGTTTAGATTGAAAAAAAATTTTTTAAGAATAAACTTCAAGGTAAACTTTAGAATTACATGAATAGTACCAATCTTGCACAGTTTCAATGCTATCTAGGTGTTAAATCGAATACAGCAAACATTGTAATATTCCCATGGGTAACACTGCTATCGTTTTGTACGACACTTGGGTCGAAAAAGAGGATTCACACTTCTATACTATTAGAGTTAGAAGCCATAAATGGTAATTATTTTATACATCCTTCATCGTTTCAACCCATAAACGTCCCACTACTGGGCACGGGTCTCCTATAAGGAATTTTATACTTATGACATTAATTTTATTCTTCAAAAACCCGTAGGTGTTGTAAAGGCGACTAAGGGAGTAAGTAACCTTATGCAGACAAGTGCAATGCGAGAAAAGAAAAATTCAAAACAAACCCTATACCAATCCGCCTAGCCAGCGTGGTATAGTAGGCTAAATTCCCTCCACATTCTTCGGAGGAGACCCGTGCCCATCAGTGGGACGTTTATGGGTTGAAATGATGATTTTAACTTTAAATAAAAACACATTAATTATGTTTTTATTTGTGTAAAGGCAAGGGATTGCAAAGCAATAATTATATATTTATCAGTTTCCGTCCAACAGATTAAAGTATAACAACCTGCTTGTTTGGAGTTTCATTTAATATTAATTCTTTACTTCCAACTTTTACAAAAGGTTACTTTTAGGGGATTTGTTTAGGAGCTTAAAAAGACACGTCATAAATATATTGACAATACAGTAACAGAGTTAAGTGTTCTGTTTACTAATTGAATAATGAATAAATGATTAAATAAATAAATATTTAATTATATCTAAAGATTAACTGGACAGTCCCAACTTCACGACCACCACTGGAACTTCTGTAAGCCAGGATTAACAGTGATGAACTTAGCAAACACCGAATTTTGAGACTTGGGAGTCCCAGAGAATATCTAACCTACTGTCTTGAAACTCGCAACAAAATAATAATCAAAAATAAATGAATAAATTTTCATCATTATTATTTATTATCTACCATAATAAAAGTACACATTATTCCTTATAAACTATCTGGAGCCGATATCATCTAGAACGGCAAGGTTTCAGCGATCATTCCTTCAACAAAGATGCCGGCTCTGGGGTGAACTTCCTACAGCGGTGTTTCCTGAGCGCTATGACATGTCCTTCTTCAAACGAGACTTAAAGAGAGCTATCCACTCAAGGTCGTCGGCTTGGCTATGGCATTTTAGGCAATAAAAAAAAAAACATTGTAAAGATGAACTCCAACTGAAATAAAACTTTTCAGCTTAGCAACAACGTACTTGGAAAGTATTAAACAATCCCAACTATTTATTGCCGTACTTACGAAGGAAAAAACCCGTGAGCGATACACACATAAATCTGTAATGTCGACGTTGACTGAGTAACGTTGTTCCATATAATAAATACCAGCCGAGTTCATGTTAACCCGCTTTTAAACAACCATCTACAAAGCATTTTATATGAATTTTATTTTTTAACTTCAAAACTCATCACAAACGAGTAGGATGCTCCGACTGCTGGCTTTAGAGCAGAAAAACTTATGAATAAAAAATGAATTCCTTGGTTTTTAAATTAGCATTACAAAGAGAGGGTAATTCTCGTACCTTTGCGCCTGCAAAAGAAATGTATAAACGAGGTCTTTTTCGATTTATTTTAAGTGAAAAATCAGCGTTTTGTGTGGAATAATTTTAAACCATGGAATTTCCAGCGATGCATATGCATGTTTGTATAGGCACTGGTAATTTATTTACATATAAGTTTTGATTGGTGATTTAGAATAGGTACCTATCTATGTTAGATAATAAAAAAATATCACTACTGTTTATTTGGTACTTAATTACATCGACGTATTTAGATTCAATTTCAATATCCTACTTTTTAATTTTTTACACAACATAGTTCACAAGGCACTTATTTAGGAAATCTCTTTGTTAAACTTGTGCGTAACCAATTTTAACATTGAGAATTATATTTTTTAATTTTTATTTAATAATAGTAATTGCTTCAAACGTTGGAACTAAGCTATATCCAAAGTTTCGACAAGATATCCTTAAATACAGGGGGAAATTATTTATTTAAAATAAACTATGTATTAGTGTCTGATGGAAGGTCATCATAAGTTTGCTAGCTCTCTAAATAGGTGAAATTAATTGTCTCATTAATGTCAATCGCTGACAGCCCATATATTTGTCTGGTTTAATGAGATCTGAAGTAAAATTACTACTCAAATGAATTGCCAAAGTGAATGAAATAGATATTCAACAACATTATGAAAAGTGATACACGTACGTCATGGATATCGAAATGTTAAAGATATTTCTAATGTACAATTAATGTTATCATTGTTGATGGTGGCATCCACAAAACAGAGATAGGTTTTTGTGACATCCATTTTTGAAGTGACGTATTTACACCTTGATTCGGCTAAACCATTATGTGAATGTAAGATTAATTTCATGTAAGTTTCGATCTATCAAATCTACACTAATATATTTTTAAGTGGAAAAATTTGTTTGTATGGTTTAACGCTGTAATCTCAGGAACCAAAGGACCATTTGAAAAAATATTTTAGTGTTGGATACCCCATTTATCGAGGAAGGCTACAGGCTGTATAAACTACGAACAACAGGAGTTGAGCAGTGACCAAAAAAGATACACGCGAGCGAAGCCCAGGCAACAGTTAGTAACAGATAAAGAAACAACTAAAACACCAAACTATAAACGAAACCGAAACTAAAGATCTGCGTTGAACTATAAATAGGAATTATTAAGGAACAATTCACTTTGAGTATCTGTTCCGGTCGTGTGAAGTTGGGAGGCTCTCAAAAACTCACAATATAAATCGAATTGTTCCGCCACATTTAACCCTCCAGTATCGTGAGAGTCGGCCGAGTGATTGATCCAGCTAAATGGCACGTACCAACTTGCTCCTAAAAATACCATTTTTTATTTAAAAACCGTACACTTTTGAGTTTTGACTAGTCTGTCTTATACACTGTTTTGAAATAAAGTGGTTTGTAATGTTTCTTTCTCACTTATAAAGTTAAGTTTGGAGTTAAATTAATTTTATTATTTTATTTTGTTTATTTATTTGTTGTTAAATCAGTTTTTATCTTTTTAAGAATTATATCAAATGAGACTTGAACTTGAAACTACTAAACTAATTTTCATAAAACTAAATACTAACTGGAATTTTATTCCAATTATTACAAAAAGTTTTCACAATTTGTTGTCAAAGCTAGTTCAAAGCAAACAAAGCTTCAGATCGAGAAACGTCCTATAATTTAACAGTGACATTGTGCCACAGATTAGCAAATAACTGGAACTATTGTTAAAATTAAAAATTACAAAGTTCCTTTTGATTACGGTCACGCGACGCGTCTGCTTACGCCCAGTCGCGTGTTGCGAAACGGTTAAGCTGTATAATTTCTGCGTTACAACCGCACTGGTTCCTGTTTTCTCCCTATTGTGTAATAATTACAGCCCACGCATTTGTAATTTTGTTGCTTTTTAAAAATTAATTTACCATACTGCTAAAGATTGGTTTAGCATTGCATTTTGAATTAAATAAAGTTCCTACTTTTTTGTCGAAAAAGAAAATTATTAAGACAAATATTTTTAATAAAATAATTTACACTTTCTTTATGTGTTTTTTCAGTGTGCATTTCTTTAGGTTTTACTTTTCTCACTCTCAGTATTTTCTTATATCTACTATATTATCTATCATTTCTTGTACAAACAAAAGTAAATATCCGAAAATCCTTATCACTTTCATCGATGACAGTCTTCACAAGCAACCCCAAAATCTACCACTTAAACCTATTTTCCAAAAAGCGTTTTCACACAAACGCACTGTACTATTGTACGAAAAAATTCTTCAAAGTGTCACTTTATTTCCTTTGGGAAAAGAAAGCTTCGCACATCAAGCTCTCATTGTAGTGCTCAAGTTATTCTCCGCGAAAGGGCTCAATTTTGTGTGAAGCGATAACATTTTCATGGTAATGCTTTGAGATACCTTCTTTCATATTGCATCATAGCTATCCACTTACAGGCTTTGACGGTATAACAAAATACGAGATTCTATGCATAACTAGTAGACTCATAAAATATGTAATATAAATACATCGTTTCTTATATGGAGTTGTTTACACGCGAAATAAAGTCAACTGATCTTGATCATGGAATAAATTTTGTATTGTGTTGGGGTTTTTATGCACTTTTTACTGAAATGCATTGTTGGGTATTGTGAGTTGATGATACTTTTTGTGAAAAAATATATTCTTTGTGGATAAAACAAATAATCTACCTACATATTTCAACCTTTACGGTAATATTACCACCATTTAAAATAATTTTGATAAATGTAAAATTAAATAAATAACATTAACTACTTAACTAAGTATTTATAACTCAAACATAACTTATTTTAAATAAATAGCTAGCAAGAAACAAATTTAGCTGTACTACCCACTCATTTTATGAAAAAAGTGTGTTCAGGGTATAAATAAATATAGAAGAGTGGTAAGTCACGCAAAATAATGTCAAGTCACCTTTTTGACCTCACGTCACCGCATGACAAGCTCACACGTTGTATCAGAACACATGTTTAAAAACACCGCCTCACAGTAAGCAATGACAGCGGAATTTCTCATTACAGCTACAAGCAAGATTCCCATATATCACGATGGAAAAATATCGCTTTTGACTCCCCTCTCATCCATTAATGGTTGTATGTACTTATGTTTATACGATGTCCAATAAAAAGCGTACATGCGTCACAGAAGAGTTACGCTCCAACTGAAATAACATTCCGTCCTCTTTAACCTCTATTAAACTTTATTTGTATAACAAAGTTGCACACGTATTCTCAAATTAGGTGGTACAAACGCCAAGGTTTCAATTACAAGCACCTAGTTCTTGATTAAAAAATAATAAAAGTTAATGAAGTCGAATCGACGTAAGCAATTCTTACAAACGCCCGGAGGAACGCTAAACCGTTGCTTTAATTAACGTTGGAAAACATGACCTTCTTAGGTCGAGCCGAAATAGCAACAGAGATACAGAAATGACGTCTACTTAACGTTGAAATACATTTACTGCTGTTTTGTATCGTCTTTGTGGGTATTATTAAGATAATGGACTTACTACAACTTAGGGACGAATTCTTTCTATGTTACGTCTGTGTTCACTACTTACACTTACATATCTTACACTCGTTCTCGTTACTGTTGCGGGTTTTATCAAGATCGAAGTATAGTTAGTTATCTTTTATGCAAAAATGCACTTTTATGCGTATAAGAGAATACGTATAAAAGTGCATTTTTGCATAAAAGATTTTTTCGACAAAGCGACACTTAGATAATTATAATTATCTTCTTCTCATTAAATGTAGTAAGCATTGTCAGCCAGTGTTATCAAGAGCCAAAGAGTATTATGTTTGTAATTTTGTTTACTCTTTCTTATACCATAATATTTTGTAGTTTTTCTGCAAAAAAACTTTCGTTAATTAATCTTCCGCGTGATATACAGTTAGCCTTGTGAAAGCTATTAAGGTCCGAACAATATTGTACTCGTAAATAAAAACTCAGTTTTTCCTGCTAACAACTTGATGGAATACAATCTATACAATGGAATCTATTTATACCTTTAAAGTAAATACAAGAAAGTAATTTAAAGACGAAAGACTTATTACGATTATGAAGATCTTTTTTTTTTTTTTTTTTTTATTGCCTAAAGTGGCAGACGAGCAGACGGCCCACCTGATGGTAAGTGGTTACCGCCGCTCATGGACGTTGGCAATGCTAGGGGCACAGCCAGGCCGCTGCCTACCTTGATAGGATAGCTCTCTTTAAACCTCGTTTGAAGAAGGACATGTCATAGCGCTCAGGAAACACCGCTGTAGGAAGGATTTAAAACCGTTTTGTAAAGCATACCATGCACAACATGTAATTTAGATTTAATCTCAACAAAAACATAGGACTGCCCATAACTAATATCAAGTGTGTCGCCATAATGGAACACGGGGCGTTTCCAAATACGTAGTAGCATGTCTCTCCATTAGCTCTGTCTTAATTAGGAACCATCAGGGAAGATCTCTAAAGCCAAGTTGGTCGCACCGGGACGCCTTAATCCCGTCATCAAAATTCTGATCACGCTCTGTCTACAGTTTCTATGAGTGCGCCGAATGTCAGCGTTGGCGTCCTCAAATTTATAATCGAGGGATCGAACATGCCTAAATAGGTAGTTCTTGTAAAGTGCTCTTTGTAAACGAGCTTGTTTGTTTTGTTCAGGTAAACGGGTAAAGGAAAAATAATTGAGGGGAACAGACCTTTTCAAAAATAAGAGGCTTAACTCTATTTACTTCAATATAGTAAACAAGGTTACTAAATAAACAAACCTCTTTTTCTCAGTATGCCTAATAATTATCAAGCTTACCAGTTTATTATGAAATAATTAAATATTATTTTCACCAATTTGAGAATTTGATGACGTTCAAAATTGAGTTACCATTAAAAAAGCTATATTTTATTATCATAAGTTCCATAATTTTGTAATGCCACTTATGTATATATAGCTTAGCAAAAAAAAAAAAAACACCACATAAAAATAATTTTGCCTGCTAAAAACCGTATTTTAATACAAGCGGTATTAGCAGCTGTTATCACAATCGTACCTAACAAATAAAAATGAGGGAAGTGAAAAAAAAATACAATAAAAGTAATATTTATTGATTTAAAATGGGAATTTACGGGATTATGATTTAGGTATTTACATACCTTATAGTGCTTGACATTATCCCGTAAATTCCCGTAATAAATATATATAAATATATAGTAAATCATGCAACGCGAAAGTTTAAAAGTACAATAAAAGTAGTTGTGAAATGTTGATATATTCAATTTGAAGTATTTGTTTCAGGTTTTATGGGAGCTTGAAAAATCTTATACAAAATTCAATTAAAATCATGATGCAAGCTTCAAATATCTACTTATAAAAGTATGCCATTAATTTTCATAGTATTAAAAATAAACTTTTTTTAATAATGATAACATTATGCACTCAGATTTAAATATATTTAGAGAAATACTCGCTCGGAATACTGTTCACTCAAAACAAATCATAATTTATTATGAACCCAAACTCAAACGGTTTCTAGTTTTTGCCTCTAAGGATCTGTAGTGGTAAGTACTTACCACTACAGATCTACACTATCAACTACCTCCTTAAATTTAATACGAGATGGGATCAAATTGACTACCAAAATTTGATAACATTGTCAGTTTGTTATATTATTCTAGTAGAAGCTAATATTATTTATCATGCTGAAAATCTAATTTAGTAAATACATTATATAGGTTAAGTATCGTGCTCACTGTTGTCTAGTCTTATTATTATTTCCCTAGCTAGGAAACTGAATCCTACGCGCTTAAACCGGATCAGAATGAACCGAGCGCAGCATTAAATGGATCTTCTCTACAACGGGCCCTGTAATACTCTACAAATTCAACTGCCTGTAGTAAATCTTTAAAAATAACGTACTTATAACAAAATATCACTGCATGTACGTTTTATATTTTTGACACTTTTAGATCTAAAATCGACTTACTTCAACTTTGATCCGATGTGTTCGGTATCCTATAGCTTGTTCAGTATTGGGATTAAAGTCAAACAGCAATGGATAAAGATATTTCGTAGAACGTTTTCGAACTACTGAGAGCAGGCCAGTTGGCCTTTAGTTTTTTGTTTTTGTTAGGTTAGTGACCCTAACTGCTAAGCCGGAGGCCGTGGGTTCGATTTCCACCTAGGACAAATATTGGTGTGATGAGCATGATTGTTCTATGTACCGACAAAACGTCAGAATTACACTACTGGGTAGTAGTGTAATTCTGACGTTCCATGGTCCAATGTGAAATAAACTTGTATACTTACCAAAAGATTGTAGATAAAGATACCGAAATAAATAAAAATTAAAAGTTATGATTATGTATTTATTATTATTTATTCACTAAAAATAAACAAAACTTTATTGTATAGATTGAGGACATATGAACACGTTCTAGATTTTAAACATATAGAAATAGCAGATTTTGTTTCATCTTTTTAAATATCGTATGTAGCAGCTGTGACCCATTTGCCTAACTATCGAGATATAGTCGAGAAGTTTTTCCGTTGGTTTCCAATATTTATCGTTGGTATGACAATATTGTTTGTTTGCTGTAACTTCTAAGCCAATTAAGAGAATTCGTGAGCGTCTTCAAGTGGCAGTTTCAGTACAAATTAACTACGAGCGAAGTCCGCCAATTGAGTTTCTAGTCACGAACAAACTGAATTTAGATGAGTGTATCAATGTGTATGGTCAGGCCGTGCTTGGGTACGTCGGTTTGCCCAAAAAGTTTTCTGTTTGATGAAATTGGGTCTATAAATAAAAAACTGTAGCCGTCATATTGCGTATATATCAACTTTGGCCCGTTTCGTGGAAATTTTCCTAGGACAAGGCCTTTTCTTCCTTGTTTGAAAAGTTCTCTATATTACAAGTATATAAGGTTCACAGATAGTCACCATGGTGTAGCGTTTAAGGTGATTGTCTCGCCTCTAATACCGTCGTGACGAGTGATGTCGGTTCGATTCCCACCGAAGACAAATATTTGTATGATTCATAGACATTTATTACGAGTCTAAGAGTACGTTGTGTCCGTTAATTGTAATAATAATTATGTCTGTACTCACTATTGAGGAGCATGTTTTAAAATAAAAAACGAAATAATGGTGCTTATACCATATACCAGCGATGTTTATACTATATGGATAGACTATAACCAAAAATATACTTTTCAATAAAGTACGTATAGCATCTAATATGATGTACATTCTACAAAGGTATGTTAATTTTGTAATTACAATGATAATCATGTACCATCTTAAGATACATGTTGCAAATGAGACTCAGTGGGATTAAAACCAGGTTTAAACAACAAAATGTTTTACTGTAGCTTCATATAACTCCACTAAATTTAATACTGTTCTCAATTCCTTTATTGTAATCCAAAACAATAGGATCAAACTGTTTAAACAAGTGAAAAGCGTAGAACTCCACGTTCGAATCTCAATCCAATTCCATTTCACTATTAGTATCTGGAACGAAAGGCTATTTTCTTTAAAACAAAAAGCACTTTCAGTTGACACATAAGAATAGCAACACAAGAACTTAATTTCATAGAAAACTTTTGTGAAATCCAAATCGAAGTGTGTTATCCGAGTATGTACTCGTAGCGCTCTGTCGAGCTAGCGTAGATAGCGGCTGATAGCGGAACGAAGCTGTGGAGGCGCATAGAAATGGGCTCGCTTCCAGTAGAATACACTAGCACATGTATAGATTAATACGTATTTTACTAAGATGCACTTAAACGGATTTTATATTGGGTGTTTATTTTTAAGGTGAATTTCAAAACGCGCTTGCAGTTTATGAAAATTGAGTCAACCTCAGGTAAGTTCAGTTTATAGAGATTATATTTTCTGTGAATTTTGGTTTATACTTCACCTAGATTCACAGTATGGCTATAGTACTACCATAGTCAATATAATATTATTAAGTTCAATATAATATGGTGATTTCCTCATTTAAATGCGTTTTAACACTTATTGCAAGACCACAATACACAATTCTACAACTCTGCCTAGCTTCGATTCGACATTTTTCATCGCTTCAAATTGTATTTAAGTGTAAGTATTAGGTTAAAAAACCTAGATGGGCTAATTCAACAACACCCATCTGTTTAATTTTATTTTGAAAACATTTATCATCCTGAACATGAAAGCAATGTTTAAAAATTTTACCGAAGATTATACTAAAATCTTTTAGAAAAGTTTCATAATTTTGAAGCAGAAACTAACGATTATAGCTGGGCCTGAACGAAAGGCATATTTTATCAGTATTGGCGGATAAAAGCTATCAAGTACACCTGAGACTTATTTTACGCCCAACGTGCCAATATCCATATCGCGATGACACACGACGTGGGTAGGTAAGCGATAGTCCCTGGTTCGTAGCCTTAAAGACATCTGACATGTCATTCGAATAGATAGATCTATTCGAATGACATGTCAGATTAGTACATTGATCCCGTGACATGTCGATAGCTTATGTCAGGGATGAGTACAAATGTATTGAAGTGACATTTAAATATTTCAAATAGAATTACCGAATTGCCACTTGTCTACAGGGGTACTGATGTCCATTACGATCATCCAGGTTAAGCAATTTTAGCAAGGTTAATCTACAGATGGGTAAACGTTTATGGCATTTTTATTCTCGAGCGTCTTTATGCTGCGAGGTCTGTCTGTCCGTTGGTCTCAGTGACCTCTTAATTTGGTAGACGTTATACCAAGTTACACGCCTTTATGAACAGCCAGAAGATCTCGTCTGGCGGTTCATAAGGGGGTGTTGGTACCTACCAACATTGATGTAGCGAAGTGAAAGCTGGGTATGGCAGAAGAAGCAGGAAAGTAGAATAAATATTGTGGAAATGAGAGCTCTGAGAAGTATGATTGAGGTAAATTTGAGTTCAATATAGGATAAGAAATAGTGTAATAAGGGAACGTTGTGTCTTAAAAAATAGATGTTGTGACACGAATAGAGAAAGGAATGTTAGGCTGGTTTAGACATGTCGAGAGAATGAATGAAGGAAGAGCGACAAAACCGATATATGAGGCGAATGTGAAAGGAAACGTTGAAAGAGGAAGACCTAGAAGAACGTACCATGACCAAATATGTGACTTTCTAAAGAAGGGACAGATCAGGAGTACCCTCAACCGGCGAGAATGCATGAAAAGACTGATGAATGTTGAAGAAGCCAAAGATGTAAGTATGTCGGAATCGTAGCAAGTGGAAGGAAATAGTCTCTGCCTACCCCTCTGTTGGGAAAGAGGCGTGATCTATATGTATGTATATTATATTATATCAAGTTGAAAGCATTCTAGGCGACTTGATGAAATCCAACACCAGGGTATGCCTCACGCCCATTCGCTAAGCAGTAATAGCTACCTACCAGTTAACTTATCCGGTAAATTTCAACGGATAAATCATAAAAGTCGCGCGCAGCCCAACCGGACGGAATTAGTAGCTTTGTTAATTCTAATTTGTTTTGTTACCTAGCTTGTTTGAATTATGGTCGTTTATTGTTTCATGTGTGTATTTGTACATTCGTAATGTGAAGCCCAAAAACTGTATTCTGCTTTTGTTTTGGCAATTGTACTATTTCTGTTGTTTTGTTTAGTTTTCAATTGTTTATTGTGGGGCAAAGTTAAACAACGTGGAATAATGAGCTTATTATAAGTACTTACGTCTTATAAAGAATTAATGGCCTAAATATATGTTTTGATGAAATTAGCGTCTTATATTGACTGTCACCGTGGCGCAGTGGTTAAGGTGGTCGCCTCGCCACTACATCGCCGTGCTGGGTGACGTGGGTTCGATTCCCACACGAGACAAATATTTGTGTGATTCATAGATATTTGTTTCTAGTCTGGGTGTACTTTGTGTCCGTTAGTTTCATGTTTGTAAAGCTCCCCGCGACACAGGGCTCATTCCCTAGTGCGGGCGTTGTTTTAAAAAAAAAAAGAAAAAAGAAAGAATATACCTATGATTTTCAGACAATTTCCATAGGAGACTACCTATAACCTATTTCGCAGTAAGATTACAGTTTACTTAGATTTTTTTAGCTAGCATAACAACATTCAACGGTAACACAAGGTAGGCTCTAAACAATAAAGAGAGAGAACTAAAAATATTTTACTAAACATTATATTGATAGAACTGGCATAATATGAAATGATAAAACTTTATTTTCCACCGTAACAAATTATTTCCCAAAATAAAAACAAAAATAATAAACTTAAATTCATAGAGATATTGTGAATAAGTAACAATAGGAGCTAAGAGGGTGATTAATATTTCCATTAGACATCTTTTATTACATCAGAAGTAGGTATAAACATAATAACGGTATAGTAACCATAAGTCGGCATCAAAATTTGGACACAACTCAGTCCAAATTTTGATACCGACTTATGGTTACTATACCCAAGAAAATAGCAATCTGCAACTATATAATCTATACCAATATTTTAAAGCTGTACAGTTTGTTTGTTTGTGTGAATGCGCTAATCTCAGGAACTACTGGTCCGATTTGAAAAATTATTTTAGTGTTGGATAGCGCATTTATTGAACATAACGCTACAGCTAATAGGAGCTGAGCAGTGGCGAAGCAAAAGCGCCTTCTAGTTATTCAATAAATCTATACTAATATTAGAAAGCTGTAGAGTTTGTTTGTTTGGTTGGACGCTAGGATCACAGGAACTACTACTTAGTCCGATTTGTAAACTTCTTTTAGTGTTGGATAGCTCATATATTGAGAAAGGTATATAACATCACGGTATAGCCAATAGGAGCTGAGCTGTGGCCAAATAAAGAATAACGGGAGTGAAGCCCAGGGCTACTTCTGGTATGTTATATACAATATTATAGTGGCTTAGTAAGCGTAAAGCTTGACAATATATATATTTATTAACAGAATAATATTATCCATTTCATTATGACAAAGTTTTATCTTCAATCATTAGAACAGAGTTTCAGACTTATAGTATTATACAACCTAGATCCAATAAGTAACTGATTGGCTCAAAGAGCCTCTTGCACAAGCGGATCATTTGATCAGGGTGATTACGCTATAGTTGATCCGGCTGCCATTTTGTAGTAACCGGGCATGTCGCTTAAACTAAAACAGGTTACCATTACCGTTGACTGTCACCGTGGCGCAGTGGTTAAGGTGGTCGCCTCGCCACTACATCGCCGTGCTGGGTGACGTGGGTTCGATTCCCACACGAGACAAATATTTGTGTGATTCATAGATATTTGTTTCTAGTCTGGGTGTACTTTGTGTCCGTTAGTTTCATGTTTGTAAAGCTCCCCGCGACACAGGGATAGATCCCTAGTGCGGGCGTTGTCTTTTTAAAGAAAAACAAAATAAAGAAAACCGTCGGATACCTCGTTGTATCGAACCAATCTACCTCGGGAAATACACTACGGGATTTTCATCCTTAACTTTATATTATGAAACATATTTGCTCACCAACCGGAATATTCTTTCGGTCAATTTTGAAACAAAAGTAGTTTTTGACCGCTGAATTCTAAATAGGGATGTTTGAAACATGAAGTTCCTATTTTTAGTCGGAGACGTATTTGCCTCTTAAATTAGTTACTTTTTCCTTTTTTTGATAATGTACATAATTATGCACGTTTTAGCCTCTTTTCACTCATAACTTTTCAGTTGATTTATAAAATTGTGCCCTAAAAGTCCAGGTTTTAATGTTTAAAATACTTCAGCCATTTTAAGACGACTAAGGTATGAATTTATTGACAATACAACCTTTATGTAAATGTATAATAGTGTGTAAATTAGTAGTAGTAGTGTATGTATCGTGAGTAAAACGTTTCAACTGCCTACGGCAATAACGTACTGGATTTAATACCTATTAATAATTAAAGTACACGTACCAAAAGATTTATGTTTAAATATTCGAAACTGAACATCTAGCAGCCAATTCAGTTATGTTGATAACAATGCATGTTTAATATTATATTCGGTGTCTCTGTGGTGCAGCAAAACTGTAGGTACACAGTAGTCATTTACGGTAAAGGTCCTGAGTTCGACTCCTTCGATCAGACCTAACACAGTTGGCAAATGTGGGTGTAATGCACCTCTGCCTACCCCTTCGGGAAAAAATGTGACGCTATGTTGTGTCATTTTCTCGTCCGACATACCTCACTGCCTCAAATCGAAAGTATTCGATCAATGTATGTTACCAGCGATTACTTATGGCACTGAAACGTGGTCTAGGCAAATTTGCTGACATATTTTCTTGGCTTTGTATGACTTTCATATGTATCATGTATTTGATCCAAAATAAATAAAGATAATGTTGTTGTTATATAACCTCTATTTCCTAGACATTATTTAAATTTTTATCATATTAGATATACAAAACGAACGAACACAATAGCATTCATTGGTCAGCAGTATCTTGAACTGGAAACATTTCTTAAACGCTATACCTGAACATTCGGCGCAACATTTGTATTCCATCAATTTGCACATCTCGTATGCGGTGGGGCAAAGCCGATCGTTTGCGTTATATGTGCTCCGCATAACTCATTGCTGCTAGTGCTACAGCTTCCCCAAATGCTAAGCAAGCGATACGTAGAATATACTTTAATCTTATTCTTATATGTAAAGTTATTGTTATTCACTTCAAGTTCCAGAATGTAATCCAATCAGAATAGAACATTTGACTAGAGTTGTATTTGCTTGTTATATCTTAGATGTGAAATAATAGCTACGATATAAGACTAAGGTGCAGTTAGAAACCAGAAACAAAATATTTAGCATGATTAAAAAATATGTGTTTAAAAGAAAATGGTCAAGAATTTTTTTATATATTTTCCTTTTATTCGTTGAATTTTTCTGGTCAAAATCTACTTACAATATAGTTAAATCTTTTATGATAGGCCAAGAAAACTAATTTTATCATAAATAATAAATACCTGACAGAAAGATTCAGAAAGACGCTTGAGTCGACTCCATCTAAATAATATTTTCTCTCAATTGCAAAAGATCCGAAGTGACGACACAAGAACTCCAACTAAATAATATTTTCCTCTTAATTGCAATCTGAAATCCTATTTGCTTATCTTGCTTCATTTTATTTCCCAATAGTGATCGCAGCACCTGGAATCTGCCATTACTCTTTTAAAATTGCAAACTTTATTGCGTCAATATTTCAGTGAAATTGCCGGACCTGTTCACAGAAATCATTTATTTGAAGAATGTAATCTACGTTGTTTTCACTTTGATAGATACGCTAAGAAGTTCTCTAATTATATTGCTTGAATTAATATTTCATTTCGCTTTTAAATTGATTGAAGGAATAACATTTTAAGATAGTTCGTATTTCGCTGTTGGACATAGGGCTTCTCAAAGCATCAAAGGCGGGGGCGAATTTTCCTTTTTGTCAGTAGGTTCTTTATACGATTTGTATTTGCGGCAAATCTCTTAAGTACCCACATCCATTTGAGTATTACGTATCTATTGATCATAAATAATCTCTCCGTGAATATGATAGTCATAAATTTAACAATAAAAACAAACACTTTAGAAGATAGCTATACAAAAATTACATTGAGTCAAGATGAATATATGTGATATGATGTGATGAATATATATGATAGAACTAACTGTATTATAATATTGTTTCAATGTTAACTGTTGGATATCTTTTCGGGGCTTTTGGTTGAACTTTATAACAATAGGTTACATAGTTTTAAGGAAAGTTATTGTTTCGCAATTGTATAGCACAAATCGAAATGTGATTGATCGTAGCAAAGCGAATGGTATGGAAGAAAAATATACAACCGTGTACCTATTTTCCTTTCTTCTGATATCCCGAAACAGGACAATGCTGTATTGAAAAACAAACATAATGCCAGAATATCATAAATTTGCACCTGCACAAATCCATGCCTCGTGGCCCTGTGGCACCCCGTGGTTTGCTTCGGCGTTGTGTCGCTCTAACGCACAATTACTGTCCAACCCCCGATTACAAACAAGGATTTTTTGATTTACTTCATAGTATCACAATGTTTCATTTGTTTGCATCATCATCATCATCATATCAGCCCAACGACGTCCACTGCTGAACATAGGCCTCACCTAATAGTGTGTGTAGTGTAGTTTCATTTGTTTGCATACTAAAGTTAAAAAAGATAATCCTGTAATACAGCGCCTTAAATAACATTTAAAATTACACTTTGGTAACTTTTATTGACCAAAACACGTTTTTGAAAACGATAAAATAAAAACAATTACTGGCAATATCTAAAAGAGTAATGGTCTAAATAATTAAATATTCGTGTACAGTGCGGAGCTACCGAAGGAAACTAAAGTCACCAATGTACGAACTAATTTCAGCTGTTGAAATGCCAGTAGCACTTTTTGGGAACGGTAAATTAGATCGGCTACGCACGTGACCGGTTTTACAATACTCTACGCTCTACGAGCGTAGATATTAGACAGTATTTACTTTTCAATTGGTAGTCTCTCTCACACCATAGGCAGTAGTAAGGGATGGGATGAACTCCAGTACTATTAGTGGGTAATACGCCGTAGAAAATTCACTGACGCAGCAACCTTCATTACTAGGCCTCTACGAGGGAAACAAACGAGCCGGTGCCCGAACATTATTACCGAATAATCCGCGATTACACTGAAAGACGTTACAAATTTGGAAAGGTAAAAAAGGCACTTGTATTTATTTGAAATGTAATTTAATTTGTTTAATAAATCGTTTATATACCCTAAGATGTTATTTTAGGAGGAAAGCTGAGTAGTTACTTAAACCTATTAGCACACCGTAAAGGTTATATATATATATAATATATCGATCAATGCCATAAAAGTACAGGATGTTATTTTTTTGTATTTTAGCTGGTTCGATTCCCGGGTGTGGCAAGCGAATTTTCGAAAAATTTTGAATGCAGTTTTGTTTCTTTTAAATACAAAGGAATGTTTTCTTTGAGTAAAATTGTCTATCTCTAGTATTAAGAGTACTTTCTCTCCAGGTGGCATTACAAAATTCCAACCTGTATATAATTATGTTCAATCAGAAATATTCATAATAATTAGAATAGGATCTAATTTTCTTACACCTCTTGAAAGAACCTGACTAACTTACCTGAAGTGTAGAGACAGAGTATGAATCATCCATGAAAAGAAACATTGTCCTTAGTATATGTCATCCTTAGTATGAAAAGGTCCTAAAGTACATAATTGTACTAAAAATAGAAACGAATAATAAATTAGTTTAATTCGTAACACGACCAACCGGAAAAGGTCCCGTTCAAATACATGACAGATTTGAGAGCCTCAGGGCTGTATATTGTGTACGATTAATAGATCAATAGGATATAACTACGCCTACATCTTCTTTAAGTTCTATTATAGGTTTATTAACCCTTTGAACGCCAGAGACGTCTATACACGTAAAATGAAAATGTGCTCACCATGCCAATGACGGCATGGCACGTCAAAAATCTACTGTATTTTAAAAGCTTGGCAAGGCACGGCGATACCGATTTGACGTGGCGGTCAAAAGGTTAATTCGGTTAGGTACCAGGCATTACATAGTTACTTTAGAAGTTTAAAAAGCTTTTTATTTATTTTAGTACGGTTTTTGAATGCCCCAAAATTAGGACCTACAAATATGTAATCACAACCATTTTTTAAAACTTACATAAATCTAGTTTACTAATCCATTAGAAAATTATGGTTCAAAAAAGAATAAAAAACTAAATACAAAATATTTTTTAAGCATCGCAAAATAAGTGTTCATAAATTATTAAATTTTATAATAATTTTTCATAACACGTAGTATAGAATAACTAGAGGAGACGTGGACTCGGCTAGTTGGGCGATTAATTAACAAGACTGGCCTCTAGAGGGCGCTGCTCTCGGAATTATTCACTGTATCCTGTTCTTACCCTTCTGCAAAATAATTATTAACAGTAAACCTAATTAATTTTCTTCTGTAAGTCAGCGCATTATCTAAAGTGTATTCGAACTTTGTAACATTTTTTATATCGACTTTGATGGGCTTTTGTGCTATTAATTGCATCTTTTATTTTTTATTAAGGCCATAATAAAAAGTAAGTAGGTCTTTGTAATATTTATAATATAAACTTATATCTTTTCGATTATTTTTAAGTAAGGATCAAAAATATAGGGCTATGTTTGACTTGCCTGCGTTGAAATGATTTAGTACTAATTAATACTTACGAGTTAAATATGTATCTATATAATAATGATATAATAATATTCTACCACATTCACACAGTGCCATCTAGTCCCAAATTAAGCAATTATATTTACTTGTGTTATGGGTACTAAACAACTGATATATACTACTTAAATACATTTTTTTTTGTAAATACATACATATTATAGATAAATTACACCCAGACACAGAACAAACCTTTATGTTCATCACACAAACATTTGTCCTGGGTGGGGATCGAACCCATGACCTCCGGCTTAGCAGTCAGGATCACTAACCATTAGACCAACAGGCCAGTCAAATCTGGTGTTTCAGTTTAAAATAATAAATAAAATGTCCACAATTTCAGTTTAGGTTTAACTGCTCTAAACTTGCTTTCGAGTAAATAGTGAAAACTACAAATCATATTGTAAGTAATATTACTTAAAGCTATAAATATTACTGCATTATGTAGATACATCGACACAGTTCATAAATTTAATAGGTATCATTAATTTAGATATTACTTTTTGAATATTTACCGCTGATGATATATCAATGCTATTTTATAGTATTTAAGTTTCCTTTCTCAATAACATTGTTAGAATATGACGGAACTGTAGGACCTACCTGCTACTACTACTATCTTTGAATCATAATTGAGGTCAAGCCCCATTTTTCCCTGAACCATAATTGAGGTTTTCCTATTATCATCATCATCATATCAGTCCAATGACGTCCACTGCTGAACATAGACCTCACCCAATTTCCGCCACAGCGAGCGATTTTGTGCCGCCCGCATCCAACGGCCACCCGCAGTCTTTAACAGATTTCCTATTATAAAAGAGCTTAATCCTGATATGGAGTCTATTTCTATTTAATAAGAAATTTAACCAACTAAATTAGTATTTACCTATATATTGGAGCTAAAAGAATGACCACAATACAATAATTTCAATATGAGTAAGAATCATATTTCGATTAATATCTATGATTTTGAGAGTTCTCTTCACATTGCCATTTTTAAACATCATTTATCGCAGAACCCGAAAATTCAACGAATTCTGAAAATTAATTTAATTTCAATAGCTTGACGTGCAAAAATATTACCAACAATTTATTGAGGTTAAAAAGAAATTGTAGGCAAAGAAACGGAGGCTAGAGAAATGTGAAAGCGGAAAACGAAAAGAAAGTATACATTTCAACTAAGCTATAGGGATACTTTGTGAATTGAATCGGAGAATTCCAACAAATCGTTAGTTAACCAAGTCCATTAGTAAATAGTAGGGGTCCATTTCTATCTGATTAAAGACCGTCACAATCATTGAAGCACCGTTTCAAAGGAATTTCTAAAAATAAAGTTGTGTTGGCAGGCTTCACGTATTGTGTTCTCCGGGTAATTTGAGACCAGACCGTACTATGAGAACGTGATAACATCTCTCGTGGGGTCCGTTTCGTTCGCACTTCACGTATTTGCAAATGAGCGATCGAGGAAAAGGCGAGAGTGAGATTACGTCGCATTCCAATGCTAAGGGGCTTGTGGAATCTTTACAAAGCAGATAAATACCGCAGATGCCCTCTTTGTTACGAAAAATCCGTCCCATTTCTTTGTGCGTTAGTACGGATGAATGTGGAAAAATCTTACCTGGTATTGATAGCATTACAGATATACCTACACATTTCTGGAGGCAATTTTGTGATGTATTAGCAAGAGAGCGTGTTATCAAAGTTATTTATATCCCGTGAATACATATGTATACACGAAAATGCCTTTTCTACCATTTTATATGAAAATTACTTTATAATAGTTAATACTTCTATTAATATTATCAACGCCAAAGTTTTTAAGAATAGATAGTTGGATTTATATAATTAACTACAGTAGTAGATACAATTTTTTTTAAATAAACTTATTATGTTACTTATTAGAAATCGAATAAACTACAAATGCAGAACTGAATTTGCAACTAGTCATAACAAAACGACCCTACTGCCAAGTCTCTGTCTTAAAATACGTTGATGTATTTTCAATTTAAGATTTCAAAATCAACAACACAATTTCTAGTAATTAATAACCTTCTACTAAACTAACTGCCTCGGTGGGAAGAGTATACGATTGCTGTGCAAGAGGTCCCGGGTTCGATTCCCGGGTCGGGTGAAAATGGTATTGGGCTTTTCTATCATGAAATTCCAGTATTAAGATTTTACCGAAGTTTGGTAAACAAATGTTCCCGGTTGATAACAATAGGCTCGCCCCCTATTTCATGGCACCAAACATAGCGAAATGTGGGTGTGAAACACCTCTGCCTACCCCTTCGGGGAAAAAGGCGTGATGCTATGTATTAACCTTCTACTATATAAAGAACCCTTGTATTATAAAGCTATACCCGGAAAATCCAAGAGAGATTACATAATCTCCAAACAATAGGTATATATCAGATTTTCATTTGCGAAGCATTCTGTAATCATATCACGGCGAGATCATATTTTGATGGTACGATCAGTAATTAGGCTCATATCTCGGCCGGCTATTCCAAGCCCGTTTGTCTGTTTATGTGAGTCTCACCAATCCTTGATTACGTGCCGGTTCAGACTAATCATGGACTCAATCCTCCTGGTGTAGTGCGTAATTATGCAGTGGTTTAGTTAGAATAGCTACACTTTGCTCTATACAATGCCGTACTATTGTTAGATGCTAACAAGTAAGCTAGAACTTTGTTATACAATCGAGAATAGCTTGGCTATCAACTGGTATTCTCACTATTGATAAATATTTACTACAATCAATACAATATTATGAATAATTATGTAATAATAATGTTTGGGTGAATGTCCAATACAGCGCCATCTATTCCCAAATTAAGCTAATGCTTGTAATATGGTTACTTAAATAACTTTTTTTTTTGTAAATACATACATATAATAGATATATAACTCCCAGAACCAGAACAAATAATTGTGCTCATCACACAAAAAAATGTCCTAGGTGGGAATCGAAACCACAACCTCTTGTCTCAGCAGTCAGGGTCACTAACCACTGAGCTACGAAGGCTTCAAATAAAAGAAGAAAGTAAAGTTGTTTTCGACGTATTATGCAATGCATACCTTTTTTGCATAGGGTATACTACATATTACATGCTATCAAATACGCGTTGTTTCACCTATTGAAAGTTCTTTGAAGGAAGTAAGTCGGTCTATTTGAGCGTTAGTTATTTTTCAGTAGCGGCAACTAATAGCTATACTATTTATCATACTTTGATGAAACCGAAGAGACTGAAAGAAAGAGCGAGAAAAATAATTACAAGCCATCAAAAGAAGCCATTATTAATTCGACGCTAGCTACTCAAATTCTCCAATGATCACTGAACCATGTAAATGTAACTTTCTCCTCAAAATTATCATCAAACTCTGAGTTGTCACACATTAATTTATTAGACTGCAGACTAAATAATAAGACAGTCTCGAAAATCGTCAATTGGTACGTCCAAATAAATTCATGAACTTTGTTATAATTAAATTAGAAACATGAACTCGTATAATTAATTAAAAAGTTCTAATTTGTATGCAAAAGGTAGGAATAAGTTGGCAAGTACTGACGCTTCCCTTGGTGTGAGGCCGTTGTCTTTGATTCTTACTTCGTATCTGTTAAATAAATAAAGGCTAAATTATCGTGTTGGATGTCCCGCGATGGCCGCGTGTTTGTGGAGTAAATTGAATACTCCCTCAAATTGTTTAATCTAGACGTATAAATAAAATTAAAGGTTCTGTTTGTAATCATAAAATGCTGTACTAAAGTCTAACGATATTTATTTGTTTTTAGTGATATTATAGTCATTTTATTATCCGTGTAGTGACGGATTAAGAATACATAATGTCACTACCCCATCTCAACCCGTGGGTGTCGTAAAAGACGACAATGGGAGTTACCTTAAGTAGACAAGAGCACTGCGAGAAAAGGAAAATTCCAAACAAAACCCTATACCAACCCTTCTGGCCAGCGTGGTATAGTAGGATAAATACTCTTCATAAAATTTTTGGAGGATACCCGTGACCAGCAGTGGGACGTTTATGGGTTGAAATGACGAATGATGATGCTCATTTTATAACGCATTTAGCATTCAACGGAAATCTTAGCCTCAAAGTCAAAGATTTTTTTTTTTGATGAAGTGCTTCTTTTCAAGAAAATTTGGTCTAAACCAATTAATATTCTTGATTAGATCAGATCAGATTCAGATGCTACCAGCATTCCGATTTATTTGTTGATGTTAGTGATTTTTAAGTGAAGATATCTATTTCTTCACTTAAAAATCACTCGAGTGCGTTTTTTGCTGAAACAACAGATGAAAGAAATTTTTAAGTAGAAATAGTTGGATGGGCGAGGCAGTGATATTTTAGGCTACTTTTTATCGACACACCACGAACGAAACCACGTAGCTTTGTTTTGTATCATATATTTCTCATTAATTTACCCACAACAATAAATTATTCAAGCAAGACCTGAGTATAAATCTAGCTTAACCTTTGTGACATTCGAACAATGTTGTTATATTACAATATGACACCGCCATCTGGTTTCAATGTCAAGATAAATTGCTAATATTCAACCTGAATCCTTTCAGTCTTCCTAGAATCTATTGTTTTAAACTAAAATGGGAAGCACTGTCATAAAATCACTGTTCTAATTGTAGCCACTACTTGATAATTTGTGAGAAGCTAATCCGACCTTTGGCTTCTCTAAATGGAAGGGAATTTCTATTGTACAATAATTTAATGTCTACTGAAATGAGGACTAGATTGAACTCAATTTGGATGAAGCAATTATCTGAGAGAGAGATAACCAAGAAATGCTCTGTAGTTTAATTTTATCTATATTTATGGTGTGTTAGGTTTAAGCAAATTATATTATGATTTTAGAGAATATTTATATTTTTTAATCTATTTAATTTTCTTATTTTTAGTTTTTCTATACGAAGTACATACATAAGCTGTTTTTATATTAATGTCGTTGAAATTGAGTGCGGTCTTAAACGTGATTATTATTTTTTTTTTTTTGAAAAGACAACTCCCCCCTGTGTCGCGGGGAGCTTTACAAACATGAAACTAACGGACACAAAGTACCTACACCCAGACTAGAAACAAATATCTATGAATCACACAAATATTTGTCTCGTGTGGGAATCGAACCCTGGTCACCCAGCACGGCGATGTAGTGCCGAGGCGACCACCTTAACCACTGCGCCACGGTGACAGTCAATTAATATTTATTTAGTCTAATTCCAAATGAGTCTATTACATTTTATTAATGATGCTAACTGTCGTACTCAGTGACGTTACTTGACTTTAAAGTTTATTTAGTAAAAACGTGTAATACTTAAGTCTATACGCCTAAAGACGATTATTCAATGAAAAAATTGTGTTAATGACAGATTACTGCTAATTGACGTCTCTGAGTGCGGCAATAAAACAATTAGTCGGTTAATAAGCATCAACTACATGAAATGCTCTTAGATCTCAAACAAATGACGGAGGTACAATGATAATATCTATGTTTATAACAGTTAAAATTTCAAGATAAAAAACCAACAAAGCATTATTATTTGTTGAACAGCCATCCTTAAGGGCTGGCCGTAGATTTTGAGAACGCTGCGGTGGTGCAGATTATTTCAAGCGCTTTTATTAATAAAGCAATTTCAATTCATACAACCTTAAGCCATTACAGTACGGTGAAGTGTAATAGTCGAGTTTATGAGGCCGGTGCGATCCCGAGGATACCTTCACACAATTTATTGCGAGCTATTTTCGTGAATATCTGTTGGATACAAACAACTTGACTTCGCATTTAATATTATTTCCTGTGTCCGGACTAGAGTCGTTGTTGGTGAAAAAATAGCCTCGTAACTCACAATGGTGTTTGTGGAATGAATGAAATGGAAACGGTGAACAACTATGATATCAAAATTTATAGGGAGACGTATATTTTCACGGTATGTGTGGCTGTAAAAGTTCAGGTGGATATTTGTTGTTGTTATTTGTTGTTAGGTGAAATAGAGTTTTTTTTTTACAAAATCTTACAATTTGTATGGGTATAGGCTTATGATAAAATTAGGTAACTGATAGAATGTGCATATAACACACTTTCAAGGAGAGATATTTAACTAACAAAGTGTGTTGTACACATGTTACAAATATTTTGTATTAAAAAATTAGTATCCTTAAGAATATACCAACGATGATGGTTTTTTTAATTTCTCAGCAGAGATTCTCGTGCCTATAAAAAAAATACTCTCAACTTTTGCTTAACAGGACGTTAATACTACACCGTACACCAATCAAGTCGACATTTTAAAAGTATATTTGCAATGATCTCGGAGCGTTTCACTCTAAACCCGGATACTTTGAGGCGTTAATTGCGACGCCTCGACGAAAGTGCCCGGAGCAATTGGCGTGGCCCCACATTTACAGGGATACCAGTGGAACGCCAAAGTGAACCAACCTAATAGCCACAACAGCCCCATTCAACAAAGAAAACAGAAAAATAACTAATTACCTCGCAACCCTCTTCGTAAATGCGTGGTACGTTTTCTCTTATTTTTACAAAGTTTTTTAACTCGACGGTACCAGACAGTTTATGGGGTAGACTTTTTAGTAACTTAAATTCTATTTACGATAAAAAGAATCTTTCTATTTTGTTCATGTTTATAAAGTTAAATTTATAAGATAATAGTTGTAATCAACTGTAAGGCCTCAGTCACCGTAGCAGCGGTGAGCGGTGCGGCTGCGGCAGCGACGAAGTTACCAAATTGGAGTGCACGCGTCGCTGAGCAGGCGCACCGCCGCCGCTTTCTTAAGTTATTTCGTTTTGGTTTTTTTTTAATGTTAGGTAGTTAGTAAGAGGTTTTGTTTAAATAAATATTATTAATATTTGTATTATTCCAAACACCCTTAAGCAAAATTGTGTAAATAAATATCTCACAGTAAAACTATATAATGAGTCTAACTAGTAAATTGTGAATCATCTGGGCAGGTTGAATTAAACCGAGACTACTTCAAGTATATAAGGTGTAAGAAAATATGCTTAAAAATACGAAGATAAAGAAATAATAATGTAGGTGTGCAAATACTTTTTACATTAATAAGTAAAGTAAATAACTTAAAAGCAAAGAAACAGAATTATGGATATATTCCATTCTTTTCTATAAAAGCGGCACTTTGCGCAAAACTCCAAAGTGCTCGAGAGAGTACGGGTCAAAATTACTTAGATAAACTGAAAGGTTAAAAGTTTCCAACACCACTCGGAATTATCAAACTGGCACTTATTCTGAATATTTGGCCATCTTATTGGAGAGGGGAAAGAAAACCTTTGAGGATCGCACTCTTCTCAAAATCGCTTACGGCTAGAAACCTTTTTACCAAACCTCAAGCAGAACTTCTTACTTTGGTAAAAAGCAACATTTTTCTTTCGTTATAACTTTTATGAATCATTTTATTAAAAGGTAGACAAAACGTTTGCTTAGAATAATGTTGTATTTCTGTATTAATCTTAAATTAATGTTTTGAATGTTTTAAGAAATACATGCAACGTAGAACATCAGAAGAAGTTTGTATCTAACTGATGCTACGTCAGTATAATAAATTCCACTGGGACTGCCATCCCCTCGTGAAACTAATATCAAAATACGAACGAGTGAATGCTATTGTATTGAGTGAATAGTGTTAGATCAAACGATGTCAATTTTTACTGTCAAAAGGTTTCACTAGTATATACAGATTTCATGCATTTTACACTTCAAACACATGTCCTGTACAACAATCACGTTTAAATGATTCCCTTTCCCGTCACGTCGGAATTAAACACCATAATAATTTGGTGAGCACTCTCAACATTACACGAGCAACGCGATAAAATGTTCATATCTGTAACATCTGTTTAGTCTATTAGTTATGTCGGAAGCATTTTTGCTTCCCAGCAAAATTAAAAACAAGCTTATTTTACTTCACGTTTTACTTGCAGAGTTTCTCTAGTGGTTCAAAAAAACTTGCTCTTAATAAAGTAAGCACTAGTTACGAAAGTGCTTCTTGTTATAATTGATAAAGCGGCAAATGGCTTACTCTCAAATATTCATAAGATATGCGTTCCTCGTCAATCTATCCTTTAATACCTTCGTAATTAGATCTTTGATATATTACACAGAATGCGGCTTTAGTAAATGGAATGTGCTTTTACTCGAGTTTACTGAGGTAGGTATGTGTATATCTCGTGGTTTACCTTATCAATATCAAAATACGCATACCCAAAGTAATAAGTAACAAGCCAACGCTAAGTAGTTTGTATCTGTCAAAAGACAACAGGTCCCTTAGGATAAACTTTGTGATTTAGTTCTCTCATTCCAACTGTTTGAATCTCGTAAAACACTTGAAAGCGTTTTCGAACTGAGAACAATTCGAGCATCACTAAAAACTGTGACGAAAACATGTTCCTGGTTTCACTAGTGTTTATACAACATCAATATTCAAAGCCGGTAGAAAAATCTGGCGTTGCGTGGCGTGGCGGGTAGCGAGGAGCTTAGCTGTTCAGTTCTAGGCATGTGTTTATGCAGCGAGCACGCTTCACTGGTTTCTTCGACGACAAAATGCACTCACGTCCCGTCCCGCGTGCACTCAACTAGGAATTCAAGATGTATTTATTGATCACAGGATCAATCTATGTTCTCTACCCTACTTTCTACTGGAAATGTTTCTTTTAAATAAAGAGCATCCGCATTATATTCGAACGAAAATCTATTCAAATAGATACTTTATATTAAAGAGCATTATTTGAATGGGATGCGGAGCTATCTTTTAGGATTAACTATTTAACTCGAGCACATTACCGTTTGATAGCAACGGGTAATCAAAACACCAGTGAGCGTATAGTGTGTATTTTGTGATCATTATTTGTCGTGGAGTGCGTGGGAGCTCTAGTTCAAAGGTATTTTCATTCGCAGCCGAATCGTTGAGCTCTACGTGAGCACTTATCCTAAATTAGTAGGGGCTCCATTCGGCGCGGATCCAGCGACGGGCGTTACACGCGATGGAGCGTGAGATCCGCTTGCGCTAAGTTACACCGATCCCGTCTAAACGAGCCCGCTTAGACATCCGTCGTGGTCCCCGTTTCGACCATTATTTTGGTGTACGCCTGTAGTAAGTGCCCTATAAATTAGAGGCTCATTCATTATTTTAATGCCGTAAACGACGGTACATGTGCAGTACATCAAATAGTTGGCAATTTCGCGCAAATTGGAAAACTGCTCGGTTCGTGCTCGATTGCCTAATGGTGTTGTGCTATAATACGGTTTGCAGGGAGCTGCAAATTCAATTTTCATACTAGAACAGATATTTACGTAAAACATAACATAGATATTTCTAGCATAATTATAATTAATCATTTTGATCTTAAAACTCACATTTATTTAGAGAGTAGGTATTATTATTTCTTAGCGCACAGGAGGCTTACTCTGAATTTCGGTTTTGATATCACTGTAATGTTTGAAAGTGACAGCGACCATATCTAAATTTCCTTACATGACAGTGACATCAAAACTGAACATTCGAATGTCGAAATTCAGAGTAAGCCCCCTGAGTACATTTTTGTTCAGTTGAAAATAAAAAGTAAGGTGACATTTAAAATCATTCCGATTAAAAACTAAATAAATCTATCGTACAATGGGAACACTCAATCTAATGACTTACAAAAGAGTGATTAAAGTGAGTAAAGTTACCAATTCAAGTTCTTACGGAACGATCTTTTTACTCTGTCGAGTTACCGTACCGCTCGTAGCTTGCATTGTTACACTATGCAGGGATCGGAAATACTTTTTCATCAATGAAACGTTTGTTGTTACGGACAATGGTCTTTAACGTTGCGAACTCTAAAACCCTGTTGTGAGCTCTCCGAGCGTTAAAAATAAAACAGATCCGACAGACAACGTTCTACAATAGCTCATTCTGTTCCCCTAATGCTGCAATTAGAACGGCAATACTAGTGAAAGGATTTGTCTCTCGCTAATGAAGGACGAGTAATTGTACTCAGGCCATTGTTTCTCTGCAGGAAAACATCGGAATACTTAATTGATATTTACTGCCCACCCAAGAGACCTTTTTACCAAATTAAAACAAATATCGGAACCTTTTTCTTTTAATTTTAATGTTTCATAGACATTCTTTCTCATTGTTATTGTCGTTTTAAACGTTCATATAACGTTAAGACTAAGAATATCTTTTAATGTGTTCGTGGGCTAAAATAATCCAGGGAAAATTCTTCTGCTAACATTATGTGTACTCAAGTAATAAACGACATTTTCCTGCTTAAGTTTGAAGGCGGTCTAACGTCTGATGAATTTGTATCGCCTTCTATATTTTCGTTTATATTTCCTTGTTTATTAATAACTATAACACAGCAGCAACAAAAGGCAAAAGCGTGCCGCGACGTAACATAAGCAAGACTATATGGTGATCGACTTATACTTATAGTAGACGCTCAATTAAAGCTTTATGTACTTAATATCTGTTTATGATCCCAAAGACTAATTTATAATTAATTCGCAAAAACAAGTACGCCTAATAATTATCAATTAATGTTTTAATTTTCATATATAATAATATATTTATATTGACCAAATGCAGTAAAATGCTTCAATCAACAAATAACAAAAACAATATAAAAATACATAAATAAGCACAGCCTCTAACAAAAACTCAACTTTGCATTTAATTAAAACTCTTAGCAATTTATTTGCTTATTCAATAATTGAAACGGCAAAAAGGATGCGAAAAAGACAACCATTATTAACCTATTTCTGAAAGTGGAGAAAAGCGACGGGTAGGATGATTAATTAACAGAGAGCTGGCCGCAAGCGAAGCACCACGAAGGAAAACTTAATTACTTTTCTCGGCAGAATCATAAAGCTGAATAATTCATACACTAGCTGCAAGGACAGTCTTGAATATGTGACATAGAAGCACACTTCCCGCCACTCGGCTAAAATTGAATTGCCTCTTACGCTGCACGACTTACTTTAAAGATTATACTTATTTGTGTCTCCACTTAATAATGCGATGCGACGACAACATTTTTAAGAAAATTGCTAAGAAGGCTTGCTACAAGATGCACAAAGAATTTTATTGTCAAAATACGTCAGTAAACTTACATTTTAACCTATGTGAGTTTGTAAAATATAACAAGGAGTGTGTCGCAATTAGATAGTGGATGGTATAGTTCGAGCACTTATTGCGTCGAGCAATCTTCCTTGGTGTTATTGTGAATACAAACATAACAATTAAAGATCATGCTAGCAATATAACAACATTTCATGAACATTCATGTTCATCATTATATCATTCAAATCAATTATCTTAGACAGTCATTAACCCAAATTTCGTCATTATCATCATCAATCTATCATAGCCTTCTGCAGGGTAAAAGTTAATTGTTATAAGAGGAGGATAATAGCTTACAATAAATTCATTTAAAATGATAGCTCTGTATTTGTACTTAGTGTTGTTCTCAATAAATTTCAAATGATCGCAAAATAATTTGAACTTAACGTTACAGTACTCCAAAACTTGAATTCAGTTAATTACTATAAAATTACGACCGAGCCCTAAATCAAAAAGGTTCAAACACAAAACTTAAAGCACTGGATACTCTCTAACTTGCATCTAATACACAAGTTAGGAATATTATCTATCACTGTATAGCGTAACGTGTTAGAAAGTTACACTAATTTGTCATAACGTCCATTTAGTTACGTCGGGAAACTTGTTCAACAACTTTGAACAAGTCTTTTAGTATAAATTCATTAATTAATATCATCGTAATTGATGTGCGTCTAATACGACGTAGTTAAAGTACCTAGACTTTTTTTAAATATATATTTGTTATAATTGCATTTTACACGTAAAGTATTGTTACGTACGAAGTAGGGTCTAACTGTAACTGTATGTGCGCATATTAAAAGCAATTAATTTTTTGAAATTAAATATTTTCTAAGAAACTAAAAATAAAAAAAATAATATTTAGCAAATATATTAATTATAATATCTAGGTTTTAAAATATTCATATTTTATCTATTTAGGGTTTTGTTTATTATATAGAAATATAAGAAGTTGCAGGCCAAAAATGTCTGCCTCATTCAGCAGGTGTTGTAAAAGGTGAATGTGTAGGTTTAGTGTCCAGTGCTTTGGAAAAACTTCTTATCAACCGCTTGGTAACACAACCGCGGAAAGCAACCACAGATAAAATTTCCAAGCATGGTTGGTGTCAGGCAGACAGCACACTACAATCTTTTTTCCAATCATACTACAAAACCATTTGGGTCAAAGTCTGTAATAGGATAAAGACAGTAAGAAAAGAAGAAGACTATTACTACAACGGTAAATAATATAATATCTACATGAAACATATTTATGAAACGCACACAATTTCATAAAATCCAATAATCATACTGAAAGCTAACAAAAGATAATTTTGTAGAACTAAAAAGAGCTATGTAATTAAATGTCAAATATACAAAAGTAAGCGGAACTGTATAACAAAACTTTATTAATTCCGTTTCAAGGACGAACGTTGACTTTCTGAATCGATGTGATTCTAACAAAGTTTCGAAGGCATTATTTAAATAAAATGTCTTCCAGACTCCTTTAGTGATTAATCTTTACTTGTATAAAACCCTCAAAAATATTACCCATTTTAGAACAGTTGGGACATAAATACTATTGCATCTTTCAAATTTTCTAGATAAAAAATTAACGTTGATATTTTGTCCATATAAAATAAAATACCTGATTATCAGTTCGAATTTTATTGTATATCAAGCTGACGTTTCTTTTAAAACACGAAGTATTTTCAACTGACTTATGACTGGCCTGTTGGTCTAATGGTTAGTGACCCTGACTGCTAAGCCGGAGGTCGTGGGTTCGATCCCCACCCAGGAAAAATCTTTGTGTGACGAGCATAAAGGTTTGTTCTGTGTCTGGGTGTAATTTATCTATAATATGTATGTATTTACAAAAAAAAATGTATTTAAGTAGTACCTATATCAGTTGTTTAGTACCCATAACACAAGCAAATATAATTGCTTACTTTGGGACTAGATGGCGCTGTGTGAATGTGGTAGAATATTATTATTATTATTATTATATTATAACTAGCTATACTATACTACCTACTTACTGTAGTAGCAAATAGGTTTGTGTAAGTATTGAATAAGTGATATGTGCTTTTGCCTTCTGATGTTTGTTGTTGTTGATATCAGTAGCAAGTAGGTGGGTGCCTAAGTGTTATATTATTACAGTTTTAATGAATAGATAGATTTGTACGTGGTAGAATGGCAGCACTACTACTATGTCAGTTACTTAGGTTTAGTTTTTTAGGTTCATAATAAATAAATTTAAATTAAGAAACGAATATCGTGCGGGAATTTACATTTTATTTAAGTTACTGTGATGTTTTTATTATAAAAAAACAAATTGACTGTTACTACTTAACAAGAAGAAACTGGTGACAACTTTTTTAAGAAGTCAATTGAAAATAGTTGAAATACCATAGAATCTGTCTTTTACTATCCACCGTTAATTTTTTAAGTGGGCCTTCAATAAATCATGTTGGTACGGCAATATTTCTTAAGAATCTCATGTCTTTATATCTCCGAACATAATGAAACCATGTAGATTTGGAAACGATTTTCAGAAAATGTATCCAAGAGAATATAAATGAAAATGCTGAAATATACAGCCAAATATACCAGAGCAATACAACAATTTAGATATTTGAAATTGTTTTTTTACATAGTGTTGCCTCATCATCATTGATATACAAAAATTCAGTGTCTTACACCTGATCATTTTAAGTAAACATGAAAATAAAATTAAAATTATCGCAGTAATGATCTTTTATTTTCATTATCTGAAGACAAAGAGCTGCTTTGTGAGTTGGTATTTTAATATTACTGTACAGTCTGCCTAATTGTATCTGCCTTATGCATTATTTTTTGGGTTAAATGCTGTGAGCTTCCTTGCTATCGAACAGTTGCTGATCAATTGTGTACCCGCCCACACATGCAAATACCTAGTAATGCACTTTATTTTTCTAATATTTTTAGTAACTAAATACTTTCGAACTATTTATTTATTAAAATACTCGTATCTATGAGAAAAAAAAATAGTGTAAAATTAAAAATTTTGAGTTTTAAAATCTCCATATAAACATTTGAAAATGGAACATTATCACGAAAATATGGCGGTTTATTTAACCGTATTTAAAAAAGTTTGTAAGTTCGCCGGGTCAGCTAGCTTAGAATATTTTATTTTGTAATTAATGTATCATAACATTAAAACTTACTAAACTTAGGACCTTGTCTTAATTCTTCTTCTATATAATATTATTCATATATCATCGTAAAATCATGTGCTATTCCAAGCTATATTTTGTGAGCTAAATTTTATACAGATCTTTTCAGCCGTTTCAGGCGTAAATTACAAACATTCATCCAGAACAATTATGATGTATACCCATCCATCACAACTTTCGCATTTAAAATATTAGTAGAATAAAGAGTTCCACTAAACCTTCAAATAATAAGTACATATTTATTTTATGACCATAGTAATGCAAAAGGGTTCTTTTACGTCCCATAACATAATATACGAGTGGTACGTTGAGAAATAAATGAAACATAGTAAGTCGTTAAACAGAACTTGGAGGAATGTAACCCGTTAACCGCCGTTGGCTCAATCCCTCGGGATGGCAAAGACACGTACCGTTCACTCAGCACTCGAGTTTCTACTATTCTCAAAGACAATTTTGCTGTTCTTTTCCTAGCTCAAAAGCTTGCGATATAGCTAACATAATACTTAATTTTGAACCGGTATTTTTGTGTCGTAATAGTGTATTGTATGGCTTGTGTTCGGTAAATAGTTGGTAGGTTTTTGTTTTTGAAACTTAGACCTGCTTATTACAAAATACGGACTAAGTATTAAACCAGGTTTAAATTTACATAAACCATCGTTTTGACAGCCCCCCCACCAGATGAACCGACGACCTGGTCAGGGTGGCGGGCGGCCGTTGGTTGCAGGCGACACAGGACCGTTCGCAGTGGCGTAAATTAGGGAGCCTATGTTCAGCAGTGGACGTCGTTGGGCTGATATGATGATGATGATGATTGTTTTAGTGTCAAAGTTATCATTTTAAACCTGGTTTATTGCTTAGTCCGTATTTTGTAATAAGGGGGTGAGTGCCTAAGTGAATACCGCATTAACTGAAATAAGAAACATAAACATAACATAAAACAAACAAAATGATTTATGTTAAGTTAGTACTAAATGGAATAAGAGCGTATTTAAATTGATGTTTTGTCAAATGACCATTTGGTTTTCGTAGGCACGTTTGAAGAAAAGGGAAGACGGAGAGAGAAGCGGTTGTATACGGTACGTACTAGCGCATAAAAATGCCCGTGTGGAAACGCTATTAAGGTCCATAGCACACATGCCACTTTTAATCGCTTTTCAGAAGCCAAATGTAGCCATAATATATGATAGCCACATAATATTTAAAACACGTGATTTAAATACTACGATGAAACGCAGTGAGTCCCCAAAACGCGCAGCAGCATCAATGCCACAGAACAAAGTACGTTTCAATGCAGTCGCAAAATCGCAAATAAGAGTGTGTGTGCTAAGCCTAAATGATAAGTTGTACATCATTTATTATCTTTGGTTCTTAAAAATAGTAAGGTAAGTTCTATTAACGTGACTCACTCTAATATTATCCTTATAATCAAAATCATAATCTTTATTGCTTTAAATAGGGTACATTATAGGTGTACCATTAAAGGTAAGAATATAAGCTCTAGCCCATCCAGCCATCTTAGATAGCATGCAAATATAATAAAATAATAAAATTTAAACTAAATAAGAATTCAATTTCGGAATACAAAATATATTCATTTAATATTGAAATGCTTCTATCTACAACTTATATTTACAATACTATAAATAAATAATAATACAATGGTAATGGTGGGCTAGGCGTCAAAGTATTCATCGGCATCACTGTCACAAGGGAAAGTGCCCAGAAGGCTAGCAGCATTGCCACGCTGGATGGCAATGCTGATTCTCTGTGCGAGATAATATAGAATATATAGAATATAATATATATAGAATTCAATTAAATTAAATTAGATTAAATTGAATTAAATTAAATATCAATAATGTTATTCGCTACATTTAACATATTAAATTCATCAATCTTACAGCAAATGTATTGTTCACTCAAATGTCAGATTTTAATGGTTTTGGACATGTAGGTACACCAAAATATTTTGCTACTCTTAAAATTTGTCTCGGCCACGTAAGAAGGATTATATTTAAATATTAAAATGTAGAATAAAGTCTAAAACAGAATGTAGTGATTTATTTCCAGAAAAATGCATTTATTCTGTTACAAGACGTTGCAGAGTTTTCCCAACTCATATATCTCAAACTCTTTCAAGATTACAAAGTTACGCCCTCTTCGCGTTTTTACAAGAAAAGTGGATTAAGATTTTCTATATCTACCAAATATATCAACATTACGGTACGTTCGTATGATTTATAGGCCAAGTTGAGAAACTTCTGCATGTCATCTACTGGCTCTTTGCAAATTTTTCTAAAGAAACTTTAAACTTTTTACATTAGACCGATGATGGTGACTGACCTAGGTATGGATTTTTATTTCACACTAAATTATTCATTGAAGAATCTTCTGTGCCTCCGTGGGTCAATAAAAAAGTTTATTTAACAGAACATGGAGATAACAAAGAAAGTTAATGAAGCGTGAGCTACATTAATGAATACTACAATGTGTTTCAGTAAGTTTTACTTAAATATCTTTTGGTCGTGCAGTGGGCCTGTTAATGAATGCTGCGCAAGAAAAATCTTACTATTGGGTTCGATTCCAGGATCAGGCAAAACGATTTCAGTTTTTCTGTCATCAAATTATTGGTATCAGCTTGATGTTTGAAAATGTGCCTAGTTAATGGTTTAAAGCTAAAACATAGCTGATGAAATTTGAATATGATGCACCTCTGCCTACCCCTTTGAGGATAAAATACATTGCACACCGGATGCGTAAGAGTACATGACAGCAAAGATATGCACATAGCGCTGCGTTGTAATGTATGGAATTGTATGAAACATGTCACACCGCTTGCGTGACGTAGAAGTATGAAGTCCCAGTTCCCTCGGCACGTGCAAGTCTACGCTGATGTCTACGTGTACGCATCCAGTGTACCCGAGCCTTAATAGGCGTGTACTTAACTTACTACTCTGTAAATTTTAAGTTTATTCTCTTTTAAGCGTTTATAAGAATTATTGAAAGAATGTTTCCTTATAAAAATGGAACTAAAATAATCAATGAAACTTTTTAAAAGCCGCTCGGTACGGTAGTATAGGAAGGAGTAGAGAACTAATGATATTTGTCTGGCGGCGGTGATTAATGGCAACCGACTCGCGGATTGTTCAAGCGAGATGAGTTCTGAAGAAGCATTCACAAACCGTGAAATTAACTTTCGTCGCCTTTCGAACAGCCGTCAGTTTATTTTCACAGAAGCGTTTCACTTTTTGTGACCAAATGTTTCAGACGTTATTGGAAATGTTTGATTGTTGCTTCCCTATTAGACAAGGTAATGAAATTCTCGGTGATGTGTTGTCATTCATTCAAGCCTACTTTGTACAAACTTGGTTATTAGTATGGAGGATTTAAGGGTATCCATTCCCATTCATACTATCCATTCCCAGTATGGATGTGTTGTTATTATTGCCCATTTTATCTCAGGGTTTTAGGTTATTCATGTTGTTAGTCTTGCTTTAATCCAGTAGAAGTAAAATATGTAGGATTCTACAAAAATAATAATTTATGTAGAATCCTACATATTGTAAGTGAATTATTTACATTACATTACAATATAATTATTATTTATGAATATTTCGTTTATAAACGAACCTAATAAATACTGTATGAAGTGGTTCATCAGATACATGCAAATAAATATACGTATAACATGATATTTGAATATAGTAATTTGATTTTGTACAATTGACTGTCAATTGTACAAAATCATGATGATTACTTTATGAATCGATAATTATGAAATTAATTTTCAAAATACATAAATTGACAAATCAGATATTTTAGACAAGTTATTATTTTAGTAGCAAAAAAATCGAACTGGACCGATAAATTATTTTTTTAGATAAGACTATAAGAAAATTTTAAATAAGGAATACGTATCTACTAAATTTATACTTAGTAACAGATCACACGCTGCGCTCTCACCAAATATTACCCTCCGAGATAACAACTTGAAACTTGAAAAGCATAACAATACAACTAATACTAACCGAACACTGAAAACGTTAACCAGACGACAATTCCATAATTGCATAAGTTTATAATCAAAACTTGCCTCCACACACACCGTGTTACCAACAGCGTCGTTGCGTTATGTAATTCAACCGAACATGAAATTTTGCGGCAGCTACAATTATGTTCCACACGCATTCGCGGCATCCCCACGTTAATGTTATCTATGTTATAATATATCGCTAAGCATTACCATTTTAACGTTACCCGAGGCTTGCCAAAGTTGAATATATGAAATACCCAAAGATAATTTTATTGCATGGTGATATAATATTGCTTCGATATACCGTCATGACTCACATATCATATCAAGTTAAAGAACGTTTACGAATTAGGCTTATTTCTTTTGCGTAAGTAGATATACGCTCCTATAATCTGTGCTTATGCATAGACTATTCTGTATTGTCATATTCCAGCCAGTTTCGTGATAAATTAGGTCAGTAGAAATAGTTTGATTTTACAGTCGAGTTCATTAATATATTGGCACCATCATTAGATATTTTTGTTGAAAAGGGTGACTACAACTTATTGCATAATGTACAGCATATTTTATTGAACCATTCACATGAGGACATATATTTGATCCATAGGTTCTATAGTATTTATTAAGCTTTTCAACGCTCACAATATTTTGAATCCTTGATGGTGCCAATATATTAATGAACTCGACTGTACATACCTATAAAGTTTGTGCCGCCATTTTTGTATAGTTACTATTACTATACGTTTTACTATTGTTAATATATAATGCGTTTACTGGCCTACTAAATGTCCCCTTACAGTTGGCATATTCATTACTGAAGGTAGTTTCTAGCTTGAAGAATTGATCACTCGGTGCACTAAGCTCTTTTATTTGATTCTGTACTCTGCAGTTTTCATGGCCTCATATAAAGACTGACCAATCACTCTTTACAAGGTCTCACTAAGGGGTAGGTGAATTTTTACCGTTGATATGACGAACTAGTAACTATCGACTCTCTGCAAACAATTTTAGAAATATTTAAACATAGTCATAGATCATCGTCGGCCCTCGTCAGATAGTAGTTAGACAGTTTTGTCTTCTTGCATATATTTGTCACCAAAATAGATTTTTAGTGTTTAGTATCTACAAAAAAGAAAGAAAGTTAACTACTGTTTCTTGTAAGAAATAATAAATAGTAACTTTCTTGGAATTTGTTTGTATTTGACGTTTAATTTTTTTATAAAATATTGTTTGTGGTTTTAATTATATTAAATGGTGGCTCGGCAGTCTTGAAAATAAATGAAACACTTAAAGTTTAGGAAAACAAACATTTATTATTAAAATTCAAGTAAATACTTTAATTTTCATTAATTTTGGCAGTTGAGTGTGTGATTTTCGATAATGTTTTCAGTGTGAAATATTACATAAATAAATTAATTCTACTGTTATTTATGAGAAATATGTTTCGGAGATTTATTACTCACGGTAATAAATCATTTTATAAGCTAGCCTTAGTTGTAAAAGCTTTTTTTTATCGCACGTAATATATATTATTGAATGAAAAAGGCTTCAGCTAAAAGCGTTGAATTTCCTTTAATGTATCAATCTTCATTTGATAAAAGTTAAAATCCAATGTCTCTTTCATCCAGTCTATTTATAACCCTAAAATTAACTGGATCGATTGGTAACAAAGTTGAAATAAATCTAAGTCATACGGTTTAAATGAACAGTGATTCCTGGGTTAGTTGTTGATAGTTAAAATTGCAATTGATGTCATGTACAAGTACACGGTTGCACTATAATACAGCCCTGGGGATGGATGGGTGAACCACTAATGGATCGCAACGTGCGTCATACTCTATGTCAATAAATGCACTGGCTTTTAATGCTGCCTTTGTTGAAGTAGGCCAATTACTATCAGTGATGGCAATTACGGTAGTTGGTCGTGTTGATGCAACGGTTTTCATACCGTGCGGCATGTTCCGAAAACTTGTTTTGTGATTGATTTTAACAATAGCTCATAATTACTTTAAATGAACCCAATTTGTGTTCATCGAGCAATTTCACTCTTGTATTCGAAGTGGATTAAAGTTTATAACAATTTGCAATGAATTTGATTTCCTTGTAACGGAAACAATTGAGATTGAAAGAAAGATTTCGAGTAACAGTTGAATAAGACGTCTAAATTATCCAATTGTAAACTTGTGAAAGATTTTGTGTTGTTCGAAAGTAAACTGAAGTCCATCAATCTAAAGTTGGTTTTAACATGTTTACGGAAGTTGAGATTTTAAAGTTCATTTTAAAGACCGCAGCGATAGTTTAAACGCGAAACAGTCATTTCGCTCCTTCCTCGTTTCTGATTGAAAAATAAGACTTCTCGTAATTTACTGTTGGTAGGAAAGTGCTTTAAGAGAATGGTGTTAAAAACAAGGAATTGAATAGAAATAAACATTTTATTTGCTATTCAGACAGCACTGTGATTTGGAGATCAATATGTAAATGCAGTCGTGAGTGCCGTGGCCCGGTTGAGGCGTGAGTGCATTTTGTCGTAGAGGAAAAGGCAGCCAGCCATGACGCCGCAACCTACTGTTTCTGACTTTGTGAGACCAACCTCGCTCTTTACGATATAAATGTAAAATTCTTTTACATTTGTGTAACATTCAGTTTCAGTGCAATCGTATATTTATCTTTTTTTCCTTTTTTATTAACCATTTCCTATGAAATGATTCCCATATACCGATTAAGGAATTAATTATACCTATTTCCAAAAAGTGCGTAGTCATAAGTTTATCGAAGATACGAATTCCATTAGCCAGTCTTATCAATTTTTCCATTCTATCCAATTCCGAACGCAGAAAACCTCTCGAGGGCATTTAGATCAATTTATTTCATATTTGTTCCCGTAATCAGTTTTATTTCAGATAACGTAATTCGATGAATTGTCATCCACCGGGAATTGAGGTAGTAATTAAATATTATCACTATTCGTTTTTATCTAGATTATTATTAAAAATAAATTGAAAATGTTTTCAAGGAATTCAAATTTTTACTAAATAGTCTATCAAGTAAATTATTTGGTATATATTTTTACCACCATAATACTACCATATAGGTAGATATATGTGGATGGATAAACAAACGTGACACAAATATCTACAGGAGTCACCATTAAAAGTATTTATGAAATCGCTTTATCAAAACAAAGATTAATGGTGGCATTTTCTTAAATATGTAGGTAAGGTATTTACAAGAGAAACACGGTTCGCGGCTGTAGTGATTGAATACTTGCATGTTTAGCGGTATTAAAAGCTTCTAGGCTGCCGTGGCTTGGCGTCGTAACTTCAACTAAATTTTCGCTCAGTAATGACTGGGGAAAATCATTACTGATTTGATAGGCGTGTAGTATTTATTGTTACATGTTAACGAAACATAATTAATAGTGGAATTATAGATAGTCAAACCTAAATCTCGAGTTTATAAACGATTTGTATCTACAAGTTGGTTTGTTTGGTTGAAAGCTAGGATCTCAGAAACTACTGTTCCGATTTGAAAAATTCTGCTAGTGTTGGGTAGCCCATTTATAGAGGAAGGTTATAGGCTATATAAGAGCGCTACGGCCAATTGTAACTGAGTAGTGGCCAAAAAAAAAACGACAGGAGCGAAGCCCCGCACGACTTTTAGTAATTTATATTCTTATTGGTATTTAAAAAAAATAAATACAGCCTGTATATAATTACCTTACCCTATATTTGATTAAAACCTGAAATTAAAACAACATTCTTATAATAACAGAGTAGAGCTCGAATAAAACCAGAATGTTGTATAAATATTAATTGGATCGCCTCATTATAATATTTATGTAAGTAGGCAAAACTATGGATGTTGAATTATTCAAAGTATAGCAATAAATCTTTTAATACAAGCCCTCTAAGCGTCGGTAAAGTGTTTATACTATCCGCATTACATGTTCGCCGCTCGCCGACAAGCAAAACTTTAATTACCAAGTAGATTCCAAAATGTGATAAGCAAACCGTTTGATTCAAACTGTACAGATAAGTTGAAAGTAAATTAAAGTAACCACATTGCTTAGTTTGCAGACGTTTTGCGATTATACTTACCTAAGTATACGGTGTCAAAATTTGTTGGTATGCGGTTGCAACACAAGCTGTTCACTCAAGTTAAATACGACTTAGCCGAACTTCTGCGACATACCAAACTAGACTAAGACGCCAGTTTTGGCTACGAAACTACTTGACTTTGTTTTACCGTACTACCTGACATAAGTCTCTACTATGTGGATAACAGGGTTTAAACTTACGATTTGGGTTTTCAAACTAATACAGCGGCCGCTCAGATGTAGCCTTTATATTTGGATTTACGTTATCAAGTTTCAACGTCGCTCTGGGAATCAAAGAAAAATATAGGGTACGCTGGTTACTCACCTACAGGCTCGGTTTGTTAGAGTCAACGGAAAAGTATCGGAATTCATATGTACATACGACAAGAGAATGACTCGTACAATATATCTTCTATTTAAAAATTCTATTATAATTTGAATTTTTTCTTTATCCATTTGTTAAACATCTTACAATTTTATCTATTCATTATTCTATGTGAGAGTAAGTTGTCCGTGTAATGACGGATTAAGAAAACAATATAATGTCACTATCCCATTTCTACCCGTGCGTGGGTGTCGTAAAAGGCGACTAAGGGAGTACACCAACGTTAAGCAACAAGAGCACTGCGAGAAAAGGAAAATTCGAAACAAACCCTATACCAACCCGTCTGGCCAGCGTGGTATAGTAGGCTTAGTTCCCTTCATATTCTTTGAAGGAGACCCGTGCCTAGCAGTGGACATTGACGGGTTGGCAGCGGTCGAGCTGGCCGCGGTGGTTACTTATCATTATGTTTTATGCTGACAAAAATTGAAGAAAAATTAAGAGAAAGCAACAATACTGAAAACTATTTTAATAAAAACAGACAAATATAATAAAGACAGGCAAATTTTATGTATCAGTATTCTAATTGTAGTAAAGTCAAACTTTTAATATCGACCAATTTCAAAATACATGCTAAAATCGAAACATATTGCGGTCACCTATATTACCTTACGTGTGTTCCAACTGAATGAAGACAGATACCTATCATCCATAAGACATTTTGAGAATGTCTGAACCTTTTCTTATTCAAATTCTTCTGATAGGTACCACTTTTCATATGAGATAAGCTAAAATACTTTCTGATAAAACTATTTGTGAAAGATTTTTTTTGTTTGCACAGTAAATGAAACATCGTGTGGTATATTTCCTTTCCTTTGTACTTACAGGAAGTCTTTCCCTTTCTCGTTTCCCTTTTTATCATATTTCATCTTATATTTCAACGTTGAGCCTCTTTCACGTAGCTTTGTATAAAAAAATATCGTATGGATTATCGCTATAATCAGTTCAAGTTAGTAATATGAATTTATGTTATAATGTTTTTTTTTATTCTGCTGCTAAAAGAGAGGCAATTCACTGGATTACAGTCTAGGGTATCCCACTACTCTCTCTCTCTCTCCCCCATTACTTCTGTACTCTTCAGTCTACCACCAGTATTTACATCACCACCAGGTTAACCCCCGCTAAAACTGGGCTGCCCACCTTTGAAAGTATCTCCACCGTACAGAAGACAACACCAATAATAACATTCGTGTTGTATTCCTACTGTTGAGTTGTGGTATTCAGAGCTCATTCGAGGGAACGGGGTAAGGGGAGAAGGGGGAAGGGCATGCAATGCTCATGTGATGCTCTTTGTGTTGCAAGGATCCATAGGTTACGGTAACCGCATACCTATAGGCGGGTTGTTAACTTCTCTCTCTCTCGTCAGGTCACTTACCCTCAATTTATAGCATAGGAAACGTTATATTATTTTTATAACGTTTTAGTCTGCATAGATCCTCGGGTTGAGTGGGAGTTTAAACGCAATTCTAAATTAAATACTAAATACAGTTGTTGCCTCTATTTTTCAGAATAAATATAAACAGATACCGTTAATGTTATTTACTGTATCAACAAGCTTTTCGTTTTAATGTCAAACAATGTTGAAAAAATTCCATACATCTCGCAAAAGAAAATTTAAAAAATATTTAACACTGAAACATGATTTTGGCCACAGGCATATTTTTTACGTCAGTAATGTATAAAATTTAATTGCGAGGGACACAGCTTTTCAGTTCAAAGTGAAATTTTGCTATGAAATTTTTATGAGAATTGAATAGGTATTCAGTCTCATGTCAATAACAACTACGAAATAATAATAATTTTAAAAATCCGAAATAAAACATGTAACAACGAAAGAAGTGTAGTTAGTAATTTATTTATTGTGCATAGTTAGTCAATAAATCATGTAACTGAAGCTTCTACAATCTGAAAATTCTAAATAAATTATTTGTATAGCTTTTAGTAAATCGAATCCCATCTAAAAATAGATATGAAATAGAATACCAAGTTATTCACTTCACCGACAAAATAATTGAAATAAAAAAAAAATACAAAATTCAGATTATAAGCACTGGTTTATCCTAAGCTTTCTGTTACACAAGGTACTGTTTCAAAACATATTTCCATCACTTATTTATGACATACTCTCAGAATTATATCATCATCATCATCATATCAGCCCAATGACATCCACTGTTAAACATAGGCCTCACCTAATTTCAATACACTATAGAATATATATGTGTATATATATATATATATATATATATATATGTTATGTTAATATATGTTTAGAATTATATATACACAGTTAAATAATATAATAATATAATCTTGTAGTCCATTTCCACTGCACGTAACATAATATGTATGATAACTGGAGATCATATTTGCACTTGACTGCCTCAGGCGTTGCCTTCCACAATAACGAGATAAGACAAACGTGATTACTATTAAGATATTTCGTTTGATTAATTCACTTTAAAAGACGACTCCGCGACAATAGAATACTTAAAACAAGTAAATAATTAAAAAAATATAATAATCCGACTGCAAAAAATCAACAGATAAGCAACGCACTAAAAAGACTAAAAGATAGTTGTAATTATTATTCCTGATTAAATTTAAATAGGTACATAACATATATGTAATATATTTGTAATCTCTATTTGATTCTCTTTATTTTATATCTACTCGATACGATTGGTTAAAAAAAAATGTTAACTACTTACAATTTGGTGCCGAAAGTCCGCCGTTTTTTTTTTATTAATATCTATCTAAGGACACTTGGGTTTATGAGAAGAATCTAACGATACTTTGATTGTCGAAATCCATCCAGCCGTTTGGAAGAAACGTGGTAATAAAGAAATTTACATACAAGATACGCGCGAAAAACAATACCCGTCCTGTCAGTCGGGTAAATAGTATGTATTTAATAGCATCAGCAATCAAATATATTCCGAAATCTTGGAAAAATTTAAATAATTGAATAAGCTAAAACACAGTTCCAATACTACGAATGAAAATTTTATACTATATAATAGGACTCATAAAATACAAATATATTATATCAGTGCCGTATTCGATCTCAAAAACGGCCTTTTATAAAATATTTCAAAATAATTACTAACTTCACATGAAAAGGTGTTTCATGGTTTATTTATTGAAATTTAGCTTCTATCATTAATTACTTACTGATGGGTTGAGTTTGTGTAAAGTAAGAAAAGTATTACAAAACATTCTTAAGATATCATAAAATTGTGTCATATATGCAACTAGCGGCCCCTTGAAACCTCCCAAACTCCGAATGCATAGTAACGCACATAATTATATATTCCTGACAGTAGTTGTAAAAAACACGTTGTTATTCCCAAAGAAGTAGCCATATCTTGGGCATTTATGAAGACCTAAAGTATTTTTCGTGAGAATGTTTTTGCAACATTCATAATTCCTTTCTGGCCTTAATTCCATTAGCTGGTGGTATTTAAGCGTTTGTCCTGGTACAAAGCTTTAAACATTCTTGAAACGCTCGAGTTTTGCTGAGGTTTTGCATATAATAACTCAAGCGTGATAATCTCTGCTCCCGAGCCTTAGGTACGAAACCAAAATTCTATTTATATTTCCTATCTTAAACGACCTCATTAGCATTTGCTTACACCCGTTGTTTGTGAATATAATGCTTCCTTTATAATCTTTATACTGATTGATCGGAAACACAAACGCCAGACCGGTCTCTCGCAAATGTACTTACTAGAGAGCTGAATCAATACATCGTAGCTCAACAGTTCTAAATAACAGAACGTATCGTACTCGCAACCGATATCTACTTATACGATCGATTGGCTATTAAGTCCATTCAAATAGTACACAATTGTTGTCGAAGCAGCAGGTAGGGGTGATTCTAGCACGTTGGGACTGGATCGCAGTAAATTGTGATGGCGTTTTGGCCTTTCGCAATCGGCCGAGTCACCGGGGTGGAATTAAACGATTTATCGTAGTCACGGAGTCCGATTTCCACGGATCCTTGTCACAGGTCGCAATATTGTTGTTACAAGGGTCGTTCTAAATGTATGTATAATTTTGTTTCCTTTTGACGTAAGTGGGTATTATAACAGCATATATTTGTAACGTAATTTCTTTATAAGTAATGTGATTTACGAGCAAAACATACTACAAAAAATAACATTTCTTATTTAGGAAATCATTTGGTAATTTTTGTGGGTTCGTATATAACATTATACTTGAGAGTACATTACGGGTTTTCCTTATCGCATTAAAATTCTTCGTGTTAGAATAACTGTTGCCATCGTGAGTTCTGACTCAAAAGAATACACAATGTCTCTTAAGTCTGATGGAACACGAAAAGATAATGTATCTTTGTTAATCTCCTAACGAATACAGAAAGAATTTTACTCAAATTATTACACTATTGCTAAGATCCCGAGAACTTTAGGTAGCAATATATCATAGTGTCTCATATCATGTGGGCCAGCTCCACAGGGACAATATATCAAGCCCAATTTATTTTCTCTCCAGCCTTTCATAACATATACTTTTTTATTCTGTCATACAAAGTTACACGAATACTTTTAATTCTATGACACATTCGTAGAATTTCTGTACCTATCTGTAATACATAATGAAATAATGTGCCTTCTTTTTGAGTTCACTTTGTCGTCTCTCTCAAAGAGTAAAGTCTACATGTGTAGGTTCTTTTTTTGTATGATAGTCTGGGATAAAGAAGGCTGCCTTCTATGCGGGCTTGGACGTATGAAGCGACATAACAAAAGACTCCGATAAAATCTAGGTTACAACTTGAAACATTGTACTTGTGTTAATTCTATTATGAATAGTTTTAAAGTATTCCTCACCACACGCGTTTGAAATATGCGGTGTTATGAAGTTGATGAAGTCATAAATCTAAACAAACATGCATTTGTCAAAAGATAATATTTTTTCGTTTTTATTTTAAACACGCGACATAAGGTACTTATAAAGTGTGTTTAAAAAAAACAAAAGTAAACATATCGTTCCACATTGAGCGCTCTTTGTAATTTGACTTATATTTTTGTCCTATATCCTGTTTTTAATCTTTTATATATAAACAAAATAACGCTAATACAGAAACACTTATAATGCATATTTTGCTAACCACACAAAAAGAAACAAATATATCAATTCAGTTACACTTTGACGCTACGAATATTCCATAACTTACCCAGAAACACTACGAATTTTTACGATATTACTGTTTTAATAAATGTGTTTTCATATCACGTCGAATACGTATGCGGCGCGTCGTCTATATCATTGGCATGAGACAACCGTACAGATATGTCCACAGCAACGTTTGGATTTCTTTCAGCGAGTTCTCAAACGGAGGTTTGGCTTGTATCACCAACATCATCTTGTATTCGCGACACGTCTCTCGCTGCGGGGAGACGAGATACAAATCCCGGGAGATGGTAGGAATCTGTATACCTTCATGTTCACCTTAGCCTTATTTATACGCGATTGAAAGAAAAATACGTGCATGATCGCTAGCCATACAAAGCGTTTCGCAGTTTTGTTCCGTAGTTCCATCGCGATATATACAAAATTTTCAGAAAATATATATTTTGTTGCTACAAAGCTACTGATTGCACAAATGTGCAAACTTAATAAAAAAACAATTTGTGGTACTGGTGTTCGAATAGAAATACAATTGTATGAGTGTGTGTGAGTGTCAGCCTAGCTAATGATTTACCATTGTTAGAATTCAAATAAATACATTCAACAGAAACTACGTGTCTGTGTCTATATAAAATTAGTGGTTTCAGTGTTTACAAATTTTATTCAGACAAACAACAAATGAAACTTCTCATGTAGTCTGAGTATTTCACAGTATATAGCAACGTAGTCGTATATTCGTATTTAATCCTTATCAAGGTTAACTTGATATACTTCATCACTTAAACTAGATAATGTCAGCGTACTTTTAACGTAGTTATCTGAAACTTGTTAGATAAGATCTCATTTAAAACTGGAAGCTTGATCTAGTTAAAATAAACTATTACACCTAGAAAAGCTGACTACATGCACAAACGACCGAAACATTTAATAAAGTGATAAAATGCTTGCGCCGAGCACGCGATGTTTTTATGAGTCTATTTCGTTACCTTTTATTGCTATTTCGTACACTCATACTTTTTAACCTTAATAAACTTGAAACTTCTGGGAATAAATAGGTATAATGTTTATCCAATATTTGATACCAACAAGGGAACAAAAACTTCGAAGAAACTAGATGAAAACGTAATGAGCCGTAATGCCCTCATGTAATTTATAGATTGCCTAAATATTAGGACCGGTCGTTCTAGTTTTTATTGTCTCGAAGGAGTTCGTAACTATAAATGTATATTTCTCATTGTAACGTAAAATATTTTATACTAAGAAGCGGGGTTTATTTTAGTACGGTAATACTGTATACCTCCCAACATTAATTGCGCATTTATATACGAAAATATTCCAGGCACATTGTTAAATTACTCTCGGCTCTCGGTGAGACTGTTTTCTTTATCACATATCTGAGAAATCCGCCCCTAAGCGGCGTTTCACTTTTTGGTTAATATCTAGCTATTGCTTATTTTCCTCTTTCATAATGCCTCCAGGGATTCCGGTGGCTCACGTGATTTATGGCTTATGCAAAGAATGAGAGGATATTTTCTACACCATAATTCAGGCTAGTTGAGATTAGAGGCGGGTCTGTGTAGAGAATGATATATCAATCTGTTCAATTCGTTTTTTATTCCCTCGTATATAACGCACTATTGTCAAATAAATAAAGTCATTGTGATACCTCTGGTACGTACTTGATACTAACGAATTTATGAGATACTTTGTTAGAATGCAACTAATGCGAAGAGGTCATAAACTAAAGATGTTCGCGGTTTTAAATTGAATTGATGTTGTAGTTATAAAAGTCATAATTGCATGTCCTTTTTCACAACCACCTGAGATCTTAAACTCACTTTTTTATTAAATTAAAAAAACTAATCATCATCATCATCATCATTGTAATGACAACCCATAAACATCCCACTACTGCTGGACACAGGTCTCTTCCGAAGATTGCGGAGGGAATTTAGCCTACTATACCACGCTGGCCAGGTCGGGTTGGTATAGAGTTTTGTTTCGAATTTTCCTTTTCTTGAATTACTCTTTTCTGCATGGGGTTTCCCCCTAGGTCGCGTTTTACGACAACCACGGGTTAAAATGGGATAGTGACATTATGTATTCATAATCCGTAACTATAAAACTGATGCATCAGTTTAATCATGATACTAAAACCGACACAAATTAACATAATATAATAAATAAACATTTAACTAAAAGACCTAGAAGAACGTACCATGACCAAATAGGTGACGTTCTAAAGAAGGGACAGATCAGGAGTACCCGCAACAGGCGAGAATGCATGAAAAGACTGATGAATGTTGAAGAAGCCAAAGATGTATGTCAGAATCGTAGCAAGTGGAAGGATATGGTCTCTGCCTACCCCTCTGTTGGGAAAGAGGCGTGATCTATATGTATGTATGTATGTATGTATTTAACTAAAAAGAAACTACCGACCCCTTATAAAATCAATTAGTAACACAAGAAATAAATTACCTAAAAGCAAAGTGTCAAAACTGTTTATAAACAACTCAACCTTTGTTCATCGTCAAAAACAATAGTGAAACACGTCAAAAGTGAAATAAACAAGTTCCGTTCATCAATTTAATCGTCTAATAGCTATCGACTGGTGGTGAGGGCGTCGGTTTATTGTATAAACTCTGACCAGTCGGTCCTACAATTGTCTATATCATTAAATTAAAAGCTTTCGTGTTTGAAGACCATTAGTAATATTCGCGGTACCTAAGCACCATTCGTAGTAGGTATGGCTACGGTTGGCTAAACAGTTAACTAATTTATTATCCATAAATTCCCGATCAAGACTTTGATAAGACACATCCTCAGGGTTTTACGAGTTCAGACTGCGTTTAAGTACTCTCTAGATTGAAAGTAGTTGGATTTACCTATATTAATATACACTCGCTAAGTTGCTTTGAGGAAAATTCATGGTAACGATCGATCTAACGTCGATAAGCCACCGAAATCAATTTAGTGTCATTACTGCCGATAATTTTGTTTTCATTTTATTCCATTAGTCAAACTGAATTCCATATAATTCTAAATTATGATTGTTGTAGTAATTTGCTGTTGGGGAGTTAAAAAAAAACACAAAATACGGATTGCAGTCTCATTTTATTTTATGGTTTTGTATTATTAAACTAAGATACATCAAAACACACATTGCGTAACAAACTGGACTGGAAGATATGTAAGAACCAGTGAGAATACTGTACCTACAGGTAGGTTGGTTAACCCTCCTTGTGTTCATTCGGGTAGAACAATTCTCTATATTATATTTGTATTAAGTACACAGTAATAAGTACATTGAAGGAACGTCTACTAATCCGAATCAACAGCAAAAGGGTGATTCTAAATATCATCTAAAAGTGAATGGGTATGTTTCGTTCGAACACGAAGCATGTCTAACACGAAAAACGTAACTCTAAATGCCATTTTGATACATATTTTAATATTGTCATTGTTTTACTTTAATTAGTATTAGGTAAATACTTTACAAGTAGTTCGCTAGACGAAATGTGGAAAACGAACATAGCGTGTAGTAAAGAGCATAGTTTTGCATTAGCGAACATCAAAGTAATTAACAAAAAGTTACCTTAGGTAATTCAATCTAGGCTATTATACCAATTCTCTATACATAACATTACGTATGTAGTTACTTTAAAATGTACAGTAAAGGCTTAGAAATAAAATTCAAATTCGTTATTTATTTAGTTGTAACGTAACTAGCCTACAGCCGGTCTTATATTAAATACTTGATTCTGCAGCAAGAGTCTTAAAGTTATAAAGATCGATTACACATACCACGTGAAGATTGATGTAATTGCAAGTTTGAAAATCAATACTTCTATATGTGTTCAAAACAATAGGAACATAGTTGTTCGTAAGACCAACCATCGCCTGAGCGGCTAATGGTTTTGTTTTCATCTAAATTCTCGTATAACCACATTAACAGGATAGAGCGTGTGCGAAATCCACTTTACGATACCAACTTGTGGCAATCCACAAAATTGTATATTCTTTTCATCAACTATTAGATATGGTATTCATGAACAAGTTATAACGTTTTCAGGTCCCGCATTCACTCTCGCCTTCTCTACTGCTCCTAATGTATTTGACCACTATAACAGATATTAGGACAGGTCACAATTTGTGGGTCAAGTGTCCGGAGTTTCCCTGAATGCTGTTCAAAACAACTCCTAACATTAACCCCTGGGGATTTGCTTGAACGTTACACGACGATTTAAGTTACAGAACACTCACTCAGAATTTATAATCTAGGATAACGGACATTTCGTAACATTTATTAGATATCTCGATCAAAACAGTAAAGCGGCTTGTAAAAAAATTCTAATCTATAGTTATTGTTTATGTACATATATTACAAAACGTATGAAAATACTAAATTATAAAAGTAATCTCAAATGACGTTTAACTTGCAATGGTGTAAGTTGCAAAATATTTTCTCTCTTTGACTTTCTCGTCGAGAAAATCAGCTTACGTAACTAAACTTGCATCGAGTGATATAATACGATGTAAAAATTATAACTAACTTTGATCTAATAATTTTCTATGGAAAACTGGAACTATTATGACAACTAAACGCTGCAAGGAAATTTCAGATATGTGCTAATAACACAGGGTGTATGTTTCTGCAGCAATCTATTAGTTGGTAGAGCAATTTTTTCCTCACCGAGTATTTCAATAAAAAGTAATGTAGTGTCTATAATTCTTATGGCACAAATGAATCATGATTTAATTAAGTGAAAATTTAATTGTTTTCACAACTATTTAAATGAGCGTTAATATAATGCAAGTACTTTTTAATCAAAATTAAATAAACCATAATGAAAATTACACCTCATTTCGAAATTAAAACTACAATGATATAAATTATTTAAATATGGAATGATGAAATCTCAGACATCAAATTAGTAACTAAATTATACTTTTAAAACGAAAATAAATAGGTGCTAGTTGAAAAAAATCTTAGTATTATGCTTGAAAAGTGAGTAACTATATAATAATATTCCTAAAACATCTACTGTACAATTACTATGGCACTGTCTTTTATAAATAATTACTAAATATTATTCACAATACAAAAAGGAATGGCAAATATGGAATCAAAACGATAATTTTATTATCAAATAAAACAAAGTCGGAAATAGTTAGTCAAAATATTAATTTACGATTGCTTATTCGATACAAATTAAGTGATTTAACATAGACACATTTATTAGGGCGAGAACGTGACCATTTAGACCCCAATTATAGTTTTCTAAATCGATAAAGTTTTAAAAACTTTCTTTATAATTCACATGATATTATCATATTATCTGTTTGTTCTTATCGTACAAACTATAACATATTATTAACTAATCTAAAAACTAGATTATACATTTCTGCTAATTATAACAACAGAACAGAGTCTTCTTTATTCATTTCAGTACTTTCAAGTAATTAATATTTCAATTTTCTTTATACCACTGATGTGTAATCCGAGCACCGATTTAAATGATAATAATTGATATACTCCCTATAAATTCTAAAACTAAAACATAATTTATTATGGCAACGAACTCTTTTGGTTAATTACTATGTAATACATTTCATTCGAGACGAAATGAATTTCATTAGAGATATGTTCATGGACTCTTCAAAAATGCTTTAAATTAAAACAAAACTTCGGAACGGATATGTATCGGTAGGTACATTAATAGACAGGTACATTAAACCACTATTTAACTCAATAACTAAAGTAATACTTTTTATTATCTCACAATCCACTTGGCAATTTACACTAAGTAAACGTGCGATTCGCACGATCGCTTAAATCGTCAATCACAGTGTCGCACGACTGTTGTTGGTCGTATAGGTAGGCTGAGATCGATATGGCGTCCACTTGCCTTCACACTAGCGACGCAGCCCCGTAAACCTGTGTAGAGCGCCGCCGGCAAACCCATAGGTAAAGATGGAGATCCTCCTGTTTCAATTAAAAAATAAACATAAAAATATATGCATGTACAGTCAGTAACAAAAGTAGCCGAACATATCCATAATTTCAAAACGCATGTATTCCGTAGCTTAAATAAACTACTTAACAAGATTAGTACCAGAATTGAATTATCATCGTAAATTCAATTCTTTTTACATTTCTTGTTAATTAATTTATGTATGCTAAGTTATACAGCTTTAGCGTTATACAGCAGTTAGCGATGGTGGCTGAATGTATAAGAGACCGGCGTGCTAAACACGCGGTCCGAGTTCGATGCCGACCAGCAGTAGCAATGTGGATTTCACTTTGTGGAATTTATATGAACTAGTCATATGACTTACCATCTGCTAACGGTGAAGGAAAACATCGTGAGGAAACCCACATACCCTAGGAGAAAGTCTAAGTGTATGTAATGTCACTTGGTGGTATGTACTAGTCATATGACTTACCATCTGCTAACGGTGAAGGAAAACATCGTGAGAAAACCCACATAACCTAGGAGAAATTCTAAGTGTATCCACCAACCCGCATTAGGCCAGCGTGTGTGGATTATGGCCTAAAAACCCTCTCAGCTCTCTAGATAGAGGAGAACCGAGCCCAGCAGTGGGACATTAATGGGTTGCTAATGATGAAGTTATACATGCTTTTGAAAATTTTGATATGTTCGGCTACTTTTGGTTTCTGATTGTACAAAATAACTACAAACAATAAAAAAACAATCTGCAAAAATATGCATTAACTATCTGTTGCTCAAATCTTCGGTCCAGTTGATCTTTGTTTGACTACTACACTCAACTCTTATTGATTGTAGCCTTCTTCACTTAATGGTCTATCCAACACTAAATGATTTTTTAAATTAGAACCACTAGTTCTTGACACGTTCAACTAAACAAACAAGCACACAAACAAACTCTTCAGCTTTATAATATTAGAATAAATATTTTTTTTTATTTTATTTTAGTAGCCTGTGTCATCCCACTGCTGGGCAACGGCCTCCCCCTGAACCTTCCACTGCTGTCTATCTCCAGCCTTAGCATAGATTATATAATTATTTAATAAGTAGTAATATATTTCAGAATGTATTTTCATATTTATGAGAGTAAAAATAACTTTCAAATGTCATGAACGTATATCCAACAACTTCAAAGTGATTGTGAATTATTAACAGCTGATCACGACCGGTATACCGGTCGAAACGTCAAGTAATCAGAACGTAAATTGGTACCTAATGCATGATCGCGTTAATACGTTGAATACACTGACATATCGTGCCATGTAAAGATTTACCTTAGATAAAGTTTGACTGTTTATAACAGCTTGAATTAGTGGTAGCATTACTGTACTGAAATGTTTGTTACGAAAATTTTATTGAGGAGCAAACCTCGGCAAGGTCATTTTATTGATGGGTGACCGCTTGTTTTACTATTGGCTTGTTAAATCAAATTGTAAGTCACCTGAGTGATTTACAAATTGCAACAAAGGTCTGCGACGAGCCTAATAATAACTAAAGATATTAAAAAAAAATCATACCAATCCATAACTTGGGGTTTGACTTCGAGGGCACCAGCAATGACTGCGAGTATCCTCTAACTGGTGGCGTATCGTCAACTTGTAGCATCGCAAGCCTCTTCCTTCTTCTCACGGTAGCTGTATGCCATCTTCCATCATCTACTCTAATTTTTGACTCCAAACATTGGAACCAGTCTTCATGAGTCGCAGAGTTAGTCTCTTTGATATCTGTATCAGTATAAATGAGTTGAAGCTTGCCTTCACTCAAGCCTAGACCAATAAAGTCTCGAGGTCGTATACCGATTTTCCGCCTCCACATTAGAAGACCTGAATCGTTGTATGTTCGGAATTTTATTTCGTATCTAATGCCGCGGGCGCCGTTGTTCCTAAAATTTGTATATAAGTAGTTATCCAACTGATAGAGATATAATAGTGTAACAAAAATTAATATAAGTTCCTTTTTTTCATGTGTTATTTTACTTATAATAATATTATGCATGCTATCATAAAACATGTAAGTTAGCTATAGAATATTAGTACGCCAGAATGGTGTTAAATATTATTGCTAATTGCGAGCTTGGAGTTCGTTAAGAAATTGTTTCTAATTTATTTAATACATCCTACTTCATTAAAATTATAATTAATTTAAATTCTCTCGTTTCAACATTTTACATCCCTAGAACTAAATAAACCAACATAATATACTTAGATAAAAAACTAATATTGCAAAAGAAAAAATAAAACTGTTCAGGTGCGTGTCGAAGCAAAATTCAGTTTAAATTTTAAAATTCACGGGTGAATGATGGTTCTTAGAATACACTTACTTCCAATATAGAGATATTAGACACTGAATAAAATCACTGTGACCTACGGAGAGACTCTGAAGTTTTGTGTACAATGAAAAAACTAATAATACAAATATTTTTCATCATTCTTGTAGTAAAGCCGAATTAATATTATCTGCCTACGAATAATCTTATAAACCTATTATTGTATGTAAAAGGTCAACAAGAATAATCAGTCTGGTACGTACTCGTATTTTTCTCCTACCGAAGATTGTATCTTAATTTCGTAGAAGGTTTATTGCGCAATTTCTATAAATAACTCACTATTTGGAACAATATCTATTTTGTAACGAATTTTGTTGATTTTTTGTTGATTAGCAACCATGATACATAGTACGATACTGAGAGCCTTTTCGGAATCTTGACATTAGACTTACATTGAATTCGATATAGCTGTCAAATATTTGAGAATTTAAATATGGTTATTGTCTTTCTCAAACAATTGTCAATTGACAACGATATCAAAATCACTAATAAATGTCGAGATTCCGAGCCAGTCCTCTGACATCATAATTTATACCATAAAATATTTCAAGTCGGAAATTACGCTATACAAAAAGAATCATTTTATAACAGGCTATACGTAAGTATTTTGTTTTTTAGATTTGTCATTTGTCTGAAAAATTCCAATATTGTAAAATTACAAGGGGAATAACTTAACGTGGTCGCCAAGAAGTAGATAATTATAATTTTATCGAACCACTGTATGAAAATCTAATACCCTTTTCAAACGAATCTTTGTCAAATTTATTTATTATTAAGTTAAACTTTTTAGATAGATAGATAGATAGATCTTTATTTGCTAAAACATGTGTGTACATACAATTGCATGCAAGATGTTATATTAATTAGAGCTGACATGTTTGTCATTATACAATGGCGTGCAAATATTATGAGGCAGGTAGTCATTAATTTAAATAATTATATAAATCAAAATTACATAACATTAGCAAAATTAGAAATAACATTATGTCAAATATTAATAATAATAGCAGTATATTCATTATGAATTACAATAATAATTTGTCCTCTAGAAATTCAGTAATGTTATAATATGCTTTATCAATTAGTAGTGATTTAACTTTATTTTTGAAAGCCACACTTGTTAATTCTTTCCAATCCTTAGGAATTTTATTGAAAATTATTGGTGCCATGCATATAACACTTTTGCGCATAAGTGCCGTTTTAGCAGGATGTACACATAATCTAGTTTGATCACGTCTGTTTCGTGTAACAACATCTTTGCTTTCTTTTTTAAGCCGATATTTGTTCAATTTTTTTTATGTTATAATTTCGTTCATCAAACGAATAGGCAAATAAAAACTGTATTTATTACAATATAGTAACAATAAAATTAATATCGATAAAACACTCCTACTCACAATTTTCAAACAAAAAATCCGTATTGTTCGTGGGAAGCGAAGGTATAGAATGTTAAAAGTAATTATTTATCCTTTACATATTTATGTTGTGTATCAACACATTGATACCCCAAATATTCTCATAAGCACGTACATGTTATTGCTTCCGTAAAAATAAACATTCGAGATACTTTTAACCCTCTAGATGGTTGCGAGTGGGAGGACGCCGTGCGAACGTTTTTTCATCTCAAAGCCTTTAACCAAGATCGATTATGTAATGTAATAATATTTTAAATTGACTATTGGAAATGTGGCTGGTGAACACGTTAATTCTTCAAGTCCTAATTAAGCAAAACTTGAGAGTATAGGTGTTTTTCTGTCCGTTTGTACAGTCTCGTGATACAGATCATTTTCTATAGCAAGAGTATTGCATTTTCAAAAGAAAAAAGGTTTTAATTGATTTTTTTCAAAACTTTTATAAAAAATGTAGGTACAAATTCTTTGATGTCGTTTTGTTATCCAGATGAATACCTATTAATTCAAAAATATTATGAAATGCCGACAAAAGGCTCAAAGTTGCACGTAGCATATTAAAATCGCTGCAGCTAACATCCTTTTTATATTAGCAATGCAAAGGAACGGGACTTTATTAACAAGTGAGTATTTCAACAAGATTTTAACACGACCGTGTTGGGTGTAAGCGTGAGCAAAGTTTGCTGGTACAACAACGGGTCAAAGCGCAGCTGAAGATTTAAGCTGACAACATATTAATATTTAAGATGTAATAACGAGAAATTTTGTTGGAACATTTAATTAATCTAAGTTCTCAAAGTGATGATACATTTGAGAACTTAGTGATATTTTGACGTTAGACAACTTGACTACTGTTATTTTTTTTTTGTTTTGTTATTATTTTTCTTCGTAAGTGATTGTGTCTATACTATACTGAGGCAGGTAGTTTTGTTTAAAATAATATTGTGTCTGTATCTACACATATTAATTTTATTATTTGATATAGTGCACGGGAATAAGTTATTATTGTGTCCAAATGGTGACAGATGACAGAGGTTCAACTGAGAATCTAGACATTAAATTTACAAGAATAGATTTTGATATCGATGTCAAAATTAAATATTTGAAAATGAGAGAAATATCGAACATTTGACAGCAATATTGAAATCTACTAAGTCAAATTACACAGCACCCCCTTGATAAATGATATCTGTGAATCCTTATAGGTGTATATTGTACAAAATAACCTAACGAAATAACTCCGAAGTAATTATTTTGTCACTGATTGAGTTTACACTAAGTACAAATAGATTAAGCAATAAAGCCGTCTAAAATCGTCTTGTATTACGAATAGATTAATTCCAGCATTTGTTTTGATAACGTTAAGATACAAATACAAGATAGAAATAAAATAGATGTTAAACGTAAGTACACAAAGACAGTATCTAGAAACAGAAACAGTATTTACAATCCACGTTGTTAGGTTACGTTAACTTGCTTATGTAAATACGTTAACTTCGAAGTAACTTATTTGACTTGCTGTAAATTTATATATTCAGAGCGGAGGCCAAGAAAAGCTTGTTGATGCGCATTACTACGCCACTTTACAATAAACTCTGCACAAATAAGGATACGCGTGTACTCGCTAAAAGCTTCGAACAAAATTATTTTCTGAACAAATAAAATAAATGTTCTGCAAGTAAATATACACATACTAATATAAACGTTAAACTAATACAGCTTAATACAAAAATAATAAAAATATCCAAGTGGTGGATATGTCGTTAGGAATATAGATACAAAAGCCAACATTTGAGCAACAAATATTAACAAATGAGAACATAAGAAGTATTGGGAGCGTTATTACAACATTACTGGCATCAAAAAGTTTCAGAGGTCACTACAAGTTTTAGAAGCAAATTACACCTATTTCCTTCTAATAAAATATTAATCATAGTATCGTTAACGGAAAAATGTTATTCGTGATATTTTTCTGTATCGAAAAGGAGGTATCAAAAGAAGGCCATAGGTATAAATAATAGCCATGGGTATCATTAAATTCAGCCAACTATTCAAATTACACTATAAGTGGAGAAATTTCCATGCTGGTATTAAGTATTCATGTTTCAGAAGCCACACGGCTGCCTAATGTCCCCACTTTGACTACAATTACGAACAAAATAATAAATATATTATTGTTTTACCTAAACTAGTTGCTGTGACGTAAATTACTAATTTATGTAAAGTTTTGATGATGCCTTCGAATGTTATCTTACACCGTAGTGTCCTTCACCGACTTCTTTGTTAGTATGTAAGCTAAAATGATAGAAAATTAGTATTAGATAACATCATGGCTCAGAATACCCTGTTGCTATGTTTCAGAAAATCGTGCAATTGGAAAAATGACAGTGTTTCATATTAATTATGTTTCAATGGTGCGTTGAGCATGTGTCTGTACATTACTGCGAAACATGTATTATTTTTATATATTTTTTATATTTTTCTTGAACAATTTGTCGTGTTTCGTTCTAAAACCTTCATTTATCGCATCGCAAGTAAGTAAACTACATCTTATTAACTCTAATCAACAAGAATAATATAATCGCATCGAAAAATATTACTAGTTGTCTTTTCCAATCGCACGATTTATGTCGTCAACAGTGTATTAGGAGCCTAACTTCGGTTAGATTCAAATAATTCATTCACATAACACTGAAATTCAAAAATGTAAATAAAATTGAAGACATTATTAGTAGTTAGAGCAATAAAAACCTTTTACAACAACAACAGTAAGTAAGTTAGACAAGAAAGTCAGGACGTACAACCATATTCGTAAATAGGAGAATTTATAACTCTGTGTTATGTCTAAGTTTTGTTAAGTATCACGAACTTTGCACATTAGGGAATTTCATATAGACATTATTTGGTGAATTTAATGGCATTATATCCTTTACCTGCGACTTCCCCTGCTTCTGTAGGAGAAGTAATTGTTTCCGTCGAATTTCACTGGGGTTCTTTCATTCAGCATTTCTACGTTGATTTGGATCTCACAATTTCTTCCTTGGTAGCCATCTTGGCAGATACACTTGTATTCATTCAGCAGAGGTATACAGGAACCGTTATTCTTGCACGGTGTTAGACCTAGTAAAGATAGGTACATAAGCTTGATAACGGAATAGCAGATGAACTAGATTACTTCGTCACGCCTTCACATTTTACGAGATTAGATAACTAAATGCTACTTGAAGTCTTATCAAAGCGATATACGAGCTTTGAGCAGTTAATGAATATAGATTGGCTCTTTTTAAGCATTACGAAACAATAAACATCATCCCATCTATCTGAGAAAAGTAGGGTTATTTTTTAATAACACCAAATTTGTAGCGCATTCTTATTTATTTCACAGTATCTTTATAACGGCTCAGTATAAGACAAAAAAGAACTAAGGGGCAGACTGCGGGTCATTTGACTTTTGAACTCCTAAGAATTTAGGGCGTTTGTTTTTCCGCGATTTTTGGTTTACATCATGAGTATGAACCGTATTTTCTATAACATAATATATTATATATTATATATTATGTATCCATATTGAAACATTTGATCGAGATTGATCTCACTTCAAATAATTCCAAAACCATAATCATCACTTCGAACACAACGACATTGAAAATATTTTAGTTTGTCCAAAACAAACCGCAGTAATCCACCGCCGACAAAAGAGTGGGTGGACCAATAACAAAGTGCTTGGAATTCTTAGTATATCAGACGATGTGACCTGTCCTTAGTTAATCCCTGTGTTGCTTTGTACGACAACAACGAATAATAGTTTTATTTCAAGTCGCAAATAAAAGGACGAAATAGAAAAAAAGTAAATAACTCTTGGGCTAGAATGATCGAATTTCTAAATAAGATTGTTGAAGTATTCTAGAGAAACAATATAGGATTTGGGCAATACACTGGATTGTATCAAAGATGAAATAAGAACAAAGGATTTTATGTAACATTAAGAACCAATAGACATGTCTAAAGTGAAAATTTAAATATTTTTGATTGTTTACAATGACTTTATCTTTTCATATCTGTTAGTTTTAGTTTATGCCAGGTCTTAATCATGGTCATAGACCTCGAGAGAAGTGAGAAAATACCTTTACTAGCACTATTAATTAATTTTGTTTACATAGGTATATTACAACAGTCAAGATTACGTGAAAACAGGTATTTATAATTTTTCATTTAATAGATCTTTGTGCATCACAATCACTACGGTGCAAATAGTTAACAGATTTAAAATTCATTATTTTTTTTTATAAAATATTAATATAATATAAATGGTAATTAGCTTACCATCTCCACAAGGCGGTCCGGTATATCTCGTCACACCAGTAGTGGCACAAGGTAGACGGTCCTCTTCTTGAACAATAGCACATTTGGCAGTTTCAGCTCCATATAAACCTAAAGGATTGCCATTCACAAAGACCTGTTGCACTGAACCTATGAAACTGCTGGTCACGCCCGACGTTTTATGTGGACGAATGAATGAGCTGAAGCAAAAAATTTAATGATTTAACGATTAAATTATCAGCAAATGATAATGTAAAAAAACAGAATGCTCAAATTATGTTCCATGATTCGCTAGACAGATTAAATTTTTTTTATATTAGATAGTATTTTTATTACTCAAGCGAATAGGATAATTAAAGCTCAGTTGCAATGAAAACTAAATACTAAATGTTTACTACTCTATTTTAATAATCAATTTGTGCAGTAAAGTATTTTTTTTGCGAAATTTTAACTATCAATATAATATTTCTATCAAAAGAATATAATATATCAACTCAAAGACGCTATTGTGAGACGTGCCGTCCCTTTTATTGTGACAATTTCATATTGCCTCCTAAACGGATGATTGATTACACTTACGGTAAGGATCCAATAAAGAGAGGCAGCGTGAGTTCTAAATGCGTGAGGGGGGGAGACGAATGTCCTCTTTGTGTGGGATGATGGTCCAACTGAAGGCTTCCATGACGACCTGACCTTGACACACGTGCGCGATGCCAACGGCCTTTTGTAATCTGAACTGGAGACCTAAACGAAAAAAATCCGTGCAAAAACATGTTTTCAGTGTTCTAAAAGAATATCACGTTTTAATAAAAACTGTATACTTACGTTATATTAGCAATACCGCTCCCCAAATTATACCTAAACTGAAGGTAACCATTAACCAGGTTAATCGCTATAAAATCTCCCTTGGCTTTATTAGACTGGCCCGTGTAAAGGAGCATTCCGGAAAATCGGTTCGTTAAAAACCAAATTTCGATGCGAAACGCTTTCCCGAGCCCTTCAAGTGCTGGCAATTCAACGTAGCTCGTTCCATTGAACTGAGGGGACCATGTTTCCTCTACCACATTTACATCTGTAAACAAATTGGGCATGTAACTATTTGTCCTTATATATTTTGTTAAAAACATTGAGTTATGAATGCATTCACAGACAAAGTAACCATGAGAATGCTCTACACCTAATGGTTTAGCGAGATATTGCATAAGAAAATGTTTGATTTGTAAATGTATGTTGTTAAAATTAACAAAACTGAATAGTCTACACTCCACTATTTGCGAATGTATGACAATAACGACGCTTTTAACAACATGCCTTATTAAACAGTAAAGTTATTTTAATTGAAAGAAAGAAAGGAAATACTTTTATTTTATCCCCCACCAAACTTATCGAATAAACTATGCTACACAAAAACTAAATGGTTTAAATTAAAGCTTGAACTAGGTAACAAAAAATTTAGATTAATCTTGGGGGTACAAAATGGCCTAACTTAGCTTTTATGCAATTAATGTATTGGAACAGCAGATGTTAAAAGCGTCTTCTTGAGGCTTATTTGTCTGTATTATACTGCGGACACTAACCATTGTTGCAAGTATTTCCGTTGGAGCCAATTTCACCGCCAAACAAACAACGGCAGACATGTCCACCCTCGGTTCCGATGTCACACAATAGCCCCTCATCATATCCGCAGGGATTCGACTCGCACGGATCTAATCTCTCGTCACAATTGGCTCCTTGAAATCCAACGGGACAGCTACAAGTATATTCGGTCGCCGATCCCTCTATAGATTTACACGTAGCGCCATTCTTACACGGCATACTCATACAAGGGTTAGATTGGCACTCTTGAACATTTTCTATAGAAACGACTAATGAGTCCGGCCGGCCCAATTTCTTTGTTACTTGATGACGTATTACCCTTAAGTATTTCACGCAGCCGATAAAACCTTGTCGTGTACCAATATTCTCAAAAACCCTGGACGAAAAGAAATATTATGTCGTTAATTGCTTATTACAGGTAAATAATATCCTTATCAAGAAAAATGAAATTGAAGGTTTTATTTACCTAGAGAAGTTAGTAGGCACACTGCCTATGTATGCGTCCTCATTGAGATCTAATGCTTTTAAATAGCCACCGGATTGGCCGACCACGTCCTCCATATCATCGACAGATAAAATCCCGTCTCGATGGTATCGCTTCGCTGACACCTTGTGATACTCGTTTAGCGTTATCTTCTCTAAAGAAGTTAGTATTAACACTCCATTTCCAAGATTATACCTGTATCGAGAACAAGATTAAATGTAAGTGAATACTAAAAGCAGTTACTTTTATCGGATCGCACAATCTCCGTATTTTATTACATTTTTACTGATACAAGGAAATATTGCTCACCTAAACTCTAAATATCCGTTTACTAAGGCGAGTGAAACAAAATCACCAGTGCCATCAGGTTTCTGCTGATTGTACAATATAACGCCGTTCTCAGAAAAGGCTTTAAATTCAATATCGATATTCAACTTGTGGTAAGCTTTCAAAGGTTTTAAGCGTATATACGAAGTGCCGCCGAACGAAGGTGTTTCGATATAAGTTCCAAGGAGTGAGTCTTTTGCGAGAGACTCGCAATTTAGTCCAGTGTAAGGTCCAGCACATAAGCATGTGTAAGTGGATCCAGGCAAATCAATACACGTGCCTAGATTGTAACACGGCTCTGACAAACAGGCGCTATATTCCTCCGTCGTTTCTTGGGGCGTTTGTTCTGTTGGAAAAGGAAAATTTATGGATATTTCAAGACAGTATAAATTATTCTAAGAAAGATAATTACGAGAAAAAAACTTTTTCTATAAATAAGAGAATTCTGCGTTGAAAAAACAAAACATGATACATTTTATCATAGTTAAATCGAGTCGAACACATAACGGTAAGGTATTTTTTTATTTATAAGTACGAGTATGACGTTTTTATTGATCTGGAGATGCTAAGCTATTTTTTTTCTCAGAAGTTATTCATTTGCTATTTAAAACAGTAGGCTTGAAACATTAATCTAGTTAAATAGTTTTTTTTTTAATTATAAAAGTAGAATAAAATTTGAAATACGCCCCAATTAGATAGCGTTGGTGTAATTTTATATAATTACGGTGTCATCATGAAAAACTTGATTTCGAAGTTGTTACAAAATTATACGACTAGTAAGTAATTTCGATACAATTTTCCGACATCATCATTGAATACATAAATTAATATAATATATTCACTTGATTAGCATTTACATCAGTTATTCCTAGGGAACATGATAATTTTTCATATACCAGTTTTAAATTGGTTACGTGGAATCTATTGTCCACTTGAACTATTACAAAGTACTTACACGCTTCAACTACACTTGGTCATACGACGTCTTTACTAGGTACTTAATAAAGACTAATATTACAAATTATTATTAATTTGACAAAGCAATTTCACAAAATTAATGGATTGATGCGTCTGCTACTCAAAATAATCGAGATAAATATGAAATCAATAACCTAAGAATACTTATGTGTTTACACCGCAGTCTTGGATATAATTCTAGTCGTATAAAAAGTCCCCTTTCTCAACAGAAACTCTTAGATTTTGCAATTAGTCTAGAATTGCGCCAATTGTACGACGATAGCTTATTTATGGTTCAAGTGACATAAAAACATAGAGTTCTGCACCCTTGCCTTTGAAGAAAATCTGATAGCTAAAATTCTTAAACAAGGCAAAACTAATTTTAACTAAGAATAGCCAAGAAATAAGAGAACAACTTAATTCTAATGCAAGACTAAGGGATGTAAACTTCTTCGTTGTCACTGTTAAACATAAACCTTTCTGAAAACTTACGGAGCGATGAATCCAGAGGGTTTACTCTGAATTTCGACATTCGAGTTTATCGAGTTTCGATAATTATAACTGTCAAATGTTCGAAAATGTTCGAAAAAACTGCAATCGACAAGTCGAATGTCAACATACTCAACATTCCAAGTAAGCCCTTTTAGTAAGCCCTTTGTAAGATCTATTGGATCACGGAAATAATTATAAGAATTAAGACAAAAAATTATAAAAAAAACCTTTGCTTCGAAGCTACGATTTGACGTAAAACACAATTACAATGTCTACATCACTAGTGTTTGTGTGTTCAAGTCAATTGTGGCCAACCATGCGGCACTCATTGTCTTAAATGAACTAATCGAGCAATAGTCTTAAGTCGAGAGGAGTTTGCTTTCCAAGTCACATGACTTAACGAGATAAGCTTTCATGTGGGAATATACTTGCAGTAGATGGCCGACTTTTAGTTTGAAACTTATGATACTGAGGCTAATATGAACCACTTACGTCTGTATCTAAGTGAAATTGTATTAAAATCTTTGATATAGCTAGCGATATTCAATGTATAGATACAGAACTTAATTAATCTGGATTTATTTATGTTTTTGTTGACTATTATTTAATGTTCGTCATTTATTTCCAATAATAGTGGGTTTTTAAAACAATATTAGGCTCAGGTTTCACTGCCTCTTTGGTGTAATTGTTTGTTTCAGTATGCGACTGCTGAACACGAGGGTTAGATCCCACATTGGATAAATATTTGTGCAAATTACAAACGGTTTTTCTGTAATGTCCCTTGCAATATAAGGGTTGTATTTAGTATTTGTATTTGTATGTTCTTGGTGTATATTTATTCAGCCTTGTACGACATTTTTGGACAAAATTTTCACCAGTGTTGCTAGATAAAGCCCCAATGTCGGCACCTAGCCAAATCTCCTGGGTGGGTGCCCGAAGCTTTTGCCTGTCTTGAATTGTTAATTTTATAATAAAGGTCAAGAACAACGTTGGCTTGTATTCCCTGCTAATAGTATAAATTAAAAATACCTACAAAAGTACTCCTTGAATTGAAATTAAAACATGTTATGCTTTCACATATATTTTAATCGCCCACTTTGCTATGGACGGAAGTGGAAAATATCTTACTTACTAACTCCTCTATCTTATTTCTGATTATATTCGTTGTAGGTTCTAAGACAGTAATATAGGCTTTCCCTGGATCTATCAAATGTCATTTGATAGATCCAGGGAAAGCCCCTTGCGAACAGGGTTCATCATTGGTAATCCTGACTTACAGGAATCAGGGTTCCCACAAACTGAATGTCGCAAACATTGTTTATTAATTGTTAAGTTACATAAAGTTAATATCTCTTATATGTACACATACAATATTTATAAAAAAAAAATATTTGTTTGTTCCCCTCACATTTTTTGGAGGAGACTCGTGCCCAACAGTGTGTCGTTAATAGGTTGAAATGATGAAGTGAGATATGAAAATGGAGGATCAAGTACGCTAAAATTTCATTACTAAAATATAGTAGGAGTTTGAAAACTAGAGCAAAAAGAAGTACCTACAAATAATTATGTAGTCATACATTCATTAATTCAACAACTTTTTCCATCATGCTACTGGTAGGAAAGGCCTCCTTGCATAATTTCTATATTCTTTCGGTCTACAATAAAGTCTTTGGAGTATTTATCCATCAGGTTTCTGCTGATTGTACAATATAACGCCGTTCTCAGAAAAGGCTTTAAATTCAATATCGATATTCAACGAAGTGCCGCCGAACGAAGGTGTTTCGATATAAGTTCCAAGGAGTGAGTCTTTAGTTAGTTTTTTTAAATAGTTGATACAACCTTAAAACTAAAACAAATAAAGAAGAAACTCTAAAAAATAACTGTAATTGTTAAACAAAAACCTTTTAATTATTAAATAACTCACCAATACACGCCTTACGATGCAGCGTCGGCACATGTCCAGTGCGACAGACGCAGGCTGCTCGCGCGCATTCAGCACCAGGCAATGCAGCACAGTCTGAATCATCAGCGCAGAGATCACCAAGTAATGCGCCCACTGCATCCGAAGCACCACCTGACCCGACTGTTGCTGTTGTTGCTGTATGATATATTAATTGTGAGACATTTTGTTTTGTATTTTCTGCATAATAATGACCATTTTACTATGCACTGAGACCTTAATATTATTTTTTATTAATTTAATTGTTTTCACAAAAATAGACATTAAAAGATAATATAGTCAAAATTTAATGTTGTTCGTCCCGAGTATTAGTTAATGTCGAAATTCATAGTAGTGTAATTTTATGAGCGCGTGTACTTAAGTCTCTCTTCACGGCGTCAAATAATAAAAAAACAACTGAAGAAGAGTTTGCTATGTATGATGACTTAGATTAATTTTATTGAGTATTATTAAATATGTACGAAAATCTCTCTCATAGCTTGTGGATAGACTCAATTTTATTTTATTTATTCATATTGACCAAAATGGAGTTATAAAGAATTACTATGACGTCGGTTAAATGAACAACCAAAACAATGTTCCTTTTTTTATAATTTTATTCTAGTACGTTCGATATTTTAATACACATTCCCCCTTATTACAAAATACGGACTAAGCATTAAACCAGGTTTAAATTGACAACTTTGACACTTAAACCTGTCAATGTCAATTTAAACCTGGTTTAATACTTAGTCCATATTCTGTAATAAACTGTTTACACGAACAGTTCGTTTCTATTTAAACATATTGATTAATTTACAGTACCTAAGTAATAATATTTGCGCCATCAAAATTAAATTATTTTTATTACCACGCAATAAAGTTCCTTCATGAGAAATTTATAAATTACGAAGCTGTATCCTTCTCAAATTAATGTGAAAAGAAAAAAGTGTTTATAAAACAAATGAACCTCACTATGAGTATATTTCCTTGTTCTATAAAATACTCAATCAAAATAGCACAAAGATACAATATACACTCGTAATTTGTTATTGCCAATTAAAACATTAAAAGGAGAATTATTTCAAGACGATTAAAAAGTTTAAATACAAAAAATAATCACTGTTTACCGTTTTCATATTTCATTTTCTTGATATAAAAATGAACGTAGTCAACACCAAGTATAAAACTAACAGGTGTTTGATGAAACTTTATAAAAAGTTTGTTCTAAAGTGCGAGTAATTTATTAAAGGTGTGTAAAACAAATTGCCAGACCGTTGAAAGTGAGCCGCTGAAAGGAAAATATATGTAACAACAGAAAAGCTGTTAACCATCCCGATTTAAATGTTAATCTAAAATCAATCCTCATGACGGCCGCAATAGCAAGAGTAAAATTAAATATTGACGATTCAATATTGGTGTAATAATATTACTGAATGAAAAAGCGAATTCTGATAAAACTGTTTGTGTGCAAACATTTTGAATAAAACGCTTCGTTATAAATGTAGGAATGTGAAATTTGATTGTAAACTTACCTTTAAACTTTTGGCCAGAAAGGATACTGTCGAAATCACTGGGTGTTTCTTTTCTAGTCCAATCATATTTGTTGTAGTATTTGTCTGGAGTAAGAAGATGTCTTGTAGATTTAGAAGCAGCTCCGTCATCTTGTTGTGTGAATTGTATAGGTGACGAGGGTCTTGGTGGCCCAGCTGTACCAGCGACCTCACCAAGCTTACAGGGACCGAACGCTTGGACCACAATGTCTTCTTGCGTGCGACACGCTTGTAGTTTTAAGTGACACTCCGACTCATAAGTTTTCCCGTCGCTACCGCATACCTGTTGGTGTCGGTTTACTTAGCTATTTTTCATTGAAGTTATTTGATATTAAAGAATTTTAATTAAATAGTAACATTTAATATCCTGATGTACATTAAAAACTTTATAGAAAATACGCATTGTATCAGATAGAAGTCGCATGATTTTTGACCGCGCTGCTTTGTTTTCTAATAGGATTAGATCCTATACAGATTATTTTTGTCTTCGTTATGCAGGGAAGTGGATAGTTTCTAACTCATCCGATTACTTCTGAATAATTTTGTTGCGGGTTTCAAAACAGTAGTTTAGGCATAGGACTCTCAAGTCTTAAAAGTCGGTGTTCGCAATGGTTATTGCTGTTAAACCTGGCTTACAGGAATTGTTGTGGTGGGCATGAGGGTGAGATTTTGACGTTTGTAGTGCGGTATAGCGTGACTGACCTCTCATGTTTTACAATTCAAAATATTGTGATGTTATGAATCCTTTAAAATTTAAACCAAAGCCATAGCGGCATATTTATTTATTGAAAACGATAGCCTAGGTGTAAACAATTAAACTTAACTACAATAAAGTCCGTAAAGTAGTTAAAACTAAAGATTGTACTAAATAACAGTCCTCAACTTTAATAACCCACTTTGTACCTTAAAAGTTATGAAGCTGAAATACGTAAGGTTTTGTGTTAATTGACTGGACCTTAGTTAATTACAGTTGCCTCAAGAAACTTTGGGGAAGCAACTGAAATTTTTGTTTTGTGAACAAATTGAGTCAAATTACAGGTATTATGTCGGTGTTAATTATATTTAATGTTACGTCTACAAAGTCTTACGTAGACCGTTTTATTTATGTGTTGTTTCTTGAAAACAAATTTCTCGCTTTAAAAAATATTAATAAACAAATTACTCCAACATTTTGAACACATTTCTGTTGTTCTTACGAATATATATCGTACATAACTACCCGACAATACGCGTGCAGTTAGTAAAGAGTACAATAATTTAAAGTCCTATCAACATCAGTATAACAAACAAGGCCAGTAAATATTTGAACTAAGAACTACTTACCAACATATTTGTATCACTGTCAGAGCATGGCGCTGCAGCACATTCACACAAAGCACCACCAGTTCGTTCTGTGCATACAGCACCGAAGTAACAAGACAACTCCGTACATGATGACACCACACCACCCGTTTCAGCTGTTTCAAATAAAAATTTTGTTATGCAAAATGTACGCTATCTTTACTTCATTACTTGATGAATGATTGGCAAAATATTCACCAACTTTGGCCACTAGAAGTAAAATGATCATTGTTCATTGGTAGCGTAAGAGTAATAACGTTATGGCCAACATTGGACTTTGTTGGCTCAACATGTCAAAGCTTTAATCAAAAATTTATGACTGATCATGTTTCTTTATAATATATCAGAAGATATGATATTATCATGCTCTACTAGATGTACTTTATACATTGTAAGAAACCATATCGCAGGATATCAATAGACCAATAAATATCACGATCTAAGATTGCGATCGCAATAAATATTGTGCGTGTAAAGTAACCGTCAGAGTTTCATATTCAGTTTCCTCTACGACTAAAAGTCGACCCATTTTACTATTTGTATACGTCAGTTCATTCGCCATGTTTACCTTCCGTTCCCTCGTAAATATTCTGTTTGCAAATACTTCCCCTTTATTATACTTTAATCCTTTCGTATAAAAGAAAAATACCGACAAAATTAAGTACATTCACGGTATAGTAGGTGCCTGAGATACTGACCTATCTCCGTACAAAAGGAAAACGGTTAATACAAAAACATCTTGACATGGGTTAGGCATGGCATTGTTGTAAGTACCTTTGTAATGAGGACCCTAAATCTCAGTATAAAGTGGGTTGTTGTTTTTTTTAAAGAAAATACGACTTACGGTCGGAGCACCCGTTGGGTCCTAATCTGCGTCTGTGGTCGGCACACACGGTACACTTTTGTCCTTGAACCCCTGTTCGGCATACACATCTTCCAGTCATTTGTTCGCAATCTTCTCGGACTGAACCGAATGCGGAACATCCGCAAGCTAAAATATAATGTTGTTTTGAATATGGAATAAATTTAAGGAAATCGTTTATTGATTTAAAAGGGAGGTTATATTACAAATTGAAAGCAAAGTAAACATACGTATACATCCAGTGTGTCCAGAGCCGATCCTGGGTAGACCCCAATAGCCGGGCTCGCAGCGGTCGCACTTAAGGCCACCCACACCAGGCCGACAAACACATTGTCCTTCCTCGTCGCATCGATCCGACACTGAGCCGAGCCGGTTACAACCACAAGTCGAACTCGTGATTGGACACCCCACCTCATTAGGACCCGACGCTGCGGTCAAACCGTCAGAACAACAGCCATACGCCAACTCCGAACAGTGAGATATCTTCTTTTCATCAACTTGCTTCGAATCGTCTGCACAGTAATGTATTATACAAGTTATTACCCAAATTCCGCTTGCATGCGATACACACGAGTGAATAAAATACAGTATTTTATAAGATGGGGACAAAGGATTTGAATCGGTAAAGGCTAGCGTGATCGTATCCAATTTGCTGTTGGTGCCGTGTACCGTTAGTATCTTCACTCTGACAAATCACCAGTTAGATATCATATTATATGCATGAAAGCAGTACGGTCGGAATGGTGAAAATATACTGGAGCCATGGTGAAATTGGTCGCTAAATAAAATAGACTTTGCAAATCACAGTTTCGGTTTTAATTAAAAGAGATTAATTGTAACCGTGTAAATAGCCAAAGTCAACAGACTAAATAGATATTTGTTTAATACCAGTGTAATTAAAACATCTGTACAGTTTGTACAATACGAATGATTATAGTTTGTTTGTTAAATGTTAGAAAGTTTAGTCAAATGGACAGTACTTAATTAGTGTAATGGACGTTTCGTGCGCCTGAACGTGTATTTTAGTTTAATAACGATAAAACAACTAATTGACACAATGTTTAATAATACAGTTTCATTTTAATTCTAGTTTTAGACGAATAAATAATTTGATAAAATATATACAGTGAATTAAAGTTTTAACCATCTATAAGTGACGTCATCATGAAGTAAGTACTCACTTTTCGGACAACATCTTGCGGCTGTCAGTGTAATGTGACAGTAGCTACCAACTGGACAGTCCTGTCGATGCGGTCCATTACCGCAGTCTATCTCAAGTCCAGTGGTAAGATCAATCATAGCTTTATTATTGCCGCATGGTCTCACTTCCATACCTGTGATTATAACAATTCACTATCGATACTAAATTCAAATTGTTTTACTATTTTTACTCAAACTATTAATGCTGGAAGAGATTTACTCACATAAATATTTTATTTTTCATATCATCAACTAGATTTGCTACAGAATATTTAATTGATACTGGCAAAATAAACTTAAGACTGATTGCTATAATAATGACAGAAAAGAAGAAAGTTAGTAAAATGTTAGAAAGCTTAAAGACAAACCTTTGCATAAATCCAAGGGTCGTAACCGTAACTCAAGCTGTTTTTGACAGCCCTCTTTCCGCATAGCACAGAGGCTAGGATAAAGTCTGAAGTCTGAAGCGCAGACGGGAAAGTATTCATTGTCAGGTGGACATTCAAAAAGACAAGAGCATCTTGGATAGCCATCAGAACCAATTTCACAGCTGGCGCCGAAGTCGCAACGGATGTCTCGACAAGCAGTAGGGTTGGCAGTCCCATCCTGATCCGTCGCACCCCAAGAATCCGTCGACCCGTCCTCTGCCTCGGTCGTGGTCATCGCGGTCGTAGCTACCCACCCCACCCAAATATTTGCGTGTTAGTCGAGCGATAAAACGGAAAGTTAGTTAATTGATCGAGGATGGGTCGCTTTATTGAAATTACTGCTAACAACTACGTTGATGACGGTACGATGGTAAACATTTTGAGTTAAACCATTTTTCATGTTAGCAAATCCAAGGTCTCAGATATATATTTGAGTTTTGTATTAATTAATTTAGTTGTTAGTGGAGTTAATTAGAACTACAATAGAAAATTAGCTTAGTGTGTCTAATTATATCTAAAAGATACGTACTCATAGCAATGGGTGGAACAACAGCAAGTCTGTCTTTGCAGTCTCCATAGAATATGACGTGTAGAGTGGCTGGAGGTGGCAGTCTACAAGCGGCTTTTTGTAGTTCGCACTCATTCGGAAAAGTTTGCATGGTGCTGCCGCAAACAGGTTCACGCGCTGCTCCAGTGCAATCAGTGGGACAAACGCATTCACCCGCTGCACAGCGTGCCCCAAAAGCACATTGAACGCCTTCACATAGAGCTGTAGAAAACATATCCCGTAAATATATTTGATGACATAAATACCGTTGCTATTACTTTATCGTAAGCAAAGATTTATTTTATTATTGCCTCCATACAAGTGCATCTGCATTTGTAGTAAAAAAATATTTACAATTTAAAGTTAATGTAAATAAATCTGTGGAAAGGATTCACAGAAAACCAACGGTAGCGACTGGGGCGACTCATAAATTAATAATACAAGCAAGTTTTATTTCGTCTGCGCTAGCAAGGTTACGACTTTGTAAGCACCCCGGCTGAAGTTTTCCGAGAAACGAATGGCTGAACAGATAATGTCATTACGTTGGACAATTGTGTGCTTCCTATCGTACTCTCTCATTCTACCGTTAAGGAAAATTAGTCTTCCTCGTTCACTCATTGAGGGATGAGGGAAGACACCCGTGCAAATTTAATAACGATTGTTTACCACTTCTCCGCAAAATGAAAGTCTTGTGAAAGCGGTCGATTAATACTGGACGGAAAATGGAAGATGTTTTGTAATAAAATTTTAAAGTGAGAACACTGAAGACAACAATAGTCGCTCTTAAGACTGACAAGTACGTTTTATTATTATATTTTATACGAGAACCGAAAATGAATAGACTATGTAGGTTGGCGCTGGAAGTTTATACCTCATTAAACATAGTTGAAATGTTCGCGCTGTGATTACTTTGCCCTGTACTTAACAACAATAAACTTTTTAATACCATTCAACCACATTAAGCACTAAATGACGCCATAAATATGGTAATGTGTGTTATAATTTCTAGTTAAATACAGAACCAAGTTACACAATAGGTAAGTACACGATACTAGTAGATACCCATTAAAATTATAAATAACATTCATTTCCAACATTCCGAAAAATATTAACATATGTATCAATTGCAAACTTTTTTAATATCACTTTATAATTTGGTAGGTGCTGTTTGTAAAATTAATTTTGTTTTTACGAACAAAAATAGGTACGGGTTGCTCGAGGAATATGTTAGGTGCGATTCGACTGAGTGCTGTTCGAGGTATGCATCCAACATGTTAACACACACAGATTATAAATTGAAAGGCAAATTCATTTACTAGTCAATGTAAATGAATTTGCCTTTCAATTTTCCGTTAAAAATTCCGTTCTAAATGCTGCTAAAAATCGTTATGAATGTAACAATAAAAAATGTTAGTAAATTTTCTTGCAGCGATTTTGCTGACGCAAAACTGAAAAAAATTCAAATCACTTATTTCAATTGTCATATACCTGATTATAATTCGACAAAAGTTATAATTGAGAAAGAAAGTAAATGTAGTGACTGAACCAAATAAAGAAATCTGGTAAATTAATCTAGGTTACAAAGTAATTCTAAAAACAAATAGAAATTTGTATAACATTTGAACATCACAAGATATATCAAATACATTGTCTTTAATCATTAATCAGTGCTTTCTATCGCACCAGTAAACCCAATAACCACAAAGCCCAGGCCAGTAAAGGCCACTTCCAATTCTATATACAGGATTACAGTTAAATCTGACGTAGACGGCACCTCTTGCGATTAACAAAGTAACCCGAGGATGCCACACAAAGGCGATTTACCTAATCTGACTCTGTTTCGAGTGCGCCTGTTATAGGAGAGTAATCCCCTATCGATCTCTAATCCCTCAGCGTTATACGTAAATCTATCACGGTTATCCAAAAATGCTCCAATAACCGAAATTGTTTGTTCGATGAACGTAGTACATTGAAAATAAATAACTTTTGCAACTTTTATCGAGATTTATATTGCTTTATGTTTTTGTTTTATGTTGTTCCATAATATATGAACTAAATTTAACCTGAATTCAATAATACTTGTGATTTTTGGGAGGAATATGTTAAAATAACGATAAATTCTTATTAGTTATGTTAGAAATCATCACATCATGGTAAATTTGAGCTTGTCAAAATAAAAAAAACCAGAATGCTTTAAAATAAAACCAAAAAATATATAATCATTTAAAATTAATACAATCCGTATAAATACAACTATTAAACATATTATTATTTTTATTCAATTGAATACATTTTACAATATAATTTTCATGTTAGATTATTTTTATTTTGTTGTAACAATTTCAAATTTAATAAAAAAATAAAAATACGACGTTGATTTCAAAAACACTTCTTCATTAGATAGGTTGAATTTCAACCGATACTAAGAATGCAATCATTCATCATCCATTAAAAGCCCATCACGTTCCTTTGTACACGGCTATCTCATGGGAAAACATATAATCACCATGCTTGACAAGGGGAAAATTGATTAGAAAAACACACAAACAGATGCGAGAGCATAGTATGTCGTAGACAACGATGTATTATAGTTCGAAAACTACTTAGAAGTTTGAGCATATTCAGATTAGTTTGCAAGCTATTTGATAGAAAACTTATGTTTCTAAGACATTTATTACGGTACTTTCAAAGATATATGGATACCAGAGAGAAATTAGGCTAGCGTTTCTTCTAAACCAAAAAAACCGGTTAAGAGCATATCGGACCTTGCTCAATGTATCTAGGGTTCCGCAGCAAAAGAGCATATCTTCATAGCGCTTAGATCTTTTTGTTGAGAAGCGCAGTTTTTCGGCAATAACTCAAAAATGGTACATCCAATCATGTAGATCATAGAGGAGGAGGGGACATAGTTAATGCTACTTTCGGAGCGTTTATTTTCGAAAATATTCACAGGATCAAAAAAAATCCTTTTAATCTAGTAGGTATTGGTAAGGCGTTTACTTTCATAATTACTGGGAAAGTACCTATTTAATGACAACTACTAACCGGTAAAGATTTAAAATATATTATTATTGCCATATCAATTAAAGAGTTGTCATCGTAACCGTAAACATTGCTATTTACGATACGTTTTAAATTACGTAGGCTTGGAATCTTAATAAGTTGTTCTTAATAACATAAAATGTCTGTCAAAATACGTATTTACATAATATATTAACTTATATAATACCAGAAAATTAAAAGCTTAAAATAATGTTATTCGGAATTATATTATCGTTTAATTTTGAACTCAATTCATTAAAGTTTTATTTATAATGTAACTAATAAATATCTATTGAGATTTTATTACAAAATCACTCAAACAAATACTGTTGACAAACATTTTAAACAACAACATAGTACTTTTTATTAATCATATGTATTAAGAACGAATCGAAATGAAAGCTCAATAAATCGTATTTTATCGTAAGATAAAAATACTAAGATACCTGTTGATATCACAGAACCCACACGCGAATGTTAGATATAAGTTGATGACAAAATTAAGCCAGTATTGTACTCACCACAATCGCCTTTGTAGGCTAACCGCAGATCACCTTGCTCACGACACGCTGTCGACTCCAACTCGCACTGCGACGGGTAGGTCTGCCCATCACTCCCGCATACCACATCTGATTCCTGTCAAAAACAACTTTGCTAAATTTTGCGATAACCCGAAACAACCCTTTGATGTCCCGTTTCATTAGATTTCCATCAACGAATATTGTTCCACTTTCTATAAGTACGTAAGAGGATGAAATTGATAAAATATAACACTTGACTGTTATTAAAAGGTTTACATTAGCACCTTTTCATAATGTATGAGATAAATTGGTTGGTAATATTCGTGTAAAAGGATAAAAGCGTCAACTTTGTGGTCTTCCTTGAAGGAAAAACGTTGATGTGTTTCGTAATAGCCTTTAAATATTATAAATTATTTATACGTGGCCAGTATTGGCCAGTAAATGTGGACTACATAATAATTAAAACTCCTTCGTTTTAAATTCAGAATTCTATGTTTTTTTATTTTTTCTACAAACTAACAGTTAATAAGGTGTTTAATCTTTAGACTCATTTAGCTTATGGCTAATAAGAGAAAAACCAGACCGTAATGTAGGCCATGAGTCGTAACATTAATTTTGGTAATGTACAATTACGTGTGTGGCATGACGTCATTGTTTAAATTGCTTATAACTTAGGTAATTTAGGACGGAAGCAAAGTTCTAAGTCTATGGAATATTTGCCCGTAGCCAGGCGGCATGCATATCAATCGTTTACGCTCACACTGCACCACCGATACAGTCTGTCCCTCCGACACTATTAGTTTGTTTTCATTTATCAAGTGATTCATCAGTCATCAACTCGTTTAACATGCCCACTATGGGAATATCTAAATACTTAAATATTTTTTTCATTTTGCAATTGGTCCTTGCATCCTCGTATCTTGTTTTACAAAAAAATTCCATACAAAATAAAAAAGTGACGAATTGCAGAATGAAAAAAAAATTTTTTTTTCAATCTTCAATTCGTTTTTGGACTTTGACTGGCCTGTCGGTCTAGTGGTTAGTGACCCTGACTGCTAAGTTGGAGGTCGTTGGTTCGATCCCCACCCAGGACAAAATATATTTGAGTAATGAGCATAAAGATTTATTTTGTTCTGTGTCTGGGTGTAATTTATCTATAATAATATGTATGTACTTACAAAAACAAAAATATTTAAGTAGTATATCAGTTGTTTAGTACCCATAACACAAGCAAATATAATTGCATACTTTGGAACTAGATGGCGCTGTGTGAATGTGGTAGAATATTATTATTATATTTACTTTGATTTTCTTTAAGTCGTTCTAAATAGGCCGTAATCATTTTGGACGAGTTAATGAATTACTCCATTTTTCTTCCGCAAAATTAGAGGCCGAAAAGGATTTGATTTTCCAAATGTATTCTTCTTTTCTAAATTTCAAGAACAAACGCGATAAGATACTTAATTAACAAATTATTAAGATATTTGAGCGTTATTATTGCTCAGCCCATTATTATCCGGATCCAAAAACAAACCGGTATAATCACAGCTTCTCTTTCACCAATTATGTATTGTTCGGTAGCTTATTTCGGCGTATTGTTTAAAATCGGCTTAACTTGATTGGTTTGAAAGGGTAACCTTAAGAAATTATTAGAATAAGCAATCAAGTGTTAATACATAAATTACGGGTATAATTGATTGAATATTAAAACATTTTTTTTTTCTTGATTTATTTACAATTTTCTCCGTCAAATGTTATTTGGCTAAAAATTGTTATTCAGATTAATAGATTACGGCAGTTTTTGAAGATATGTGACCTTATGAATAAACAATAATATCGCTGGTTTGGACTTCAACAACAATTAACTAGCCTTGTGTCGTTGGGCATTTATAAGTGAAGAATCCTAATTTTAATCAAACCAAATCTGATTACATAATAAGCCATGATTGCCACCACAGATGGTATGTAATAACCCGCGAATAACCTTAATCATTATCTAATATTCTTAACTTTAAAATTAACATTATGCAGACTAGAGCATTGCAAGAAAAGAAAAATTTGAAACAAACCCAATATCAACCCGTCTGGCCAGCGTGATATAGTAGGCTAAATTCCCTCCACATTCTTCTATATTCTTTGGAGGAGACCAGTGCCCAGCAGTGGGACATTTTTGGGGTAAAATAATGATGATGATAAATATTATATAATACATATCTGCCCCGTACACATGCATGATATCCCTGAATCGTCCATCATGGCTCCTTGTATAGATGCGTAGATTCATTAGGTATTTCAATCTTTTTTATGCTATAGCGAAATACAGATATATTTTTATTCTAACGCAACAAATAACTACTCATTTGATGTTCGTTGGGAATGTATTGATTTTGTAAGCATTATATATATACTATGTCTAAGTTTCCACCGCACCTAATCTTAAGCTTGTTTCATATCTACGAGTACCCACTATAACTTAATACGGCTCAATATCTCTCTGAGCGCTAATCATCCGACGAGCGTGAAATTCTGATGCCGTAATATTATACGCATGTATTAATTATAATAGATTAACCCTTAAATATCGTTGCCGAGGATGCTTGAAATATCTCCTTATATTATTACGTACCCATTGGGCTGCCTATTGCATTGGAGGATGTAGGAATTCGGCTGGAATGCTTTATGCAGCCCCGTTAACGTTAGAGGGTTATTAATCAATTTACCAACCGCAGTGGCCTGATGAGCTAACTGAGAGGCATAGAAATAGTTCTATTTGCTATAGTTGTGAAATTTTAATGGTATTTACTTTAAATTATATCCACTTAGCGAACGGTCTGTCAATAGATGTGAGGTTAGAAAGGATGCAGGCAATAATGCAGGCAGCAATTTATATTTTAACATTAATTTATTGTTCTGAAATTGCCTCAAATTTAAATTCAAATCTTCATTATCTCATGTGAATTAATTAATGCTGCATTTAAGTGAGGTCAACATTGATAAATTTACAGTTAATTTACGAATTGTTGTATGAGACGTATAAAAATTGTCTATGAGAAAAATGTCACAAATATGTGGTAATGCTAGGTAGCTACACGAAGATATATTGAGAATATAATATTCCGTGAAAGAAGAAATAAAAATGTGATTATTTTTTCTTTCTTCGATTTAGTTCTTGTTAGCAAAGATACAATTTATATAATAATTACCTACTCCTCTACAGCATTATAAATAAAGGTTGTATTGGAGTTAGTAATAAATTGAGTGTGTGTACAATACCTGAGCCTCGGTGCAATTGTGGTTGCAACGACATGTAGGACGACCAGTGTCGGAGTCCACGACGCAGTCACCGCCGCCTTTGCATACGATATCCGAGCAAGTTTCTGTGGATAAGATATTGAATGTACTATTTGTTTTATCTACAATGGGATATAATTCAGTATCTATTTAATACGTAATTAATATTGAGTATTATTATATTAAGTAACAGCTCATGTAGCAATTAAATCCTTTATAATGGCAGGGAGAAAATAAAGTAATTTCCGGTATTAAATGGAAAATATATCAAAAAATTCTATATTATAAATATTTATACTTAACATGTATCTAAAAAGGTCAAACGTTTAAGTCGTAAATCAAATAATTTTATCCAATATTTTGCTGTAACTTAATTTAAGGATCAAATGATTGATTACCTGTAATTCTATATAAATGGCCCTTTGTGATTTATCGACAAATGATAAGCCCGAAACCCTTTGAAAGAATTTCCATTAAACTGTGATTGAAAGCCGGCGAACATCTCTATCAAATATTGTTTCAAATAATGAATAGTCAGGCTCGGACGCCTTTAAATAATAACATTAATCCGTATTCTCCGTTCATCAATCTCCGTCGCGTTCAATTTTCATTGAGCCATTTTAATCTCTAATTAACATTTCAGTGCGCAATGATATAGTTACGAACGATTTATTACTATACTATGTTGAGTTCCGCCAACAAATTAAACTGAATGAATTTCGATGGAAACAATCGAGCGTCCGTGTAAAACTGCACTGATTTAATTTATTGAAGCAAAACCCAATTCTTAGATTCGTCCGAATAGTATATTTTAGTATTTTTATTAGAAATACAACAATGGTACATTTGTTAATAAGAGATTTGGTACCTAATAATAATACCTACTAACAATAGGATGAAAAATAAGGCTCTGACAATATAAGTTTCTTCGACATGTTGAAAATATACGGAGAATGGAAGATATTATATTTTTGATATACCTACTTATTACTCACCCCAGTCTATACATTTGATGAAACCATCCTTTGATAACATTTATAGCATTAATGATACCTAAATAGTAACGACCAAGTAATTTTATTTTTGGTTGTGAAACAATCTGGCGCGCCTTAAATTGACAATTTCATAAAAGGAAAAAAAAATATCACAGGAAATTGATACCAATTTTTATCGAAGAAATTCAGAATTACATTTTGGTCTCGTATTTGGCGATGCGATGAAGAGACTTCAAATTAAAAAACCTTTATACACATTTTATATTGCTTTGTTCCAAATATAAAGTAATGAATCATCTGTTAATGCTCGTATATTGTCAAATCTTAGTATCTTGAAAAGATAAACTTTGTTTTCGTGTATTGCCACGAACAACTTTTACAGGTAGCTTTTATTAATTACAAAAGTTCATCTAATAAATTAGTTTACTCTTTGAGCCCAACATGGGTCTTAAAATTATTAGGATAAGTATATTCAAAGGATATAATGAATTCAAGCGTAGGTTATAAATTATCTTTAAAATTTTACATCTATTTTTTCTTCATAATATTCACGTAAATACAATGATATTGTATGTACATACTCGTACAATATCATTTCATAAATATGTATTTTTATCCAATACTCTCACAGTGTCTGATATAATTGCTTTTTATTATGAACCATATTGTCCAATTTGTAGCTAAAATACCAAGAATAGTACAGATTTTTGCTTTTCCTCATCCTAATTAATATATAATAAATGCGAAATTTAGAATGGATGAATGGATGTTTGTTACTCAACCACACCAAAACGGCTAACAGGATCTGTATGAAATTTGGCACGCAGATAGACCCATACTTTAAAATATCAGATAGGTTACTTTTTACCGATAGCGAGCGATAGACCGGGGGTAGAGCCGCGCTGGAAGCTATTTCATATTATTACAACTTTCTACAGAAACCTGAAATTCGATACCACCAGCTGATGCTAAAGAAATATTCAGTACTACTTACGGCAGGTTCCATTGTATAGTACTCTCAGCTCCCCATCAGGCACACTTTCTTGGCACGCGTGCATTCTCATCTTGCACTCAGAACCGTAAGTGTTAGTGTCGGATGCGCATACAGGAGTGATCGTAGCATCACAAACTGGGCATGCGCACTGAGCCGCACCTCCACGTGCCACGCAAGCACCACCCCATGGACACGTTGCGCGAGCACAAGGATTCTCTACACCTAGGAAAATTTTATTACACTTGTATTTTTCTTCAAAGGACTTGACGCTTTTCTTCAGACATATGAAAATAGAATTTATAAGCAAATAACTTTTCAATTACGCGTAAACATGTCTCGGTCACAAAGTACAATTTAATTATTCTCTCATTTGTCAAAACCTAAAGTAGAAAAGGTGGATAGAACTGGATAACCTAAATCAAAGTCGTAAGTTGTAAGTTTGTTGTTGTTTTTGACCTTGAATAGAAGTCATAGACAACGACAAACTTACAAGACCTCATTTAGAACACATAGTGACGGTTCCAACTTCACGTTTGAAAACATTTAACTCACCACATGGTCCTGTGTAAGCAACTCGCACGTCTCGGTTATCGAGACACGAGGTGCGGTCCAAGTGACAACGGCTGTCATACGTGCGGCCATCGGAGCCGCATACGGGCCGTACAACCGGCTCGCACTCTGAACCGCACCCGCACACTGCCACCCCACGCGCGTCCAGAGAACAATGTTCCCGTGATCCACACTTGACTGAGTCGCACGGATGTTGAGCTATTTCACATCAAAGAAAATTATTATTTTCTACTGTCAATTTGAACACGCCGAAGACAGCTTTCAAATCTTTTAATCCTAAAAAGAGCTGACACAAATTTGTTACAAACAATTTCACTCAAAATTTTGTTAAAGCTGATAGACATAAATTGAGACAAAGCAACATTTCCAATATTAAAACTCTAATACTAAATAATGAAATTATTCCATTCGTGCCACAATTTCTTTCGGGTCGGCTTGACGCTTCGATGCTCGTACCCAATTACTTTTCTAAGGACAAAATGTCTCCTCAACACGGGATACAAATAAACCGGCTCTTTACATTTCCGAATAAAGATTTAATTTCAGATTAGAGGGCTAAGTTTTAGGGTGGATGACTATTTATTTTAAAATAAGATTTTCAAAAATATAAGGACAACACGAGCATTTAATTCAAGAACAGATATGAGATAAGGGAAATTACCCGAAGCGCATTCTCCTCTGTAGGCAATGGTAAGTTGCTGGCGAGTTCGACATGATTCTCGTCGCAAAGCGCATTCGCTTGGATAGTCCCTGTAATCGGAGCCACACACAGCAGATCCGGGTCGAACCAACAGATCACACGGTGGTCCACATCTACAGACGGGAGCTCGCACTTCATTTAACTGACAGACGCCGCCGTCAGCGCATTCGTGTTCCGAGCACGGATCTGAGAAAAAAAATACAGTTATTCGCAGATCAAGTACTTAATCTTTATCTTCAAGATTATCACGGTACATAAATAGAAGTAAATTGCAAGACGACTTGTAAGGGTAGGTATACTGAGTTTAAAAGAGAAACAAAAAAGAGTGAATCTTTTTTTATGCTCTATCTTAGCTACGACTGTTTTGTCTCATGAAAGAGTTCAGAGACTATGATGGAACAATCTAATAAAAGTACAAAAGCAAGCTAGAGTAATGTAAATAAAGAATTTCACAAAGGATGTGCGGGCATTCGGTCTTGTACAAATTTAGTTCAGATCGAATATTCGAGGACAAGTTTAGTGAAAAGGGTTAGCGAGTACATAAACTAAAACAAATTAAATTACTTGTATGAAAAGACAGCAAACCCAATTTCTGTAGGTATGAGAAAGTATTTTTGGTTGTTAAAGTTGCTTCAACTTTAAGGAGAGAAGGTAATTTATTGCTTGAGTACAAAATTTTGTTACAGCCACAAACATACTCAACGCACACGTTCACATCCTAAGGAAATAATAATGTTACAAAATTCTGTCACAACTAAATGAAGTTATTTATAGGTATTTATGAGAATAGAATGTAACAGTTAAGTACATAAAATGTATTGACGATATCGCTTTAAGTGGATCTTTTTCAATAAAAGAAGAATGACAGAAGGTGTATCACCTTTCTACGCACGTGTCACCGTTTTCTCAGATAGCCCGATTTCGCTCCGGCGCAGTTACGTCATCTGACACCGGCAAAATGAAATGTTGACCCTTTTTGTGCGCCTCGCGTCTATTATTAAGAAAAGACTTCCTCTTAACGAGTTCCTTTTATGCTTTCAAAGATCAACACTAACAATACGCGGTCATTATGTTTTAATTAATAATCCTTCATTAAAATTATTGTGGCTTACCAAGTGGGCGTACTATTTAGAATTGGTTTTATTACATTTTAGTACAAATGGAACGATGAACTTTCCTTAGGTAAAGTTTTTATAATATACAAAATGATCATAATCTCTTTACTTTTCATTATATTATTATATTATATTAAAATAAATTGGAAATATTCAGGAAGTAAAATTGATACTTCAAACGTCTCTCTGTTATGTAACTTAGTGGTTAGTATGCAATATCTTGGAGACACTTCTTCCACTCTCGATTTATTTCAACAAGAATCAAAACACCGTAGACTATATTAATGCTCATTGCTCAAAACTTGTCATGATGCATATTGGTTAAAAAATTATGGACTTACTGTATAATTAAAATTAAGTTTTTCATTAACTATTTATTCATAACTTAACTTGTGTGGTCTGGAGACGGAGCAGTCATTAAACTGTACTATACTTTATTCATAATCACTTTCTAAATGCAATAAGGAAAGCTCGAAGAATAATAGCACATTTCGATCATTAATCGCGGCAAATGTCAACTGTGATGATTATGGCAATTTAGATCTAGAAGAAGCCGGGAGGGTGCCACTTTCCTTTGACGTCTCTTATAATGATGACATTTTTCTTCTGCGACTTTATAACTTTGCTTCCGTAAAGTTATGTTATAAATCTTCCAACTGTGCACGTTTTATATCATCTGAATTAAAATCCTTTACTTGCATATTTTATTTTATTGAAATCTTGTAGACGATGACATTACTAAGATAATCTTTCATGTTTATGTTCTGTTGTGTTGTTCACAAGAAGAAAAGATCTTTGCCCAGCAGTAGGCTATTAATTTATTACAATTTAATACGTACTTACTATGTTTGTAATATTCATTTTAAATTAATAACTCACCGCATTTCCCATGATATTTTATTGTAATGTTAAGTTGGTTGTCGCAAGCATGTTTGTCAAGGTGGCATATTGACGAATATTCTCTGCCATCAGTGCCACAAACTGGCTTTCTTCTCTGGCAACTTCTTGGACATCTACATTCTGGTTGGCCGTAGGCTGCCACACATCTAGCACCAACAGGACATGACACGCCAGTGCATGGGTCTCCCGCATCTGTGTCCAAAATAACCTTTTTAGACGAAAGCCAGACAGAAATTAGGATAATCTAATATAGTCTTCTTGTAAATAATTTTGTATATTACTTTGTTTGTAAATTACCGATATGTTTCCTGAATAAATAAATAAAAACATATAGCTAGAGTTTGTGTATATATTTATAGATTATCCTCATTCTTTTTCATCTTCATCATCACATAATATAAGATGTGGTATTGGTATTGTGATTTGGACTACAGAATAGGGAAAGAAAATATCTACAAATTCGACGAAACACAAAATAAATTCTAACATCGATAGGTACATCGATTTTTGATTGATTGATTAAAGAAACCTGAAAGAATTACGCCAATATAATGATGACCTACTCGAAGGCGGAAAAAGTACATTAGCGGCAAAAGCATCACAAAGCTATCTATGACCCCCTTATTTAACTACTTAATTTATTAGAAAACCTACCGCTTGAAAACGAATATCTACTACAGTGCAACTAGTTAGGTACGTACATAAAAACTACAGAAAGTGTCGGAGAAAATGAAGAACGTAACTAGTCTTTGCCATTTCTATATACTTTTAAGTCAGTATTTAGAATTAAAGGTACCTAAGGTAAAAACTTAGTTCAAGACTTATAAAGTCATATGGCGAGAAAGAGTATAATGGTGGTTTATAACACTGTGTTAATAAAATCCATTGCTTATCGCATATGTATATGATGTATAATTGCACACACAGTGTAGTTAAAAAGATGATCTTCTTACTATTGAAACTGCTCCAAAAGTTGCACGCGAGAATACTAAATGTGATATTTACCTAGCTTGAATTTGTATAACTTGTACTCTTAAAATGTACATTTAATTTCAGGCTTGATATCGAAATCAACACTTAGTTTTAGCAATCAAACATTGCGATCACTCAATGAGGCCTTCAAAAAAATGAATAATATGAGTTTTTAATCATTTTATTTCAGACAGAAAATCCAAAGATAAATTTACAATTATTATTAGGTATGATATTATATATAGGCTTTTCTTGTTTTACGATTTGAATACCTATGGCACTGCTTACACAATGATCTAACTATTATTGTTCCATGCAAATGTTGCGAACACCAAATCCTATCCATATCAGTTAATATATAGTATATAGTTCATAAAACTTGTCAACAGGCAATTAAATGTTTATTGCTTTTATCCGCATTATGTTACGTTAAAATAATAATAAAATCAACTATAAAGCATATTAATATGTATTGTTACTAGGTGACCTGCTCTGACTTCATATGGATGCAATTTGCGGATGAAACTTGTTGAAGTTGGCAATGCAAAACTTATGTAGATATAGGTTTATTTTAGATAAAACATTGCCTTTTTACCCGACTGCCAAAAAGGAGGGTAATGTTTTTCGCGCGTATGTATGTATGTATGTATATGGGCATTTCTGTTCCGTTGTGATCTTCTGTAGCCTAAACGGCTTGGCTGATTTAAAAGTGTGAGGTGCCATTACATTTGTATTTTTCCTCCGAGTGTCATAGGCTATGTGACGTCAACAAAAAACCAATATGGCGGCCGTAAAATGTCAAAACAGACGTTTTTTTAGTGCTATCGCAATATGGGTATCAGATGAAAGCTAATTAATAGCTGAATTCAATTATATATGCACTAACAATAGTTAGTGCATATATAATTGAATTCGCGGGCAATAGCCCGCGACTCCACTTGTCTTTTGTAACCTAACTAGGGTATAAGAGTAATTTTGATAGTTCAAAATCGGTCAAGCTAAATAGCTTCACAAAGCTCAAAATTCACAAAGTTATAATATACATAACTAGCTTTCGCCCACGTGGTATGTATTTAATACCTATAAATCTTCCTTTTAAATCACTCTATCTATTAAAAAAAACCGCATCAAAATCCGTTGCGTAGTTTTAAAGATTTAAGCATACATAGGGATATAGGGACAGAGAAGGCGACTTTGTTTTATACTATGTAGTGATAGTGATAATTAATAATATTGACTGAAGAAGGCTACTTTTTGGCAAGCCAAGGCAGTCGGCTTTTTTGTTTTTTTTTTAATAAACACTTGTTTCTGGAGAAGATATAGATTTAAAACAAAATCTCACTTTGTTTTTTGTTAGTAAAAAAAGTTTTAATTTTTTAATTGTATTTGTTTTCATGGCACCCTGACATTTTTTCAAAATCAAAGTTGCCTAAGTTACTCCTTGTGAGATTAGCCAGTATTGTGCCAATAAAAGTCAAAAGCGGTTCGGTAGATTCGGAGTTTACCTTAAACAAACATACAGACAAAAATTATACTAAGTGTATTTTTGTTTTAAGTAATGTACAACGTACATTTTTACAGATGCCTTCTCTAAAAAGCTGTTATTTTGATATTACAAAGAGATTTAAATTTTATTTATTTGTGTAAATTTTGAAATGCGTTAGCGAATGGCGAAAACTCATTAGTGCAACCTCTATGTAATTAGAAGTTCTCGCGACTGAACGTGTTTAGTGAAGTTTGTTTGACTCGTTGTCTTTATCGCATAAATTGCTATTCGGGTTACTTATTTTAACGTTTATTACTGCTTTATGTATTTATTTCTTTACACTAGCAGCTTCGTTTGCCGCCGACCGCTTCTTTATAATTGATTATTTTATATTAACAAATCTAACATTTAAAACACTTTACCAGCAATTTTAAATCCTATATAAATAGGAAATGATGAATGAAGACGTGACTATTCATTAAAGAACCAAATTTTTAGGCACTGGAGTGAAGGAGAACTGAAAATCTCAAGATAGATAATCCCACTTCCGTCACCTACTCTTAGACAACAGTCAGTCACGCTACCCCTACGCCATTATTATTATTGCGCCTAATATAGTCTAATTACTATAATTTAACCTTTTGCCTGCCAAACCCATCAAGACAGGCAAAGGAATATTCAATCTATTGTCAAAGATATAGTAGCACTTTTCGAATGCTCGACATAACAGCGATTATCCAATGCATATTTTCGTTTCATCCGAAATTAATACCGGCCATCAATTACGCTAAATTAAATTAATTTACAGAAAAAAAACTCTCGTTGCAGTAATATACTTGAAATCATTTCGTTAACGTTAACATCGTACGCTACTTAATTAAATTAACAAATGCACTGTATTGATGTTATTCCAGCCTAATACCTCTGCTCTCAAATTGAATTTCCCATTTAAGCCGAGTAACATTTTAATCATCATTAAATAAATAACGTAGGTTGATGAGCGACGCTTACCGCATTCACCCTCGTGCTTGACGCGTAGGTTGAGGCGACGTTCACAGGCTTCCTTACGTAAGTAGCAATGGTTGCGGTACGTGCGGCCCGCAGTCGAGCAGACTGGAGCCGGCGCGCTGGGACAAGTCGTGGGGCAGGCGCAGTGGGCGCGCCCGTCCCCTAGGGACACACACTCCGCGCCCCAACGACAAAACGTTTTTTCACACGCCTCTGAAAAATTAAAATTTACTGAAAATTCATTAAACCAACAACAAAAGAGAAATTTTAAATGCCATTGCGTAAAATTTAAACATTACATCGGATTCGTTCTCCAATACATGGAATTATTTCTACATAATATATTGAACACGAATTATCATCCAAATAAAATAAATAAGTGAATGGAAATAAATCATTACATATTCGGCAAGTGACGGAATTGATTACGGTACGTCGTCGGTCCCAACCGTGAATAGCGCTAATAAAACTGATATTTTCGTCGTCGGCAGCCACCAGCGAATTCTTTGAAGAAGATATAATTCTTTAGCGAACTCCGCTATGGATGACACAATTTCCAATTTTCTACCTGGGGAGTCAGACGCGTGACTAAATTATTAAGGCGGACTAAAATAAGATGCGAGTCTCCGTTTCGCCACAGCATTGTGTTAGCACAAGCTTTTAAGATTACCGATTTCTATCATCTTGTTAATATTCTAAGCAGACATTGTCGGGCGCGAAGTCACACAGTGACTTACTAAAAGTTAATTTAGAATTTTCTTCTCAATTTCAAACTTTCAAGTGTTGACAATTGTAGACTAATACTTGAACGTTTATTAGGGGGAAAGTAGACAATTCACAGCCACTAATCGGAGACAAATTATTAAACTTTGAATTAAGTAAGTAGGTATATTATTATTGTTGGTTGTTAAATACTTTTGCTTTGTTTTCTAATAAGCTTTTTGGCTTATCAAAAAGTTCAGTAGAACAAAAAAAGGAGATATAATATATCTATTTGTTAATTAGATTTTATTCAAATAGTATCGCGTGGTATGTATTTTATACCTATAAACCTTCCTCTTGAATCAGTCTATCTATTAAAAAAAACTACATCAAAATCCGTTGCGTAGTTTTAAGGATTTAAGCATACATAGGGATATAGGGACAGAGAAAGCGACTTTGTTTTATACTAAGTAAGTAGTGATTAGTCCACAATTTCCAAAAATAATAACAAAATGACTAAACAAGTTTTTCATCTAAGTCAAGAATGTATCAGTGTAAGTACCCAAATTCTAGTAGATTAATATATAAATTTGTAAACATTTTTTTTGCAAAAATATTCTATTTTCAATAACGGTAAGAATAGATCATGGATATTGGAACACCTGCGCTTTTAAATGGATGTGAACGTTCGAAAATCTTTAATCTGAGCTTTAGGACTTACTCTCAATCTCATCAATTCGGGTATGCGACCCCGGCTTCTCGAGCGATCAGCACCGCACCCCGCTCTCGTCCCCAGCGGTTCTGATGTCCCCTCCCTACCTTTCCTTTCCCACTGGTGGTAGGGTTTACGGGCCCGAACGGGTAGGTACCACCGCTCTGTCCATTTTGGTCGTGAAGCCATTTGGCGTTTCGGCTAAAAGACAGGGAAAGCCGTCCCTTCTCTCCAACCTCCTTTCCCTGGTGTGGTGTATGGTTCCAGTAACGCTGGAGGCTTGCGGTGGTGAGGTCTAGGTTGGTGTGTTGGGCGTGATGGGTTGACGCGGAGCCCAGGGAGACCCGGTGGAAATGGTTACCGTCGGCCACCTGCCGGTCAGTGGGGGACCTGAACCCGGAATTAACCCTCCCGGGAGGCTGTCCTACCAACCGGCGAAAATCCCGCCATGTAGTCGTCGAGCCGGATTGGGATACTGGAGTGGAACTCGGCGACTGCATGCGGGGGGGCACCGGGGGCCCTTCCGTGCTCCGTGTCAGCCTCTCACACAACTCGCACGTCAACCTTGTACTACGCCCCGCCTCTATTCCTTAAGAATTACAGGGATCTTACACTACACTTTAATACCCCCTCCCCTTATCTCTGTTAAATATTATGCCACGAAGTCGAAAAAAGAGCAAATTTCATACGGCGGACCCCCTTTCCACATTCCAAGTGGACTTTTGCAATGTTAGGGGACTTCACAGTAACCTCGACGCTGTCCACCACCACCTTGAGACAGCGCGGCCTGCCTTGCTCTTTTTAACGGAGACACAAATATGTGCCCCTGACGATATTTCGTACCTTAAATACCCCGGATACGAACTGGAGCACTCATTCCTTCGTAAAGCCGGGGTGTGCGTTTATGTCAGGGGCGATATATGTTGTCGCCGCCTTCGGGGCCTCGAACAAGGGGACCTGTCACTTTTATGGCTACGCGTAGACCATGGGGGTCTTACTCGAATTTACGCGTGCCTATACAGGTCCCCGAGCAGTGATTTGGTGTCTACTCAGCTATTTGAGAGCGTCGAAGAGGGGATTGACAAAATATTGGAACAGTACTCGTCTGCGGAGGTGGTGGTCCTTGGAGACTTTAATGCTCATCACAAAGAGTGGTTGAAGTCCAGGACCACTGACCTCCCGGGTCGAACTGTCTTCAATATGGCCACGGCCTATGGTCTCTCGCAGCTGGTTATGCAGCCCACCCGCATACCAGATATCGAGAGCCATAACCCCTCTTTGCTGGACCTTCTGCTGACCACTCATCCACACGGATACAGGGTGGTGGTTGATGCCCCTTTGGGGTCTTCTGACCACTGCCTTGTCCGTACTAGAGCCCCTGTTGTGAAACCCGATCGCTCACCGGCGAAAGGGTTCCGCAGAGTCTGGCGTTATGAGTCAGCAGATTGGGATGGACTTCGCGAATTCTTCGCGTCCTATCCCTGGGGGCCGCTTTGCTTCTCGTCCAATGATCCCGACGTTTGTGCGGACTGCATCACAGAAACGGTGCTTCAGGGGATGGAATTGTTCATCCCCAACGCCATGTTGCCCGTTGGTGGCCGCAGTCGCCCTTGGTATAACAATACCTGTAGGGAGGCTGCGAGCCTCAAGCAGTCCGCATACTTGGCCTGGAATAGCGCCAGAAAGCGTCGGGATCCAAACGTCAAAGACGTAAGGAGGGAGTACAATGCGGCCTCCAGGTTCAGCAAAAAGGCTATTGCCGAAGCCAAGGCAGAACATGTTGCCAGAATTGGCGAGCGACTTCAAGGCCATCCCACTGGGAGTCGAGCCTTTTGGTCGCTCGCCAAGGCTGCTCAAGGCAACTTCTGTCAGTCAAATCTCCCACCACTGCGGAAGTCCGATGACAGTTTGGCCCACAGTGCAAAAGAGAAGGCTGATCTTCTGGCCGATCTCTTTGCCTCGAACTCGACTTTGGACGACGGAGGAGCCACACCACCCACCATCACACGGTGTGAGAGTTCCCTGCCTGAGATTCGCATCACACAGCGTGCGGTCAGGCGGGAACTCCGACTCCTAGACGTCCACAAGTCGAGTGGGCCGGACGGCATCCCCGCGGTGGTACTTAAGACGTGCGCCCCTGAGTTGACCCCCGTATTAACGCGCCTTTACCGTCTCTCCTACTCGACCAACAGGGTTCCGTCTTCGTGGAAGGTTGCTCATGTCCACCCGATCCCTAAAAAGGGTGACCGGTCGGACCCGTCAAATTACAGGCCTATAGCGATAACGTCCCTGCTATCTAAGGTGATGGAGCGAGTCATCAACTCATGGCTCCTACAGTACCTGGAGGAGCACCGGCTGATTAGCGACCAACAGTACGGTTTCCGTCACGGTCGCTCAGCCGGTGATCTTCTTGTGTACTTGACACACCGATGGGCAGAAGCCTTAGATAGCGGGGGAGAGGCTCTCGCTGTGAGCCTTGACATCGCAAAGGCGTTTGACAGGGTCTGGCATAGAGCCCTTCTATCGAAGCTACCATCATACGGAATCCCCGAAGGACTCTGCAAGTGGATCGACAGTTTTTTAGATGGGAGGAGCATCAAGGTCGTCGTCGACGGTGCATGCTCCCAGGGATGGCCCATCAATGCTGGTGTTCCACAAGGCTCGGTGCTCTCCCCAACGCTGTTCATTCTGCATATCAATGACATGTTGTCTATAGATAGCATGCATTGCTATGCAGATGACAGCACGGGTGATGCGCGGTATACCGGCCACCAGAACGTCCCTCGGGTCACTGTACAGGAGAAACGGTCAATACTTGTGTCTGAAGTCGAGGCATCTCTAGGGCGAGCCTCCGAATGGGGTGTGAAGAACTTGGTTCAATTCAACCCCACGAAGACACAAGTATGCGCGTTCACTGCGAAGAAGGACGCATTTGTTATGGCGCCTCAGTTTGAAGGAGTATCTCTCCCGTTGTCCGAAAGTATTGGGATCCTCGGCGTCAAAATCTCGAACAAAGTCCAGTTTGGGAGTCATTTGGAGGACAAAGCCAAATTGGCGAGCAAAAAACTGGGTGTCCTGAACAGGGCGAAGCAGTACTTCAAGCCAAAACAGCGGCTTGTGCTATACAAGGCACAGGTTCGGCCGCATCTGGAGTACTGCTCTCACCTCTGGGCAGGAGCACCCAAATACCAGCTCGACCCACTTGACTCCCTCCAAAGGCGGGCTGTTCGAATCGTCGGTGATCCCAATCTGACGGACAACTTGGAATCGTTAGAGCAACGGAGAGACTTTGGGTCACTCTGCGTGCTCTATCGATTATTCCATGGGGAGTGCTCCGATGAACTCCATGATTTGGTGCCATCGTCGCCTTTCTATCATCGCACCACTCGACGCCGCTGTAGGCTTCACCCACACTACCTGGAGCCGATACCGTCTAAAACGGTAAGGTTCCAGCGGTCATTCTTCCCACGTACGTGCAGGCTCTGGGGTGAGCTTCCTACAGCGGTGTTTCCTGAGCGCTATGACATGTCCTTCTTCAAACGAGGTTTAATGAGAGCTATCCTCTCAAGGTAGGCAGCGGCCTGGCTGTGCCCCTGGCATTGCTAACGTCCATGAGCGGCGGTAACCACTTACCATCAGGTGGGCCGCTTGATCGTCTGCCACTAAAGGCAATAAAAAAAAAAAAAAAAAAAAAAAATCTCAACAAAATGTTCGCTGTCATTTTCAAACATTTGACAACGACAAAATCACTTAAGTTGAATATCAAGCTTCAAAGTAGGCCCTCCGACAATACCCGTTGATTTCAATAAGCTCTAACAATGCGCCTTACTACTGGTATTTTAAGCACTTCTCTATCAATGTACCTACACGACTTTACTTGCTCTCGTTCCAACAAACAAATGAACTTTGTGTGCAAAGCTAAAGCTAACTCAGTATTAATTATACGGCGACTAACACGCGTCGACTACGTATTTAATAAACTTCGTTGAAATGCACAAGTACCTATTACACGTCGTGATTGTTTAACGCTGACTTATTTATGTAATAACTCGATAACTGAATTTGGAAGTATTAATGTAAATAGATTCTCAAATTCATGTAAACCTATTAAAAAAATAGATTTGCATACGTTAAATGCAGAAGATGTTCCAGTAGATGACCAATACTGATTTGGTAGTGTAATAATAATAATATTCTTTGTGTATCTACATTAATTTTATTAAATGTTTTTCAATCTCGTTAGAATTAAACACTCTGAATTTTCATTTTCAAATATAGGTATCTATCTCTGTTTCAATTGTAACAATCTTGTTTAAATTTTCAGACTCGGTGACTTTTAAGATTACTTAATACGAAATTTTAAACAGGTGACAAATTCTTTGGAAATTAGATTTATTTGTCTTTTAAAAAAGAGGTCAAGCATCCGAATCCAGGCGTGAATTCATTTCCTTGGCTTTATAAAAAGATTGCAGACGAATCCGCTTAAAGAAAAGAAAGCAGTCGGAAATAACAATTTTGTAAGAAACAAACAAAATGTTAGAACGTGAATCGCTGTTGAAGAAGCCCGAGATAAATGGAGACAGGGAGGGGAGATAAAAATGATGGCGGATGCTTCGTGAATGGAAGAAAATTAGGAAATTCACCGCGGCGCTTTTTCAGGCGCGAAAGCTGTTTAAATTATCCATATTATCTGTTAATAACTAAATTGTACTGGTTTGTATATATTATAGCAAAAATAAATTGTAGCTACATTAGTTTAATAAAGAAAACTAAACGTCAAAACATTAGGTTTAAAGAACTTTATTACTCAAAAGAACATTACAGTCCACTTAATGAGCATTTTCATGTACATTTTACTTAATTTATACATACAATTTTGCAACAGTAGTTCGATAGTAACATGCAATCTTATGTTATATATATGTTATGTACTATATTTAATTATTACTATTAATTTAGGTAATCATCATTTTTTTTTTTTTATAATCACTTCAATGTCTCGAAAAGGCCGATGGTAATCACTACATATTATAACACGTCTGTCCCTATGGACCCTATGTATCTTTAGATCTTTTTATCATTAAGTCTTTATGTTGACAATCTTCCCAATTTATATATTTCACTTCCGAAATCTCAATAGTTTTACAATATAATGTCTGAATGAAACAAATCATTAGTTACACATACATGTAACCGATAGCTAACAATTAAGCCAATAATTTGTTTTAATATAACACAGTGCTTCATTACAAGTATTCGTTGAGAGAAATAACTCGAAAATAATAACAGAATATAATGTGCGAGCTCTCTCTCGCCCACATAATTCGGGACGCGCCCTCCTAAAGTCTCGCAGACAAAGCAATTTTGTTGGCTCGAGACACCGCCGTAGTTGGCATGTCACTCGCACAGTGTACCTACACATGAGGATTGTGGACTCCAGATAAGCTTTGAAAATGTACCGACGCATATTATAATACCCAGTATTATACCTAATTAAAAGTGAAACTAAATAAACTTAACATGATAAATGCTAAAGTAAAATCTCTCTCTCGAAACTTTTGTATGAAGTTCTAGAAATCTCATTCGGTTACTCAAGTCTTATACATACTTTGATTGAATCAATAAAATCTAACTTAATAAAGGCCTAATGATATAATAGAACTTTGAAGTTTTTTTTCTCAATAGACCATAAAATATTGAGTTAATCAAGTAATTACGTTAGTTTTATTATAAAAAGAAATAATTTCGCTGGACTTATAAACTAGATGAACACGCCAATTTATTCATTACCTACAAGTTACACTGAAAAGCCTGTTATATTAATTTTATCAAACGTAATCCAGGTTTTCAATTCATTAATTTTATTGAGCGCCGGGCTTTTGCAAAGTTATGAGTGTTTAAAATCTATAAATTTAATAAAATTGAAAAGCTTTAAAGCGGTGGAACAAGTGAGTAGTTTATAATGTAAATTATAATCATTTTGTAACGTCGCTAAAATGGCTTTTGTACAAAATACAATATGGTGTTGTATTACGAAAATATCAATGCGCTTTTTGGATTCACTTCTATTAATTGGAAAATATATTACTAAACAACTATTAATTTTACTACCTTTAATGGTATACAGTTACGAAGTACAATTTCCTATACTACAATTATGCTCCTACGAGTTTTTATTAGCGCACACACCCAACCGATTACACAATGAATATTAACTTTTTTATTGTGTATGCAATTACTGTAAATTTGTATGAAATTATACTGGAGGCTTTCTTTACTTAATTGGCTATGTTACCATATTGTTTACTCATACTGACCTATATTACTGTATGGAAAAAATCGCGTTTTTAATTTACTTGTTATTAAAGTGGATATAATTTTAGAATCATGACTTGCTACTGTAAGAGTCGTTCACAATCTTGTTTCAAATCAAACTTCAAATCAATCTATTAGAAGTGATAGACATCTAGGGCGATTCACACACTGCACACGCACTCCAGCGCTTCGCTGCGTGATGCGGTGCAGTGTACGAATTGCCTAAGTTAAATAAAATTAATACATAATTAAATAGTCATATTTATTATTACCTCATATTAATTAAAATAGATTTTGCATGAAGAATAATTGCATTAATTGCAGAACATAATTAGGCATGTAAGCCTCAGATAAAGAAAACACGTCGCTTAATGTGTAATGTTTGAAGTTACACAAATTCAATCTACATTCAATTCATTTACTGGATAGTAATTCCACTTAATTGTACTTTTAGTATCTAAATTATATTAATTTTCATGACTTTTTCGTATACTTGTATATCAAATTCAAATAAATTACCAAACTATATACTAAAAAATGAATAAAAATTCATTTTTTTTTTCACTGTATAATATTTTTCTTACCTTCCGGAGCGGGAGGTCTAGGCTGATAATGTAAATCTGAAACAAAGACAAACAAAATAAGTGAAACAGTAATATCAGTGTGTAAAGCCAACACAATACTCAGAACAAAGGTTTAATAGTGATTATAAGGCGTCAATTATGCCACCACTCATCTGCGTAATAATAGACCATTTAAAATAAACAATAGAAGTTGAGCTAGATTATAAATATAACCTAGATTTTGATCTAGGTTATATTAATAATCTATCTTTAGAGAAGAATAAATTATTTAATTAATCACAACATAAAACACATTAAATTTCAGCATCGATTCCTCAAATTTATTCGAGTAAAATAACACCGTAATTAATTATTTTAACATCACCACAAACACAGTGTAGTTTGAACACTTTAGTCATTTCACGGAATCTATGCATCCATTTGATTTACCATACCAAATAATGTGATTATAAAACCAGTGTATTCCCACACCGCAGCAAGTTTCACTGCGGACCACCAGTCACTGTGTTTAATTATGTTCACATTTATTTGTAGAAATGTTTGCTATTTTTATATATTAGGTTTACTATTAGGTATAGTGATTAGAAATAATCATTTAGTGGAAAAAGATCACACTTATGTGACCTGTAAGCTGAATATGAAAGAAATTCCCACGCTTTAGATATAATTTCAGATTTGTAAGCCTACCACAAAATACAATTGCGATTTATCCAATGAAAAACCACGCTCTATAAAATACATTTATGCCAAATTGTGTCTGATGAGTACCTTTGTGATTAAAAATTATACGTAATTTGTTTTCAAGTTTGATTTGTTGAAAAATGTAGTTACAATTATTTTGTGACGAAAACTTGGATTCGGTTCGTTCTATTGACAATCCTAATACACATAAAGTGATGTCGTATCTACAAAAGTCTCATTTTTTTTTCAAGAAAATGCATAATGTAATAAACATTTTGAATATTATAATTCATGCATTATTCATTTTTCTGCTTTTAATTAGTTTTTGAAATTATTTTAAGTGTAGTGTTTGTGTATTCTTACGACAAATTTAAAATGGTAGCATTATATTAGTAATTCAAAGAGAATAAAATATATATTTCTGTCTGTTGAAAATATTTAGGTAAATACTTTGAACCTAATACTTACTAAGAACATTTTATGCAATGCACATCGCATGCGGAGTCGGTTGCACTGCAAAAGTGAGCAAAATAAATACAATATTTATTATGCCAAAAACCAACATGCTGTAGCATACGGAACATGTATATTTTATAGATTTTTCCATACTGTAACAAGTTTGATAAGTAATTGAACACCATGTCAGCAAATACAATGAAAAAAGATCTTTACATGGGTACATGTTTCGATTTGGTATTTATTGTGGTGTTGAAAAATTATCCTTAGAAGTCAAGCACTGGTGGTCTACACCTTCTCCTCAGGTGAGCGGCTAGGTTAGATTTCTAGTCAGAGAAGACCTGAGCCCGTTGATTTAAATTGAAATATAAATTATGTAATATGTAAGAATTTATATTTTAAAAGTATGGACATTTCTGTCACGTTTTTACCACTTCAATGCTATTCCACACACTATTATGGAAGCTATTATTTTCGGTTGATCCTACATTGTGTTCGGCTTTTTAGTGCCCCGTTCACGCAAGCGGCGTTTACGGTAGCTTACTACTAATACAATAATCCTTGGTTTGCAGACCTACCCTTGCATTTATACGTAGTAGTTACTTTTCAGCTTCTCCCTTCGAGCAATTTATCTGGGGTTGCAAACATGTGTGGGAATCAAATCGACTCTATTTGTAGATTCAAATGGCTAGATTCTTGGATTAGATTGCTGCGTTGTTCTAATAATGTAGTTTGCTAATCTGCTCAAACAGGCTAAAAGTATGCAGGATGGCCTTAAATGATTGCCGTTATACAAATTCTAACATATAATTTCAACCCATAAACTTCCCACAGCTGAGCACGTTACGGGTCTCCTCCAAAGAATGTGGAGGAAATTTTGCGTATTATAATACCACACTACTGGCCAGACTGGTTGGTGGGTTTGTTTTAAATTTCCCTTTGCTTGCAGTGTTCTTGTCTGCATGAGGTTACTCCCTTAGTCACCTTTTACGACACCCATGGATTGAGATCGGGTAGTGACATTATGTTCTTATTCCGTTAGGTACTGCACGAATTAATAATACAGAATAAATTACTAACATAGTTTTAAAGATTTTTATATAGTTTCTAAGGTGTCAATGAACTTTGGAGCTGGATAATAAAATAAAAAAATATTAATAAAAGCTGTAAGTATTATTTTTCTAGGTTATAAATGTGGTGGATGCCCTTATGTTTACCAATGACGTGTGTTACTACATTCAACAGTAAAAAAGATTGAGCTATATTACAAACCGTATCTATAATTAAGCAAAATAAAGAACGAATTATTAACATATTTCACAACAGTGAGTAATAAATACCTTTATTATTCCCTCTGGCCCTCGTGTCACAATATTTGTCAGTTATCAAAGTGTCTTTACGTACTCGATTTGGAAAATGTCAATTGCTTTTATTTTAACGTGTCTCAAACGTTATATTCGCTTTGACGTGTACGATATGAACTGCTACTTTTAAATGCAATACAGTATTGAACGCGGCAGTTATACGAGTTAGCTTTTTCTCGATTCATATGAAGTTGATCCAATATGGTTCCCATTTTTATTTTACTTTAGTGCCCTTTATTTTATGGTTTAAGATATATTTATTTATCAAAAGAATACATTTTCATTTACCTGAGAAATACAAGTTTATAAGTTTAGTAACAATTAAGTAAAATTTTTAGTCCCTTATTTTTGAAAAATTACCTCTATTTCATGTCTCCGAGTTTGATATAACTCTATGCAGTCTGATAGCCGATATAGCATTCAATTTATCACTTCAGCGCGATGTATCCCAGTGAAAGCCGCTATCAGGTATATACAATGATATCTGTTTCTTAGAAAGAAATGTAACAAAATAGATGTCTTAAACGAAGCAATGATTTATAATTAAAACGTGTCAAGAAGATAGAAGTACACAGACATTACAAACAGACTTGAGAAGTTGGATTTTAAATGGATTGCTCAACAAACACGATGTTCGTTTTATATGTATTTTCGGTGTTCAATTGTAGATGAGAGTACTTAACCTATTCTCGAAATCTTCCTTTGATGTATCCTAAATATTCATTATCTTATTTAAGTGTAACTGGCTCATGATGAAGAATAAGGGAGTTTATACATTGTTGTGCTGTCACTGTGGCGTAGCGATTAATATTGTAGTATGGCCACTAATATCTCTGTACCGAGATATGTGGGTTCCATTCCCGCACAAGCCAAATATTGGTGTAATTTTTATATATTTTATTGGAGTCTGAATGTACTTTGTGTCTGTTAATTGTATGTATGTTTGCAAAGTCCCCCGCGGTACAGGGCTATTCAAATAGTGCGGGCGTCGTCTTTTTAAAAAATGATGATGAAACATTAGTAAATTTCCCTTATTTCATAAAAGAGCGATTTCGTGGGCACATTATTAGCTGCCTACATAGAGACTTCTACGTAGGTGATTAAGAATGTTGGTGCCTACTCGCTAATGAAATTATACCTACTCATATTTTATTACATGCATATTTATATAATGTAGTACAAAATTAAATATTGGTAGGTACTCAAAGGTATGTTCATTTAAAAAGTTAATTTAGTAATTGCAAAGTCGTAAGTTGTAATTCTAGAATTTTCTCTATTCTAGAAAACTCGGTTTTCGTATCTTTCTATTATTTTGTATCGTATTAATCGCCTGAGTGGTTAACGACAACGTATAGTCGATCTTAGTTTAGAACGAAATAAAACCTCCACTTTTACTAAGGCGCAAAAGTGGAGGTCTGACTGAAAATCTGGGTATAAGATTATTATAATTAAATCCTAGTGTAAAATTTTAACACTATTACATTTATCCGAGATTTTTATTGTTAACAGTGCTTTTGGAAGAATATTTCTTGGCAAAAAATATTAATGAAAACGACTTTACTGAGAATTATTTATTAAGTAGATACCTTTCGTTTCATGAATATTAAAGGATAGAGGTTCATTAAAAGTTATTTTAATCCGATTTCCTCTGGTTGCATGTTAATCAGTTTATCTGGCTTTCTTCCGGCGAACTTAATACGAAAAATATTAAAGGTAAAAGAAGTAGGTAATGGATTTAAAATCGCATCAAGGCCTTTAGGGATTAATTCGGTATTATGAGAGGATGTAAGGCCCATAACGTGACACAAAGGGGTCATGACTAATGGGGCCGAGGTGGAAGTAAATATAAAATACAACAAGAGGCTGGCAGGTTGCTCGGCCACAAGCCGGGGTGTGCTGGGGCGGCGCGCCATATTGTTTTATTGCAAATTGGTTGGACGTACACCGCGCCTGTCCTTTACATATACGAGGCTATTAAACTACCGCCGGTGTCCAGTCACGTGTTAAACGAATTCGATCGCCGCATACAATGTTAGGATACCAATGCTCGTGACGTAAACGTGCTTAGAAACCGATCAACCAATGACACATTTTCTTTAAATCTTAGATAAATTTTATAAAACTGAAGAGTTTGTTTGTTTTGTTGAACGGGCTAATCTTAAAAGTTACAGAATTAAATTAAAAAAATTTTTTTTTGGATAGCCCATTTATTTTGACCAAGCTAATTATAGTTAATTATAAATGGTCTCTGCACGTACGCAGAATGTACGTATGTGGTTCAAATACTGCACTCAATTCGTCTACAATTTGAGCAATTCCTAATTAAATGGCTTGCAATCATGCATTTGACTGGCCCGTTGGTCTAGTTAGTGACCTTGACTGCTAAGCCGGAGGTCGGGGGTTCGATCCCCACCCAGGATAAAATAATCATTGTGTGATGATAGGTTTGTTCTGTGTCTGGGTGTAATTTATCTTTAATATTGTATTTACAAAAAAAAAAGTAGTATATCAGTTGTTTAGTACCCATAACACAAGTAAATATAATTGCTTACTTTGGGACAAGATGGCACTGTGTGAATGTGGTAGATTATTATTATTATTATAATAATCTTAAAAGTTCTGAATTAAATTTAAAAAAAAAATAGGTTGGATAGCCCTTTTTTCAGGAAAGCTTATAAGCTTGCCTGGAAAAATGGGCTATTTATCCAATGGGCATCAAGTCTATAGACTCTGATATGATTTTATGACGCTACGACCAGCTGAGTAATGGTTAAAGAAAAATCCACTGGATCTTAAATTATATTAAGATAAACCGCTTATCGTAAAATTTTAAAACTGTCCTAACATCAAAAGTTGAATTTGAAGCTGCTTTATTCAAAGTAATGATTCCTCTATATAAAGTTTTCGTGCTTCTGTCTATTTATTGTCTAGTAGATAAATTCTTAAATTGTTATTGTATCAATTCTTATAAAACAGTCTTAAAGCTTTTTTATGAGTAGCATAAACGTTGAAAGGCATATAACTTTAATATTGAATTGTTATAATATTTAAATAATACAATAAAGAAAGTTATTGCTTCGTCTGTTTCACTTTAAAGCAGCCATTTGTGACGTTCAAGTGTACTTAGAGTACTCGATTGAGAATAGGAGCTACAACTTAATGGTTGCTACAAAAGTAAAAAGTATTTCAATATTTATATCGCTGCAAGTAGACGGTGCGGCACAAGGCGTTAGGTGGCCATTGATACACTTCAAACAACGGTGTCTTAACTTTTAATACATTTTTAACTAAAAATGTAACATGGTTTTGACTGGCCTGTTGGTCTGGTGGTTAGTGACCCTGACTGCTAAACCGGAGGTCGTGGGTTCGATCCCCACCCAGGACAAATCTTTGTGTGATGAGGATAAAGGTTTGTTCTGTGTCTGGGTATCATTTATCTATAATATGTATGTATTTACAAAAAAAAATGTATTTAAGTAGTATATCAGTTGTTTAGTACCCATAACACAAGCAAATATAATTGCTTACTTTGGGACTAGATGGCGCTGTGTAAATGTGGTAGAATATTATTATATTATTATTATTTATATCGCTGCAAGTAGACGGTGCAGCACAAAGCGTTAGGCGGCCATTGATACACTTCAAACAACAGTGTCTTAACTTTTAATACATTTTTAACTAAAAATATAACATAGTACGTATAAAACCTGTTGGAATCGATTCTGCTACTGATTCTGAGCGAACTACTTTCAGGTTTTGCATTAAGTAGGAACGAAGGTGTATTTATAAACGGTCAGTTACCGAGAAATTCGTGACTGAAAACTGTATTGAGGCCTCCGTGGCTCAGTGGTTAGTGACCTTGACTGTTGAGATAAAGGTCGTGGTGTAATGTATCTATATAAAGTGTAAAAAGAGTTATTGAAGTATTATATCAGTTGTCTAGTATCCATATTACAAGTATACAAGTTTGACTGGCCTGTTGGTCTAGTGGTTAGTGACCCTGACTGCTAAGCTGGAGGTCGTGGGTTCGATCCCCACCCAGGACAAATCTTTGTGTGATGAGCATAAAGGTTTGTTCTGTGTCTGGGTGTAATTTATCTATAATATGTATGTATTTACAAAAAAAAATGTATTTAAGTAGTATATCCGTTGTTTAGTACCCATAACACAAGCAAATATAATTGCTTACTTTGGGACTAGATGGCGCTGTGTGAATGTGGTAGAATATTATTATTATTATTAACTTAGCTTGGGACTAGATGGTCCTGTGTGTGAATCATCATCATCATAACAGCCCAACGAAGTCCACTGCTGGACATAGGCGTCACACAACATACGCCACCGTGAGCGATGCTGTGTGTGAATGTCCAAACATTACCACCCCTTCCACGGGTCAGAAAGGCCCACATAGACGATGTCAATTTTGCCAGGCAATTTCTGACTGTCTTCATGCCTTCTCTGTTTTTCGCTATAAGAGACAAAATAAGCACGAAAAAAGGCATGCAATACTTGCAACGTGTCAGTCAGCCTTTATTGTTATACATTTATGTTACTGTCAAATCTTTGTGTGATGAGCATAAAAGTTTGTTCTGTGTCTGGGTGTAATTTATCTATAATATGTATGTATTTACAAAAAAAAAAAATTAAGTAGTATATCAGTTGTTTAGTACCCATAACACAAGCAAATATAATTGCTTAATTTGGGACTAGATGGCGTTGTGTAAATGTGGTAGATTATTATTATTATTATTATAATCCACGGGCTAAAATAGTGTTCCTAACGTTCCTATTATCCCAACATAATATTATTATTATAATATTATCGTCAATACTTTGGTATCGCAATAAGCACCATCACGGCCTTTTCAGATAACGTATTATAAGGATTCCGATTGTGACCGTTTCACTACGGACAATATTATTATAGTATGCTGTTTCTTGTGATATAAAATCGCATTATCCGGAATATTTTGAAGATATTACAGCTATAGGTAGCTGATATGGTTTCAATAATGATATCCATAAGTGATAATAACTACTTAAACATTAGCATTGAAATGTTCTATATTATCGATTTAAAAATATTAACTTGTATAACTTATAATAATAGAAACTCGTTGATGTTCGACTTTTGGCCAGACTCTAGAGTTTAGGCTGCAATACATAAGCCATGGTCTAATGCAGGTTGGTGAATTGGATATATCCGCAGAATTTTTTCTACGTAAGTTTAAGTTTCTCTTATTTATGTGGTACTTTACTACTTATTTTATGATTACATAAAAATTAAAATTGAATCAAGTAAAATTTTCTACGAAACCTTTAGAATCTCACTTGTTTTTGTGAACAAAATAGAGATGATTTAATCGTGTTCTACTATTTTTTTTTCTATTTTATTTCAAAACATGTTTTGGCTATTCAAATTTCGAACATTGCACTAATTAATAACTAGCAAACATAATTATTTTTTTTATCAAAAATCAAAAATATGACCCAAATACACAGCTGATATAAAACTCGTTATTGTTAAACTGGGACAAAAATAAGGGCAGCATTACGTTAATCAGACGGTGGTAAAACATGAAATGAGTTACGAAATCTAATTACGAAAACGAAACCTTTTAATCGAAGACGATTTTGATTCTAAAACATTAATCAACGAAATGGAAATGAGAAAGATAAAATCAATGCAATGTCATTAGTTTGTAGATTGTCAAACGTCACAGGCATTTTCGGTTTTATGGAACACGCACACAACACCCAGTCGTATCCTGAACTATACAATAATTGTGTATGAGGGTATAATTTATACAACGATAATGAATATGACTAACGGTTCGTTATCACGAAGGTTTTTACCCTAATAAGTGTTGCGAGTCACAAAAAAAATGCTCACAAAAGGTATTGAATTATGTCTGGAGAGAAGCCTTTCGTGAACTCACAGTAGGTAATGAATCACACGTGTATATAATACAAAGAGAATAATCCTTACAAATACTGTCTGTGGTCTTATTCCTTGTATAAAATTGCAGTAAAATGTTAAACATATTTTGGTATTAATTGAAGTGAACCTTTACTGTATTAATTTCAAGTTGGACTATCATCTTTATCCTTACATTAAGTAAGTTTTATAGGTTATCTTAAATTATTGTTTAAGAAATTAGAAAACTAAGGTATGAAAGGTAAAGTTATTAAGATCAAAGAATGTTTTACTTTCATTTAAATGTTATTGTAGCGACTTGGTAATTAATCTTTGAACTATGTTTGGATCTGAAGTTTAAAAGATTCACAATTTCAATGTACCTAATAGTTTGTAAATTGTATTGTATAAATAAGTTCAATTTTATTGTATTTAGTTTTAAACTACATTATTATCTATAAAATTTCTAAACAGAACATAAATTTATAAGAGCCAAACAATACCTATAAAGCGGACTGCTTTCAATTAGGCGTTTAAAAATGTCTAAAGTATAATATTAAGAGATGATACGTTAGGCGTTTAAAAACGTCTAATGTGTAATATTGAAAGATTATAGTAAGTACATTAGACGTTTTAAACGCTTCTTATTACTTGGATTCAATTAGGTGCATGTGTTAACATTTGAGTATCGCACTCAATAATTCCCACTAGAATATTGAACTTATTATTCAAAGGCAAGCTAGACTAGAAATTGTGATCTAGATTATTGTTGTTAGACGTCACTTGGTTAACCACAAACATTGTTTGAAGATGGCTTGATTAATGCTAACATAACTACTAGGTATAAACGATCAACGATTTCTCTAAATAGACTTTATAAAAAAGACCTATTCGTAACTTTTAGTGGACACCTAGTAGCGCAAATAGTACATTAATTTGTGCAGACTGCATACCTATAACTAAATTATTAATTAGCATAGTGCTATTACTAATTCTATTATAAAATGCATAATTATCGTCAAAGACGTTAAAAAATGAAGTTAAAAATAAAGGTGTTAATTAATTCATGAACACGTCTAGCCACTAACGGGGTTGAATTCGAGTGAAAGCTGCAATTACGCATGAACAACAGTGGATCCTGACAGAGCTAACAAAGTGTTAGATACGGCGTCTACCTAGCCGGTGCTCGCAGGCAAGTGCGTGATTGCGCTTGACACCCGTAATATCCGGCCGCTTGCTACTGCCCACCGATGGTATCAATTTCAATTTGTTGCGGCGCCATAACAGCCGCCTCTGCGCGATTCGTTGTATGAATCGATTTCGCTCTAGTTTCCTGTTGCGTTCGCATCAGACTTAATCTCGATTCGGTCGATTGAAATGCTCTAGTGGTGATGTCTATTTAATTTTGTATTCGTTGAAATTCAATAAAACACAAATTTATGATAGGCTATTTGACGAACTAATCTGCTCTCAAAGGCAATAAACTGTTACGGTTTTATCTTTCATCTGTTGTCGATGTAATGCTCTCTCGAGAATGCTTTACAAAATGTAGTATAAAGCACTAGCAGACGATTAAATAGATAGTTTTGAGTTTTCCTGGTTCATTTTATATGCAATATAGAAATCTACGTAGATATTATTGTAAGTTTTAAATCTGAAATTATAAATATTCATAGGTATTTCAGAATCAAATCCTTGCAATCCGTGAGAATTTCATGTTCAAACGGCGTGAAAATTAATGAATCGATTAGCTATTCGCGCTCTCGACTTCAAAAGCTGAAGTTGAACGTGACTCGTGGGCCTGCCACTGGCGACGTGGAAATTCATTCTAGCAAATAAAAAATACGAACTAAGTTTTAGACGATCTATCGTATAAAGTTCTAACTTTGTAGATGTTTCAATAAATAGATCTTTTGGAAGATTGAATTATGCTCGCGTGTATTTAAACTACATAATTAATATATTATTATCATCTCTGTGAATTACCATGATCGATCTTAGATGACCCCAAGGACGTTCACTGATGATTCTAGACGGAAATTTGTGTTTCAATTCTTCACAGTAATAAAACTTTATTTTAGTTTTCTAGTAACAAAAATTATGAATTCCTCGAACAGCACCCAGTCAAATAGCACATAACATATTCCTCGAATAGCACCTATCAATAGTTTTGCTAGGGTATTCGTAAAAAATGCACCAATCTATTCGCGTAGGTGCTATTCGACTGGGTGCTGTTCGAGGAATTCATCACCAAAATAGCACCCGTCCGATATACAGCCGTAGTCGTTTTACTTGGGTCATTAGGTCTTTCTCATAAACTCTATTGAATAGAGTATTATTGCATATCTAAGGAACAGCTGAAAGTTATTGCTCATAATATTAACATAAGAATAAAATAATTTAATAATTATATTGGCATGCAAATATATTTTATGATTCTTAGACGAGGCGCTCAGAGACAGTTACCTACTGACGATAAAAGTTAAGCAATATTCTATGCACGGAACGTGAAACAAGGGAGCAAATGTTATGCATTGAAGTTGAGATCCGTTTTATTTTGGACTGTGTAACTTTGATTTGTACTGCATACATACGATCATTGCTTTTGTCTAAGGCAAATTATTTATATACTTTTTGAAATACCAAAATTTTATTTGAAGCTCAGTAGTAAGAACATTCTATATTCTAGTTCTAGAAGTTTTGCCTATAGAAAAGCGTCTATAGGGACTCTTAACAACATAAAATATTTTTTTATTTACTCAACAGATCAGAAACAGGACAATATAATGCTTTTTACATTGACAAAAAAAAAGCCTAAATAATAATAATTTAAATAAAGGGAATAATAATAATAATTTTATGATCAGAATAACAATTTCCCATAGATAAATACCTTACAAACTAACATACATAAAATTATAAAACTACTTCACAATGCACTTTGATATAATACGTTAGGGAATCTTATTTGTTCAAACCTAGTCTTATTTACCTAAATATTACGAAAATTTAGTCCAACTTTGATGAAGGTAATATACTAAGACTATCGTAACTACGTTGACCAACTTCAACAGAAACAGTATTAGCTTAATATAAACACATTACGCGCATTGGTTACCCATTAGTATTATAGAATAATCTTCTAGGAGCAAACTAGCTCGTAAAGTTAGTCTTCCCCTATGAATATCTAATAGCAGTTCCAGAACTACTTAGGTACGCTGTCGCCAGTTCTATGTTCCAAATATAATTTATACCAAACATAGTTAATTATTGTCGAATTTTCACTAAAATACCGTCAATGTTATTAAACCTATTTCACCACTCGTATCTGTTACAATTAATAGTTCGTGAACTAAATACTAATCAGGGTTGAAGAAATAACATTCAATTCAGTTGTAAGTTTTCTGTGAATTTGTAAAATTATTAATATATTCCTTACCGAATACACCTATCTTAATACAATCTGCTCCTGATTCTGATTCGTCGGATTGCTCCCGGATCGTAAACTTTTTCTAATCTTAGTACGACGTATTTTTACGACTGAAGTTATTTAATATTATAAAATTGTTTACCGTATAGAAAATTAAAACCTGATTAATATAAGATTTTTTCCTACAACCATCTATTTCTTTAACATTATGTTTTTTAACTTTAATTAAACTGAGATTTCCGGCCGAAAATATTCCGACAGCTCAGAATCAGGGGGCAGGTTATATAATAGATAATATTAGCCAGGTTAATGGCAAACATAATTTAATACTATGTGGATGTTTATTATCATTTTCCATTACGTGATTAATCAATTTAAACCTCGTTTAATTCTTAGTCTATATTTTGTAATAAAAATATAAGAGTCCCATTGCTATTCATTTATTCCACTTACATACGTATAGCAGTGTGCTAACTATTCTTTATTCACAGTGCACACGTTTCCTTTGACATAACACATGATGTCACAAAACAAGATTTTTAACCTTCCAAAACGAATAACCTAACTTCACTCGTTTCATTTCAACACGTTTCATTTTTATCTGTGACGGACAGACCGCTGAACCCGTGAGGTTTTTGCAATTTCAGTTCGAAAAACTAAAAAACATCCTCTATGTGAAGTGATAGATTTCAATAGACTGTAATCCTCAAGCTGGTAGACTTCACAGAAATGTAAGCATACACGTTGTCATATCTCTTGTTCGAAAAAGGAATTAAGTGAAAATGAGTCTATTTAGCATTTAATAATTAACCCTATTGATTGATAATTATCGAAAACTGGCGGTGGCTGATATACAAAGCATGAGGCTCTTGATCAATTCAGACCCGTCCGTCATCGTCCGTCAAAATCGATCAATAAACATTTCTAAAGAAGTCTTACCATCTGCTAACGATTAAAGCCAACATCCTTAAAAAACCCTAGAAGAAATTATTTATGGGTATTTCTAATCCATCAACCCGCTTTGGACCAGCGTGTATCAATTATAGCCTAAGACACTAAATAAAGGGGAGAGAAAACCCTTGCCCAGCAACAACAGTAATAAGTTGATATTCTTATTATGTGGAATTGATCATCTTATGACGGTTTTCTACAGAGGATGGAATGTGTACCTAACTATAGCATACATTGTTGATTGGAGTTGACTATACCAATTTGGATTTGATTGATTGATTGACGGTGACGAAACGTGTACGCGACTAATCAATCAAAGATAAAAAATACACACACTTCATGTTATGTATGCTTTCATAAATCGTTACAAATTAATTATGAATATATGGAAGAGTAATTTTTGTTAGAAAGGGGCTAATTATTTAGAATTGGTGTGAATATTTAGTAGATCAGCTAATGAAGAGTTCATTTTGATTCGATCTGGATCTCCAGATCGAATCAAAATGATAACTCTTCGACTTTCGACGACTTTCGTTCGACTGCTGAGCAAAAAGTCCAGGGTTCCAGATGGAACCCAGTCGCACTCTTGATACGCCACTGATGAAAATGTTTTAAATGTGTACTAAAACAATAGCTTGTTTAAATGTTTATTATAAACAAGTATTAATTTTAAAAACCAAAAAACTCGTTTGCCTGAAAATACCCTTCGACAGTCAATTTAAAGCAATGAATTCAAAGAATGCACTGGTAAAAGGTACGAATATAACAACACATTGCAAAATCGGTCAAGCTATTTAGGTTACAAGAGACAAGTGGAGTTGCGGGCAATAGTTAGTGCATATATAATTGAATTAGGCTATTAATTAGCTTTCATCTGATACCTTTATTGCGATAGCACTAAAAAACGTCTGTTTTGACAGTTTACGCCCGCCATATTGGTCTTTTGTTGACGTCACATAGCCTATGACACTCGGACGATAAATACAAATCTAGTGACACCTCACACTTTAAAATCAGCCAAGCCGTTTAGGCTACAGAAGGTCACAATGGAAGAAACATACATACATATTATATACATACATACCTACATACGTGCGAAAAACATTACCCTCCTTTTTGGCAGTCGGGCTATACCTAAAGCAGAAACAACGTGTAACAAGAACGTAAATATGAAATACATTTTTAAATAACGAATAAACGATTTAGCCAGAAAACTGTTTTTAAATAAAACCATTTAAACCTGTTTGATCAAATACCAATGAATCAAAGCTTATACCATCAATTTCACGTTATATTTTCTCCATCAGATAAAATGTAGCTCGATTTTATCAATATCTAGAAAACTGTTCGCGCACAAAACTCTCCCTTTCATTAATTAAAAGTTAATCGACGACTCTCAAAGTTTGACACCAACTTTTTGCGCCACCCGTACTGATTCCAAGTTTATACAGGAATAAAATTTCCCTCATGAAAAGCGTTGAAGGCAATATGTTACAGTAATTATAAGTGAATAACTTTTGTTAGGAAATATTAGGTTCAGAAATTAGGTAGACATGTACCTATATCATTTAAATATTGAGTCATCTCTGCAAAGATATAGTTATTTTATTTTGCACAACAAGTAAAATTATTGAAAGCAAGATGTCGTCCAAATGCTCATCATAATAAGTACAAAGTTTCCAGAGCACCTTAAAAGAACATCAGTACTAAACATCGCTTTGATGTCGGAAAGCTTTTTAAGAATATTCATGAAAGAGTTGAAAAAGTATTCTATATTTTTTGACAATCTTTTGATGACAAATACTGTCCGAAGAGACAAGTGTTTAATATTAATAAGACTGAAGAAAACATGTTTAGGTTTTAAAAAGCTTAAATTGAGTGGGGGAAATGAAATAGTGAATTGAAGTTTTTGAAATTTAAATACTTTAGAATTTACTTATAATTTTATGAACTATTTCAAAGATCTACTCAAAATTAAAAAAATATTGTACTTATTCAACATTATTTGTACTTAGGATTTACTTGAATACAAATAATCTAGCATGTATTTTAAATTTTAGAATAACTAAATGAGGTAGGTCTAGGAATGACGTAATTATATCGAATTAATATTTTCCTAAGACTTCTAAGGGTTGCTCGTATAAAAAATACAATATCCTTGTCCAAGCTTACAGCAATTTTTTCATTAAAAAATAGCCATTAACAATGCGCCGGTAACAATGTTCACTGTACCATACTGTCCCACGAGGGAGCCCTATTTTTGCCAGATTATTGCTACAATCTGTTTTGTATATCTCTGTAAACAAAGCCGCAATATTGTTGGGACAGATCCGTTTTTTTTTAATTCCACTTCAGTTCATGAATATTTTAAGGTACTTCCTTAATTCCAATGGTTTCGCCGCCATTTGGAAATCCGACTCTGTGTGGCGCCCAGAGTGCCACTAAAATTAATGTTCTGCCAGAGAGAAAAACGAGCGGAACCGAATGGAACCCGCTATTCATACATCCGTCCTTATAGCTGTATATACGTCTTTCGATCTTGTTAAATCGGGGGTAAAGCAGACTATTCCTTAGTTGCCAATCCATTTTAATATTTGTTTTATATTTAATATGCTTGAAATTGTTTAAATGTATGTTTGGTCTCATACATTAAACATTTTTTCAGGGTTCCGTAGGCAAAATGGCAAAAACGGAGCCCTTATAATTTCGTGATATCCATCGATCCGTCCGTTCGTAATTCTCAGGCATTTTACTCAAAAACTACTCCATGTATATTAATGACATTTGGAGAATAGATACCTTGTGCTACTAGGTTTGGTGGTTAAATAATAAAAATAAATATTCTAAGTGCTCGCCACACATGTAACGAAATCAGTTTTTTTTTTCAGCAAACATTTACGAGAGGCAACTACATCACCAGATTTTTAAAAAAAGAAGTTAAAGAGTTTAAAGTTTCTAAGAATTTTATTTGTTTATGTGATTATTTTTGGAAAGTTACCTAAAGTTTTGAATATCTACATACATATAACGCGATGACTCCAGGATAAGATCATTAATTATCTGGAACGTATACATAGGTATATGACACAGTTTAAAAAAAAAAATATTAAGAGAGGCGGTAGGTACACGTCGAAATATGTAAATTATTCATTTTGCTCAAAGCTTTATGTTAAAAATAACTACTACAGTCAAACAACTGTAATAATTCATGTAAAATGTGCGTGTTGACAGGCGAGTTTAAATGAAACCAAATTGTAACGTTGATTTTCATGAAATAACAGTGCATGGAACTACTCACAAACTTTCTGAAAGCGCCTCACTCGCAGCCGTACAAATAAAACTTGATCAGAAATGAACAACGTTGAAATTAATTAAATTATTATTTTTATAGCTATGTAAAGACGTAAAGTTGCACCTAATTTTAATTTACAGTGCACATAAGTACTTAGATACTGTTATAAAGTTTATTATGAATGAAAGATAAGCTAATAAATAATAATATTATATAGTATGAATAAATAAGAATGTCGTTAATTAATTAAAATAAAATCCTTTTTGAGTCCCGTACAATATCGTAAAATTATTTTAGTAAGTTCCTTCTGCCATTATTTATTCAAATCCCGCCATTTGCTGGTACTTTAGTGGCGTTTGGTGAGTCTAGGGATTGTAATGCAGGTGGAACTTAACAACTTGGCGTCTGAAAATCATATTTGTTCAACACCCAAAACTTTAAACTTTTAATATCTTTGAAATTAAAACTTTTCGTTTATGTTCTGTTGAATTTAAATTGAGATTTTATGTTTGTTGGACTATTGTTGAAGTTTATTGTAAAAGGAAGAAGAGTTTATTACACGTTGTGAATAAGATTGTGTCATATAGTACATGTAATGTGTACGGAAACGAACCAGCATTCGATTTGCACATAGAACATTAAAAGTGAGGAATGTGCACTACTGATTAAAATAAACTGTAGTCGGTTCTCAGCGCGCAAAAACAATCGCTTGTTGGATTTGATTGGTGACCGCTTTAGTTCCTGGTTACGCAGGAATTTCAGCCACTGCCGCATTCAGACTTGTTAGTTCCAACGAAAAAAGTAAAAAAATAAAATATATTTTTGCCCATTGTATTGGCGAAATGGAAATAAAATTTGAAATGTCGTTCAGCGTGAACCGAGTGCCACTATGCAGTGCCGAATGGCTTTATGAATGGACGGCAATGATCAAGTTGATCGAATTAATCGGGTTAGCGAAGAGAGACTGCAGTTGTCAGTGCGCCAATCAAAGTATTTTGGGAACAATCTATTTAAAACTCATCAAAGGTTTTGCACTTTTAAAATATGTTATTTATAGTAGACAGATAAACTAATTATGTGCATAGAGTATAACTACACATTATGCTGCTCGTCGTGCTGAAAACATCTAGATGTAGATTTACAAAGCAACGACACTACTATTTTTATTATTTAAATAATAATGAGAAACCGACAAAAACTCGAATCTAGTAGTAAACTGGAACATGTAAAACTATGAGTATAAACCGCAATGCGGCGGTCATTGCCACTGAATGATGGTCAATATCATTTAAATAGGATTACAAATAAAAATATATTTTTAAACTGTCAAAAATACACGCCTATACACTACTCTAATTTTTTTTATAAGTAGAAACTTGCTGGTTTTCACTAGAATCTATTTACAATGAAAGTTATAATGTTATACTTACAGTTATTTGTGAGTAAGAATCCAGTAGAAACACCCAACAAGACTAGAAAAAACAAAAGTAGTAAGACTATCAATGCAGGGCGGCAGTAGTGTATCCAACAGTAGTCCTCAGAGTTGGCGGCAGGTGGGCTGGACGACCACGCACAACACTTGCCACAAGCAGGTTCAGATGGCGACGCTGCTCTCACTACTGCACTGTTCCCCTGCTGGTTCACTATTACACCCTGCACTGGGGCATCGCTGCCTTGTCCGTAAATAGCACTTTTCTCCGACAGCCGTGCAAACCCTGAACTGTCGTCGTCCCTAGGGTTGCCGTACACACCGTAAGATGCGACCATGTCGACTCCCGACAGTGACCTTGTAGTTTCATTCCCTGTAGTACTATCTTGCACGATGTTATTGTCTGTACTAGGCCAACATTCGCACGAACACCGGTCCTCTTTCCGTCTCTGTCGCGGCTGACTCGCATCAGCGCGTCTGATTGGAACTTCAGTTTTCTTCTCTTCTTCTTTTTTAACTTTGGCATCTTGAGGTATAGCTTCAGTAATTTCATAATTTGGTTGTAAATTTTTATGGTTCTCTATGTACCAGTGCCTCTCCTCCGCTCTGAGAGTGGTGTCGTTGTTGCCTTCATAGACATCTGCGTAATTGGAGAGCGGGTGGGAGGAGGGACTGTAAAGAGGACCGGCTGTGAGCTGTCCGTATCCGCGCTCGTATTGCGGTGGCCGGTTATTACTCGGGTAATAGGTGGTGGATGCAGGCACGGTATAATCGTAGCCCGGCCTGTTCATCTTCAACGCTTAATCGCCTCATTTGAGCTTATGTTTCACCATAGAAAACATCATTAATGACGCTGTAAATGAATTAAGTAATCGTTAAGACACGGCAGATACCAGATGCTATTTGAATTAATGGTTGTGGATAAAGCTAATTATTTTATAAAAGGTTAATGGCTTATCAAGCACCGTGATATTTTCCTGATGATCAAAGTAGCGAGTGAAGTAAGTTAGTAAGATAAACTTTGTTGATTTTATTACGCGTTACATTCAAAGGCGAAAAGTTATTTCGTAGAATACACGTCTGTTTATCTCAATTACCCCTCTTGTTCCGCGGTGGTATTTATCTTTTGTGTTACAACAAGCGCCCGCGCGCCGCACCTCTCCCGCTACCCAGGAAGGTAGACGAAGAAGAAGCGACGTGAGTAAACAAACTCCCCTAACTTAAATTAACCGTATTTATTTCTCTGATTTTGACACGTATGAGTCGGGTAACTTGATTAGTAAACTAGCTGTAAGTATGTGAAGCAGGGAAGTATCCGAAAGAGGTCGGTGATCTGATTATCGGCACTCTTTCTTCGCAAATAGGAAAGTTACCAAAATTAGAATGAGTTCGTCAACCTTTCGACAAAGTCAATAATAAAGTTTACTGTGAATCCCAACGATAACTAGGATAATCCGTTCGAATTAATTAAATTAAAAACAAACAAAAGTCATAACATAAAAGTTGAGGGACAGCAAGTTACGATTCGTGACTGTCGACCCAGTTTAAATTAGGGAGCTTCTATCGTATTTGGGCGCCTACTCGTTACTGCGTACATATTGAACGATACCTAGAATATTGCCCGAACACACTTGTACAATTTCAAATATCAACTAATTTACGGGTTTTCAAACTATTGGAATATATTTAAGGTCGTAGAAAATATAGGCAATTTCAATACTTGCCTTATAATAAAATTTTGATAAATCAAAACAGTGTAATTGCTTAACTCATAATCATTTCAGCCTATTGCAGTCCCTGAAAACAAACCAGCATTGCTTAGAAATTTGAACTGTTATTGTAGGTAAGTTAGGTAAGTATATTATGTTAATGCCAGAGATTTAAACGATTATTATCGTAACGATTGCGATTATTACCGGTATAATAATTTAGATAAAATGAAATGAGGGTTTTGGTATATTTTTTATTCAATAATGGGTTTTGAGTAACGTAATAACTTAGACACAGGTTTGGTTTGTTACTGACTCTTTTATTTTACAAATTGTTATTGATTGGTCGATGTTGAAATCGTTGTCGAATGTTTGAAATTGACTGCGCGCGTTGACGACTACATTTAAATTTTCGAATATTTGAAAAAGATGTCGAAATCGCCCAAATGAATATAGAGATTGCGAGTAGACTCTTGTTTTGTTAAATTAATAGTAACACAAGACAGTATATTTTGTCATATAAACTGAAAACCAATATTTTCATGTCAGACTAAAAACAAGCCTGATGTGGCGAGTATAACATTGCAACTAACTATTTACTAAGTTTTCTTATGCCAACAATTGTTTAGTATGAGGACAGACCCGTGCCCAGTATGAACAGTGACAGTGATACAAGAGTGTGTCACAGAAATTATTTACCAATAGCAATTTAATTTTGAGGTTTCTTTTAAAATTGAATAATAATTTTTTTTAAATGTAATGAAATGAAGATGAACGTCGTGCTTCAGTCGTTGTTATTTGTTTAGTCTAGAAGTGTATTTGTTTTGATAAAAAAGTACACCTAGACACGAAACACGAAAAAAATCTATGATACAAAAATATTTGTCTCGTATTGTAGTCGAACCTGGGACACTCAGTACGGCGATGTTACGACAAACCGCAACGACAAGTGACAGTCAAATGCAATGATTTATTTTATCGACAGTTGACTTGGAATTACTATAATAATATAGCCTTTGTTTTCCATTTATTTCTTCACACACCCTTCTGGAAAGTTCTGGTTACATCGGTAACATGTGTGGTCTGTAGCTTGTTAGCAATAAATGAAATTGTGTGAAACCGTTTGAGCTCAATCGCAATGTAGGTGTAACCAATAAGTACATTAGTTTATATGGCCTATGACACACATATCAAAGAGAAAGTACTTTACACCAATTTGCGATATTATTTGTTATGTACGTATTTTGACATTATGGGCTGTTGTATATGTACCTGTTATTATGTAGATATACAATATTTATAATTTGGTAGTCATCATTTCTTGGAGTACCTACCTCATTTTTATACTTATATCATTAAAGTTGATTTTATTCAAAGGCATTTCTAATGAAGTAAATGAACATTTTTAACTATTAAGACAGTTTGGAGAGTGTGAGAAACCTTTTAATAGGAACTAGGCTAATGGAAGGCTTCACCATTTCAAGTGAACCAAATGAATACAATATAGAACAGAATAATAATTCGTTGAGCAAAAATACGAAGTAGTTTTTCAGCATCCAATTACGAAAATATATAATATTATATATTAAAAACAACATAACCTAGATCAATATTTTACAATTCTTATTACCAAACCTGTATTAATTAATTACTCTATCAAATTGAATAAGCGTAAGAATACTACTAACAGTGTAATTTCTAATTGGCCATCATTTATGTGTTTAATCTATATATATCTTTGTACCAGCTCTAAGTTTCAAATATTTGAAAAAAAAAGTATTACTTTAGTAGTAACTTTAGTAACAAAAATAGTATTTAAAAATATCCCCGAAAAAATAAGGTAATTTACATGAATAATTTAAATAAATTCATATAAATTTAAGGAAAATATAATATTTCAAAGGCGTTTAATAACTGCTCCACTATTCATAAAAGTATTTTCTGGTTATCAACGGCGGAACACAAAATTTTGGCATCGAGCTGAGTCAGCATAATTTGCTTTGGCGTCCATATTTATTTACAAATTACGAGTAATTATCTTCTCATATTTATGTAAATGGTATAGGTAAGCTTTTATCAAGTGATCAATTCAAATGTTATACATTTAGTAGAGTTTTGTATTGATGAGATATATTTGAATACTGAATTAATTTAAAGTTAGATATTAAAAGTCAATTTAATGATCATATTGAGATTTTATTTTGATTAGCTAATATATATTTTAAAATTAAATATTTTTTAAATAATAATTGTACTTCTAATTACCTCGGTTTCATGTTCATAACATTGTTCGTCTATAATATCATCAAAGAGTGAAAGATCTTCACATAGCGTTAAAAGTCTGACGAGGAATAATATTGACATTAAAAATTTATTAGAAACTTATGGGCTTCTTCTTAGAATGAAAGAATCGCTACGACGGTTTTCTAAGAAGTTTCCAACATTAGTTGGAAACTTCATACAGTTTTATATAACGTACAGTCATATTACGTAGAAATATAAAAATAAGGGAAAATATATAATAATAGAAAATAAGGGGAAAAGCTTTGAAACTGCTCAACCGATCTTCGTAATATTTTAATTAGAAGGGGGGTAGAAGCTAGTATAAAACATTTCAGTCTGGCCTAATGCTGATATCTATTAATATACATAGATTTATCTATTATTTATCTCGCACAGAGAATCAGCATTGCCATCCAGCATGGCTTCTGGGCACTTTCCCTTGTGACAGTGATGCCGATGAACATTTTGACGCCTTGCCCACATTACCACTTGTATGTGTACTTGTAGATATTGTAAGCAGATAGTTTTTATTTAGTTTTAAACAATAATATTATGTAATAACATTATTTTATCAGATAAATTATTTAAATATTATATTTAATGTAGTGAATCACATTTGAAATGCCGTGTTAACCTATACGAATATTATTAAGATAGGTGCGTACAACACGTCATTCTAATATTATCAGCAGCGTAGATTAAATGAGTCCCGAGGAAGCCTTAGTATTTTCGGACACGGATTTAAGTAGCATTTAGTTGGTACTTTCCAGTATTAAAACATAGAAAACACGGATCACGGCCATGGTATCAAATCACTGTCTTTAAGTTGCTTTTGAATAAAATAACTACCTAACGTTACTGATAATAGAGCCTAATATTATAAGGCAATAGTAATGATATTCTAAAGAGATGTACGTGTAGGCATTATACCTTTGCATGTGGACATATGCCTTATCTAATTTACGTCACCGCGAGCGATCCTGTGCAGCCTGCAACGATTGCAGTTGATTTTAGTATATAATTATATCATTTTAATTTTTTTTTTTTAAAGCTAGCGTCATCATACATAGCATCAAGCCTTTTTCCCCATTTTGCCAGCTATATTTGGTCCCATAAAATAGGGGGCGAGTCTATTGTCATCATCCAGGAACATTTGTTTACCAAACTCCGCGAAAATCTCAATACTGGAATTTCATGTTAGAAAAGCCCAATACCATTTTCACCCGACCCGGAAATCGAACCCGGGACCTCTTGCACAGCAGTCGTATACACTTTCCGCTGCGCCACCGAGGCAGTTTTCAAAGCTAGCGTTTAACCAAACAATCAAAATCTTCAGCTTTATAATATTAGTATAGATACAAACTCATTACATAGATCTCATCTATAATTAATCCAACAATTGTTATATTATACATCTATTGTATAGTAGATTACATTAAGATAAACATATATTCACCTATCTACCGTGAGCCCGATCTATTATCACCCTTGTAATTTTCAATACCATAAATCTTAGCACAACATATTATGCGTTTGGCGTTGATAGTTGAATTGTTATTGCTAACCTTGTTTCGTGACGTCACCGACCCATTAACTAAAGGGCCAAACGTTTTAGCTTCCAATTTGATTACTACATGTAGAAGGAACACTAGTGAAGGGTTATAATTAAATTGGAGATTGATAAAATATAGTTGGTTGACGGCTAAATATTGGCGGGTTTGACATCGCCAGCCTAGATGAATAAAAATAAAAGTCGCTGATTTATATCTGCCGAACGTCTTTTTCTTTCAGATTTGAGAAAGTTTAGGCTTTAATTAGATATATACAGTAGCGCAATTTTTGTCTCAACGATTTTGTTTGGTCTACATTATTTAAAAAAAAATACTTTTTATCGAATTTAAGGTTTATCGCTTTATTATAAATCGCTAATTACAGAAATTGGAAATCTCTTGAAGAGGCCTATGTTCTGCAGTGGACTTCCTGCGGCTGATATGATGATGATGATGAATTACAGAACGTAGTTAAGCGCAGCTAGCACGTGACAACCTATTAGGTATCCTCTTATCCGACTCGGGGTCGATTATCGTCATAGTTCAGATAATTTGCACGATATATTCGTTTATACATTAATCTTCCATAAGAATCGTTCCATTCAGTAGTGAAAACTGTTTCAAAATCCTTTCAAAAGTTTTTGAGTCAATCTCATTCGGACAGACAGAAAAACGTGGCGGGATGACTTTTCTTTTAAATTTGTATTGATATTGAGTGACGCGAGCAAGTCCGAGGGTACAAATAAACGACTGTCACCGTGGCGTTACGGTAATTGCATCGCCACTTACTTCCCTGTGCCGAGTAACGTGGGTTCGATTCCCACATGAGACAAATATTTTTTGTGAAAAAAGGTATTAGTATAAAGCAATTAGAACTAAAGATACACTTCAACTAAACTCATAATTAGGTGAATACGTTCACGTAATTTGGTTATATTTCCTTTATTTACCACCTCCCTATAAAGAGGGAGTAAAGAAAGAACTCGCAAATATCAAAGCCTAAAAGAGTATGCGGGCTATTGATATTTGAAGTTCGCGTAGACAAAATTACGGGGAAAACGTTAATAAAAAGAGAAAACTATACCATGGAGAGTTTGGTAGATATGTTTCAAATGCGGCTTTTTTAGTCAAAATACCGAGAGTATTAAAAAAGTAACGTGCTACTGTTGTACCAATTTTAATAATTCTTAATAGTCCATCCATCTAGCTTCTTTAGCGAATATAATCTAATAACCTATTCTTTTAAATAACATTCCATTTTTACTTTTTCATAGAACTCTTATTTGTGGAAGCTTAATTTATTATAACTTAAAATAGTAAACCAGTAACGTTTCAAAGGCAATCTAAATCAAGAGAGCTAAGAGATTTTATTCAACAAAAATGCTGGCTGAGAATAAAACGGGGAATAAAAAGGAAAATTGTGTTTTATTACGTTCTATTTTCAAAATGAGCATCTTCCACGTCACGAATAAACTATTATGTGAATAGAGTGAAAAGCAGCGGTCGTCTGTCACATAAGGGACATTACACTTCTATATCAGTGGTGATTAGGGGAATAACCCTCTGGAAGCGTTAGTAAGGGTTCTATAAAGAATGATCGAACAGATCTCTTCACGTCACAGTGACCATGTGGTTTTGATGGACCAATCTCCTTTTATCAAAACTCAACAGGGTGTCACAAGGAAAAACCATTATTAAAGTATTTCAATGGTGTTAGCAGAATGGGAAAATGACCGACTGCAATTCATGATTCTGACTGTGATGCCTACTGGCAAAACGATAAAATATTTTTGTGTGTGGGGTGGAAATTGAGGAGGACCTAGGAACTTAGTTATTTTAGGTACTATTGAGTTGTCGCGGACGAATGTTCCTGCGCTCCCGTGACCACAGCAGAGCGCGACGAGAGGAACACCTTGGGTTTTTAGTGGGTGCGAGCCCCACATAACCCCTCGGTTCTTTCCCCAAGACCGAGGGGTATGCGTCAGGCATTTCCCCAAGTAAAAAAAAAAAAAAAAAAAAGAAAGGTACTATTGAGTTTATTCATATTGTGAAATTCTAAGTATGTATACAAGTTATATCCAAAATTAAATGTGACCTAACTAAGCTGGCAAATTAAGCGTATGAGTCTACCTCTGTCCAGAGCGTTATAAAAAAAAATATGATGATAATAATAAAGTGGTAAAAAAAAAATAAAGACATTCCATTTTTGAAACAGTTTAAAAGTATAAATTTCCCAGTAAGTTTCACATTAAGGCCGAGGAAGTCTTTATCAACGGCCCGACAATTCATTTATGTTCCGCGCTGTTTGTCTGTTCAGAGTTTCGTGATTTGAATTTTAATGCATTAACTTTCGTTGTGGTTTAAGATTTTACTTGTGGATTGAGTTAAATTTAAATAAGTAAACATTAACCTAAGTCATTTTAAAACAATAATATTTATTAACATTAGTCAACAATGTTATGATTATTTACTTCAGAAAGATTATTAGACACTAAAATCTGTGTTATCTTTTCGTAGCCGATAAGCTGATTTTTCGTAGACCGTACGTAGCTACTATTACCACGTGATGTTTAACACTAACTGTTACATTTTTTATTATAAATACACGGTTTTATTAAAGCAGTACAACTGTTATTACTAACTCAGATTTGGAACCCTTGTTACAACATTTACAAGGACAGAATAGAACGCATACAAAAGCGGTTTCTTAGATTTTTACAATTTAAGACTAGATTTTACACTCCTCACTATAGAGAAAGGTGTAGGAGATTTCATATTCTACCTTTACATGAACGTAGGCAAATTGCAGACTTATCATACTTATTTAAAGTTGCCAATGGTTTAATCGATTGTCCTGAATTGCTCAATAAGTTAGGATTTGCAACACACTCCACCTACATGCGTAATCCCCGCATACTCTTTGTTTCCAGCGCTAAGAGCACTTATAGGCAGAACTCTTACTTTATACGCGCGTGTAGACTGTTCAACGAACTTTCAAATCAGCATAACCTAGATTTATTTAATACCAGTGTTTATAAACTTAAAAACATTTTAGCTAAGAACTTTTTTAATTAACTTTAGTTTGTATAGTTTTTCTTAATTTGTTAACTATTTCCTTATCGACCTTTAATATTTAATCTTTAATATCGAAGTATCTATAAGTGGAAACTTGTAAATGGCCATTATATGTTATAGTTAAGTTTATCCTAGTTCTAGCTGTTAGTATCCCAAATATATTAAAATAAAATAAAATAAAAAATAAAATAAAATATCAATTACAAAACGTCGAACTATACATCAAAGAAAAACGTCTAATTCTAGCTACTTATTAAATTCGCGAGAGTTCTTATTAGGGCATCACAGTCTTATAAATACCCAGTGATGTATATATATTATTGTGTATATTTCGTAAGAGAACTATTATATCTAGTCAGCTCAGACGTTTCTCTTATCTTAACGACGCTCATCCAATACTAATCACTGGAATAAACCATTTACTGACTATCAAGGAACGTTGCAGACGTTTTATTGCTTGCAGCGATAAAATGCACTTGAGTGCAGCTTTCGTCCGTCCGACAGTCCGACACGATAATGTCATAGTGAATGAATGAATCTCTACACAAGAATAAGCTTCCAGAACTGTGTCTTGTCTATTAAGATTTTGCGAGTAGTACACATGTTTATACATATGTATGTTTGTGTGTTGCCAGTGATGACTTACGGTACTGAGACATGGCTGCTAACTATGGGCCTCATTAGAAAGCTCTGTGTTGCTCAGCGAGCCATAGAAAGAGCTATGTTCGGGGTTTTCCTGCGTGATCGAATCAGAAACGAGGAGATCCGCAGGAGAACTAAAGTTGTCGACACAGCTCACCGAGTCGCATCGCTAAAGTGGTAGTGGGCACGGCACATAGCTCGTAGAACTGATGGCCGATGGGGGAAAAAAAATCTCGAGTGGCGGCCACGTATTGGAAAGCGCATCGTGGGACGGCCTCCGACCAGATAGACCCGACGACCTGGTCAGGGTGGCGGGCGGCCGTTGGTTGCAGGCGGCATAGGACCGTTCGCAGTGGCGTAAATTAGGTGAGGTCTATATTCAGCAGTTGACGTCGTTGGGCTGATATGATGATAATGATGATGACACATGTTTATATAATATATAATAATTATAGGTATAGAATGGAATGTGGGACGTAATGGGTTGCTGATGATGATGACGATAGGTATAGAAATGAATATATTGTAGGGGAATTTATGCGATTATCTTATTTTGTTTGACGTTTTGGCAGGGTAACATAGGCTGTGGTCACAAACTGAGTTAGCCTAAAAGCACTAAGACAGCTTGCGACTACAGCCTATTTTTTACTTTTTCTCCCGTGCAATGCGAAAGTTTATAAACATTTTTTAATTGTTGTATACTTAACTAGTGTATGTACCGATCGTGGTCACTGGCTGAAGCACAGCCAATCCTTAAAATAAATACGTTGTCTTCTTTAGTTTCTAGAATAACCTATTATTTATTGATTAATAACCTATTAAATTAAAAACTATGCTTTAAGTAGTATGCAATTTGTAAACTTTAATAGTTACCCGACTCAGGTAGTATCAAGAAACTAAAACTAGTAGAACAACTATGAGCTTGAAAAGCCACTTCTAAAGTTCGATAAAGTACCAAATCAATGAAATTCAATGTTGATCTTAAGTAACTTTATAAAGCACAAGTTTCCGTATCCGATTTTGTTAATGTGATCCCATGGGTCCGCATAGTGCCAAATTAAGAATATACAATGTCACTACCCCATCTCAACCTGTGGTTGTCGAAAAAGGCGACTAAGAAAGGACCTTATGCAGACAAGAGCACTGCGAGAGAAGGAAAATTCGAAACAAACCCTATACCAACCCGTTTGGCCAGCGTGGTATAGTAGGCTAAATTCCCTCTACATTCTTTGGAGGAGACCCGTGCCCAGAAGTGGGACGTTTATGGGTTGAAATGATGATCAAATGGAACGCAGTATTGGGACAAATTTTATCTTTCTATTGATCCAACTACGTATTGGTAAAACATGTTGACCCATGCCTCCGTTGCAACATGCTTATGTCATTTTGAGACCTACAACCTTACGCTTTTAATTTCGCTTTTTGAATGTCTAGTAGTAAATCCCGTGCTTGCTTAAAACTGCAACTGCGCTTCAAGAAAACTCTGTTGAGTTGTCTAAGATTAAGATTGGGCCAATAAAATCTCAATACTATTTGTTATTTCATTGTGTAACATTTTAATTTAAATTACTTTAATTATTTAATATTTTAAGTGTTTATTTGTTTTTCTAAGCCTAAAATGTTGTCTTACAATGCATGTTGTGGCACCTTAAAATATTGTGTAGTTAGTTGATATTTAAGTGTTTTTATAAAATGTATTAAACAGTGTAACAAGAACTGGTTGTCCAAATAAATAAATAAATAATTGCTGCTTAGATAAGCTGCACTATGAAACAAATTGCTAAAACATGTGTTTTAGACCAACGTCTGCAATAAGATATAAAAAAATTGTGGAATAATTCTATTTATTTTAAATAAAGTACTCAAAAGCAACCCATTACAATTATATGCTTCATCTTCAAATAAAAAGAGGCATTTATTTGTCATTTCTCTTGCTCAATATTTATTTAGCTTTATTTATTTTTCTTTATACTCTTAAGTTTCTAGTCAAATTCATTAGATGTGTATAGTTTCTAAATAATTTATTATTTTTCAATAAGATATTGAGGGATGGACTTACATATTTTATTACACACATAGTAAATTTCGCGGCAAGAAACATCCCAAGATGAAGCTGTCAGGTTAATAACCCGTTTCCTTAGAGTTTTACGAGTTTCCCGCTATGAGCAGATCATCAACATCGACACGACAAGCGTCAACTTTTTACGTGACCTTCCGGTGTTTTGCAGCTAAAATGAGTTATTATAGCATTCATGTATAAAAGCGGTTTCTGTACCTACTTAGTACCAATACCCTGTGAACTTTTAGTCATACTTATAAACTTTTTCAGGTTCATAGTAATCAGATATTATTATACTAATATAAATCTAGCTATCATCATAATCTCAACCGATAATCGTCCCACTGCTGGGCACGGGTCTTCTCCAAAGAATGTGGAGGGAATTTAGCCTACTATATCACGCTGGCCAGATGGGCACAAGAAACAAACCCTAACAGGGTTTGTTTCTTGTGCCTGCATTAGGTTAATTAATAATAAATAAAACAAAAAAATATTCAAGCTTTCCTTTACACGACTTGTGTTTCTATTGCAATTCTTGGTATAATTTTGTTTTTTTTATTATTATTTTGTTTATTATGGTATAGATGTATTTTATTTGATAATTATGACCTTTTTTATTTGATAATTGTAAAACAACTAAAAATGCATGCTGTATAAAGGTGTTAAAGCCACGTAACCACAACATGTACTAAACTTAGAACAAGTTTTAGCAGTCAATACGGGCCACCAAGACCAAGTAGGTAATTTAAACTTTTTACACCTCTTCCTTTTACATTGAAGTTAACTGTTTCTCAAACCACCTTTAACCTTTAATTAAGTTACTCCATACATCACGAGAACTTTAATTATTTGGATAAATACTTTTCCAACAGTTTATTAACTCGAAATAATGTTGCGTGCAAGACTTTATCTAACATTTTTAAGTCCTTATGTATTTTCCGACAGGAAAGGTTTAGGAAAATTCAGGCGTGTTAAATATAAATGAATAACAGAAGCAAGCAGTAATTAACGGTAGTGAATGTTAACGGTATAAAACCACAATTAAAATTTTACTGAAGAACATAAAACTCCCAAATGATCAGACAAATAATTTTTATGGCTATTTATTTTACAATTTTGTCTAATATTGTATAAAAATTAACCATTAATTGACTTATTATTAGTTTTATGAAAAGTTTTTATTAATTAAAATTACCTATATAAACTTTGTAACTTCTTTGAATTACCTAACGATTATTCTCAACTTAAATAAAATTTTACTTCTGAGCGGTAACTTAAACGCCTTCTAGGTTACCTATAATTTGTAAGTTAACAAATTTGCCAATAAGATGATAATTATTTGTTAATAACTTATAATATAACGTAAGGTTAAATCATATAAAGAAGGACAACTTAATAAATGCTTATTAACAAAAATAGCATCATAGTATGGCCGTAATATATACCGTGCGTCAGAAACTAGTTCATTCTAATCATCAAAAGTGGGTGACAGACCACGCAGAGCGACGAACTAGTGCACCCATATAAATGGTACTGTCGTCTTCAGCACATAATATTACATGAAACAAAAACACATCCAAGCGGTACACTGAACACATTCATAGGCCTCTGTCTTCCATAGAGGGTGCAAGTCCCCATCATAGTACGTGTATAGTTCGTGATATAGAGTCTGGTAAAATTAATGTTCGCGATCGCGAGTGCTGGTTCGGAGTATGAGCGTCGCGATGGCGGCGTGACGTCGCCAGTGCGGCGCGGCGCGGACTGGCACAACCACCCGACCGGTGAACCCCGCCCGCCCTTGCGTCTTACCCGCCTCTGTCACCGCCACTCTTCGCCCAAATCCAGACGAGTTTTCATTAATGTTGTTATCGGTGTAAAAGTTCCACCAAGTCAAACTAAGAACGTACAGCTTTAATTAACTGTCCGTTAAATAACACTAAACAAACGGCCCGAGATCCGACAGCCTTCAGCCCTAGTTATCAATAGTCCAACTTCTTGAATGGTATGGGTGTTGATTGACTTTGTAATACAAATAGCCACAATGAAAACCTATCTTTCACAAAATGTCTGCTGAGTCTACACTCTCGACCTCAATTTCAACAGAACCTGATCGCGACTGTTTGTCTAGTCCCTAATTATTTTAATAATTACCAAGTAAAGATTTTTCCTCCGCTATGTTCAAAATTAGCCTTCAATTATAACGTGAAGGGTATAAAGGGCGAGCTTCATTAATAATTATTACGCACGTAAAACATTATTTTTGAATATCAAAGTAAATCACAAACGTCAACCGTCAACGTGAGACCTTACAAATGTTATCGTGGCCGATTAATAGCCCGGATAACATTTTCGGTAGCGCCAATACGAAGTTTAGATGTTTATCGATATTTTTGTAGTCAATAAGGTTTGAGTCGGCTCTATCGATTCAATACGAGCACAAATTGTAAGAATTATTGATATCGCGCCGGTGGCGGCTCATACAAAAAGTTTATAAAAGGAAGTGGAGCGAACAAACTGGCGGGGAACAAACTTTTATGCGGGGACGCGACGCGAACGCGAACGTTACTTATCTGCCGCCGCCGAGCTGACAGCTGCAGATGAAAAATTGAAATTGTGTGAGATAAAACTACCTAACTGGCGCCGCGCTTCTGCACTACCCACCGAACAATGTGACGACAACAAGGGCACTACCACTATATTTAACTCACGTTTTGTGAAGCTACATTTTAATCATAATTGTTTTATCATTGCATTGGAATAACATTTTACGAATACAATTTATTTTTAAGAAAAAAGCATCGGTTTTTGATTACGTTTGCAGCCAGAGGGCTTATACCTACATGTAACAAAAAATATAATTTAAGCAGTCTGTTTGTGTATTGTGAAGATGACATGAAAGAGAATAAAATAATTTGATATAAATACTTAGACAATGCAAAGAATCAGACGATTAAAAATGAATGCTCAATAAGTTTAAAAAAAAATGTTTCAGAAACTTCATTATTTCAACTTAATGTTGAAATAATAATAGTCCTCACAATTAATCCCAACTTGACCCACTTTACTATGAAACTTTTCAGTATAGTATACATGATAATGATATAAAAGGTAAAAAATAATCCAGTCAATATGCAAATACGTGTTACCGATTGGTGTATCAATTCAGTGCGGGCGTTTCACGGTGAATAGTTGACAGTGACGCGCTTCAGTAACATGTAATAATAACGCGCCGCTCCGAACGTCAGCCTGGGACCCTTCTCTATTTATGGACGAACTACGGCGTCGAGGGCGCCACGTGAAAAGTCTCGCGTAAATCAAAGTCATAAATTCTCCTATCGTGAATGAACATTTCTCTTCGCGGACGTCTACACCGGCTGAATGGATAACGTCGACCCACCCTCGCAGGATCACCTCTACCAAGTCATTTGCTTTTGTTCGTGGGGCAATTAATAACGAGCAGAAGGGCGTTTTCGAACCGCAGGCGCCATTCGCATATCAGTAATGATCTAGCGTTGCGCTACGGCCAACCTCCGGTTCTGCTCTACTATCGATCATATTCACTTTATAAACGGCACACGTGAAATAACTTCGCCGCCGAACGCTGTCACTGGCTTACTTATATACGTATATATGAATTATGAGAGTAAACTAGTTTATCCGTGAAGAATAATAAGTATGATCTTATGATGCTTTTATCCTATTCGATAAGATATTAATTCCTAACTAAAATGTATAGATTCGTAAAGTATTCAATTTTGTTAAAGTTATCGAATTCACATTACGTTGCAAACTATATGAAATTGAAAATTTCAAAATACACCAGTTTCAGGCCCTCAGATATTTTACTAAAAATAAAACTTGTTAAACATGTATGGAAAAAATGTTTTAACTTGATTAAAAAGGTAATTTCACAAAACTAAATAATTAATATTAATAGCTGGTCATATCCGCTATTCAATCAATATGAAGCACTTATAAACACACATATTATAAAAAGTATAAAAACCAATACATTAAAATATTACACGGTAATTGATAAAATGACACGTGAACGTCCCTTGAAGGTTGCAATGTTTAATTATATTATCGCGTGCCACCGCATATTAGATACCTTCAGGTAGATAGATATACACCTAAAGGATTCAAAGTAATTATATGAACAAATAGATAAACATTAATGTTTGTACTAGGTACGAGTTTTCGTGAAAATATACCCAGTTATAAGAAAGAAAAATATATTTTATTTTTCGAGCAATGTTAGTCAATTACACAGAGGATATAAAGTAAACAATTACAGAAAAATACAATATAAATACTCAAAACAAGCTTTTAGTACATAAAAATCAAATAAAACACGAAAATATTATACTTGAGCAAAACTTCTAAAATGTCATTTAGGTAATTCCAAGATGGGCGCTGAACGAGCAACAACGTACAAAGTAACTAATAAAGTCTCATAACACAGCTTTACACAAATTTTTCAGCGAGGATTTCTTTCCATTTTCTCCGTCACATTAGGCCGGGCGCCCACCAAACATTGGATAAGTTCTATATTGTTGTTTACGGCAAACTTGGAACATAGCAGAGGCAATTCACCTCATAAATTTTCGTGTAATAACAGCTCACAGTTTCCCTAGACACTTGTAAGAGCACCGCAATAAGGTACCGCTGCTAAGTAACCGGGTCGCCTCCCTCGGTTCGATACCTTAGTTATTCACATGTATTAATGTTCGTGACACGGGCAAGTGTGTACCGAGCCAATTTGATGGCTTCGGTCAGACCGCAATCATTATAAGTACCTGAGCTATAAGTACATAGGTACGTAGAAACCCGCTGTAAGCCGCCGCGACGGTCTTCTAATGACGCCATATGCAAATCAACGCCGCTAATACTACTTTGTATTTGCATACTATCACACAAGACTACACACAGTTCTAGTTTAAATTTACAAATAAAATTATATGATACGTTACGTAATCTGTGGAACTATTTAATCGATTTAGATATTACATTCTCTATTGAAAGGTACGCGTCCCGGGGGTGAAATAAAATGTAATATTTCATCCTAGAAGGCAAAGTAGGTCCTATGGGTAAACCCGAAAAATCTCGAGGGCAATAAGCTATTTATAAATAGTGATCCTTACTGAAAGCTATTTCGTCGGTCGTACAACGGCTATCAGTCCCATATTCAAATGATATTAATCCTCTAAATACGACAAGGGCCGTGTTTATCTTTAAATCAATTTATTAAGTCCTGTTTGTAACAGGGGATTCGTTTTGTCCTGTCAATATTTAGATAACAATCTCTTTACTACCAAATGTACCAAAGACATTGGTCGTATTTAATGTATTGGTTTGTTTTGTTTAACTTTACAAGTTAGTTGTATTGACTAAACAAATTTATAGCCGAGTGTACTTGGAGTAAATATATTTAACCACTGGAACACAGTTACAATATCGCAAAACTTACCGAAAGGCTTAACGTAACAAAACTTCTGTTTCGTAGATGGTGTTGCAAATCCTTGAATCAATACAAAAATATATTGAGTAATATTTGGATTTGCCAGTTTATGTAGGGTATGCTGGTTGGTACAATTTTTTTTTCTTACTTCATCATATTTTCAGTTATCACGCATTTTGTTTTAATATAGAGTTGTAGCAATTCTTATACGTGCTTATTTTCATGTTTTTCTTTTTCCACAGTTTTTTTTTAAGTTTAAAGGTATGATAATTTACTACGTAGACCATTTATAATTTTATTTATTTTTTTCTATTAACCACCTAAATATTCATTAGAAAGAACCCAATAAGAGTATTTGATAGTTATGTATGCTATGTTCACTAGCTTGGTATACATAGCGTACGTTTATTAGAGGAAGCATTCTGAGATGCAACTGTTTTAGAACAACAGCAGATTTACTAAATTATCCGCATCCGAGTTTCTACTTAACTAAGAAGGTTGGACATGTCTTGTGCAAAGTTAAGACTAAATACATGCTACATGTAGACTAAATGCAAAACGAGTAAAGTAGAATAGCAAAAGTCCTTGCAGACCCTACTTTGACCCAGGGGCCTTACTCTGTAAGGAGTATACTCTATGGAAGGAAATTTAGATATGGTAGCTGTCACTTTCAAACATTTGACAGCGACATCAAAACCGACTAATCGAATGTCGAAATTCAGAATAAGCCCCCTGAAATATACAAGTAAAAGAAATAACAAAAAGCTTGGGAAAACTTGAGGTGGGAAGCAAATTTAGTATATTATTTTCAGCTCGTTACAAATTTGTTAGAAACTTTTTGAGTAAACTGCACGCTAGAGTAATAGTTACGTAATTTGCTTTCAAGGCTTTGGCGTTTTTTTGGCAACTTTGCTTTGGCGTTTACAAAAAATATTGAGTGGAGGTCAATTCAGACCTGTAGGAAAATTAGATCAGTGTTTACGTACGTATCGGATACTAGACTTAATAGTAAAAATATTAAATAGGTACCAATAAATCTTATTGGACAATTAATAGATTATTTCCTTATACTTACCGATCTATCCGTGTAGTGACGGATTAAGAATACATAATTTCACAACCCCATCTCAACCCGTGGGTGTCGTAAAAGGAGGTCGCGACTAAAGGAGTAACCTTATGCAAACAAGAGGACTGCACGAAAAAGGAAATTCGAAACAAACCCTATACCAACCCATCTGGTAGCATGGTACCTAGTAGGCTAAATTCCTTTCACATTCTTTGGAAGAGACTCAAGCCCAGCAGTGGGACGTTCATGGGTTGAAATGATGATGATGACTTACCGATCATTGATTAGGTAATGATGTATGAGATGAATAAGAATAAGATGAATGGTTATGATGATGAGAATGTTACATAGTAAAATTAATTCTAAACAAGAATACAAACACCTAAAATTAAAATATTCTATTTTCTATATAGACGAGAAGATACCATTAATAATAATAATAATTATATTCTACCACATTCACACAGCGCCATCTAGTCCCAAAGTAAGCAATTATATTTGCTTGTGTTATGGGTACTAAACAACTGATATACTACTTAAATATATTTTTTTTTTGTAAATTCATACATATTATAGATAAATTTCACCCAAACACAAAACAAACCTATATGCTCATCAGCTCATCACACAAAGATTTGTCCTGGGTGGGGATCGAACCCACGACCTCCGGCTTAGCAGTCAGGGTCACTACCCGCTAGACCAACAGGCCAGTCAAACCATTGCCTAGCAGTGGAACATTAATGTATTGCTATTATTCATTTAATTATTACTTGGCCCTCCATCAGTATGCTAAGCGCACAATTCACTGTATAACATAAAGCCCTTTAGTTACAACAGCGATACAATAATAGAGATTTTATTTTGTTTAAAAAAAAATGCCTACAATATACTCTGCAAAATTGTTTGGGTCCATAAACTTAAGTTTCAATGTCATCAACTCAGTGAAAGGTCAAGCGGCAGTCGTTTAGTAAAGTTGTCCGTTTAAACTGTACCATCCAGATAATTACTCCAGTTTGGCGTAACTCGGTTAGGATCATTTTAAAACAATCATTGAGGAAAACTTGTCGACCCTAACGATTGCTTGTAAAAAAGTCTGCAACCCTCAATTACGGTGTGAAACCAAAATATGTAGGTCAAAAGGTTAGGCACCTCTGAAACTTAACTAATTTACACTAACCGCAACAGCTGTTTTAGAACATTTTGAATAGATTTATTAAAACTTAGTCTCTTGCTTCCTATTACCTTAAAATTATTCCAAAGCCAGCCTAGCATATATGTTGTTCTTTCATAGACCGCCTTTAATTCTATTTTAGATTCACGTAGCTATATTTTAGTGCCAGCTATTGGGTCCAAAACTGCTCTATGTTTTAAGCTGATCCCAACGCTACTGAAATCAACTTGCCGAGTGCCACGGGTTCGAGTCCCACGCAAGACAAATAAATAATACTCTACGCTTGCCAAGTATAATAACTATCCTTTATTATAGTAGGCATGATATAAAATATTTACTTGTAATATGACAAAGCTAATGTTTAATTGCCCATGTACTCATACACGAAGCAATGGTGTCGTATAGTGTAACTGTTAACGATACTGGATAAACATCTCATTATTTTGTTTGAAAGCCTAAACTTCTTATGTCAAGCTAAACTGAGTATGATACTATTTTTGCTAGCGAAAGGTATATCACCTCTTTGAATCTCTTATTTATCATCAGGGAAAATATTTATTTTAGTAAAACTATTTTTATCTTTTTATTGTTATGGTAGCCATTTCAATCTCTACATATATTATAAATGATGTGAATCCGTCGCGTCTGTCTATTTGTCTGCATGTAAGTAACTCAAAATCTTAGTTTTCTTAATATTCCATGACAAACAGAGATCAATATGACAGTAAAAACGTAAATACATATAATTGTCAGAGAAAATACTATTTAGGTTCTGCTAATTAATTTAATAATGAAACATAGTCACAGTATAAAATTTTATTCATTTATTCCTCGCTTAGCGTTTTAATACAGTCAATAGCTTTCGGTTTTCTTGGTGTTCCGTACTTTTACTTTGTTTTCTGCATATTATGAATGTGAGCACAAATTCATTCCCTTTTTCAAAATTCTCTTTTTTTGAAATACTCTATGGACTGTATAGACCATAATCCGCACGCACGCAACTATGACAGCGACAGTGCTGCCATCCTCATCCTAAAAGAAGGACTTGCTCAAATATGGCGCCTCGCCGCGTACGCGCTTATTAATACGGTGCTGTGAATAATACATATTACATATTGGACTGAAACATTCGATGTGTTAGTGCATTCCCGAGGAATCCTGACTACCATAACCTATGGAGATCACCGCTGGGGTACCCCTGAAGATCATCAGTTGCGGATTCCGGTGAGTGGTTGAATACAGTCCACCCCTTTCGCTCAAAATCAATTTCCCCAACATATTTTTGGTCCTACGACCCATATCTAATCAGTTCTTAGGGATTTGTGCTAACATATTTAACAAAAAAGCTATTTTTCGATAGTTTTCTTTGTGAAAAAGGCGTGACATACCGCCCGCCAACCAACTTCAGATTTAGTTTTTTATGTATTTTGCGTATTGTTCTTCGACAATACCACTGTGTACTGTCTTTACGAGTCGTACATTATTCATTTCTAAATATATCTTTAAGTAGATTATTCGATTTACTTAATTTTTCAATTTTTTATTTTCGTAAAAAGTTGAGGGTATATGCCATCAGCGTGCAAACGCGCCACGCTAGCTGTTACGTTCACAAGCGCCCTAAGGCCGTACACACATTAGCGTTGTCTTTGTATTTCGTACAAGACACAAATATAATATTTTGCATTACGTGCTAATATTATATCGCTACTCAACTGGTACTTACGTATTGCGTACTAAGTACTGGGATAATATTCTGGCATTACTGCTAAATATTATACGAATTCGAGTTTGTCGTTCATGTATTACGTACTGAACAAATAAAATTTCGTTTTATTTTCGCACAAACATACATACATTTTCTATATACATATTTACACACATTTTCTATATACGTATTTTCATACACATTATTTTCATTATATATTACATTATAATTATAAACTTAATAAATATTTCTTTAAAAATGGAACTTGAACAATTAACTTTTGAAAGAGATATTTGTATTAATAGCTTAGAAAGAATGGTCGCTTGTTCAGATAATGAAGCAGAGTTTCGGGTTCGTGTAAAAGAGCTCAATAATACGAAAAAGCAATTTTTTTCGGTTCAAACTAAAATTGAAAAACTTTTAGCAAAAAGTGGTGAGTTCAAAACAGCTGAACAACTGCTCATACGCGATTCATTCGATTCCTTATATTATAAAATTCAGGTTACACTTGACAATATAAAAATAATACAACGTAAACAAAGTATCGCCGACGCGGCTCGTGTGACCACAGCCTGCGCTCACTCGCATCCTACCATACAAGCAAAAATTAAATTGCCTACTCTTTCGTTGCCTACTTTCAATGGTAGCATAACCGAATGGAATGCGTTCTTTGATTTATTTAAGTCTTTGGTTCACGATAATGAACAGTTATCGGATGTTCAACGTTTCCGTTATTTGTTGTTGTCCCTTAAGGACGAACCTTATAATCTTATAAAATCAATACCAATTACGGATTCTAATTACGAAAATGCGTTTCAGATATTAATCAATCGTTACGAAAACAAACGCATTATTGCAACAAAACATTTAGATAAAATTATTGATGTTGAGTCGGTTAGTGATAAAAACTTAGAATACAGTTTACGTAACCTTTTGAATATTTATCGTGAAAACTTAACCGCTTTAGAAACATTAGGCTTGCCAGTTAAATACTGGAATTTTATTCTTTTAAACATTTTGCTACGCAAGATTACTCCAAACGTTAGAAGACGTTTTGAACTTTCGTTGACGTCACATAGTGATATTCCACTGGTTAGTGAACTTCTCGACTTCCTTGAGAAGGAGCTATCGGCTTCGGAAATTATGTCGTCCTCGATGATCGCGCGCTTGCCGCATGGTCCCGCCAGCGGTACCGCATCGCCGTCGTCGCGCCTGCTCGCCGCTGCTGGCGGCTCGGTCGCACCGGCTAGTTCCTCGCGTCATGCTATCGTCGCTCGCTCTGCGCTTTCTCGCTCGCACTCGCACGCGCATCGCGCTCCAACACAAGCGAATGATACGAGTGCTAAGGCTCGCGCTTCCCGCGCTTTGAGTGTTCATACTACAACCTCAACTAATAACTCCACTAAAATGAAATGTTGTTATTGTAAAATCAATTCTCACTATTTAAATAAATGTGACTTATTTAATAAATTAACGTTACCCGAACGCTATACTTTTATAAATGAAAATAAAGTATGTTCTAATTGTTTAAGCAGCGGGCATGATTTAAAAGATTGTCAGTCAAAATATAACTGTCGTATTTGTTCTAAGCGCCACCACTCTTCATTACATGAAGATGAGTCGGTCTGCAATCTCAACGTTACTCTTACGAGTGAATGCTTGAATTATTCTTCCCCTGAATACTATTCGGTTGCGGAAAATATTAATCTATCCCCTGAGTTACACTCGGTTGCGGATATTTCCAAATCGTCCCCTGAGTTACACTCGGTTGCGGATATTTCCAAATCGTCCCCTGAGTTACGCTCGGTTGCGGATATTTCCCATTTTTCCCCTGAGTTTCGCTCAGTTGCGGAAACTTCTTCGTCTACGCCATTACGTGGTGTCGATGGACAGAAGAACTGTACGGTTCTGCTTACTACCACGATAGTGGACTTGCGTCCTATGAAAGCCGTGTCCTATGCTCCCCAGCCAGTGCGAGCATTGATAGATCAGGGCTCCCAAGCTACACTCATCTCTGAGTCGTGCGTCCAACGTCTTGGTTTACCACGTTATCATGTTAATACTAGCATGACGGTCACGGGTATCGGTGATAAGACCGAGCAACCACGTGGTTACGTGTTGTGCCAGGTTACGCCTCACAACAAATCAGAACCTAAACTATTTATCGAAGCACTCATATTGCCTAAGATAACTAGTTACATACCTCACATTCCAAGCTCTTTCGAGCAAATTCCTCATATACAAAACATTCCCTTAGCGGATCCGGAACTACGTTCTGCGCGTCCCGTTGAACTATTGCTAGGTTCAGATTATAGTGATAGTATATTACTTCAAGATAACATTATAGGCCCACTAGGCACTCCTGTGGCTATAAATAGCATATTCGGTTACTTACTAAACGGTAAAATTTCTCATTCATTTTCTTCACAAGTTTGTACAAATTTGAGTACATATCAACTTGATACGCAACTTCAAAAGCTCTGGGAGCTGGAATCAGTTTCTGAAGACAAGCCTCTCACTCCGAAAGAAGCTCTGTGTGAATCGATCTTCGTCGATACTCACACACGAGACAAAGACGGACAATACATAGTGTCCCTTGCTTTTAAGGATGAATCACCTCCTGAAGGTATTTGTAACTTATGGTTTACGTTCATATCTGAGCTGCCTCACTTACAAAATATTTCGTTACCACGTCATGTGCTTCCAAATGGAAATTCCATACAAATTCACGGATTTTCGGACGCATCCGAAAAGGCTTACGCTGCCTGCGTATACCTTCGTGTTATCGATTCAAAAGGTACTATACACGTGAATTTACTTCTTGCCAAAACAAAGGTAGCACCTTTGAAACGTGTTTCACTTCCACGCTTAGAGCTGTGTGGAGCACTTCTTTTGTCTAAATTAATTCGGAAAATTCTTATCACTTACGGTGATATCTTGTCATTCGACAATGTTTACGCATGGAGTGATTCTTCGATCACACTTGCCTGGATTCGTTCCCCCTCATACGAATGGCGCACCTTTGTGTCGAATCGTATTAATGAAATCACCAGCCGCGTACCCGCCTCACACTGGCGTCACGTGCGTTCGGCAGACAACCCGGCAGACCCAGCGTCACGTGGTGTCCTACCGTCTCAGCTGGACCAACAGTTGTGGTTCACAGGGCCCTCCTGGCTTAAACAGGCCCAAACCGAATGGCCTATTTCGAATATCGACGTTTCAACCGACGAAGAGCGACGTACTAACGTTTTCACAAATACGTCCAAGTCTGAGCGACCAGACTTACAAATACTTGAACGATTTTCATCACTACCGAAAATGCTCCGCGTAGTTTCTTTAATTTTTAGATTTTTTCATAAATGTCGCAAGACAAAGACATTTACTTCTCCGCAGATTACGGTTTCTGAAACAAAATTTGCTCATAACAGAATTATTCTTTTAATTCAACAAAACGAGTTTGCCGATGATATATCGCGACTTAAAAGTGATGAAAATTGCTCAAACCGTTTACAGAAACTCAAACCCTTTTTAGATGACGTCGGACTACTCAGGGTCGGCGGCAGAATCCAACGTGCTCACGTTTCTTATGATGCGAAGCATCAGATTATCTTACCGAAAAAACATTTTGTCACTAATTTGTTAATCGATTATTATCATAAACTTCATTTACATGTAGGTCCCCAAACTTTACAGTTTATTCTATCCCAAACCTATTGGATATTATCGGCTCGTGATGCCGTTCGTATGCGCACACGACGCTGCGTGCGATGCTTCCGCACTCACCCTTCGGCCCCTCAGCCACCTATGGCTCCGCTACCGGCAGCCAGAGTTAGGTCATTGCGCCCTTTCTTACATGTAGCTGTAGATTTTGCTGGACATTTCTTTCTGAAGTCAAGTCCATTCAGAAATGCCAAAGTCTTCAAATCCTATGTTTGTGTTTTCGTATGCATGTCCACGAAAGCCCTACACTTGGAACTTGTTCCTGATTTATCTACATCATCGTTCCTTAACGCTTTACGACGTTTCATTTCGCGACGTGGATTATGTACCGATATTTACTCCGATAATGGACGTAACTTCGTAGGATGTGATAAATATTTAAAGGATCTTTTCGCGTTTCTTAAAACCGAAACAAATCAAGTTGAGCTAAACGACAAACTTATTAATTTAGGCATAACTTGGCATTTCAACCCGCCTTATGCTAGTCACTTTGGCGGCATTTTCGAAGCTGCAGTAAAGAGTATGAAAACTCACCTGTATCGCGTTATAGGTCAAGTAACTCTAACTTATGACGAGTTCAATACACTACTGTGTCAAATAGAATCAGTACTCAATTCTCGACCTCTCTATACACAAAGTAATGATCCTACTGATCCATTACCACTTACACCCGCTCACTTTCTTATCGGTGAACCATTGACTTCCTTACCCGAATTCGATTTCACAAATGATCAACCCAGTCATCTCGTTCGATGGCAAATCATTCAACAAGCAGTACAGCATTTTTGGAAACGCTGGAGCGTTGAATATCTCAATCAGCTTCAGCAAAGAAGTAAATGGTTCCGCGATACTCACACACCCCTCACCGAGGGTACAGTAGTTGTGCTGATAGATAACAATCTACCACCACTACAGTGGTGCCTGGCTCGTATACACGCTTTACACCCAGGCGCTGATGGCGTTACTCGTGTTGTTACGGTTCGCATTGGTAACACTCTTACTAAAAGACCTGTTGTTAAGGTCTGTCCTTTACCGAATAGGTATTTTCCGAATAGGTAATTCATTATCCTTTCTTTAGCTTTAAGTTAGGATAGTTTCGTTAAAATAAGTTGGTTATTTTAAGGTCGGCGGCATGTTCCGTACTTTTACTTTGTTTTCTGCATATTATGAATGTGAGCACAAATTCATTCCCTTTTTCAAAATTCTCTTTTTTTTGAAATACTCTATGGACTGTATAGACCATAATCCGCACGCACGCAACTATGACAGCGACTGTGCTGCCATCCTCATCCTAAAAGAAGGACTTGCTCAAATATGGCGCCTCGCCGCGTACGCGCTTATTAATACGGTGCTGTGAATAATACATATTACATATTGGACTGAAACATTCGATGTGTTAGTGCATTCCCGAGGAATCCTGACTACCATAACCTATGGAGATCACCGCTGGGGTACCCCTGAAGATCATCAGTTGCGGATTCCGGTGAGTGGTTGAATACAGTCCACCCCTTTCGCTCAAAATCAATTTCCCCAACACTTGGCTTTATCTTTTATTAATTATCCTTTGATAGCAGGCACCTGTAAATATTTCGAGAATATTCGGTAGAAGGATCATAACGCCTACGTCATCGTGCAGCCACCTTAGCGCAAGTACTTAGCTACTTGGAACTCTATTTATATTAAAATTTGGTACAAAATAAAAGATTTAATTTATACTCGTATACAAAGGTGAATCATATTAGGTAACTGTATAAAACATGTAGATAATTTCATGCTGAGCAAACAGATTTGATGTGACGTATTATGTTACCAGTAATATGGAAAATACCTTTATTGCCATTGTGTTTACAATGTAAACGCTGAGTAAGTACAAAATCTCCTTTAGAATAATGTAGATATGTTACACATCATTAGGTAAAGCTATGAAAACATCAGTACTTCTTTTACTTAAAACATTACGATCTTATTTCTAAAGGTGTGACATAAAATCCACGTCAATGAATAAAACTGATTAGAAGGCGACGGCTGTATACATTTAATTGATTAAAATACTGTAGAACAGCTCTAAGGACGTGTCGAATTACTATCTCACTTCAATAAATAATGGGCGTATCTTACTTCTATCATAAATGAACACGACTAGTTTCTCACAACTGCAACATCATTGCTATCATTAATTGCGCATATAGATGACCAATTACACTGTCCACTTTAATTGAAAAAATAAAAGGACACATTTCCAAGATACTGCTTATCAGTCGAATGAATAGCAAATTGCGATCTATAGAGTCACACAGATCTTAAATTTTCTTTTTAATATGCACTGCATGTATACTTAATACATTTAAATACAGTTCGCAATTTGGAGTCAGAATTCTCGGCCACAGTACGCCAAACCGCCATTCGGACGACCGCAGCCCGCAGCGTAATTAGCTAAATATGACTTTTAAACTAAGAGCTCCCAGTTAGAAGCCTCTCCATATTCCAGCCAACCTTTTTGTTAAACGAGCACATTTCCATGCGAACATCCTACTTCTGGCTTGATATTTAATTTTGGACTGAAGAAATTTACACGGTCCCATCAAAACGATGTTGTGCGAGATTAATGTATTTTGAATGTGCGCCACACGCCCGGGTTAAACGGCCGGTGTGAATATTTTAAGTACAATATACACGTACTATGTACTATCAAGGATATTTCTACCGCTTCTGTGAATCTTTATAGCAATTACGACGCAAGTATATGATTGTTAAAAGCGATGCTGGCTGAATGGATTAGGGACCGGTGTGTAAATGTGCAAATCACGCGGTCCGAGTTCGATTCCGACCGGCAGTACCAATGTGGATTCCAGTTTGTGGAATTTATATGTACCAGTCAAGTGATTTACCATCTGCTAACGGTGAAGGAAAACATCGTGAGGAAACCCACATACCCTAGAAGAAATTCTATGAGTTTGTCTGATCCACCAACCCGCACTAGGCCAGCGTGAGTGGATTGTGGCCTAAAAAAACCCTCTCAGCTCTCTAGATAGAGGAGAGGAGACCCGAGCCCAGCAGTGGGACTTAATGGGTTGCAGATGAATATGATAAAAAATCAATAATATCAAATAGGTGTAAAGTAACGTTAATTTTTGTGGCGATGTTATTTTCATGTCACGTCCACGTAAAAGCTGGCCGTAATACTGACTCGTGAAGTCTCACAATAAATCATAACGCCGTTTCAATTTACCGACTCTAACACGGCTGTAATAGGCCAGCCGCTGCCCGCCGTGTGCTGAAAGACTTGAATTTGTATTCAAGAAGCGATATGATCATTAGTTAGTGCAATTTTCTTCACATCCAGTACACGAATGGTATCATCAGATATGCTGCGCCACGAATAAATAATACTTTGTAATTGCTTTGAGATCGGACTTGGAAATCGAGCGGGCTATTCGACTTTGATAATTTGTATGGATATTCGAGATGATGTGGTCTCATTACGGTCTCATACTATCGGACTCGTTAACATTTACTGGCTATCTGCATAAAATGAGCTGCTTTATATCAAAAACGTAATTACATTTCATTTTTTACCGAACAACTAACTGTGTTATCGAGATGTTTTCATTTTAATTCGATCAAGTAAGTGACTGCATCGGATAAATGGTGTAGGCTGCAAAGATTGTCACTTCATTTACACTTTACAGATAACCAAAGTCAGCTTTACGTGGTATCTTGTGACTTGTTCTATGAATAAACAAGACCCTCAAGAGTTTATAACTTAGCCGTTCCACCTTTAATAATATTATGTTTCATTAGCCTGGGAATAGAAAGTTATTTCAATAAAATTCTAATTAAAACAATTAATGGGTAGTGAACGTAAGGACTACGTAATACGCGACGCTATCGTATGACTATTGATTTTATTGGTAGAGACAAATTGTATATTAGGTTAAAATGCCGCTGTTATTATGGCATTCCTATATCCGCCAAGCGGTCTTAAAGCTGGGACTTCAGGAAGCACGTACATGTAATATTATTGATTACAGGGTGCGGCGGTCCAGCTCCATTTGAATTTCCAATGAGCTCGTTAGAATCAGCCCAGACACGATCCTCGGACTACTGATGAAAAAATATTCTTTAATTTTTAAGCTGATTTTGTGTGATTGCGGATTCAGCAGAATTACCCTTAGCGCTATTTAAGATTCCTTAATAAGATATATTTTTGCTTCATTGCTTGTGAATATTAGATTATATCTTTCTTAATTGAAGCCTTATTCTTTAATAATTTTTGCAAATTGCTGCTAAGTCTTCATAATAATCTTAATGTTGTCTTTAATTACCTTTAATTTTACCATATCAATATTACGATGATGGCTTAAAAATGTTTATCGTTATTATTTTGATAATAAAAACAATAAATTTTTAATCAAAACTACAAAACTCTGTCGTAAAAGATGAAAGCAGAGTAATTAACTAAAATATTTAATACTAGTCTAAATTCAATTACTAAATACATACTTCAAACGACTATAATATGCCTCAATACAACGACTCCTGCTGTTATTCTCAAGATATTGTAATAATTTATTATTTATAATCTAACATTCTTGTGTGGGCGTTTTCACGATAGTCGCCTTCACCTTTTCTTGATGGCAGTAAATTCTATCATTAACGTTTACGCGTTCTATTTAGAATTAATAACTGTCAACAAATCATTTTATATGTTCTTTGTTATAAGACCTTCGATACAACTAACGATTAAAGGTGCGATACAATAACCATTACAATAGGTTGTGCGATACGATGCGATTCTATTGTGATATGAACGATCTATAGAAACGTTGTTCTGGAATTACGATTCAAGATAAAACATGAATATTCTATTAAATCTTTAAGTAATTATTATTTTCGATTTATATTTTTATAGCTTATGTATGAAAGCGAACTGTATAAGTGATTAGAAGTAGTCATGACAACCTTTTAATAAAGTTCCTTTGATTGAGGTATACGTATAGATAAATACCTACATAATATATATTTATATTAGTTAATTGCTATTGAATTTATCGGTTATAAAATAAGTGGATTGTAAACTTATTTTCCAATTAACTTTTTTATATATTACATACATATGAGTATTAAGAATTGTATCATTAATTATATTATTATTTATATAGGTAATTAGGAATATATCTTACAAGTTAGACGTCTCGTAGTATTATATTCCTGGATACTGTGCAAACTAGTATATATAAGGGTTATAAATTCGGCTAGAACAATTAAAGTATCAATGAAGTTTGCGTGTAATAGCATAAAGTAACCGACAATTCCTTCGGTGTGGAGCGAGCTCGATACGTAGCTATTGGAGTTCGTACCAGCTCTTAATTAAACCCGGCGGCAGGGCCTAGCGGCAAACTTCGATTGCGCTGTCAAAAATCCGAAGAATTATTCCAGCAGTAAAATAACTTCTGCGATTTTAGGCTTTATCGTACCGGTTCAGGCATATTAGCGAATTTATACTGTACGGATGCAATATGGTGCTCGAATCGCGTCGCGCTGCTACGCGCTCGTTGGACGCAGCACTTTTATTAAAAACTGTTTTTATTTATTGACGGTTCGAGGTGGTCGTCGATTTTTCTTGCTGCATGCTTCTGAAATTGTTTTATGATATTGATTCCGCTTTGAATTTACTGCCGGCATCATTCTTCCTAAGTGTACAAAGAAACGTATGCCAGAAACACACAACACAGTTCGTATAATTCGGCATAAGAAATTTTGTATCGTTATTGTATGTGGTATTACAAAAGTTTAAAATAAATTGAGACTACGTAGACTATGCAAAAGTTCTTGTTATTTTACTCATGTAAATATAGGTATCTATAATAATTAACACATTTAATACCATACGGGTTGTATCAATGCGATTTTTTTAAAGCTTCGTATTTATATATAAATACATATGTTATAAAAAGCTTTAAAATCGAACTCGCAACAAAACAATACAAGCAAAAAATATTTGTACTTTTCCATTTTAATTCAGTCCCTTTAATATTGCGGCCTCAGTGGTATCAACAACACGCACTACTCTTATTTTACAACTATGCCTCGACCATTTACACCTGACCCGTGTATGCAAAGATTGTAGTCCAAATAAGTACGTAGAATAATTGGAAAGATAGCGCTAGAAGAGTTCATGTTACGCTAGACGATATACAAAACCCCAGCTCAACGGTAATTAGCTCAGGATTGAACCGCGACACGCTACGAAATGGTAAAAGGAATTTGTTCCGCACTATTATTCGAACGTTTACGAAATTCTGGCGGTGATTGGATACAATTTGAACTGTTTTTCTGTGATTGCTTATTCTAATTGTAGATGGAAAGCTTTCAGCTTGGTTTGTTTTTTACTTTAGACATTGTTTTATAAATTATGCCGTTATTTGAAATTATATTCTTGTTATTACCGACAAGCAATTCAAAATCCTATCGGCCGAAAATTATTGGGTAATTGTATAACAATAGAATAAAAAAATACGTAACTTCGTAGCATAAATGTAAAAGTCACATCCCACGCACAGTTTTATAGCCTCTGCGTTATTTATAATAATATCATTATTCATTTTAAGTGTAGCAATCGATACCTTTGAAATTATATACCTTTGAGGCATTAACATGGAACTTTTTTATTTGTTAAAGTTCTCGCTCGAATTTATTAAAGGAGCAGCATCTGAATGCAAAAGTCGGTATTAATAACGGCTCAATTAGCAACCGGTTCTTAATGGGTACGCTATGATACTTTCAAGAGCTTGTACACGGGAATTTATTAAAATTGACGATAATTTATGATGGACAAGAGAATTGAGATTAGTTTATTTAAATTGTCATCATGCCGCAAGGAAATTGCTTTTATATAACGGGCTATTAAACTAGTCGATGTATATATTCCAGTAATCCCAAGAGGTAACATTATGAATATAGGTGTGTTATTGAACAGAGGTTTTCCACGAAATCTAAATTTTTAAAACAATATCTTTGCTAATTATACAAACAAAGGAAAATGTATTTGATTATTCTTACTCGTATTTCACGTTCTAATGAGCAATAATAGATCTAGGATATATTGTGTTTAGGACAGAGGCAAAATGTATAATTTATAATTCTAGATTTACACTTATAGAGCGTTCCAGTGCGACACGCAGGCAAATTTATAAGCATTGCCTAGATAATATGAAATTGAAATAAATCTACATACACCTAATTATAAATCACTCGACAATAATTCTAGAACATTCTGAGTCGACACTGTTGAATGTAAATAAGACTTCAAGCCATATATCGATTAGGCTACAAATGAAATGACACTCAACTCAGCGTGACGTTATTCGTGGCGTCATAGCAATTATGTTTACCTGAGAAGGTCTTATTGGAATCTTGACATTCAGCTTGAACAACGATTTAGATAATAATATATCGTTATCATATGTGACAATGGATGTCATTTTCAAATATCACGTGGATGGCAAGCATACTTAAGGCATATGGACGCTTGCGGCACCAGGTGCATCACGAGCGCGTAACCGACCTTTAATAAAATTCTTTAAACACCATGCGACAAATAATAAATTTGCCTATTGTTTCCATGGCTAGGCCGTGTTAAAAACCACACCACATTTAAACTACTTGCATTCCAGCATTGCGTCGCTGTCTCATCAGCAATGTAGCCTAAAGCCTTTAGAGTTGGCGGACAGTCGCAAGTACTCGTAACATGTGCACTTTACTGTCGCTGCGGAAAGAGCGGCACACGACACTTTAGATAGAGGGCGACACTCCCGCTGACAGTCACGCGCCATGGCCCAAACTAAGAAATTCCCCTTCGCTATTTTATTACCGCAACCACCGGTCTACTTGGGACCTACGACTTATTGTCGAGTCGGCACTCTGAGGCGTGGCCGTAATACTCAATCATTGTAGACTCATAAATACACTTTTGCTAGCTATTTGCTCGTGATTTTGTCTGCGTAGCAAAAGGTACGGGTTAAGTAAACCAATCAGTACTAATAATGTAAAGTGAGCACGTTTGGATCTTTGAGGGTTGGGTTACGAAAAATTTTGAGATCTTTTTTTTGTTTTGGTTATATTCATAATTATATTAAATTAAAATTTATTCAAGCTATTTTTATGTTACTTTTTTAGTGTCCTCATCATCGTCATATCAGCCAATGACGTGTAGTCTCGAAATAGGCCTCACCTAATTTCCGCCACAGCGAGCGGTTTTATGTATGTATTTTGTTCCTTTTAGTGTCCTAGGAAAAAAAATTTATTAGGTATTATTCTTATGTGTGTGTGTGTATCCTGGAGTGAAGACCACGGCTTGGCAAACGTAGAATAGGAAGCCCTCTAGCTAGGTGGACCGACGACCTGAAAAAGGTCGCCGGATATGACTGGATGCGGAAAGCGGAGGACCGAGTGTTATGGCGCGTGTTAGGAGAGGCATTTTTTTTTAAAGAGGGTAATGCCTTAACGTATACTGTGCGGGGACACGGGACGGTTATGTGGGACTCGCCGGTCGGAACTGGAATACCCACTAAACTCCTCTGTGCGCCGTCTCTTCGCTGTAATGGGTAGGCCGCGAAAAGCCTATGTCTAGTAATGGATTCCAATAGGTGATGATGATGATTATTTTTATGAAAGTTTATTATCCTTATTTAAAATAGGAAAACATCTTGAATAATATTAAGTAATAATTACCTGTTAACAAGCATAACCTAGCATACGTGTTAAGATAGGCTTAAAAGTAAATACAATTCTAAATAAATCTCAGTTCAATCCAATGTTATTGTCATATAATAAGGTCTGATTTAATTACAAAGTCCTCAGACGATATGGAATAATAATAAGCATTCCAACCCCAACGTGCCTCTACTATGTAATACATTAGCTTGAAAACTAAAACAAAGGTACTCTACCTTACGGCTGATGCATGTGTAGTACCTAACCCTTCATGTGCAGCTGGGGGGAAGTGTCACCGCGGCAGGGCGCGAGCGCTCCGGTGTTCACTTAATTGTTAATGCTATAGTGATCTAAGTAGCACCGAGGCAGCTCATGTGGGTTAATGAGCTCGCTACTAATTCATGGAGACACGAAGCTCCCCCTAGTTATGAAAACTTTCGGTCCGGTAGATGGGGGAAGTTTTATGGCCGTTTTGCCATTTACCCACCTTTGCTTTTAGGTCTCGTAACTAACTTAGCTTTCTTAAAGTATGCCCCAGCTTTTGGAAATTATAATAAATTAGAGACAGTTTTATAAAACTTTTTCGTTGTAACAAATGTTCTTTTTAGACGAAATTACAATGCTTCGTTGTTTACAATATAATTTGCGTAATATAAAGAGATTTTTGACTGTGGGTAGACAGGTAATTATGGTACAAAAGTTTTTGTTTAGTTTAGGCTAACACTCCATTAAGGTGGAGAGGACTGAAGCGGAAAATTGCGTAACTATGGCCCGCTTTACTCTTTGCGCACTGAAGTAAAATTTTCTTTAGAAATACGATGCCGAGAAGAGTACAAATAAAGGAACGTAAACAACAGAGATGAAAAAATACGAATTAAGGCCGCGTTAATTTCTAAGTTACATGTTCTGTGACATACATACATTATGGTCTACTACTCACTGCTTTATTTTACTCTTTAGAAATAAATCCGCCTCAAAAAATGTTTTTTAAAGATATTCCTTACATGATCTCCGGGCTCAATGCTTTTGTTTTATTTTGTTCTACTATCAGCTCAAATGTCAAGTAAATGAGAATTTAAATAACAAACGGTACGAAGTAGAATTGAGTTCGAAGTAGAGTAAATATTTATGTACTCCGGGTCCGTTCGTACTTTGTGCGGTTAATTTCTACATGTGTAAAGTTCAGTACACGAGTATTCCCTCGTGCGAGAGTCGCCATAATAGATTTATACTACGAATGAGATGTGTGTTTTGAGAACGGAATAAATTTTACAGATTGCTTTTGAAAAACATTGTTTATTATGTATATAATTTGAAACAAAATATTAATGTTACGTTACGGAAAGAAGACTACAATTATTGTTCACGTATTGTCTAATAAAATATGAAATGCACTATAGCATACATAAAAAAAACTCACATAAAAATGTGTGTTCCGTAAGATGAATGAACGTACAACACTGAGTGGTTTCAAAATCAAGATTTACGATAAAGACTAAATAATCAAGTTGTTTTCAAATTTTCCTACGACTTAATCTTAAAATTTAGCAAATGTATGTGATCATTTTAGAATATTATAAAAAAAAATCGAAATTCCAAATCCAATGTGGTAACATTCACACAGCGCCATCTATACCCAAATTAAGCAATTATATTTGCTTGTGTTATGGGTACTAAACAACTAATATATTACTTAAATACATTTTTTTTTGTAAATACATACATATTATAGATAAATTACACCCGGACACAGAACAAAGCTTTATGCTTATCACACAAAGATTTGTCCTGGGTGGGGATCGAACCCACGACCTCTATTATTTATTTATTAAGAAACATGAGTGTGAGTGATAATTATAATCATTAGATATAATACTACTTAAATAAAAGATGAACAATGTATAAAATACAACGTAACATATTATCAAACAAGTTTAAGTTTAAAGTTGTGTCTTTGTACAGAAGTAGGTTCACACAAGTTAGACTCAGATATCTCGCAGTGCTATGTAGCGTATATTAAAGTAAATATCTGAGCTAAAAGCCACTCGGCAAGTTCCGCTTTGTTAATTCAATACAAGCTACAAAAGAGCTTCGTAAGTCCAAACGTTATATATTTCATCAAAATCACTGACTCGGCTCACTGAGCTTTGTACGTTACAATAATCCTTTCATTCTACATCAGTATATTTAATTTCAATTGCAGTGATCACAAACAATATAGTTTGAAGCATGAACTGAAAACTGCAATCCAATTTTGAGGGTAAATACGACTCGGTCGAATATTGAAAGCATTACTAAAGTGGTATCTCTTCGGAACACAAAGCCGTTCCAAATACCAGGACAATCGCGAAGAATTGCAACACAATATAGTTGTGAAGCCACATAATCCGATGTGATATAACACTTGTCCACTGTTGCAAGAATGGAACAATGTTTTATATCAGGCAAGAGCTTCGGAAGCACTCCAATAAAACATCATTTCTTCCAGCTGCCGCGCACGAACACGACATTATCGTAACAGCAATCATCTAGAGATGTGTTGTATATTTTATTACCAACATTGAATAATAATGAAATATATTGGTAGCATGAACAAAGAATGATAATGAGTATACAAAACTTTTGTTGTAAATAGACTTTTCATTTATACAACATCGCAGCGTCGTAAAAAGACGTCATTAACAAGCGTTCTTGATTTAATTTAAATAAGAAGGACGCGACGGCTAGATAAGGCACGACCACGGAAAAACATTTCCCTAGACTATTAAATGTGACGTCATCAACTGGAGAGCAATAAGCAAATGAACGCGTTGTATCTGCTATTCAGACATTCTGTTATCGGAGGGCGGACGAGCGAACGTTGCAGTAAGCAAGATACCATCGCGCACCCGACCTAATTCGATTCGCCAAGCTAGCGGACTCCGCCAAGTCCACCTAATGCACACCAAGCGAAGTACTCCGACTTATTACGTAACAACCTACACTAAAACCAATGAACTCTGACTAAATTTGTTTGTCAACATGTGAATCTTTTATTAAGGACACTCACGTTTGACTTAAAGAAGTGGTGGCATGGCCGAGTGACTGACCCGTTATATAACAATCGCAAGCACCCTCGGCTAAGTCGCTTTGAGCAGGGTTACAATCCCTTATCTAAGATTACATGCAAACTCGACTACGAATCGCGACTATTAATCTGCAATTTGGTTTTAAAGCGATCCTCGTATTTATGTTTATTTTTTTGCACAAGCGACGCTCGCAAAGTGACGCATTTCATCTGATAAGCATCGCACACAAAATACATTTGCGGTAAATTTGTTTTCCTATGTTGGACATAAATGTAATAAAAACATTGATAATAAAAAACGGGTATAACAAGTAAGGCACGTACATTTTTTGCACAGCATGGACTCTTTTACCTATTAAGAAGACTGCAGTCATAAAATACTGTAGGTAAGGTTTATTTTACACTTTGAATAGACATTTATGACCTCCATATTCAAAATGAAATTGAAAATGTATTTTGTAACACCAACATTTATATCCGTAGTTTGACTCTATAACGACCCATAAAATTTTTATCTGTGTTTAGAAAAGAATTGTATAGAAATGTAGATAATTTTATACAAATAAGTTGCTTTGATAACACTGTGAATACGTGAAACTGCATTTTATCCAAGTCAAACTAGAAAAAGTCTATTCATCAGCAGCTATTGTAAAGCGAGTGGAGCGGGCGGTGGTACATGGCAAGGCGACGCGGCTTCGCAACACTTCCGCTCTCGTAACGTCCGCGTAATTAATTCAATGATCGTCCGCATAATGACTTGCATGTGGCTACCCTCTTGTGAGTGCGCCTCAAACTAACGCTCACTAATTTCCACAGCGTTAATGAAGGGGATTCTCCTCGGAGACGTTTTTGCTACCGCTAACATACGGTGCGAGAAGGATTTTTGGCACTGTCACCGCCGACCGTTTAAACGTGCCTGCCATTAATCTTTCACTTTGCAAAGATTGCATTTTAAAGTTTGTGTAACATTTGCTGGTAATGTTTCATTTCGACCGACACTACGAAATTAAAATGGGAAAACAGCGCATCGGTAAACAATAAACAAAATTGTTTTCGTTTCGCTCGGTTTCTACCACCAAAGGGGATGGGCGCGGGCCGGGCCGAGTGGTCAAGTTTGTAGCCCACTTTGATCGTCAGGTATAATCCGTTAGTTCTCATTATGCAAGAAGGATTTTCATAACAACGTTTCAAGAGTTGTAGGGGGTCGACACTGCTTTAGGCTACTTAGAGAGCCATTTGCAGAGAGATTGGTCCGACCTACGAGGTAGATTGCGGAACTTTAGAGATAACTTGCCCAAACTTGGTACATTTTGACGCTGCAATACTTGGATAAGGTAAACTGACTGTCTTAATTAAGTTAGAGATGTTCAAAGACAAGTTAGGTTCATATTAATGGCGTATTTGATAAAGTTAATGTGATAACAGAAGTGTCTGGCTAAACATGAGTGTGGTTCAGTGTCGTAACTATGATTTAATATTAGTTACTAACTTATTCATAGTAGTCCTAATATACTAGGATGAGTCAATGTATTAAGGCGGCATATACATGTGCTTCTTTATTGGAGCATTCCAAAACATGTTTGACGACTACCTCACACATTGAATCGAACAGTCTCTCTTTAAAAATCGAACTATGATGCTAGAAGGGACGATACATTTGCAAGTAAAATTGCATGCAATTGACTAGTAAACATGTAGTCAAATGGTTTAGGTGATCGCTTTGCCATTGAATCTACGCAGTATATTTGAGGTTCAATCTCCTCATATGACGCAATTTGTGACCTTGTACGTCTCACAATTATTTTATAGTTTTTCTTTAAGTTTATACAGAGCTTTCTGATGTTTTGCAATCTAGATATTTATATTCCAGTATTTAGCCACACGTGTCAGTAGCTGTCATTCATGCGTATATTACACATGCATGCATATTGTATACTCCTACCTTAATGACTATGTATTACAGTTATGAATAAAATTAAGTGAAGCAAATTACGTAAGCATATTAAATATCTCTCTGGAGAACAACAAAACTAGAGTAGTACCTATTTGCTTGTGTCACACAATTATTCCACTTTCATTTTCCAAATGACTTGAGGCGTTATTTTGACATAAAACGGCGAACACTAAGAGAGGATACTAACAGCCGAATGACCGAATATTTTAACTTTGTTTTATAAGAATTTTACGAGCCACCGCACTTCTGGAATTATTTAAGTATACTTACAGGTTGAGTGCTGTATTTGTGCCGCAATTTCTCGATCAATTATGTTGTTTTAAGAGAGATACCAGCTATTTGTTAACTTTTAAAAAAGTCGTTATTAGTAAACTAAAAAATTTACGTATGTGCCACCTGAAGTACGCTTGCTTAGTATGTCATTAATAAGTATATGTTGCAATTTTACTGTTTCATTATCGTAAGATTACTACGAATAGCAACCGAAGTTGTCAAATGAAAATGTCAAAAGAAATCAACAGTTCGCGTATTGGTGCAGATAGACCTGACTTGAAAAATTTTTCGCGCAAAAACGTCTACAATATTATACAATTTACTACGTGTTCCATCGATTGTTGCCAACAATACCAGTCTTACCAAGTTCCATTTGTTTATAGTTTATTATATGTAGTCACGGATTCAGGATAGGTACATTAATGTTACTACAATACAGACAAGAGCACTGCAAGAAAAGAAAAATTTAAAACACACCCTATACCAACCCATCTGGCTAGCGTGGTATAGCAGGCTAAATTCCCTCCACAATCTTTGGAGGAGGCCCGTGTCCAGCAGTGGGATATTTATACGTATTTTTACTATAGTGATAAAAAAAGTGGCCTGAGTTTCTTGCAAAGTTCTTTTCAGAGCTCAAACTTGTCAGTGAACTGGCTTGCTAACAACATTTTTTTGGCTTTGTATGACGTTCATAAGTATCATATATTGGATCCAAATGAAATAAAGAATATGTCTATGACTATAAGTTGAAAATGATACAAAAAACACAACTTTCATCTCTGTATAAATCAAAATATTGCAAGCACGACCACGCAGTATAATCTTCAATAAAATTTAATGAACGTAATCTCGGCATTGCCAATAACCGATTATGAATATTTTTCAAACAATGCACGAACTTTAGCGGAATAATTATATTCAGGCTGACGACGCCCTAATGATAGGCTTGGACATACAGCCATATAAATGACGTATAATTTCCCTGAGAGTATTGTATTAAGTCATTATTGTTGGTTTGAAGGCTGTCATTAAAATTCACCACGCGATAAGAGTACAAATATTATACTGTGAACGACATTATATTCACGTATTAAACCAAAGCTCCTTTGGGTATCGTTGAGTATACAGATTACATTTTGCATGGAGCAGTTGCTACAATTGGCTTCTGGCATTGTAATCGTGTATAGGATATTGTAAATGTTTTCGATCATGCAGCTGTAGCATATAGTTCACATACTTATTGGCGAGTTTGTTAGTATATAAAAACGAGACAAAAAAATATATTGTAACCTATTTGTGATGCCAATCATCATCATCATCAGCAACCCATTAAATCCCACTGCTGGGCTCGGGTCTCCTCTCCTCTATCTAGAGAGCTGAGAGGGTGATGTCAATGAATTATGAAAATTACAAATATTATTTTGTTGTGGATTTGTTGTAGCTGGCCCTCGCTGTACTTACATCTGGGGTTCGATGCTTGGATCGGGCAAAACATTGTATACCATCTTCCGTATATGAATATTAGCCCAGAGTATGAAAAAAATATTATTAATAAATCTAATATAATAATATTTTCACACATGCATACAGCGCCATCTAGTCCCAAATTAAGAAATTATGTTTGCTTGTGTAATGGGTTCTAAACAACTGATATACTACGTATACTTTTATATTTTGTAAATACATACATAAATAATATATAAATTACACCCAGGTGTAGAACAAACATTCATGTTCATCAGATTTGTCCTGGACGTGAATCGAACCCACAGCCTCCGGTTTAGCAGTTAGAGTCTCTATCCATTACGCCAAACGGCCAGTCATGAAGATGTGTCTGGTTAATGGCAATAGGGTGACTGGCAAAATGTGGGTGTTATGAACTTCTGCTTACTCCTTCGGAGAAAACGGCGTGGTGCTATGTTTATTGTGAATCCTATTCAACGGTCACCGACCAGCACGCACCAATACACTACGCATTGGAAGAATGTCATCTGTAGGAGTGTTTTTATTAGTCTTGTAACCCTACATTAACTCCGTAATTATCGAAACTGAAAATTCAATAAAAAGTTCGATCAGTCGATACTTCAATTATTTATTAATTAAACACCAACCACAATGCCATTTGAGAGACTACCTAATTATTTTTGGATATAATATTTAGTTCACATACCCACATTATGTCTCCATAAAATATTTAGAACTATAAAATCAATACATAGCTCTAATGGAGGTTCCAAATACGTAATTATTTAAAGGCTTTAATTTGAGTTATTTTTTGATTGAAATTAAAATTCTTGAACTTAGTTGCGCAGAGTAACTTTTTGCTTCAGATTCATCATCATCATTTCAACCCATAAACGTCCCACTGCTGGACGCGGGTCTCCATCAAAGAATGCGGAGCCTACTATACCACGCTGGCCAGACTGGTTGGTATAGGGTTTGTTTCGAATTTTCCTTTTCTCGCAGTGCTCTTGTCTGCATAGGGTTACTACCTTAGTCGCCTTTTACGACACCCACGGGTTGAGATAGGGTAGTGACATTATGTATTCTTAATCCGTTCCTTCACGACCTTAGATTATTTATTATTTATCGAGTTGTCTACACATTAATTTAATAATATAATCATAACAATGCGAAACAAATACTGATACCAAAGTTTGAAATAGACCTACTCATATTCCTATCTAGTCAATACTAATATTATAGAGCTGAAGAGTTTGTTGTTTGGTTGGTTGAATGCCCTAATCTCATGAACTACTGGTCTGATTTGAAACTTCTTGATTTATTGAGGAACGCTACGGACAATAGGAGCTGAGTAGCCAAACAAAGAACGACGCGTGACTTCTAGTCTATAATAAATATATTTCGTTTTAATTAAATCGATTTACATATGAGACCTACAATTAAACATAGCATAGAGGGCAATTACTTTCAACTTACCTACTACGAGTAAGACTTCCAACCCTATATTTAATCAATATAATGTGTGGGTTTGTAAAACACTAATTGTTAAACAAAGTAATGTTATTTCATTTTATTAATCATCATACAGGATACTACTTCTACGACAGTCAGTTGTACTAAGTTTCTCAATTATTTTCCTTCAAAAGTACTAACATAAATAAAGGAGCTCTGTTCTCCCGTATCATTTATACTTGTTTTCTAAATGCTTATAAATGTAAGATATTGCAGTGACTAGTAGGATACAGTATATAAATCCTGTGTAAGCGAGGAAACGCCCAGATCTCAACACAATGCTCTAAGAACGTATTGTATTGTAAAGTATTTCGAGAAATCGCTTTCTCAAAAGCGGGGTTCGCCTTTTTGCAATTTATAACGGCTCTCGTCCAGATTGCATGAATACAAACAGTAAGTCTTTTGTGTGTACGCTTGTGTCCCTTTTGATTAAGATGTTCGTTTGAAAATGGAAGAATTTAATTTCACGTTAGATAAATTCTACAAAGTTTCTGCAAAAATATCTTTGAAACAACCCAAAGTTTAATTCACAATTAAGTTGTTAGAAAGGTTATTTAACTTCGCTATTAATTATTTGGTTAATAGTGAATGAGTTGTAGAATAAGATTATAGGTCACTACTTAGATGTTTTATTTTCTTAAATTATATTAGTCTGAGAATTACATGACAAAAAAGAACCTATCTCTCTTTCTATCTCTTGCGCAACGAGCGTGCACATCCAAATATATTTATCATAAATAAATCATCAATTTCTGCGTTTCCAAGTTATTTTTGTGTTAAGATAGTTTACCTTTACTGATAATAAAGGTGAAAAACCACCCAATTTGTTACTAACTTGCATATCTCGCATATCTTTTAGTCTACCTTACTAACACGGCTCGGTTAAAATAATGAACCTACTTTGTTCTAGGAAATATCGCCAAGCAGTAAATTATTCAACGGATAGATATATAACTCTAGAGTTCTAGAAATATCTAGCTTTTGGTTTCATAAATCCACGTAAATGTTGAGTACATTTACGCTTCTAAAATAAATCGATATTCTTTATTTACAATCAATTATGTATCTCACTGGCCTTGTGTTATATCAAGTTTTCGATTGACAAATTAGTTCATAAAATTTATTGACTTGAAATCGAAGTCATATTCGATCAATAAGACAATAAATAACTGTTTCATAAATGTATTTCCATGGCGGCAAGAAAGCCATTGCCTTTGTTCGTTGGCAGATAAAGCTGTACATAAAATCACACTTTATCATTGTTTGTTTTCCATTTCTAATTTTGTTTCAAACAAGGCCTGCAATATATCGATACAATGATCACATCGATATGGCAACATCAATATTATATTGACGTTGTTGTTGCTTGATTTTGACTAAAATGATTTTTTATTCGTATCATCTAAAGCGACGATTAGGTTACAGCAGATAAGAGTTTAAAAATGACAGAAATATATAAGTATTTTTATTAAACAATATACAAAATCTAATCTGAATAATGATATCCTCGGTAAACAATGATAAAAACTTCGAAGTTTTTGTATTTATTTATAAGTATACTAATAACATAACATAGCATCGCGCCTTTTCCCCGAAGAGGTAGGCAGAGGTGTTTCACACCCATATTTGGCCGGCTATGTTTGGTCCCATGAAATAGGGGGCAAGCCTATTGTCATCAACCGGGAACATTTGTTTACCAAACTCCGGGAAAATCTTAATACTGGAATTTCATAATAGAAAAACCCAATACTATTTTCACCCGACCCGGGAATCGAACCCGGGACCTCTTGCACAGCAGTCGTACACACCTCCGGCTGCGTCACCGAGACAGTATACTAATAATTTTAATAAAATCAATCGTATATAACTATCACTACTTTTGGCAGACATAAATATAAATATAAGTAACCAAAACAGTGATAAATTTAGACCAAAAACATTTGCTTTTAAATAAAACTATCGATATGTCTCTTTCCATCTCTATTTAAAACCTAAATTGAACCATGCTATCCACAAAATACCGTTGTTTCAAAAACTGTCTCAGTAACATACATTAATCTTATACGTTAACAATAGATCTATGTACAAATAAGACAGCGGTTTACCGAAGAAATCAATAAGTCACTTTCCTTACAACAATTACTTTGTGATTGATATCTTCGATTATTAATAAATAATTTGTTTTGTTTTCATAGCATGTTGAATATGAACTATTCAGCTGTTATCGAAACTAAATTGTAATGTTCTACGCAGACCTTTGTACACCGTAAACATAAACTGGCATGTTGGCCTAGTGGTTAGTGACCCTGACTGCTAAACCGGCGATCGGGGGTTCGATTCCCACCAGAACAATTTTTTTGTGTGATGAGCATGATTGTTTGTTCTGTGTCTGGGTATAATATATCTATAATATGTATGTGTTTAGAAAAAAAAAATTATCAGTTATTTAGTATCCATAACACAAGCAAATAATAATATATAATTGCTCAATTTGGGACCAGATGGTGAATGCGGTAAAATATTATTATTATAATATTATATTAAAAACTTTTCTTAAAGACTTACAAAATGTATTATGGAACACTAACAACTCTCTGTATAAACGAGGAATAAATACTCGAAACTCGAATAAACACTTTTATACTTGAGAATTGACTGAAAATAATCAAATAAATTCTAATTCTTGAGTATATCTTTAAACAGAGTTCAAATGATGATTAGGCTTAGATTTAATTTCTAATGAAGTTGTAAAACTTAATGGTACTTAATGCATCCAACTAATTTGAGATACATTTACTTAAAAGTTTATGCTGTTGTTTCATAAAAGTCGTTAGGAATTAAATTAGTGAGTCCATAAGCGTACGGAAATAATGCGACTTAGAATTAATATAATGTATTTAATATGCAAAGGTGAGTTTAATGCGAACAACGCTTAATAACTGACCGAATGTAAGTGGTGCAGAGTTGATTTGAGAGGTTGATCGTCTGGTAGACTGGCGCCACTGGCTGCGTGGGCGAACTCGTGGCGGACGGCAGACGACCTCGCAGGCCAACTGATTAACTGTGCATTGCACACTATACCTTAAAACTATCTATTATTTTAAAGCTTATTTCAAACTATAGTGTTTGTTACTGTTACGTTTAATTGTTTATGTAAAAACTAATCCTAACAGTATTATAGATGTATTCGTGTAGTGAAGCATGTATCCGTATAGTGACGGATTAAGAATACAAAATGTCACTACCCCATCTCAACACGTGGGTGTCATAAAAGGCGACTAAGGGAGTAGTAGCATTATGCAGACAACAGTACTGCGGGAAATGGAAAATTCGAAGCAAACCCTATACCAACCAGTTTGGCAGCGTGGTATAATTGACTAAATTCCCTCCACATTGTGCCGTGCCCAGCCGTGGGACGTTTGTGGGTTAAAATGATGATGATTATAGATTACTTGAAAATTACTTACCCGAACTGACAAATTCATAAACGTAAAGTTTATAGATATAGTTATCCTTATACTAATCAAACATGCTTTAAATTACATCCAACTTAAATAAACCCAGTAATCAATAATATAATAATTATTTAATCTTACGTTCAACGTCAAGAATGACATGTTTTCAACTTGTAAATACTATTATTTAGTCATTAAAAACATTTTATTTTAAAATTTACACAGTCAGTAGAGAGTAGAAGAAAAACTATTTTTAAATAAATAAGAGTATTTTGATGAATTAAATTAGAAATACACAAACACTTGTTCTAAGGTGAGCACCACAGTGAGTACACAATGGTGGACCAAGCCTTAGACACAATGGCTTCAAAGCAACTTATAATTAAGCGCCATCACATCGAACTCTTACCATTCGACTTAGGGTTTGAAGTAATCGTTAAATAGCAAGAGTGTTCGAACACCCACGAACAGATAAAATTGCATGCTTAGAAACCTTGTTTGTTTATTACCGATAGCCAATTAGATTTCTCTAAAACGTAGCTTTTCTTAATAGTATTTTTTAAAGAATACCTGTATTGGTTAAGAAACAAAATTTATAGCTGCAATTTACCGATGATAAGGTAAGATGGTTAATTGTGATTTTGAGAATATTGTTGTATTTCTATTTTCGATCTAAATAAGTTAATATAAGAAGAATACCATTTGACATTGGTGGAAACATGAAGGTAACTAATGTAATAAGCATATCTAGAAAAAAAGATAAAAACCATAACAGAAGTACCCATAAGGACTCTGTGACAATGCTTTTAGCATTGGAATGTTCGGGAAAGCACTACCCTTTCACAGACATGCATTGTTTTATCCACATCTATTTTTTATCCACATCTATACTAAGATTATAAATAAGAAAGATTCGTTTTTATATGTAAGGAATAAACTTAAAACTACTGGATCGATTTCAAAAAATCTATTGCCGTTAGAAAGCTACATTATCACTGAGTAACATAGGCTATATAACATCACGCTACGGCCAATAGGAGCCGAGCAGTGGCCAAATAAAGAACGACGAGAGCGAAGCCCCGCTTGATTTCTAGTTTATTATTTATAGGTATACTGAGTACCTAGGAATAGAGTTGACATAAAATAGAAAGATGTGGAAGGCTTTTATCCAAAATAGGAATACTATATACTCGTAGACTGGCATAAAAAATAATACTGACTGAAAAACTTCTTTCTGTTAAGGCAAATAATATGACGAATAATATCAGTATCTGTAGTATTCCTTTCAGTTTTAGCAACAAGTAATAATGAAAAGTGATAAAATACTGCATCTCATTAATTAAATATACAATTCAATTTGAAAACATATACATATGGGAATTAAATTTACTTTTCCAACTGCTTTGAAAATTATTATCTTGGAGGTTGAAGGTGCCTAGCAACATATTATCAATATAAATATTACTACTAAGACATCCCCATCTTTCAATATATTCACGTTCTGGATAATTTAAGTACCGGCGCCGGCGCCTAGCTCATTTCCAACTAGAATAAACATTAGGAATTATTCCCTATTTACTTTAACTTAAATTATAACTAATTGTAAGTAATAAAAGACGCTTAGCCACGCCGAGTCGGCAAGTAACCGACTACGAGTTTAATATGTATATAATATATAATATTCTACCACATTCACACAGCGCCATCTAGTCCCAAAGTAAGCAATTATATTTGCTTGTGTTATGGGTACTAAACAACTGATATACTACTTAAATACATTTTTTTTTGTAAATACATACATATTATAGATAAATTACACCCAGACACAGAACAAACCTTTATGCTCATCACACAAAGATTTGTCCTGGGTGGGGATCGAACCCCCGACCTCCGGCTTAGCAGTCAGGGTCACTAACCACTAGACCAACAGGCCAGTCGTATGTTAGAAAACTGCGTACAATTAATAGGTACACTTTTGTACATATACATAAATGCTGTTACAATTATCGGTTTGTATATACAAGAACAGCTGCCTGTTTGTATATCCGCTATTTCCTCCAAAACCACTTAACAGATTTGTTTTCATCTTCAGATATTTTTTCAAAGAATCTTTGTATTAATAATTTACCAACTTACCGAGCGAAACCGCGGTCAGAATCTCTTAATACTATAAAGCAACCTTTGGCTAAACGTAAACAAAATGTTAAAACTTACAGTAATGGCATTGTTTTTTATGTATCTACATTCGCTGCAAGGAAAAGCCTATTCAACAAAACGCTGAAACAAAACGCATGTGGTCAGCGTTTGAATATTGGATATTTTTGGATTTTCTTAGGTCTAGATTTAAAAGAGATGAGAAGAGAGAAAAAGATGTATATTGTTTGAATAAAACCTTTATACACATTAAATATTCATAACAAAATATTTTATTCCTATAAATGTATTTAAAAAATTAACGAATGTGTCAGTGAGCTTCATAATGCTTATTTATGATAGAGCCAATATGTGGAAATTTAAATTTACTTCATACTTTCCTTGAATTATTTATTTTCATTCGTATTGATTTACCAAATAAATTAACGGCAGATATCCAAACAGTATTATTAATTATATGAAAGTAACATAACTTGATCGCTAACATGTATTTATAAGCAATCGTACGAATATTATAAATGCAAATTTTGGTTGGATGGATGGATTTTTGTTACTCAATCATGCCAGAACGGCTGAAAAGAAATTTGGCGCAAAGATAGACATATTTTGAAATAGCACAATAGGCTACTTATGCTTATTCACTTCAGCACTAGAGGAACATAATTATTATTTAATACTTGTTAAAAATGTTAAAAGTTTCAAATTGTGACATGATTTGTGTTACAAAAGCTTTAAATGGATCAGCAGAGTAGCATTTTTAACCGCGTTAAATTTGGTATATCCCACCGGGCGTCCCGCACATCTACGTTCCGTCCATAGATACAGTTGCAGCCTTTAACACTGCAGCGTCTTTTTTTAAATAGCCTACATTTAAACTCAGTAAAAAGAAAAATGAAACTATATTAATAAGTCTCTCACTCATAAAAAATAGTTCATAATATTTTCTTATTTATAATATTTAAGTCAGTACTCTTAGTAATCGCTAAGTGGTTAAAATAAAACATTAAAGGAATTCTTGAACATTCACAAAGCGCATACAAATAAATTGCAAAACAAAGTAACAGATTTCAACTTAAACATTATTACGAAGTCAAATAAGTTTATAAGAGTTAGTTAATAATCTGCCATAGAAAATATGAAGCAGAGATTATGCTTCGCGTAGAACCGCGATAAGTTGGTATCACCCGCAACAATCTGCGCACGTCCCGGCCTATTGCATGTTCGCAGCGCCATGAAGGACTTGACAACGTGAACATATTATGGCGTTATACACCATAAAATTAATACGTGACACATAACCTCCGCAGCTCCACCACTGCACACCGCTCAACGCTACGCCACATATTATAAGGTCGTAGCACACATATCAACTCGGAAAGGGATCATCATTCGTCACCGTATCGCCTTTCACCTCGCCATCAAACAATTGTCAACCTAACGTAAGCACGTAACCAAAGTGGATCAGCAGCTCCGATACGTCAACTCGTCTACGGCTAGACAACGATTCACGTCACGCATACGGCTCGCTAGGCAACAATAGTATGTTGCAGACAGATCGTAGGAGAGATGAGACGTGGGTGGACGAAGAGACACAAGCGTGGCGATGGAGAGGCGTAAGCGCGTGGACGACGAGCCGTAGACGTGGAGACTGCCGCTTCACAGTTCGTGAGCTAACCGAGGCGAGTCATTTACGTTACGATGCCAATTAGTGTGATTTGTAGTAGGGAGTTTAATACAAAGAATACTGAACGGCTTGAGTTGGTACGGTTACGAACCGTTTCGAAGTTGATATGTCATTGTGTGCTACGACCTTTAGGCGTAGAGGCTGCTTGTTTGTTCGTCGTTATCTCTGAGAGGGACCATGAATTTTGATGACAACGTTAACTTTCATATTCAGTAATTTCCATACCAACTCTTGTACTTGAATCAACTTTGATTAAGCAACGGCTACCGCAACAATCAATCACTCTAACTTAAAATTGTTGAGATAAAGTTTGTTGACAGTGAGTGATACCAGTTTTTTTATGAGTTAAATAATTTTTGTCTTGCTAATTTACTGTACAGCGTTTTAATATATATATATATGTATATATAATATATAAAACTTATTTGTCACATATCATTTATGAAAAAGTACTAACAAATTTATGTAGATGACAAACATAGAAATCTTCTCGTTGCTCCTTTATGCCATATTCAGGTATACTGAACATCTAAACTTTATGTAACTTTATGTAACTAACGTAAAATTGTCTAATTTTCATATTAAATACAGTTTAAATTGCGTTCAGTGGGATCAACTCCTTTGGAGTTTTTTTAATAATAATAATAAAATATTAATTTTCAAACAAAATAATACAAAACATATTAAAATAACATATCTAATAGGCATGCCGTTCGGTGACGCGGTCGTGTAAACATCGTATATGTTCGGAATGTACTCAGTACACAAGAACTTGTTCACATACTGACTAGCAGTAATAATTGAATATAGAGATATGCTGTTACATCCACAGAGGGATAGTCCACTGTTCACACGTGTTGCGTTAGATTGACAACTAGCATTGCCAACGACGCACGTACCAGTGCTGCCACCTAAATACATCTAGTTATTTGAACAACTTAAGTCAATATCTGTTCAAGTATATTTACTTATACACTTAGAGAGATGCGTACTATTTAATATTGTCTCTCAGATTGACTTGTTACCTTTGAATTTAGCCAAAAATAAGTCAATTTACACGGCCTATGTAATTTGTAAGTAGATTATAGCTAATAGTATATTTTGATCCCATTGTCTGTCAAATATTAGAATTGCAACAATAATATTTAATCATTAACGTGATGGTAATATAATTTTATTCGAAAGAAAACAGCATAGACAAATAATACTGTTTAACTTATTATTAGGTTGCATTTAATATTGATGTTGCATAACCGAGGCTGCATTTTATTCAATGTTGCATTGAAAACTTTCTTCGAGAAAATCTTCAATTCTAACATTTTTGCTAAACCTCGAACCAATACGGTAGTTGCAAAGTAATGTTTATAAAATACCCGCTAATATATTCGATGTTAGTACTACATCACCATCAAGTAATTCTGTTAAAGTGGACATCGCAAATACTAAAAGTGGACTCTGAACGCGCGCCAAACAAAATTATACATGCAAATCAAAGTCATTGCAAAACTTCACATAATTTCTACACAAATTTTGATTTTGCTAAGTTAACGGTACAATGGCAACGCATTTGTAGTATGCATTGGTGCCGGGTGGCGCTTGGGTGTCGCTACTGTCAACTGGGTGCCTATGTAAACATAAGTTGGCAAAAGCAAGGCCTCGGGCATTCCTCCAACTTATGTTATTTGCTAAGGCTTGACTAGAAACTAAACCAGCTAACTCCTGGACTCGACGGCGACGTTTACTTCGCTGCACACACAAAGCATAATACAATAATTACTATCTTACTGTTTGTTAATAAGTCCCCACTTGCTATCTCAGTTTGTTAATTGAATTTTATAAATAAGTTGGGGAATTATGATTTTATTTGATTGTGGTATTTGAACTTTACTTTGATGTTGTTCATTCGAAAAATAAGTAATAAAGTTTCAATATTAATTTATTATATTGCTGTACTGTAACAATGTTTTTAATTAAACACAAAGTAATTGCTTTGCGGTATAAAAATCGTTCAAGAAGGTATGACGGACGGTGGACCAAGGCAGCCACAGAGTGGTGGCCTAGAGAAGCTATAAGGCCAGTGGGTAGACCATCGTGCTGGCTCAGGACCATGAGAAGTAGTGCTGTGGGGAAGAGGCCTATTCCACCCACTGCGGGTGGATGTGGGTTGATGATGATGATGATAAAATAGATGATTTTTTTTTTGGTTAAAGTATGAAAATTAACTGTCACCGTGGCGCAGTGGTTAAGGTGGTCGCCTCGCCACTACATCGCCGTGCTGGGTGACGTGGGTTCGATTCCCACACGAGACAAATATTTGTGTGATTCATAGATATTTGTTTCTAGTCTGGGTGTACTTTGTGTCCGTTAGTTTCATGTTTGTAAAGCTCCCCGCGACACAGGGCTTGTTCCTTTAAAAAGACAACGCCCGTTGTCTTTTTAAATAAAATAAAAAAATAATAAATACTTGTATCTATAGCTACTGATACCGCATGGGGTGTATAATTTTGATCTGGTAAGGTATAAATTAGTGCTAATAGGTAATTCCGAGTACGAGTGTTCTCTGTCTCAAAAAGATTAACTATAGAATGAAGGTAACTACTGAATAGCTTCGTTGTTGTGTATATGGCCCTAAAATTCTCTAATATACGAGCACTATTTTCTTCAACTGATTTGTTAATATCCCTGCAATTAGAAATTCAGTTTCAACATTAAAATGAAATATGTCACTTCGATGTTGTTCCTGATTCCTGAAGCTTAATGAATAGCTGTCAGTATTCTAACAGACAGAATGTTAGACTAATTGACATTCAGACGGATTAATTGCTGCAAAGTTTTTCGTGATTATTCCACCATAGCTTCACGAATTTCACAAATATCCAGTTCCACTTGAATTAAAAATACAGCTTTGTGCGGATATCAGTGTTGTTTTTAAACTTTTAGGGTACAATAAAATCTAGTATCGTAGGTGAGTTGAAGATATAAGAAAAAAAAACAATGAGTCAAATTATAATTGAATTCAGTCATTACCACATTCATGGACATGGGGCACATATTTGCGTATTTTATAATTACTACACCGTACAATTCTTGAAATAAGAAATTGGGTACATTACATACATGCCCCCAATTGCACAGTGAATCTATTAATTGCTCTATTATGAATGAACTTAATTGCAATCATATAAAATATAAAAAAATATATATAAAATATTGAAAGAACTACATAATCATCCACCAGAAATAATAAAACTGTATATTTTCTTCTATATTAGCCTAAAGATGTCTACTGTTGAGTACATTAAGGTCTTCCACAGCAACAGATCCTCGCTGGTCTGCAAACATTGGCTTCTTTCAAGCTTTTTGGATCATCGATAAAGTGCGTTAAATAGTAATAAGCCAACGAGAAACAGTACTCCCTCGTGATCCCATTAATGGGACAAAATCCTGGGACCACGAGAAAACGGGATTATAAAATTTTCAATAATCCTTTTAAAAATATATTGCCGTAGATTAACAGCATTACTGCCCTTATACAAACTTTAATATTAAAAGAGTATATTTTCAAAGGTCAAGTGCAAGTTCAAGTGAAACACTGAGCATGTTCCGTATCATTAAGTTTGATTGCCCCTGTACTCGAGATGATTACACTTGCAACATTCAACCAAACTTATCGACCGCAAAATTAAGCTGGTGGCTTGTAAGTACACAACCTCATTTGTTACCAAAAGGAATATATTTAATAACAAATACTTTCTTTTTTCTCAAAAGTTCTCTACTACTTATACTCATGTTACATTTCATAGGAAAAAATGCGTATGTAATAAATTTTTTCAGCAATTTTCTTTTTAAGAGGGTTAGAATAAGGTTTAAAATTGTCTAACAAAAGTAATTTGTCATCTCATACCTTTCTTCTGCCGAGTGCGACATACATGAATCCTCTACTTTATTATCACCTTAAATCTACGCATAAAACAGTCTTGTTAGAAGAAATGCTTGCTTTTACGCGCTGATAGTGTTTTATATTAGGTACACATTTTATTATAAGCATAACAACTTTATTTTATTGTAGCGAACCTACTTGAGTCTATAAAATCTCTCAGAAGAAAAATATGAACAAGGTAGTGCTTCATCAGTACACTCATTTTATTTTTCATTCACGTCTACCTGCCAGTAATTCCAAGCACTTTAAAATGTGTTCTTATTTTAAAGCATTAATCATATTACAAGCACAATATTATCATTATGTCCAGCAACGAAATTGTTTCTTATTCCCAAAAAGAGTACTACGTTTTATCTGACATGTATTGCGGCTCCACAATGTCGCTGCGAGAAGTGAATTCCAAAAGCTTTTATATGTCTCTTAAATTACAACCAATTAGCACTCTTTCTGATATTAAGTTGTACTTAAATATTCAACTGGTTTTTGTTATAACTTCATACTGTGGTTTCTTTTGTGTGTGTTGTTCAATCAATCAAATTGTTGATACTTACAATGTAAATGATGGATAGATTTATTTGGTTTATTTCTTAACATAGTGTTAAACATAACTTCAATATTTGTTGTGTAGGGATCGAATCCAAAATATCTATCGATTCAATTTCGAGGTGATTACCGAGACCACACGAGTAGTAAATACCTAATTACTTACGCATATAGATGTTAGCACCAAATATAATAATTGGAGGCGACCTTGCTGTACGAGACACTACCATACCTGTAACAATAAAGAATAAAAACAATTAGTAAACAGTCGAGTTACCTCATCTCAACGGATAACAATACATCAGTGCCCCCGCATCATTGTGTGAGCTAACAAAAGTGGGTGTCGTCGATGTAAGGGCGAGTCAACAAACCAACGATAATTATGTAATATATAACTGCAAGATTACACCCACGAACAGGATGCTTCATTTATATTATTTATGAATTGTCTTTATCGGAAAATGAGCTAATAGAAACAATGGATTCGTATAACTCTATTGGTCATCTTACCCAAATATGACTTGGGTTTTATATTATGCGTCTTTATATGGATTATGTTATGATTTAAATGTTTGTAACCGAATAATGTATGCTAATTTAATATTAAAAGCAAAAAAGTTATAACCATAAAATTAGCAATGTTATCCTGAAGTTGAGAAACCATTTGATTTCTCAGAAATGTCGTAATGTATTTTTATACTTGGATGCTTAATTTAAATAAGTAATTTTCAATGCTGTGTTATTTTTTTAAATATAGGTGTCTAATAAAGGTGAACAACTGTTCTAAATAAAAAATAACATTCTGTAGTTTGTACATACACTAATCATAATTTTACAGATATTTAGTTTTTATTTTACATAATCAGTTTTGTTGACTAAATTCTCAATGCAAACTCCTACGTTTTATTTTCTATTTAAATATAGTAATACGCGCAAATCTTGTTTACAAACGTATCATACAAATAAAAACAAAAGCTTTTAACGAGCTGAGAATAAAACCTCTTGAAGAAACATTTCCGTAAAAAATCCGACTCAAGAAATAAAAATACACATTATTTTTTCTAAGAGAAGAAAAAATATTTTAGAATAATAATTTTAACTTCCATTCTAAGATAATTAATTAATTTAACTATACTAATACTATAGGGCTAAATAGTTTGTTTGTTTGTTTGTTTAGTAGAACATGCTAATCTCAGCAACTACTGGTCCGATTTGAAAAAATATTTTAATGTTGGACAGCCCATATAACATCACGCTACGGCGAATGGAGCTGAGCAGTGGTCAAACAAAAACGACGGGAGCAAAGCCCCGAGCAAGAACTAGTATATATAATAATAAACTACTCATCATAATCATCATAATATCAGGGGTAGGACATCTACTATTGGACACAGGCCTTCCCAATTGTACCAGTTGTATGCCACTCACAAGATTCATCTACTTTATCAAAAATAAATCGATCAGACTCAAGTAACTAGCTTATGCCATATATCATTGTAGTTGATGAATGGTTCAAGCCATTATAGATGTCTCTTGTTGACAGTTAAAAAAACATTAATTATCTACCTACGGTGCCGGTAAACATCTATTAACCAGTCATTACGTAGACAATGATCCAAGCGACTAGTTAATCGACAACCATTCGTTTTTAATTCTCAAACACAAGCTCATTAAAACTAAACAAATGGAATTATGGAAGGTATTTAATAAGCTCTGTTATTTTAATTAGATATCCAATTTGTGGAAATGTAGAATTAATATATTATGAAAGTCGGTATATAAAAGTAATAATTGCTCTTGCTCGGTACAAGTTGTATCTAGAAAATCTTTATTAATTTTGTAATTAAATAGACGTTTAAGAATACGTATGCTGTAAATTATATATGTTTATAATTAAGCCTTGTTATATTTATAGATAAAATATATGTATATGATTTATGATATATGCATCGAACTTCAATAGGCATACATTTTAAATACCAAAGCTAATGATATAATCTAGTTAATTGAATATTAACTTATTTTTGTAGTACAAACCTCGATAAGATATAAAAAAATATAGTTAAATACGTTTTTCGTAATTGCAATAAAGCATTCAATTCGGAGTGAATTTATTATTAGAACAGTAGGTATCTCAGTAAAGGGGCCTTTTTATGTGATAATGAAAAATGCGCATGCGACGCGACAAATACGAGCGTATTTAATAATAATAATAACCTTTCGTTCTTAACCCATTTGGACCCAAATACAAACTAATGATGTTTTTTTGAAAAAATATTTATTATCATGTGTAGTGGTGGGTAATTAGACATTATATTAGAAAAAAGTATTTAAAATATTTTTCCTTATGAGAAAAAAAACACCGTCCTCAAATGGGTCCAATGGGCATATTTGTGGTATATTTCAAAACAATTATTTTCGATGCAAAATGTAAATAATACATTTTCTACATTGCCAACGTGCTTTCATGTGGCATTCGGTGCATCGTAGCTGGTTTTGTAGTATCTGGGGAAAGAATCCAACACCATCTAGGTTGATATCTGGCCCCACCAAGGATGGTTTACGAGGCCTTCCATCGGTTCTCTCAGTACCAACACTCCTCAAATACGACCTTGCAATACATCGGCGAAATTAGGGAAGGTCTTGTCTGTTATCAGCGGTAAGAGCATGAAAGCGCCAAGCATTTGCTACAGCTAAATCTAGCATGTAAGGAAACAGTTCCCAACACCATTTTATGCCTCATAGAGCTGTTCTGTATCTGTTTGATTGGTCAGCTTGACCAACTCCGTCCATACCTTTGTTGTAATTTTGGAAGCTATAAGGAATGTCAACGTCAACCTTTCTACCCTCTGCTCCTGCATATATATTTTTACCTTTCCCAATGGGTAAAGAGAGTCATAGTGTCTGGTTTTCAACTCGCCTATGTTTCTGTAACGGTTTGTCATCCTGCTGTCCCATTCCTGGTATTTTCGGGACCCAAAAACTTCAACTCAAACTACGGTATCACGAGGAAGGTTATTCTTCTGAATATAGTGTTCATCGCCTTCTTCTTCACCGATAAGAACAGTCAGATGTGGAGGAACGGCCACCAAGATCATATCTAACATCAGGATTATCTTCTTCATTCAAAATACTTTCAATGGCTTCCTCGAGTCCTCGATGGTCATTAGGAACACTGAAAAATTGTTTTATCATTTTTATGCTGTAACTAAACCTGTAAATATAAAGAAAACATAATTATATTTATTATATGTATTACTAGTAATGAGCCCATTGGACCCATTTGGGGACACCATACTAAAATGCCTTTATTTATAGCCAAATCCTGTAAAACATCTGACAAAATAGCACTATTTACTAGTAGTTACTTTAGGGATGTAAAATTTACAAAAAATATATAATAAATCATGGTGTAAATAATAAAAATCATGACTTACCTTAGATGAAGTACATATTTGCGTGATGCAGTAAATAAAATTACTAAATTTATCCATTTTATCCAATAATTCACAAAATTATATATTTTATTACGAAGCAAAACTCTTTAACATTACAAATTCGTATCTGAATAAATGCTGGTTTACTAATATTAAAAAATGTCGATAGTTAAAGACATGTCCCCAAATGAGGACGGCGGGTCTAAATGGGTTAATTATTATTTCACTCAACTATTTACAACAAACGTAAGGTATATACATCTGGCTGATCGATCACCATCAATATTTATAAAATCATTTATTTATAGATTTTAGTAAAAAATCCGAACATAACTGAAAAAAAAATGTATTTAAAATAAAGAGCTTACAGTTTTTAATCTGCTTAGAATCAAAACAAACCAATTATCTAGAAAAACTCTTCGAAGACATTAATGTCCCAGTTTTGTCACCACATAGTATTAACAAGCAATAAGATTTAAGTATAATAGATTGTATAGTAAGATTTGTACCGAATCCGGAAGTGTGTGGGTCGACCACCGTCATCCGAACAAAGCAGAGGAATGTCGGTCGGATCCTACCTGCTGACTCGTATAGACATTCCGAAATGAACCCTTCTAAAAATAAATAACATTTATGTACTACGACATAAAGTTCAAAATTCCACAACAACTATTTTACAAAATGTACGTGGAAAATGGTCAGATTAACGCGAAATAAAAAAGTATCCCTGAGTGGAATTATAATAGTTCTCCCCGTTCGATAATAGGAATTTAAATGTTTTTAAGAATGTGTAGATAGGATCTATCCATCATTTGTTTTGAAATGTTTATGCTATCTTTCAACTACATTATATTGGACGCTTATATGATATTTTCAAAAGGATGACTTTTGGTTGAATTAAATAGCATCGCACATTTCTTTTCAAAAAGGTAGGCAGAGGTTCATTTCACCCAGATGACGAGCTATGTCCCATTGCCATTAAGGCAGTCAGGTTGAATTCCATTTCATTAAAAATGTATTTCTTATCTTTATATTATTTTGAATCTTGCAATTCCCAAACAGTATTGTACTAAAACCTCATTAATATTCATGACCAGTTAGAAATTGGGATGATCCCTCGAAGTTTACCGTATCTTATGACAAATTGAAGAGCGGGTAATCTGCCATATTTCCTCCTGTTTGAGGTCACGTTGACCGTCTTGTCTCGTTGACCACCAAACTCTGTAATAAGGGTATCACCAATACGGAGTTACATTATGTATGTATACGTTTAATTCCTATTTACATCTAACATACTGGATAACTTTACTGTCATACCAAATAATCATTGGCTAATTTCTGAATGTATGGTATCGTTTAAATATTATATAAACGATTAAGTTTCACTTGGAATTTGAATAATTTAATTATTGTTTTAGAATGTAACAGAACAAGCTAGGTATTGCTATAAGTTAAAACTGTGCTACATGGCTGTAAACTTGGCTTCCACAGAGATGCCCTTGGTGGATTCCAGCCGGCTATACGGCTGTTGTAAACCAAATTTCATACAATCTACGCGGATGGCAACCAAGCTCCCACCAAGATCACTTTGTTGGAACGCAAGTTTATAACCGTGTAGAACACCTATAAAGAAAAAAACATGTTGTATTTAATACAAAATCATATTTAGGTACTTATTGTAATATTTTGTGCACATCTGTATTGACTGAATGTAGATACTGCATTTTTGGATAAAAGTAACTTGGCTACTAAAGCATTGGGCACAGCATTTCAATTCAAATTGAGCTTTCTTAAGCGAGTACCGCGCAGTCGGTCCTGTTTTATGATACCAGCACCCAGCGCCATAACAAGACTTTACGACCACAACATCCCCTTCTTTCGATCGTCTTGTTGGAAAGCAAAATGCTTAAAGCAGTCCTTACACCATAATGAAAGTCATCTTACTTTCCACAACATGATGTCAATCACTTAGTGTATTTTTTTTTACGCTTATATGACTATGTTTTCCTTCAATTTATGAGTCTTTTACCATTTTATTTTCACATGTTTCCTCTCAAAGCATCTCAATTTGAATGTAATAAATAAGAATTAATACATCATAATTCTTCCAAAGCAATACATAGGTACTCAAAGCTGGCAAGCCATTCACTGTATAGTATGAGAAGTAAGCCGATTATATTTTCATTAATCTTCTTTGTATGGGTACACTTTGTGGTAACAAAAACATACTTGATGTCAAATTATTTCTTTGAATTACTTCTTAGGTCGATAAGGGCAAATACATTTATTGCACTTTTAATTTTATCGCTAGGGCCGTGCCTTGAGTGACGTCGCGTATCGTGTTTGAAGCTATCTGCTACAGTTTTGACACGTGCTCAGCCGCTATGAAAGTCGTAAAGTACGTTATTGGACCCATAAACCTTTGTTAAGAATTTCTCATAGCGTTATAACATCTCGTAAGATAGATAAATAAAACGAATTTCGCAGACAGATAAACCGGCAGCTCCTTTCAAAGCAAAATATTAGTCTAAGTTAATGAAGGTGGTATTACCTTAGGGCTCCGACTGTTTCGCAAGTGTTTTGATACAGCTCTCGGGTATCCACACCCAAATAATGTGTTGTTATTCATACTAAATTAACGTTAATACAAAATCTCTCTAGTATTATGAAATAACAATCTACATTTTATTACTTTCTTTGTGTTATAATTACTTTTGTTCGTGTATCTTGTTCAACTTTATTGCTAAGTTGGTAATCCTCTTGTCTTTGTATAGAAACTAAATTAATATTATTAGTATTGTGCCCACAAAGTTTCGATACAAAAGGACAATAGACAAAAGAATCACCACACGAAACAGCCGAAGTAATTTCAATAGATAATATCAGAATTTATTCAATGTGTCAACCTTTCTATTATATTATTACACTAATATAAGTTATGTGGGAGTTTTCAGAACACACTTTGTTACCTGAAAGGGGTTTCATAAAACTGAATTATAGCGATAACCTTAACTTGGTGTTGAGAATTGTCGTAAAGTAGCATCTTGGGTACTCACAGGACACATGAAGTCGAGCGTTGTTAAATTTTATGGAATCTCTACTGGATACAATGGAGATATGTAAATTAAGGAATCGTCTAAAGTTACCGGACCCATTGTGATGCTTTAGAAACTTGCCGGCTAGTAGAGGGCAAACGTCATCCGATAACCGATGTCATAGATTTTATTTCCAACTTAAGATTGTAACATTTGCAACGTAACCCCGCAACGAGTATGAGGGTCGTCGGAACTCGGTCCATCGTTAAATTGAAATTCATGTCGTGATGTTAACATTCACAATACTCTATTCAGCTAAACGCAAGCAAATAGCAGCCTCGTGGGTACTTCTTGAATATAATATAAATTTATAGTAATATTAAATTCTTCTGGAGAAATAAAAATAGTTATTTATGATGCAATACAATGTAAATTTTTCGAATCGATTGATTCAGAGACTGGTATGTGAAAATATTCAACGTTCTTAGTAATGCTATAGCTATGTGAGTGTGCATGTGCAGTGCTGGTGTCGTCTCGAGCCCGGTGACCCGCTTGTGCCAGTACAAAGTCAATGTCAAGTAAGTCTCGCTTCTAAGAACGTCGCACGTCGCTTGTTATTCGAGTCCCAAAACAATGCGTCAGCAAAAAATATCTCATTCTTGTGTCACGTCCCCCAGAAGATTATCTCCAACCACACTGATCTACCTCAACCAATATAAAAACAATAATATTTCGAAACGTGCCACAAACGATAATACAGTTCCAACAAAGAAGTGTTATTTTATTGTGATACTTTTGATTATTATCTAAGCTTGCATATAACGACAAGAAGCAGTTCTAAGCAGTGTGGGAGTACCTTTATGACGTTAATATTGCCTACGTTTATTTCCTATTATGAATTTATAGTTCCGAGAACGATCTTACTACCTCTCAAAAATATAACGGAAAAGGTATAAAATTATCATAATTTATTGTTTATATATTTAGGGCTCATTAAGATAATAGTACAGTTTCTAAAACATCATATTATTTTATTGGTTGATAGCGTATGTAGCATTAAACAATAGCAATAAATCTACCTTATTTATTCACAAAACGTTTGCCAAGCACCATTATATCAGTGTCATGGCTATACAAAGATTATACAATTATTATAAATGTCACAAAACGACACATTTAACATGGGACAACCGTTATTCCGTGAATGATAAACGCTCAATAAATTTCTTTTTTTGGTCCCTATTAGTAGGGCTACATCAGTTTACATAAAAATCCGAGTTTGCGACACGATGGCCACAGCGAATGCAGTGTTGTCGCGCGCAGCAGTGAGACCGGTACGGTGGCAGTGGCGTGATGGCGCATGGCGCCGTGAATTTTCCGTGCACCCACGCGCGCTCGCTTATCTGGCGTGTTCTCACATTGGAAATTTACACGTACTTGCAAGTGTTGGCGCTCGGCGGTGTGCAGTGGATTGTAATAACGCACTCGTCGCATTTTATCTGGCGGCGTGGCAGCTGCGGCTTGTCCCCAGCCAGATATGCAGCGCCGCATATGAACACCCGACAACACCCGTGGGACGTGGGCGTGAGCGGCCGCAACCGTCGCATTTTATAACCTTTTTATTCCATTGTCACTCCGACGGAGCCGCGTATACGAAAGAAAAATAAATTTTACTCTTTATCTAAATGTCAAATCGTTCGGTTTCGATCGAATCAGTTTCCAAATAGTTTTAATAAATCTCCTTTTACAGCGGTCGGAACGGGCGGCGGTCGATATGGGAACGCATTACGAATACACGCGGCGAGTTATCGTGTTTTATTCTGTTATGACCGCTGTGTCTGTTCAGGTTAACAATAGGTTTAATTGAAAGAGTGTCAATAAATTTGTCGAGCGTTGTCCAGCGGTGGTGCGCGTCGCCGGTGGTCTCGATAAACTTGATCTTCCCCGAGCGCGCGACATATCCCGAAGGATGGGACCCTTGTTCCGAGCACGAATTTTGTTTTTATCTGCTGCCGACCTTGTCTTCATTATAATATATCTTTCTAAGGGCTTATCTACCCGGTTGATTGGTGATCTCCATACTACCATGTCCTACTTTATGTTACATTTTAGAATAAAATCTTGATCTCAGAGTCGTAAACAAAACAATGTAGTTTATTGGGCAATCTTTTATAAAAGAAATAAGTCTTAGGATAATGAACCGTAGCCCGTTATCGAAGCGTTGAAACGTTAATTTTTCTCGCCTGTATGTCAAGTATCAAAGTGGTCGGACAGACGGACCGACAACTACAATTTAAGTAAATGCCCGACCGTTAAAATAAAAACAAAGGATAGCACTAATTGTGTTGAATAATACGGAACCCATTTCCTGTCAGTTATAAAAGCACAGTCGTAATTTTGGGATACTTTTTCTCACGGAAGACGTCACCCACGCCCACCGTTTCTACGAATACATTTCGGACCAAGGAGTGGATCTTTGTGTTCGTAATTCAGCTATAACGTGGATAATCAAATTATCACAATCTTGGACACGTCATATTATGTTCATAATGTTGCTTTACAGTAAGAAAAATATGGTGACAACATGTGAAATATAAATAAAAAAGCAGTTACAATATGTAAAACAAGAAAAAAGTTTGGGGAACTATTAAAATAATATAAAATATAGACGTGAAAACTTGTTTTTATGGTGGCCACCGTCAACATTAAAGCAAGCTAATATAAATTAGCAGTATAATTGCCTTAGACCGTTTTATTAATGGCCACTATTATTTCGCATAAAATATTCAAATTAAATGCTACTGAAATATTATTGTTTATCCTAACCAGTATTATTGGTTCACACGCATACCTTTACATCTTTAAAGACAAATTGTCTTTAAAGATGTAAATGCACTTTATACAATTTTGAAACCATATATAGCTACACTAGCTTCCGCCCATGGCTTCGCCGACACGTTGTATATAATAAAACTGTAGAAAAGTCGTTTTTTTACAAAAAAAAAAAATCCAAAAATAATTGCCAGAGTGTTAAAGGACAACCAATAGAACCCATTTCAGGCATTTTTCGAATTTTTGTCTGTTTATTTGTTCGGGCATCACGTAAAATGTACGAAAGCAATGTAGATAACTTTTATACACAACAATTAAGCGTAACTTGAAGTAACATTGAGTTTTTGTTTCATTGCAAACGGTTCATAAATAAAAAAGGTACATCGATTATAAGAATCACGCGAACGAAGTCGCGGGCATAAGCTAGTACATAATAAAATTATATATTTAAACCTTCCTGATAAATCACTTTTTCTATCGGTAAGATAAAAGGTAAAGATTATAGTTATTACTATTATGAATTATAATATTTTGTTGTGTTTTTTTCATCTTATTGCTTTTATTTTAAAAAATGTAAATAAATCAAATGCCAGATCCATATTTTCTTAAATCTTTGAGTAAACAACTATAGTCCACCATTGGTTCTCCAATTCACACCCGATAATCATCTTTAAGATAAAATGCCGCCGGTATACCACCAAGAAATCACCATAGAAATGTTGTAGTGACAATAGCCCTATCGATAGCCATTGCCCTCGTTGTATAATAAACTGGAAATCAGAACGAAAATATTCTTAAGAAGTCTATTAAGCTTATGCTAGTAAGATTATTGAAATCGGAATATTTCAACATTTTTATTTTGATGCGATGTATGGTGCTCAAATGTCATTCAAAACATTACTGAAGTTATTAGATACATAGTGAATTCAAAAACCACGTGTGCTTATCCATATGTATTACCGAGCATTGACTTATAAAAAAACTAAGTCGCATCATCATCAGCAACCCATTAAGTCCCACTGCTGGGCTCGGGTCTCCTTTCCTCTAACTAGAGAGCTGAGAGGGTTTTTTTAGGCCATAATTCACTCACGCTGGCCTAGTGCGGGTTGGTGGATCAGATATACTTGTAGAATTTCTTCTAGGGTATGTGGGTTACCTCACGATGTTTTCCTTCACTGTTAGCAGATGGTAAGTCACTTGACTAGTACATATAAATTCCACAAAGTGGAATCCACATTGGTACTGCCGGTCGGAATCGAACTCGGACCGCGTGATTTTCACGCCGGTCCCTTATCCGTTCAGCCACCATCGCTTTTTAAGTCGCATACTCAACTCAGCGATAAAAAAACGGCACTCAAAACAGAGCTCCGAAAGAGTTCAATTAATTGTCACACAATTGTTTCGCTTTCGTGAGATATGAACATCAAAAAGTTTTATTGATTTTTAAGGAATGTTTTTTAAATGCAATACATTTATATCAATAGGTATACCCAATATTTAGTTAAAACTACGTATCTTGTCTAATATTACAGCAATCAGAGTATAAATTTAATATAACTAATAATAAAAATCACTTGGAGATTTGTTTGTTTACCTACTCAACCGAACCGAGCCCAGCAGTGAGACTTAATGGGTTGCTAATGAACTACTCAACCAATCTTTATGAAATTTCATACCAATTTTACACACATATCGTCCGAATGATGCCACGAGCGAGAGCTAGAATAGATTAAATTCTACCTATGGTACCAATAAAATAATATTATGATTGATTACATAGTAGTTTAGTAGGTTTGATAAACAAAACATAGTACGCTATGTAATTTAGATAGAAGTAGGTCATTCAAACTGTTTTCGAAGCTCATCCATTACACAGATGCCGTGAACGCTAGAACAAATATTTAACTTAGGTTGGAGGGACTAACGAAAACACGAGTTATATTAAACTCACAATGTTTGTATAAATAGAAAAATAAAATGCTTAGGTTTATCTGTTTTAGATAGACCAAATCACAAATTAAATAATCACCAAAAACAAGCCAAATCTGTTTTATTGTACTAAGTGTAAATGAAATCCTATATCCAGGCCTATATCCAGCAGTGGACTTCCTGCGGCTGATATGATGATGAAGTTTAAACCTATTTTTTCAATGATAACTGGTTTTAAAGTAGCACTACTGCTTAAAACAAAAAAAAATGATTGCCTTTTGTTTTTCTTATTGTTGTATCCCGTTTTTCTTCGAATCGTTTTAAATTGTACGTTTTAATAAATTGCATTTAAAGATACTTAGGCAGAAAGAAATATAAATATGTATGTATGTAAAATTTATAAAACACTGTGCGTTTCATTTACATAAAGGTCTGGAGTCATGTCTTCAGCGCAACAGAGCCATGTTCCATCTAAAATGTGATTTTGTTTTTCTTATCTATACGTGGGTTTTTCCTTTTGTTTTGTAAACACGACGCTTTTAAAAACATGCCTCGGCTCGGAGGATACACGAAAGTTGGTGTTGCTTTGATTCATTTCATTGTTAACTCTCCAACTTTGTGTTAAGTTAATGACATGATTTTTAATTGATTGTTGCATTTACGCTGTTTTTTTTTTTTATATAATTTAAAAAAAAACAGCGTAAATGCAACAATCAAACTGAGCGAGTAATAAAAATATTTCACAAATATTTTCAGTCTTCTAAATTCGATTTCAATTAGATTACCTCGATTAATACATTACTATAAAATGTACCTTTTATAGCTGCTTTCACCCGTCGCACGCTATCAAGATTCGAAGGAACTGGATCGACCAGTAGTTTCAGTGGATAGGAGAATTCGGCTCCACTGAATAGAAGTGCTCCAAAGCCCTGAGAGCGACCCACACACCCTCGCCTCCAGGAACCACCTTCAGCTAACAAATATGCACGGTTTGACGAATTGAACGTCCTAGTCTCAAAATTTAATAGCTCACTTAATGCACCAAAGTCACCTTTCAATACTCTTCTCACAAACACTTTAAATATGCTTCGTTTAAATTTTCCTCGCCTTCGTTTTTGCTCCGATGAAATTTTTCCAGTAAAAATATACTTGGAGTCCGACACAATCCGTTTCAAAGTATCATTGTTTCTAAATACAGAATTGTTGTTAAAGCATCTCCGTGGAAAATTGTCGTTTATTTTTATAACTGTATTCCTCTTTTTAACTTTTCCTTTAACAATAAAGTCCGCTTGGGTCATGAAAATTAACACGAACACTACAATTAGAATTGGTTTTAACATTTTGTGTCACAGTATATTTTGAGCACTTTGAGAAATGTGATCATAGTTGTTTTTTGTTTAAGAAGTGTTTAATGAATAAAGTATTTTTGAGGGTAATATCATGTGAAACATCGCGTATGCACGTATATCGATAGGTGCACAAGGCTATAGTGAATCGATGCGCGCGCACCGCATGCCGTGCCAAGCTCGACTGGAGGCTTTATCGTACCCGCTGCAACTTGCAACCTGTTGTATATTAATCCTTAAGCTCGCTACTACAGCTTTTGTAAACACATTACTACAAAACGTATGCGATATTTCAAATGAGATTGCAACTTCGTTTTTTATTTAAACTACTTGCATCTTTTATTTGCATGGTGAAAAATATACCGATATGTTTGCGAGCACTAAGATAAAAATAATGATAGTATGTAATATTCATAATATATCGATACGCATGAAACATTTATCAATTTCGTATAGCTAATCGTGTAAAAAGCCGATTGAAAATGTAATTGATTTTATACTCAATCAGTATAGAAAATTACGGGTATAGTCTTTGTCGCTATACGGTTCAACAATTATTTTATCCATTGCCTTAAAATAACGAACAAATACTTTGACATTCATAATATTAATAGAGCATCTATATAGACAGTACTTGTGATAATCTTTGACAAAGTATGTCCAAGATTATGGATTCCTACCTACTTATTATACAACTTCATACATATGTGAGAATGTTGTTTAAGATTCAAGTGAAAATATCTTTAATACTAGTCCTTGTAGATAGACAGCAAACTACTAGAGTTGTATAGTAAATATTTTACGTCGCCATTTGAACTGCAATATGTACCTGTTGCATTGATCTGTGTGGCGATTACATCCATAGTACTTAAGCAAAGGTGCTAATTGTTGGTTAAAAGCCTGCGTGAGATAAAGGTTTTTGTGTAAATAAACCTACGATGTTTTGGTGAACGAGCAATTAGGCTACTAAGTAATGTAGGCGTTATAAATATTTAGAGGCGTTTAGTTATCGAATTATAGGTAATGTTTACTATCAACAAGTTTCTAATAAAGTAACTACAGATATTTTTTCTAAGTTCAGGAAAAAAAAATACTTTAATAACCACACTCACAGACGTCAATTAGCAGTAAACTGTCATTAACATAATTTTTTTATTGAATAATCGTCTTTAGGCGTATCGACTTAAGTATTACACGTTTTTACTAAATTAAAGTTAAGTAACGTATCTGAGTACGGCAGCCAGTGTTTTATTATTAAAATCACCGACTATGCTTGTGTGTTGATGTCTGTGTGTGTACCGACTGTGTGCATACATCAAGTGACGAAGCCAATAATTAGGGCTTATTATAAAGTCAAAGCTAACGAAAATGCTACAAAACTATCGATACAAAATTCGTCAAACATAGTAACTTATTAAATTTTACACTTCAATTACTGAAACAAAACAAGATAAGCTCTCAAGACAAAACATGTATTGCTGTTGAGATGTGACGTATGTACGCCATCTTAATTCAAAGTAATGAAGTTGCAGTACAAGTCTGTGCATCTGGACGCACGTGGCAATGCGTGGGTGAACAAGAACACCAACAGTGAGAGCACAACGACTCCGACGCGATGGCCAAAATGCTCGGAACAGACAGACCATACATCAACGCGTTACTTGCAGTGTGAGTGCAATTGCTAGCTTTTTAAGATAAGATACGCATTAATTCCGTAACTATTAATTATAAATTTAAAAATGTATAAGATTTGCAAATTTAAATACTACGATAATAATTTGTTAAGATATGATATAATATGTTTAGCCAGTCGCAAAAAACTCGCACTAGACCCTGAGATAGTAAAAACAAGAACAGACATGGAAATTGAAAAAATGCTAGATTTTAACTTAATGCACTGAAAAAAAGACGTCATTTAGCATCTGCCCGCAGTTTCACCCGCTTGAACGGGAACATATTAATGGCATTAAATGTATTCTATTTCAATTAAAAAATAGTCTATTTATGTGCAAAGTTTCAACAAAACTATCTATGACAAATAACTTCGGAGAAAGTTCTTGGAGTAACCTAGATTTGTAAGTCAATTCAACTATGAACGCAAATCTAGAAACATCGATATGACCGCAAGCCTTGAAATGAAATACATACCTACATAGTGAAAATTTGCGTGAATACAAAGAACATCAACTGGATGCCAGAGGCACAACAGTGATAGGAATATATATGCACTTTGAATCTCGTCACTTGATTGTGCGAGATATATTCTAAAGCAGAATTATTGGTGCAACTATTTTGAAGCGAATGTAAGTGTTTCCAGAAGATTATTAGATCATTAGCTATAGTGAACTATTCAAGCTGTACTTTGTAGTGATATAGTCTTTTACCACATTACCTGCCACAGATAATAATAATTATGTATCTGTCAGGTAAAGCCACTAACTTGTTCGTGCCGAATGTCATATGCTTGATTCTCATTCACGACATATAATATTTGTGTGGTAGACAGGTTTTTTTTTCAAAAAGTATGTGTGTACTCTTTGTCCGTTAAAGAAATGTTTTTGACGACACAGAGCTATATTATTAGTATCTATAAACATGTTTCAACATTGTTTTTAACCCTAGGATAAGAGGCGAATTCATCTGGGTAGAGAGTGAAAGCTCTAAAAACAGACCCTGCACTAAGCCAACTGGCTAATCGAAAGCGAATATTTTTATCTTGGCATACACTTATACCCCCTACACCTAATGGTACATAATAATAGATTATTAATATTAATAATGCACCAAAATGTAAAATCTCGATAAGACCATTTTCAAATTCCGCGAATGAAAGTTCGCATTCGGCTTTTCATCAATGAATAGAACGGTCAGCATTTAATATACATACCTTTTTAAAGACTTTGCAAACACTTTTTAATAAACATTATTATAAATTACACAATAACACACAAATTAAATGCTTGGTTACATAGTGCATCAACTTGTTTTTAATAACCTTAAGGGTGTATATCGAGAATATTTACATCTAGAATGTCAATTGGTGTTCATGAATTGTGATCCTTGTCCGTTTGCCTGTTACGATTCATGAGTAACCCTGAGCTATGACGAGTAAATTGAATACCCTATATAATGTTTAGTTCGTCGTAAATATACCAGTGCATTCTTACTTGACAAGTCAGTTTAGAAACGAATAAGAGGACACATAATTGAATGAGCTTTCGCCGAAGTCAAGTGAAATAAAATATTTATGGGTTTTAAATACTTCCTAGACGTTGTGTTTAATATTATTCACATCATAAATTTACGAGAGCTTGAATTGTAATCTGCAATACTTTAACGACAATTAATTGTTTATTTGTATGTAAATTATACGAGGAAGTATTTCTCACGATGACGAAACAACATAAAAATTAGGTACGGAAAAATATATTTGGAAATTCTTACAAGAAATCTGTAGTATGCGACAGCTGAATAGGTAAAATAGAAAACTACAATAAAAATTGGGCGTTCTAATTGTAGTTGTGGGTTTTATATTAAACTTTGTGTAAAGCGTAAAGACATCAGCACGTGTGTGTGTGTGAGTGCGTGACTATCCGCTTTTTGCTTCACGCAAAAGTCGTACAAACGCGGGTGAGCGTGCACCCCTTACGCGCCTTGATTAGATGTCCAATAAACATTTCTTGGATATTGATATATTCGCACTTTAAACCAAATTGTGGAAGAGATCTGTGAGGTCAACATCCAAATGTGATTTACATAACTGATTTTACGTAAATGATTTTCAGAGACTATAAATATTCTCTAAGTAACATGAATTATACACGTAACCTAACTCAGTTATACGAATTTGTAATTCTTGGAAGTTTTTGTTGCATTTACTTAAGTATATAATTGTCTATCTAAGCGCCTGTTTCACCTCTGGCAAATAAGTGCAAGGAAATACATGTATGAAACTTACTTGACAGATTTTTGACGTATTTTTCATATAAAATCTGTCAAAAAAGTCTCAAGTATATATATAGGTATATATAAGGTTTATTAGACACTTATTTGAAGCTGGTGAAACAGGCCATATGAGTTATATGTAATATAATATAGTTTGTTTAAAATAAAATAAAATGTTAATTATATGATCCTAAAGCTCCCGCGAAGCAGTATTTTAATCTCTAGGGCGTTGTATTTTATTTACACTTAATAAATACTAAAAGAATATCAAGGCCCAGATGTATTAATAAATCTATTTAAAACAAACTAATGAAAAAATCGGAACTGTGTTGTTTTTGAACAAGGCTATCTAAGAAGATTTGAAGATTATAGACAGTCAACACGCTAATAAATATCTAATAATAATAACGATTAATGCCAACATCAACTTGTTTATTTATTAACATAAGCGTAATGCAGCGTTAAGAGGATCTGTTTGTACTGGGTGGCGCAAAAGTAGTGGCACTAAAGAAAATGCTTTTTTTTTTTTTATTATACATTTTCTGTCATTCTGTTGTTGAAAATTGTGTAGTGAACAAATGTAAAATACACTGAAAATAAACATGGACCGTTTTACTCCCCAAGAACGTGGAATATCAGTGATAAGAACACAACGTGAATTTCGTCGACGATTTCCCCACCGTCCGGCACCGATTGGTCGCACAATTCGACGCTTTGCCACACACCCACTAAAAGTTACTGTATGGTGTGGCATCTGTGTTGACAGAGTGATCGGACCCTATTTTTTCGAAGACGCTGGAGGCAATGCGATAACTGTCACTGGAGAACGCTACAGAACCATGTTACGTGAGTTTTTGATACCCAGTTTGGACGAATTGGGGCTGGAGCACATCTGGTTTCAACAAGACGGCGCTACGGCACACACAGCGCGCGACACTATGGACTTAGTGAGGGACGCTTTTCCAGGCCGAGTTATCTCTCGTTTTGGCGATTTGCCTTGGCCTGCAAGATCACCCGATCTGACCAGTCCAGACTTTTTTCTTTGGGGTTTTTTGAAATCTCGGGTGTATGTGAACAAGCCACAGACTCTCGCAGCTCTAAAAGAAAACATTCGTCAAGAAATAACGAACATATCGCAGGAAGTGTTACGGCAAGTTATGCAAAATGTCATAAATAGGGCTCAAATGTGTATCAACTCTGGAGGTCACCATTTAAAAGACATCATCTTTAAATCCTAATGGTACGAAATTTAATGGCACAAATATACATTTAAAAAAATCTAAATCTAGTTTTCTAATTTAGAAAAAATGTTATAGCTGAACCAAATAGGGTCTTTACTTTTGCGCCACCCGTTATTTATAACGCCCATTAAATATTGATTAACTGAGGCTTATTATGAACGTTATAAATTAATATTATATCAATAATATTAATATTAATTTATAATTTTCATGATACATAATTATTTTCTACTAGATACAATTAAACTATGGAAACAAAGATAAAAAATTAAATATGCTAGCGTAATATTTGTTCTGGTCCAATTATTATGTGCACGTCTACGCCTCTCCAGTTATCCAGCGCTTAGTATTTCAATATGTCATTTGCCGAAGAACAACTGTAGAATGACGCGAGGTACATAAATAGGGGGCAATGTATCTTTGAAAATTATTATGCGAATAAACATATTAACGTAAAAAAATCTTAATTCACCATTTATTATACTATTATTATGTGTCCAGGTCCGACCCTCGCCTTACTCGAAAATCAAAATAATCCAATTCGAAATCATCGATTATATCGACCAAATCGACTAAGTCGAAGTCGATATTCCAATTACGCCCTCTCAATACAAATTATAAAGCTTGTCAAAAATCGAATTAAAAAGATATTCAGTGGCGTTTATTTAAAGGCTGCAGTTTAATGCAACCCAACCAGAAGTTAACTGATTAACTCGAGCCGAGTTAGTTCAGAGCGTTATCCCGTTACGTTTACATCCAAAACTAACTGGAACGTTGAAACTTATTAAAACTACGCCTTAACAATATAAGCACAAGCATACTAATACATGAATGATATAATTTCACTCTGCAGTTAAACTGCAAAATACGTAAATTGTACAAAAAATGATTCAGCAGACATTTCACAATCTATTTTTTGCCGACGTGACATTGTATTAAATTATAAATGCTTATTATACTTGATTGAGAAATTAATACGCATGCAGAATGACATAGACAGATCAGCAGTACCTTAATCCAGCGAAAATGCATGAAAAGACTGATGCATATTGAAGAAGCCAAAGATGTATGTCAGAATCGTAGCAAGTGGAAGGAAATAGCCTCTGCGTACCCCGCTGTTGGGAAAGAGCCCTGATCTTCATGTATGTATGTATGACATAGACGTATTTAGACTGATGCTAAGTAACTTAATTATACAACAAGGTAGATTAATGTCTATAGATAGATGCAGGAAATACGTAATGATTAAGTCCGTATCTAGCGCTGGCAGCTAATCCTTGAATTACCTAAGAGCTCGTCTTCAATTATATGCGAACTCTAACATTGAACGCCTGCCATTTACTGAGAGGTAATATCGATAAAGACACGCATACAAGATCCTAATCTCCCCATACAATCTAACTGGCTTCTAGCGATGTTATTGCGAAAGTTGCAGCAAATAGCACGTGCAATAAGCTCAAGAATGAGAATAACAACGCGCAAATATGCACGTACGGGACGTAAATATAATGCGTTTATTGAAATCAGTTATATAAAATTCATTTCAGTGTAAACGTTCAGATTGGTCTCAGATTCTTATTGGAAACAATAACTTTGAGTATAAAGGCTGTTATGAGCGGTGCAGCATTGGTTCTCCGTGGAAGGTTTGCTCTACTCATACTTGCTCCGACACTGGAATGCAATTCGAGCATAGCTGCGGCAGACAGCGGTCGATAATTGCATTTTGTGGTCGCAGCGCTGCACTTGGTGGGTACAAGTGCAATCGAACGGAACGCAAACATACTTCAGTTTCTTCCACGAAATTCAGTAAGACAAACAAGAGCCGTGTTAAAGCGCGAAATACTTCGATGCTGTTTAGGCCTTTTTGTATCGGTATTTTATTCTATTTGGGAAAATTAGTATAGTACTAAGTGTGTTCGAAAGGTAGACCACATGTGTGGGTTAAGGTTTACTTCAACCAGTTGTTCGAAAAATATAATTTTTTTTTTTTTGCAAGTATAAAAAACTAAATAATATATGATACTATAAAACTAAAAGACTAAAAGTTAAACTAAAGCAAAAGAAGTTGATAAACATTTCATTTAAATGACTCAGTTTCCAGTACCCTAGATCATGTTTCAGGAATGGCTTCAACCTTGTTTACAACTGCCAATACATGATTACTATTTCTATATCGTAATTACATCAAAATGGATAAGCTAAAGGAATGCAATTAATTCAAACTCTGTGGTTTACCATGAACAATAGTGATGTGTATTAACACCACCGCAAATGGCCTAATTTCGGCTACTAAATAACAACAAAAAATATATAGGACAAAGTAGGTAAGTCAAGTTTCCTTGATGTGAGTGCAGCAATGGGACATTAATTTAGGGGTTGTTATGATGATGAATGATGAGTATGAGAATGTTGAAATGTCGATATTAGTTAAAACTTAATTTTTTTATTCTTTGTTTTCAATTCTTTTCAGTTTTCCCACGCCCACATTATATACAATAAACATTATTATCAACTGAACAGTAAGATAGATACTAAAGAATAAAATATTACATAATATTGTCATTATGTTATCCGGGAAAGTTCATAATGTTGTGCGGTTCATACAATGTTACGAGTCAAGCCGTAACTTCTCAAGTAATCACACTCGACATAATGTCAGATAAACAACTTTTGTTCATGAAATATACTTGCAAACACACGACAAATTATATCTTCCGACTGTTATTGCTGTTTATTTAAACTTAACTTGTTTATTGTTAGTACATAATCTTTTGTTACTACGAGTGCTTTCGTGTATTTGTTTTGTTTTGATATTACTGAAGAAAATCTAGCTCTTATATACCAAGGATAAATTAAATCGAAACTGATACTACTGGTAATCTAATTCTATAAACCATTTTCGCCCTGTTGCTTGCAAAATTATTTAAGCATCTGTTTTTATTACAACGTGTCCAAACTACCTTTTATAAAGCCAATAAAGAACTAAAAGTTTTAATACAGTTTTCAATAAAAATAAACTTATACAGTTTAGATTCAGCAAGAGATTCTCATGGTTTAACTAAGTTGTAAAGTGTCAAGTTTATGGTAGCCCCAAGTGTATCCCACACGGGGTCGCGTGTTTAACTTCAACGTTTAACAACTCAACTGGGTACTTTGGAACTAAGAGATTCACAGATCTATTCAATTGAGTTCGACTAGATTTACATAATAATTGATATACCCACTATTATGACGATCTGCGACTTGAGGCGCCCGTAACTGCTGTAACTTGCCGCTTAGAAATAGGAGGTAACATCGGTTTTGATGAAAACAATTGTAAGTTCAGCTGTCACTATAATTAAATTGCTTTTTCGTAGAGTCTAAACTTTACACATTATGATATAGTTATTCGATCTTTTTATAAATAAATAAAAACTAAAATTGCTCTGCAAGCCTTCTAAATATCCATAGTATTAACATTGTGTATCAAATATTTTCATTTTCTCTAACAGGTTTTATAATATCTAACATTTGAATGTACGTTAAATCGAACAGTATTATCACCTGTGCCTGAAATAAACTAAGTAAGAGTACCTGAATATATGAAAATAACAGATGAAAAGAATAATACATAAGAAGAATTTATTGTTCCTACAATATCAACACCTTTTCAAGTAAAGTACTACAAAGAATGATCTCAAAGGAAGGTTGCTTGAAGGCGAATAGGACAAAAATAGGTAAAAGACATTTTATTATTTGTACTAGCTTCAAACTTCATAGATATCAATAGATATTTCGTCCTATTTTGTTTGAAATTTAGTGTTAGAGGCTTTTTACGTTGGTATTAAACCGTCCTGTTTACCTACTTTATAGAAAGGAAAAGTTATAAAATATGTTATTCAATTGCACTAACTATAAACAGCGCATTCTTTTCCTACATGAAAAGGAGTATCTGTCAGCAGCGAATCATAAGAAGGCCTATTTATCAAGGTATTAGAAATGGATTAAAGTTACCACGGTTTATTTGATTTAATTTTTAAAGTAGTAGTGAAAGTCTCTTTAAATTTCGGTCAGTAGCTGTACGCGAGGTGCACTCGTTTATACTTGTATGAGTTAAAAGCCGTACTTTATTTGAACAAATAGGTAAACATTATAATGAGCAAACACAAGAAATATAAGAAAAATGTTACGACTTCAAACTCCCGCCAGTAAACAAGCTAAGAATTTAAACCTCCATCTTTATACGCATACATATTCTATTATTCATTTCCCATTAGCAAACAAATTAGATTTTAAGCACTTTGCATAATGCCGAGTGTTCTATCCCCCATACAAATTTTATTGAAAGCTGAATTTATTTGTTTTTATCGACACGTGATTATTAAATACTATCACTAAATAGCTTATTTTATTAATAGTTAACGTCAAACTGGATAATTATCACAGTATAAAATAAGTTAGCTTAATTTACGAAATTATAATTTAACATTATTAAACTTCAAGTAGGTATGTAGTAAATATATTTAGAGATACAACTAAGTTTAGCAAACAAAACTAAGTTAGCTAATGCTATGAGTAATACCAAAAACCTATCTCTGTTCTGTGGTAATACCGATGACTAAGTAGCCTTACTTACCTTACTTTACCTAACAATTTTCTATCTTCCTACGGTTCACAGATCTAAATTCAATACAAAATCAATTTATTTCTCTCTATGAAACTCAATAAATACAAGATTTCATCACTATTACAAACACTGTATAATCTGTGTGAGAGTCCGGTGTCTGTATTTCTTCTTTGTTATTATGCTTTTGCCAAGAGCGGTCGTGGCCGTGGTCATCCATGTTGTAATTGAGGTTTTGCTCATAAAAATAACTCGAATTTAACTCACTAATTAACTCTTTATTATTGAAGTGCGTCAATCTTGAATGTATTTCATCCAGTCTTTTACTATAGGTATAATTATCGCCATCGTGTCTGTACTAGGAGACCTTGAATTACAGATTACTTTATTATGTATATTAATAAAATAAACACTGTCTATATCGTATATTGTTGGTTTCACTTGAAAGACATAATTTAATTCTACAATAAAAATATCACTTTCCTTGAATCTTTTAGAACGTAGCTAATTAAGTTTTTTCAAATGACTTTTAATATGACTTAATACTTTACTGGAAAACTTTTCTAATTCAAATAATTGTATGATGACAGGTTTGTCAGGGTAATTATTTGTCCGACTAATAACACTTAATTAGAAATTGAAAGTGTTATTGTTTGTGTAGTAGTATAGAGTCAAAGAGTCGAGAGCAAAAACTAGATGCGATCTACGGTTAAGTATAAATAGCTACAATAAAAGACTAGATGAAACACTCATTCATGAATAACTCACACATTTTATACAGAGTTAATTAGTGAGTTAAATCCTAGCTATTTTAAAGCAAATTCTAAAAGGATACATTTATTTGATAACAGACAGATAGACGAGATCGTTATATATAAAATAGGGTTTAATTTTTCAAATAAGCAATAATAACGTCGTACTTTCAGAGTAAGAATATACTACAATAATAATATTTTAATTTAAAACGGCTCCTGCCCCGTACAAAGATTAAAGTTTAGAATCGTCCGTCCTCGTGGCTGCACCATTAACTAACACATAAAACACTAAAATAAAACTAAAGCGGCACTAAAATAAAATGTCAGCACTGACACCTTTACTGGTATGATATAAGAGTCTGACTTACAGTCTGGATAATACTCCAGTAAAAGTTAAAATCATTTTTATACCGGCAAAATTGGAATAATTCAACTGTTTCAACGTTTATCGAGTTAAGCTAACGAGACAATTTTCCCAAGTGCTCCAGTTATGGCTATTCTTAAACGAAATATAGCGAAAAAAGGGGACAATAAGAACAAAGGCACTAATTCCGTACAGAGTTATCGATAGTTTCGCGTCAGCTCGATTCGTAGCTTTGTTACGGCGACACACAAGAGAAACGCTCGACAAATTGCGCCGTACACTCTCGGCGTGCTCTGTGCAGCCGCGCCGAGTCTCCATAGCGCCGCCGACACAATGACCAGTCCCATCAATTGTTATTTTATGCACAGCTGGACGCATCGACAAAATGGTCATTTCGTGTTGCACGAAAAATTCACAACAATACTAAGCAATTTTAAGCCAGTAAATAAGCTAAGTGATTTACTATTTAGCGCTTTTAACGTCACAGTACTACCGTAACCATTGTTTGTTGCATTTTATTGATTTTAACATTCAGCCCCGCGGCTCTTTTCAACGTCTATGACTGATAATTATCACTTTAAAGTTTTCATTACAACTCAACTAAACAATGGGCACCTTCGAGCGATTTATTACTCAAGAACGTAACTTGAATTTGACCTCAGGACATGATTATTATTTTCGATTTTCTATGCTGTTGTAAATAGGGTTGTAAAATTTTTAGTTTATATAACTACAAAACACTTACTTTAGTTGTTGCGAAGATAATTAAACAAAACATTGTTTTCCAAAATCAAACGAATGTATTTAAACATACTCGAAGTATTGGAATAGAGAATCTATCTATGACGCAAGGCAAGCTTCATACCACTCTCGTATAGCAATTAATTCTTGACATACAATACAAATCGATTATACAACTGTTGTTTAAAAATAGCGTAAGAATAGTGTGGAATCGCTCCTGAATACAATGTACTGTATAAATCTCTTCGCGTACTGAATATTAATAAATCTCGTGGACTAAGTAGAGTTAAAAAGTAAGGGTTGGACTCCACGCAGGGGATAGCAGACGAGAAGAATAGAAGCTATAAACATTTATCTTTGAATGGGTAGGAAGTATCACACATACATTTTGCCAGTTAGGTTAGGGGGCGAATCTATTGCCGTTTATTGTACATTTCTAACTTCTGGGCTGATACTGAACATTTCATGACAGAAAAACCTAATACTACACTCTAGCGTCATTTTTAAACAATCGAGTCACATGTCCAGTTTGAGAATCGGTTTAGGAATTATATTTGCATATTCCAACATCCCGTACACTTTAAATATAAATAGAATATAAATAATAGTATTAAGTCCCGAGTAGACGAAAGACTAATGTCTGCGGCAAGAAAATGTCTCGGTAACGAAGAAACAATGTATGCATTGGACTTATCACGACCTCAGCGCAGGCGGCATACATTTACACTAAAGTGGAATGTACAAAGCAGGATAAGTTCACTCTATGTGTCAGTATACTGTCACGTATAACCTATTTTTGTAGTCCTATAACATACATCAGTGTATAGATACTTTGTATACCGGTAATAATATAATTTGTCTGGGAAACATATTACACACGGAAAATTATTATAGGCGAGGATTTCTTAAAAAGTGGTCATGCCAAACTTGCATGTAAATTTTAATCATGTAACTATTTTTTGTATAATTTTAAGAAACTGTAAAAAATATATAATTTGCGACAGTTAAATAACAATAGATAACAATTCAATTTTAGTCAAAAAATTGTATTAAAAATTATTTCCATGAATAATCTTCTCTAATTTCAACTTTGAGTTGTACTGCTCCATTTTAAAAAACATAAATGAACGTAGTTTTATCACTATCCGTCTACATAGGTCCTATACCAGGTAACATGCGGACTTTAACCCCGATACAGTCCCCAAGGTTGCTACAGGCACCCACATTTGTACTTGAAATAAAGTACTCACTTTCGTTTTCTACATATTGAAGCACTGACATAAGACCTATGTTTAGACAATAAATAAGGTTACGCTGTCGTTAGGTCTGTTAGACGTCATAGCGTCTGAATAACTTAGGATACGCGACGAGTATGTCATCTGTTTTGATTGAGACTATATTTAGTGCGATAAACATTCATATTGTTCGTTTAAGGTTTTATAGATGCCATTTTGATGTCATCAGCAACCCATTAATGTCCCATTTCTGGTCGGGTCTACTCTCCTCAGATAGCTGAGAGGGTTTACGCCACAATCCACACATGGCAAAGTGCGGGTTGGTCGATCAGACATGCACATTCAATTTCTTCTAAGGGTATCGCTTACCGTAAGCAGATGGTAAGTCACTTGACTAATACATATTATTATAAATTCCACAAACTGAAATTTATATTGTATTGTCCACATTGGTATCGAAATCTGTCCACAGATCTGACACATTTTCCGTGATATTAGTTAGTGTCGATACATTAGTGTCGCATACAATAGATGCTCATAATATCTTTAATAAAACAATAAGTCAGTTCTTCATGGATAACGACATTATTCGGATTTTATCCTCCATAGTTAATGGATTGTCGAATAAATTAAAGTCAAGGTTTGACTTGTATATCTAAATGAGTTCTGATTGTATCTGCGAGAAAAGTTTTATTTTTACTATGTTTTAAAAGTTATGTTACAAAGACAAAGTTTCCTTGTAACTATAACACTTTACAACGGCTACAAATCGTGAAGCGGATTTCAAAGCAATAAAAAACAAGGACAGATTAGATAGAGATTATAAGCTCACCCACAGTACTGTTTGTTTCCTTCATTTAGTTTTCTCTTCGCAATTTAAGGCTTTGTATTTTATTATTTTGACCGTAAGCACAATTAAAATTTGACATTAATTTTCAAGTGGTAATTTTTTAAGATTTTGTGATCATAAACAATCTTACTTCCATTAAATATTATTTGTAACCATTAAAATAACCCAACATCGGTCAAAATTACAATCGTTAGGCTCTTATCAAATATCAAAAGACGGGACATTTAAAATGGTAGCACTAAACGTCGGAATTGCCCGGGACAATATTACGACGTCATAAAAAGTGAATTTTCTTTTAATTCGCAATTTTGTGTCGAGGAACAGCTACTCACTATAAAACATGGCGAGCATTCGTCGTGTTTCGACGCCATCGACTCATTCACCGGAGACATTAAACGTTTGTTTAATGTGTTTGAACAGAATTAATGTCACACCTAGATACCTGCCAAACATAAAAAATAATTATAGGTCAATAAACTGATTCTCTTACATAAGAAAGCACTTGAATTTTTATGTAAGACGGCACACCGCGAGCCGAGTGGAATAAAGCGATTTACTCACAACGGAAGAAAATAAAATGAGTCACAAAATCAAATTACCGACCTAAGATTTTCTCGATAATAAGATTTGTTACCTCAATGTGAATTATTTATGGTATTATAACTAACATATATATAGAGTCGTTCTTGAGTAAAGACATTTACGTAAGACCCGCCAATTACTTCAATGTATAAACATTTTCTTTTTCTACTTCCTCATTATTATTATTATATTCCTAGCGTGGAAATATATATGAGTATTTCATGGATCAGAAACGTAAATTTAGACATTCCTTATTCTAATCTTGTTTATTACAGTCAGGCGTATATTTAATAATATAATAATGTTATTGCTTTTAATACCTATACCAACTCATCTGGCCAGCGTGGTATAATAGGCTAAATTCCCTCCAGATTATCAGATTCTTTAGAGGAGACCCGTGCCCAGCAGTTTATGGGTAGAAAATGAGTGAAAAAAAATGCGTTTCAAAATGGATATTAAATTTAATCGCTAATTGAAACTTACACGTCTGAATCGCAAATAAAACAAGACAACTGTGAAACGTTCGAACAAATATCAAGATGATCACATAAGACTTTTTATTTTAGCAAATTAGTTACGGAGCATTAAAGATTATATATTAAGTACTTACAACTTGCAATCTTTTTACGTGCGGTTCAAGTTGCTAAAGAGTTATTTACCTACCTCAAGCCCATCCGATACGAAAAAGAACCCTAACTTCATGCAGAGACAGACAACAGATCTCAATTGTACATTGTTCAACATTACATACATTGTTATAAGAACTTTGTTCGTATGCAGTTTTGGGATCTGTGATCAAACCTTTTTGTTAAGAATCACTAAAACTGACCTCAGTTTTTCGTCGTGAGATCAATCTTTACACCCTATATATATTTTGTGAAATAGGCGTGTGACGAACGTGTTTTCAGACAGCACAATTATGTATTATAACAAGCAATCACTTCAATAAACAAATACATTTCAGCAGTACACCATTAAAATAGATACGAAATATTTGTGGAGAGGTAAAAGGGCAAATGGTACTTATTTGAAAATAAAAGCCGTCTCACTCAATGTTACGAGCGAAATCACGGCCACTTAAAAATATACTTGTTGTTCCGAAGCCAGTACAATTTTCCAAGTACCTCTTCAATGTTGGCATTTTCTCCGAATAAATGTTTCCTCGAGTTACCAGTAAGTGTTTGCTATTATTCTTATTATGATCCTTATTTACAGTTCTCAAATTACTGTTTGAATTTTACTTTTAATACAACCTTTTTAAAAACGCTTTTGGTTTGTTGATCCAGTGATTGGAAATAATTGTTCAGGTTAAGCTTCGTGAAACGCGATCAATCGCTGTACGCTTACTTTGGCTTGGTTTTATTTGGTGCTCTTGTCTTTTCTGTTAAAAGTATTATTGATGGTTGTATTTAACATTTGTTATAATTAATTGGTCACTATAACATTTTTTGCAGTGCATTACGGTTTGTGTGAATAATATTCCTATAGTACTGTTTTTATATGAATAAATCTAAATATTATTTTTCCATTAAATATTCAGTAGACATAGGGTGAATGATAATTATATTCACAATTCGATCTTGTGTCAGTTATAAGTCAAGAGGTTAGTAAGTTTTTTGACAATAACTGCACAGTATCAGCATGACAATTGCTTCAATATTTTACATGATTAAGATTTTTTTAATTGTGAGCCTAAACAAAAACACATTTATGTAGTACCTATCTATACGTTTTTACAGTCCACTATGTGCATAACTTGAGTTAGTTGCGATTAAACCGGAAAACTAAATCCATGTTTTTTCTTTAAAAAATCACAACAAGCAAAAATCGACCTTATACATATTGATAATGGTGCTACGAATTATTTTTAAGAACTTTATCATATTACAAATTTGCATACAAAATTTCTGAAATACCAGTATCATCAGTAACAGCAGGACGTAAACTAAAAGTAAATGTGCTGCAGTAAACGTTATTAAGGTATTTAAGAACAAAAATGCTTATTAATTATAAGATTGTATTAATCTACATTATAAGAGTCATCGTGATGCTATTAAATTCCCTAATCAAACTTTCATGTAACCATATTGTGTGTGTACCAAATAATACCAATTCTTTATTTAAGGGCAAGGACTTACAATAGGACGTTAATAGACTAATAATAATACAAACTTACTACCATAAATGGTAACATTATGTTCCTCAGTACCAGGCGTTATTTTATGACTCTTTTCATTGCAACCGTCCTTATTTGTAATTAACTGCCGCCTGTTGTTTCTCTGCCTTGTTGACTATGGGTCAACAATGTTTATTGCTTCAAATCTGTAGATACAAGTACTGAATGCCGCTTTAGGTTTTTTATTTTCATTTATAGGAACCATATTAGAAGATTATAGGAAGTAAATTGTACATATTATACATGTTCGCAGTTCATGTACATAGTGTTATGCATGAATGCCTTCAATCGACTCAATAACGAATTACCCATTGGAAGTATCTCACTGACTACGCTAAAGCAATGGTAAACCTCGGTTTATAAAAAAACAGGGTTGATTTGATGTAGGCAGCTCCTTACGTGAAACGTTTGTGAAAAACACTAAGCGCGCGCGCCATTGAAGAGGGACTTGTGCGGTGACCGCGTCCGTTTTGTGTAAAATGTCAAAGTGAGGGTAAAAGCAAGAGGCGGGCGGGAAATTTTGTTGACGCAGTGACCGCAGTGTGGAGTGTGTAAAGCGACGCGCGACGACACCAAGAAGCGAAGCGACTCGACGCAGCGTCGTCGGCCTGACGCGTCCCTTGTGCGGAGTTGGCGCGACGAGGGCCGGGTGGTCCGCGTGCAGACTCACTCAAGAACAATTCTACTGAAGCCGTCATCCGCCGGGATAAGCGACTCATTATTCACTAAAAGCCCACGGCGTGCCCGCTCGGGTAATTGGAGGCTTTGTTCCTTTGCGCTCGGCTTTGACGCTCTCGTGAACTATACGAGACTCCGCTCCGTCGGATTATTATTCGCACAATCAACGATGCACGCCAAGCCTTAGATTAATCTGACAGCTGAGGTATGAATTGTTTGTAGAGTGAGGATAAACGTCGCACTACTTTTTGCAGTTCCATTATTTTTGTTGGTAATCCTGCGTAAAGTTTTAACAGTTCACAAATAAAATTAACGATGCGACGTACCGCGGAATACCTTTATACATAAATGCCTTTATATGCAAAGGCGTTCTGGAGCAGCAGCATATTATTAAAAAGAATAATGTTATACCATTGTCGAAACCAGTTTTTAAATCAAAACTGTATTGAATTTGCGTGAGCATGGGAAAATCAAGAAGGAGTTATAAGAGTTTATTGCTTGAGGAAATAGCTGCTACAACAGAAAACTGAACTAGCCGGCGCCACTGCCGTGATATATTGATACCGGCCAACATATCGTGGGTGTTACACATATTCAATAGCAGCCAAATAAAATTACTACTAAAAGATGGCATGTGGCGTAATATATTCCACTAAATCTCGTAATCTGATGCAGTTTAAGTACTCACGTTACGTTACATCCATCATGCAGCGATTTGCAAGAATAGATCGTTTTAGATCAGCTCTACGTGCCAAAACATATAATTTTCATTAGTCTGTGTCTAGCTCTAGCTGTCTGTTTTTACGGTGGGTTACTTTCTAATCTAAGTTGCTTGCAGACTCTTCCATCTTAACTCATCTCTCACTCGTTGCGCGCTGTTATTGCAGTGCTCAGTTATGTTCTAATTAATTGTTACTCGAGAACGTATCGTCAGTTTAATTATAACTTGCAAACCGAGCCATTTACACGCACATAATTTAATCTATAGATTAGTTAACAGCATAGACACAACATCATAAATTAGATACTTTGCGCAGATCGTGCCTAACGTCGCAACAACCAAGCGAAACTTACATGAACACACATGAATAACATGTATTAATTGCAAAAACTTGAAAACAAAGTTAATAACCTAAAGCCCATAAAAATCGTTTTCAGAACTTATACTGCTACTATTAAATATTACTTAGAAACTAGCTGTTGTTGTGCAACATAAATAAACTAGGCTAAACTTCTTAATGAAAGTAGTATTACTTGGGAAACATCCTTGTTTCCAAAGCTTTTCAAGACCGACGAAATATTTTTTCTTTAACTCTCTAACCATGGTCATAAAATTCAAAGACGCACCCAGGAACTATTACTTACTAGGGATGCAACTTCATAAAAGATAGCAGTTTTAAAGTAAAAATTCAAGAGCTAATTTTTAAAAGAGCCTCACTTGATGGCAGTTTGTCGCGATCGCCGGCGCCCCGTCAACGCAGGGCGCTCGTTATAGCGAGCCCCGCGGCGCCGGGAACACAATCGCAAACTTATGTTATACACCTGCGACTAAAGCTTGGCAGGCAAAATTGAACCTTAATGCCTCTAATATGATGTCTCAAAAGAAATTTCTGCATACTCGCTGAACGTGGCGAAGGTTTACTACCACGCTTCCTCATTACGTCTGTCGGCGTTATTGCCATCTCGTCGCAACATCAGTAAACGCCGCTCAGAAAAATATTTACATACATCTCTCGCACAAATATTGGAAGCAGAGGAAACATTCAGTGTACATGTAATTATGTTCGACTCGTACAATATTATGTATTAGATTTTACACTTCCGAGAAAGCTATCAGGCATTTCACAACTTAGCCTTAAGCTTGTTCGCACTCAAGCCTTGTTTGCTCTCCTCTTTTATAACACCTATAACTTAATGGAATTCGCACCACGGTTGAGCCGCCATATTAAGCTTCTTTACAGGTACTTTGAGAATACCAGGTATAGAGACACTATGATTAGATTTGCTATAAATGGTGTTAAATTACTACCATAAATTGTAGACCAAATACAGTGATTCCATTTGGTTTAGTTTGTGGTTTTCCTATAAAAAACAACATTTTGGTTTATTCGTAGCAGCCGAAGACTTTTACATTTAGTTCCCCTTTGTGCTTGGTCTAAGATAAATGTACTTTCTATGACTTGCAGCGTTTCTGATAAGTGGGAGTAACCGAGCATAAATATGAATTTTCTTTGTTACCCAATATGGAATGTGTTAGTGAATCTGGTTTTGCGAATTAGCACTTACCTATTGTTAAACGATTTTTGTCATTGCTTATATGGTGCCAAATACGCCTTCACTGTGTAGAATTTATTATTTAACAGATATTTAAATAATCATGAGTGATTACGTCTTTGTGAAAAATATTTATGCGGCATATATACAACCCAAAAACTATAGATTCGATTTTTTTAATATTATAAAATCTTGGCAAATTCTTAACTATGAATTTTCTTGCTGGTACCTTACTCGCAGGTCGATTTCAATATCGTTGTCAAATGTTTGAAAATGACATGATCAATGTCTATATTGCACATAGGCTCTCAGAATAAGCCAATTAACAAATTACCTGTTTTTCTATACATCTTCACAAACAATAAATTTCTGATTAGACATATCACTTTGATCCGATAGCCTCTAAAATGACGTTTAACTCATCAAAAACTAACTTTTTGCGTATCTTATGATTAGAAAGTCTATAACAAAAAAATATTTACAGCTTGAAAATCGAGCTGCGAATGAAATACTTCATTAGATATCTTGATGGCATTAAACAATAAAATAATCACTGTTCCCACGTACTTTGTGAGAAGCGTCGCTTATCCGCTGAACAATAAATCGCCGTGAGGTAACTACCATTATCCCCGTTATTTACTATAAAAGGTAGGCCGCGTATTAACGGTTCGTTTCCCTAATTTGTTGCATTATGTCTGGTTTATTTTTAATTATTTTCAAATGGGTAGTTAACAAAGTAAAATGCACACAAACGGTAAAGTTGCACATAAAAATTAACGCGTTTCCAATGTTTGTTGTCATTTTGCTAATGGGCTTTCATGCAGTCTTAAGGAGCTGATAGACTAAACTGCTAAAGCATTCAATTGTAACAAAACATCGAGCCTTCGATGTTTTTAAATTGAGCATAAAGCATAGGGCCAAACATTTTCACGATCATTCTACCGAACGCTTTAGTCAAAGCTTGTCACAAAAATATTCTTCATGAAGATGTCAGAGTTGACGTTCACATGTGCTTTTTTATACGTCATATTGATTATATTTTACTCGGGCCAGTAAAAAGCAAAAACTCGAAATTAATGGTCCTCCCGCTAGAAGATCCTCTAGAATGCTTGCTAAAAAGCTCCGGTTAATTTTCTGTAAAGTAATGTTTGCTAGAATGGTCATTACAAGTGAATTTTCAAGTCTACCAGCTCCTTTAGGTGTTGGCACAGAAATAAAAAACTAATCACATTAAAATTTACACTTCATTTTCGCTGTTACTACACGCATTGTTGTTTTAACGACTTTACTGTTCTTAAGTAACTTACCATGAATAATAACTTAATTGCCAGACACAAGTTTCCAAAAAAAACGTGTCTATAACTAAAAAAACTTTTTTCCTGCCTTATCTTTGTTATTATTTAATAACAATATATTTATTTATTGAAGTTAAGCAACTTTCTGTAAGGTCGGTCCATAGATGGAAGACCGTTTAAGGCATTTTCAATATCGACACGTAAAGCTTAACATAGCACCCAATATATAGGTACTTGAAAAGTTTCTACAAGTCCTGTCTGTCTGTACAAATCATAAATGGATTCAGGTCACACGCGCACAATTAGTGATTTGTTTTAGATAGTCATATTTAAGGTTAGTGCCTAATAATTAATTGATACAATCACAGCCGCTAGCTAACTGTTCAGGCTTTTATTATAAATTATTGAAATAAAAAACAATTTATGATTACCCTTTTTTTCTTATTTGAACAGATTCTCTCAAAAAATCTGTTCAAAATTCAAGTTTTACCTTTGGGTGACTAAATTTCTCATGTTTATGCAAACCCAGAAAATTCTATCATTAATTTCCGGGAAAATACGCAAATAAATAAAATTTTTGTTTAATGCCATCATCGAGATAAAAACCCTTAAATTGAACACTAAAGATAAACTGGAATATAACAGGGGAAAAGGATTTTCAATTCGACGTTGGGGACCTTCTTATCTACTCGATACGTCAAATTAACAACTGTCAACGACACCGCAATCCAAGATATATTGTGAAAGGTAATGATCAGATCTGTCGCACATTTTGTAGAATTGAATAGATTTACAACATTCTTTAAGAGCTTGTTGAAATGAAATATCGTGGCAAACGCATTTTAAATTTTAATAGTAATTTTTGCTTTTAATTTTTTTTTAACTTTTAAATCGGATACGGCTTAATGCCTGCCACATACCGAGTTTTTTGTATACATCTGAGTTTTTGCAAATAAACTTGAAGTTGTAACTAATTAAAATCGTACTTGTCAAAATGTAAGATCAAAGTCGCTAACCCGCGAACATCACATTAGGCAAGAAGGAACGAATGCATAACACTGAAATAATTATTTAAAAAATAAGCCATAAACATCAAACCCAGCTAACAGAGTTGTTGTTGAATTGACTACTGTACTACACCTAAGCTTTTAAGAGAACAACACTTGTCATGAAATTCTTAAATAACCTAATAATAATCTGACTCTTAGAAAGCTGTATGTTAAATCACATAACTAATTATATACTTGAGCTAAAGACTAAGAAAGTTAAATAAACTAAAATTAAATTTACCGTACAAACATTAAAATACATAAATAATACTTACAAAGTAATATCTAATCCCGTAGAATGCACAAAGAGACTATATTAAACAGAAACAGTTAAACAAGAACCGGAAACTGAAATATCTTTGCACTAAAGATAGAATATCTTTTTGAAAAACAATGTATCATTATAGAAGACGATAACAAACAACGTACAAGCTTCCTCTAAGCTGGTATACAATTTAATTCCATTACAGTACTTATGGTGTTAGCTGCGCGCCAGCCCCGAACAATGGATAGCTTACTCTATTAAACAATGCGCTCTGATCTGATACGAGTAGTGATTTCATGTTTCAGTAAAAAATATTGATATTTTATTCAGATGTCTTGTAAGACTGAAATATGTATTTTGTTAGTAGAAACAATGACTGTACATTTTTTATTCAGTGAATTTGGGAATACATGTCAATGTTCATAATATTTGGTGCAATTTTTTACATGTTACACGACTGCCCAAAGAAGGATTCATGTATGTGCGTTTCTTTATTTCACCAGAAGTTCTAAACATCTGAATGGATTTAGATGTTTGAGGTATCATTACATTCTTCCGAGTAACATAGTGAGAAATTATAAGAACCTACCACGAAAAGACACACACACAAACTAAAAATTTACAATCAAAAAAAATAAAAATGTTTTTAAGTTCATTTTGGCATCATAGTCGTGTTTTTTCTTTTATTTAAACGTAACGGTTCTTCATAACTTTGCCTGTCTGAAAGTATATGAAAATGCTTTCACTAATAGATACATTCATTCAAACCATCTTTTATCCTAATAAAGTTCTCGAGTAGACTATGAAGCCTGAAAATGTTCTCATGACTACGAAGGTGAAACTAATATTTCTATAAGTATGAATTCAAAGACTAGAAGGCTAATTACTATCCAAAGAATGATGATAATGTCGAATGAATGTTTTGAAAACAAGAACTACACACTAATTTATCGTTCAAATCAATAATATTTAAAAGAACAGTCAATACTATGCTAAAAACAGAATACAGGCAGGCCTAACCATATTAACTGTCTTTTCATGCTTCATCTTACACATTTGATACTTACCTCAATTATTAACCATCTTATATTTATTAGATATTCACCGTCCGACACATTTCAATTGCCAATATCCAACCCACAATATACTAAATTATTATTCAATTCAATTAATAATTAATAGAAAATTATATCTAAACTATAACTGATGTTTTCGCGAAACGTCAATCATAACACCGTAACGGACGATTAATCACAAAGGTCTACAATGTTATAATTAATAGTTGTAAGCTAAAGTTCTGATTGAAACATACTTCATCACTCATGTGTGATTCGCCTTACCTACATGATCCTATATATGAGGTCAACATACATGAGATATTACTTACTTTTAAAAATATAGGTATTCAGGAACAACCTACAAATATGTATATTTACAAGGCGAAAATGAGCGATGTTTCCTGCTCAAATAATGGAACGACTCTATGTATATATATATGTTAGATTCTTCTCAAAAACCTAAGTGTCCTTAGATAGGTATTATAAAAAAAAAGACAAAATGGCGGACTTTTGGCGCCAAATTGTATAGAGTTAGAATTTTTTTTAACCAAACGTATCGAGTAGGGTATCAAAATAAAGAGAATCAAAAGGAGATTACATATATTCAAAAAGAGATTATACATAATTTAATGGTGTCAAAATGTAAGTAGTTAATTTTATTTTTTTAACCAAACCTCTCGAGTAGAGTATCAAAATAAAGGAAATCAAATGGAGATTACAAATATATACATATATTATGTGATGTATTTAAATTTAATCAGGAATATTAATTACAAAAAAATTTCGGTATTTTTAGTGCGTTGCTTATTTGTTGATTTATTGCAGTCGGGTTATTTTAATTTTTTAATTATATTTACTTGTTTACTATGTATGTACTTAGAAGTAAAATATTATTATCAATTTATTTAGTAATAATTTGATGGTATACATTATGGTATACCTAACCTGTCTTCAATTTTCAAATTTCTTCAATTCCTTAAATCTCTTCCTTTTCTCGTTGTACACTTCTTTTGCTCCCATGCTATACATTTTGTATTTCCTCTGCACTCCTGGGTTTGCTGGTAGAAAACTCATATTTGAGTTAACCTCGCCTATGTACATTTTATTTTCTTCTTTTGTTAATTGTAATTTGTTTTTGTGTGTACATTAAAGAGTTAAGAAAATGACTCTGAAAATATATCCACTTTACAGAAAACCGCAAGCTTAAAAACTTTGATTTAATTATGATAAAAGTCATGAAATTGTAATATATTAACAAATTAAAATGACGAAAAGTTATTTATTAAAGTTTTTTGTTGAATTTGTTTTTTAGAAAGATACAATTTACTTACCTTTAAAGGTTGAACATGTATTTTGTTAAAGTTAATACATATTTCAAATTTGTATGCATACTGCATTTATGAATTGTAGCAAGGGTTCATGAGAGAAATGTTTCTTAATTAAAATCTTACCTTCTAAAATAAAATTCTTTTGAACAAGACAATGTAAACCATTTTCTTCATAAATGTAATTACGTTTGCTTTACTTCAAAAATATTTTCTTTTGAGCAAGATGTTTAGAAAACTTTGCTAGTTAGAGTTTAATTGCATGAAAGAAATAAATCACAACTAAATACTAAACTAAACTAACATTGAATCATGTTACACAAAAAATAATTAAGTTTATACAATATAGTTTGTTTTCTCTTATAAACCCTGTAGTTGATACTAAACAAGACATACTTTACTAGAACCAAACCCGCTTTCGGACAAGAAATACACTTAAAGAAAAATGCTGAAAAAATTGAGAAAAGCCACACAGTAAATTTAACCTTAACTTAATTAGCACAAGATAAAAATTGCTAAAATAATTATCATCCTTTTTCAATTGAGGGTCCAACATAGTAATCTAGAGTAATCTAGACGATATCAAAGAAGTCGAAACACTGCAAGCGTAAATGAATATCGTAAGATATTATAACAGTGTACAAAACAATATAGCAGGTTCCTTTACAAGCTTCCATGCATTGGGAAAAAACAAAAGTCGGTCAGCACACGGTCACGAGCCCACGTAATCCAAACAGATAGATCTAACTGTCAGTGTCGCATTGTGCTGAGGGCGGGCAGGCTACACAAGATCACTAATGTAGCGCACTCCGATAGGTTCTTAGTTGTTAGAACAAATGCCACTTATCACTTAACTAATGATTTGTTGGCGAGAGTTAATTAATCGTTTGTAGACGTCTTTACCGAACAATCACTACTGGAATGGGTTGGTCTTTTAATGAGATTGATGATTAGTAGGAAATTCTTCACATTAATCTGATCGACAAATGAACTTGATAAAAATAGATTCCCGAACTGCCTTTGAATGCTTTAATGGCATGCTCAAATCAACTATCTACAATATCTATTGTAAGATCAGTATGTAAAGACTTTTAAGGAATTTATACGACAAAATAAAACCTTAATTGTCGTTTAACATCCTGCCAGCCCTAAATGTCACATAGCAATATAAGTTCAATAATGCACGTTTTATGTTAAACAGCATCCGAGGTTAACACAACAAATCTGATTTTCAAAACAATAAAAGGCGTTTTTATTTTGAACTATAAAACGTGATCGGTGAAAATAAATCTTCTAAATATTTACATTTACGTAGCATTCGACCGTAAAATAAATATTTCACGTCAATAGAGTTTAGTAGAATTATTGCGGTTGTATTTGAGAAATTCAATAATTGTTAACACTAAAGCTCTTATTCTTTTATGGCGTCTATAAAACATGTTTCACATGACGGTGAAGGTAGTGGGACGTGTTCGCGACCATCTGTGGGTGCCCCCATAAAGACCGTCTTGTCCCGTAGGCGGCGGGGTGTGTACCGTGGAGTACGCCTCTACGTATCATGCTAACGGTACCTATTCATCCAACACTTTTGTTTGTTGCCAACTGTCTAGGTCACAATATTATTAATATTATCTTCCTTGTATCGTTTACAATGACATAATTGCTGTACTTTCAAATCATAACCGAGTTGGTCTTTATTATGTTTCATGTTGATAAAATGTGATCATGCATACTATAAGCCTATAGTTAATTGATACTAAACGTATGTGCCAATTCTTAGATTAAAAACAGTTTTGTTTTGATTTCAATTTTACGGTAATGAAAACTGCTACATATAATAAATTTTCTAGCAACGGCTGTTATTTTTAAATGGTTCAGCTAGTTATTTTTATAACCAAAAGGGTTGATCTTTTAATATTATCGATGTAATAAATTTCTATACCAACCCGTCTGACCAGCAAGGTATAGTAGGCTAAATTCCCTCCACTTTCTTTGGAGGAGACCCGTGCCCAGCAGTGGGACGTTTTTGGGTTGAAATGATGATGATGATGAATAAATTTCAAATAATTTCACCTCCTTTGACATGAATTTGGACCTACTTTTGTCCGAACAACTTTTGTCCTTATGTAGAGGCTTTTTAGTGTCATGGCATTCATTTTATTTCGACCGGAAAATTCTTATTCTATCTCCTTCTTAAAACAATAGTTTCCCACTCATGACAGACTTAGTTTTACATTCTAAAAAGATAAAATAAAAATGCTTGTGCTCGAAGTAAAATTTTGTGTCCAAACCGTTGAACCGATTACTGTAAATTTTCTATGTTGAGTTGGTTTTAATGGCTGCAGACGAAGAGAATGCTGCTGTCTTTTTCTGACATTGTACCTAAGTTTTGGATGTTTGATACGAGACTGACACTTTAAGCATATTGTACACCGTGCAATTTTAGTCAACTAGCAAATACAAATTCAATTTGACACAGCTCATGTTTCTATTGAAATTCATGGTACAATTTTAATTTATTATTATTATTTTGTTTACTATGGTTATATATATTGTATATTTATTTACTACCATCATTTGGTAGACTACTAAAAGTACACGGTGTATAAGATCAGTGTATGTATAATAATATAATATAATATAATAATATAATATTCTACCACAGCGCCATCTAGTCTAGTCTAGTCTATGTGTGTAGTGTATGTACTCGTATATTGTTTTTAGGTAAAACCACAATATTTCTCATTATTCTTTCCTCAAGGCTCCACCTCTATCGGCTTGGTCAGCCTACCTGAGGGCCTACATACTACTATACATACTATACAGTGCCTTTATTTTGATACTCTACTCGATTGGTTTGGTTAAAAAAAAAATAACTACTTACAATTTGGAACCATTCAATTATGTGTAATCTCCTTTTGATTCTCTTTATTTTGATACCCACTTGATAGGTATGGTTAAAAAAAAATTAAACTTCTTACAATTTGGCGTCAAAAGACCGCCGTTTAAGTCTTTTTATTCTTAAAACCTATCTAAGGACACTTGGGTTTTCTAGACGAATCTAACGATACCCTAATTGTCAAAATCCATCCAGCCGTTTGAAAGATTCGTGGGAATAAAGAAATTTACAAACATACAAGATAAGCCCGAAAAACAATACCCGTCCTGACAGTCGGGTAATAATTAATAGTCACTGTCATTTTCAACCATTTGACAAACATATCAAAATTGATTCTCAAAAATCCAAGCCCGACCTCAGGCAGTAGTCGAGTTGACTGACACATGACGTCTCATTTATCATTTTTATTGGACATGTACAGGCGTCACATTTTAATATTATACGCTTCACCTTTAAAAGTAACTTCTAAATAACGTAAATGTAAAAATAAAACATAAATCACTTCATCACATAAAGCTAAATAAAAACTATTTATCCGCACAAATGCTCACCTATCAAAACACGTAAGCAATAAAGTGTTAGAAAAGTGGAAATATACTAGTTACAGCAGAATAAAAATAGCAATGCTAGGAAAAATGCGCGTATAGAGCTTTTCAATAAAACCACTCGCGTGAAACTGGGCTATTGGTTTTCTTTGCGAGCAGCCAGCTGTAATTCGAGCCGTACTATCCGAACTATCATGCAAACTATGAAACACTTGCTTATAATACACGTATCTGTCCATTATCGGGTAATTGGACGCATAAAGTCGACGTTTATTTGTTGTACCGAGTGTGTCCGCCCATTGAAAGTATCGGCTGCAATGTCCAATAATGTATTTCTGATATTCTTTATTCATTTGCAAATAACTAAATGCAAATATTATGTAAAGTAAGAGAATACTGCTAAATGAAGTAGGGCTTAAATAGCATACTTCGTTTTAAATAAGATATATTAAGTAAGATTAGAAGATCTCTCGACCAACTCGTTTTTTTATTACTGTAATTTTATTATTCGTTAAATTTTATTACCGCTTAATTTAACTGCATGTGTATTATATACAAAACATGGAAAAAATTGATTCTAAATTCAATTTCCTTCTTTATTGTTGAAAAATATTAAAGCTGTGTCTTAGAAAATGAAATCAATTTAAGTTAGACAAAGGTTCGTAATGATTACCTTTAAGTTATAAAATGTTACATATGTTAATATGGATAAACAATTTAAAGTATTAATTTATTGAACATTAATTATAGAGGTGTGAGAGAAGGCGCCATTTAAAGCATGACCTATGAAATTACCCAATGTTGCATCTAATTATAATAAAACAGATACAAGCGAGGTCAGTTTGGTTTTACGAAACCAAGACAAGATTTTTGATATTTGAAAGTCTGTTGTCAATTGTTGCATGTGTGTTTATATTTCAAACGTTATTAAATTACAAAAAGGGTTTTTCGGCAACAGAAAAAAATTCATTCAATTATGCCTAGATGTTTAGTAGTCATAGGAAGAGGCCTTGGCCCAGTAGTGGGATGATACAGGCTAACTGTAACCATACATAACTTAGTCGCCTCTATCGAAGACTTGAAACTCCTCTTCGCTGCAAGCGAAGTTCGTAAAATACTACTGTTGTGTGTTAACATGGCCGCTGTATTCTGTTGGAAATTCGAGAATTCAACCAATATGCGTTCTCATTATAAGTAAGATCTCTGGTTAAGCCTTGCTTCTTTTACTTAATAACTCCAAAAGCCATTTTATTCACCCTCCTGTCTCTATTCATAGTATTAAGTAATTCATAGCAATTAGTACGGATTACTCAAGCAGTGCTTACTCGCATACGGCGAATGCCGTTTCTATTATTTTCTATTGTCCCTGATATATAAACGAGTGCAGCAATAAACATTGTCTTAGACAGATGTAATAAAGAGGTCTTATCCTAAAAGGATACAATAAGACAACAAGCCGCCGCCCACAATGTCTTAAATATGAATACAGCAGAAGTTATTGGGAAGAGTATAATTAAGAAAAGGAATATCAAATTTCAAGGTCTATTTGTTTGCCATTTTCATCTTTTGTTTGTATTATGTTTCTTGTTTATGTTCTTTAACGGAATTTACTGTCTTTTCATGTTTAAATGAATACGCTGTGCGAAAATTTCGGATAACGTTTCTGTAATGTATTGCCCTCAAAGAACATACACGTATTATAAATTTAATTTAATTCTAATGAATTTGCTTTAAACCACTGTAAAACACGATAATATCATAAGTGAAATCCAAAAATAAATATTAAAAAGGTACAGTCAGCCCAACAGATATGCACGGTTGAATAATTTTTGTCAGGATTTAAAAAAATATTATTATGATATTTGCTATGTTTATTAAACGAGTGCAATAATTGTTTAACCAGACAAAGCCTCATTTAAACAGTATTTTTTATTTTGTATACTTATCTGCTTTGCTGACTGTACGTACTAAAAGTCAGTTTTATTAATATTTTTCGCGAATTGACAAAAATCAAGGCAATCTATCTTCCCCTATAATAGAGAATATTCTCGTGGTTTGTACCAAACGCTCTAAATATTCGCTGCATCACGGTTGTCAGTACACCGGTTACACGGGCGGGAAGCACGCTCGAATGCTGCCTACGAACATGACTCCACAACTTCTACTCCATTTATGTTAAATTCTATATTATCATAATCATTTACATAGCCATCTTGTGGGATAAACGCGCTCTTATTATTGGACCTAATTATTGGTCTTTGTGTTCAAATTTTTATTTAAATCCAGTCACGTCCGCGTCGGCGAGACAGCGAAACAAAGATGATTTCTTTCCATTGAGCTCATTTAATTTTTATTATTACTGCTTCAGTGGCGCAATTATTTTATTTTATTTTCAAGTATAGGAAACTTATAGCTAGTACAAAGATATATATAGAATAAATACATAAATGATGGCCAATTACAAGTTTCACTATTAGTAATATTAAGTAGTTAATAGTATAAATATAACAATAACCCTTATAAAAATGTATTTAAAGCAGGAGTTCCCAACCAGGGGGGCGCAGCCCCCTTGGGGGCTTAGAAAAATGTCAGGGGGTGCTTAATAGGTACGTTTACACTTCCGAAATCGATATATATATAATATAATATATATATCGTATCTATAGGTATTGTACCTAATTGAAATTCAAATATAAAATTTAGGTGATTAAAAAATATGTATTTCTTAATTTTCTTGAAACTTAAGGGGCATGAAAATATTATTTTGGGTTCGGGGAGGCTCAGCGAAGTAAAGGTTGAGAAGCCCTGATTTAAAGTAATGTTAAAGGTAAATTTAAACTAAAACGATAAAAGATAGAAATGATATTTTCAAACACACATATTTTATTTTCACTAACGGAATACATTAGAAAGAACGCGCGTAGTCACATAAATCCCACTATGGCAGGGGATGTCACATAAACTTGATTTACCTCTTGTGACGTAAGTTAACTGTTATCAAAACCGTACGTTACAAATTCAACCTGTACGAACATATATTATAGAAAAAATGGATTTAGATGTTTTCTGATGATTTTTTCTAACATGTTCACTGTAAAATTATAGGTAAATCATCATCAGTAACCCATTAAGTCCCACTGCTGGGCTCGGGTCTCCTCACCTCTAACTAGAGAGCTGAGAGAGCTTAGGCCATAATCCACTCACGCTGGCCTAGTGCGGGTTGGTGGATCAGACATACTAATAAAATTTCTTCTAGAGTAGGTATGTGGGTTTATCACGATGTTTTTCTTCACCTATAAAGCTATAGGTAAATAGCAAAGTTTTATAAGCTTTGTGACAATAGGTAGGGACTTCATCTTAATAGATGAAGTCCCTACAAACTCATAATACACGATGAGTTAATATTTATTTCTCAATTAGTTTTTTATTTCATGGCAGTTTGAATATTCTCCTGCAAGTCTGACCTTTTTCACTTCGTTTAAAAAAATTACGAGACTCTTGTCCAAATATTCAGCTAAGTGCCTAATTTATTTGATATTCAATAAAGCTTTTACGTAAACAAAATCAATTTGCGGTCTATAAATGGTTATTGTAAAGCAAATAGAGCAATATGTTTAAACAATAAACTCTGAATGTTTATATAATATGTTTGCCGTCTTATATTTGCACTGCTAAGTATTGCGAATAAATAATGATTGACGATAAAGAGTAGCAAATATTTTTGTAGGGCTGTTCTTCTGTTTTTAAATACGTTTATTTTTTTACCCGAATGCGCCAAAAGGAGAAATTATTCAGAATATAATATGGAATAGCACATATTAGGAAAAATATTTTTAAAGGACGTCTCGAGAACGCTTATTGGACATAATAGTTAATAATAATACTCTACCACATTCACACAGCGCCACCTAGTCCCAAATTAAGCAATTGTATTTGCTTGTGTTATGGGTACTAAACAACTGATATACTACTTAAATACATTTTTTTTTCTAAATACATACATATTATAAATAAATAAATTACATCCAGACACAGAACAAACCTTCATGCTCATCACACAAAGATTTGTCCTGGGTGGGGATCGAACCCACGACCTCCTGCTTAGCAGTCAGGATAACTAACCACTAGACCAACAGGCCCGTCAACCGACCAACAATCAGTTACCTGGTGGCTGATATTATGATTATAATTTTTAAATATATATTAAAGAGTTGATTGAGTCGATGTATAATGTAAGTTTTCTTAGTATAGTTACTTAGTATAGTAGTTTATAAATTGTTTATATCCAATGACAATTGAAATTAAACTTGAGCATATTGGGCAACATGGGTATGATTTCGTAATAATTATAATATAATTATGTACAGCTTTGATTTTGTGAACCGTATATTTTGTTTACGATTTTCCACTGACAAATATGAGATCATAAAAAACGGATTTTACTACTTGAAAATTATCTATCTATCTATAATATCTAATTATCCAAGCGATGTCAGCTTTCTTATTTAGCTAGACTGGAATTGAATATTTCTAACTCTCCATATCTCAATGAGAAACATAAATATGTAAAGCTTGTAAAAGTAAAATTGTGCTTCAGTTTTATGTTTCGAAACAACTATGCAAATACACAGACGTAAGCAAACACATCTTTTATTTCAAAAAGACTAGCCCAATATTTTCCTACATTTACGTAAACAACGCACGGTTCACGGGCTAAAGAAAAAAACTTCAGCACAATATCGTGTGAACTGAAGCCTTTCTAACTCTATCCAAATATTATTAACATTATTATATCTAAATTCCCAAACACAATATAGCATTGCGCTTTTTTCCCCGAATGGGTAGGCAGACTTCACTCAGTTATAAGATTAGAAACGGCGTAGAGCAATTTTGAACTAACAACTTTTAAACAGAAAATATAAATTGCCACACACATAAATCTCAAGTTAAATCTATCTTCTTTGCAGTGCAAAATGTTTGGTCATATGGAACTGGGAGTGAATTTATTGCCATTAACCGGACACATTACCAAACTTCGTCCTCGTACAGAGAATTATAAGACAGAAAAACCCAACTACTTTTTACGCGATCCGGAAATAGAACCTAAGATATTTAGTTGTGCACATTCCCGAATTAGCCAGTTCCAAATATGTGTATAGAATATTGTGTATATTCATTGATTAACCAATCCAGACTAAATCTTATCATTGTTTTCAAATAAAAACATTATCAATCAGTTTATTTTTTTATTACATTTCTATTTGATTATTAAAACTTCTATCTATAACAAAGATGTTAATACGTTGACATAATAAAATAAATTAAGGGCTGAGGGTTAATAGCTGTTCCATGTGCCAATTATGGATTAACCAGCATGGGCATAAAAATATGACAAATAGACATAAAAATTTGTTTAGTACCATTGGTAACAAAAAATATTTTACGAGTATGTTCTCCACCACGTAAGTTTATTTTGTTTTTTCTTATATTTCTAGATTCTAACGTAATTTCCAATTGCTATCAAGCCTTCATAGATATTCATTCGTAATATGGCACCTACGTTTTCTGTAATAAGATAAATTCAAATGTTTTTCTTCTACTTTTGAATTTTTAGATACCATTCTATTTACGTTCGTAGACAATAGTTTTATTTTTTTATTTGAAGTTTTCTGTTTGTTTTGCTCATATTAATAAATGAATCGTGTATTCTTTTTGAGATATAAATACTAGAGTAACAACTATTTTATAAACAGAAAGCACCATCATATTCATTGGTTATACTAAATTGTAGGTTTCTTCACGTTTTTATCTTAATTCTTCGTACTTATCGAGATATTATCTTGAAAATATTTAGTGCTATAAACACATGGATAATAATGTCCAATAATTTTGAAGTATATTTTAAGTTTTTGAAGCTTCTAGGTACTAATTTGCAGGAGAAACCATAAAAATGTAATTAGACGACGTTTGTAGGTGAAGGAAATACGTTTGTAAACGTAGTTTCTAATTAACTGGTTGGCTTGTAAACAATAATAACCGTTCGTTAGCTCGTTTTGCATCCACTTTGAGGGTAGTAAGAGATTCTAGTAATTTATTTATGTAATATACGTAGTTTATTTCATAGAGTAGGGGTTCCCTAGTAGAAAGAAACGAGGGGCGCCATGAGCCAGGTACCTTCACTTTAAGTTTGGCAGCTACCTATTTACTTTCAACTTGTTGGCTAGGTTAGGGCATCAAAACAAAATACTTTACTTGTAAGTGCGCCGCGGACTGAAAATTGGGAACCACTGTCATAAAGGTACGTTTTGTGAGCTTGAGTTTGGATGTAGGGGGGTAATCTTCGAAATTACAACCCATATTCGTGTTAGTTCTTATCGTAATAGTAAAAGACTTGTAAAAGAACATATATTTAAATAATACTATCGGCATACTACGCAAGCTCCTGACGGCAGCTAGCTCTTATAAATAGTCTCCACATTACTGCAGCAATTGAAGCAAAATAATAAACACCAACCATAATGAAATTATATATTATGACTTCTTCATCATCATGGGTCTCCTCCAAACATTTTGAGGCGAATTCATACATACCTACTATACCATGCTAGCCAGACGGGTTGGTATAGGGTTTTATATCGAATTTTCCTTTTCGCGCAAATGCTCTTATCTGTTTAAGGCTTCTCTCTTAGTCGCCTTTTACGACACCCACGGGTTGAAATGGCGTAATGACAATATGTATTCTTAATCCGTCACTACACGGATAATATATTATTATGTTTACATCTTACTATTAACTAAACTAATCGCTCGACTGCTCAATATTTGAACTAGTCAGTTTAGATTCCATTGTACAATGTACATGTTAATTGACACCGGTTACTTTGTGTAGAGTTGCCTAGTATTGTACCCGTTCTAATGAATATTCATGCGATTTTCAGTAGACGAGCTACGACTCGACTAGCTTCCTATTGAAACTGTTATTTTCAATTTGTTACAATCCATAGACGCGTATGATTAATCATATTAGTATGGTAATTAAGACGGATTTGAATATGTAAGTAATAATAGGTTATACTGTGAACTAATTTAGGATTACTCACTGTTATTACGTTTTATGGAGGTAAAAATTATGTGTATTCTAAATGGCCACCCTCTTTCGTGTGACCTGTTAACCTCATAATGGTTCATTACCATTCGGTGACAAATTTTATCCTATGACCTAAAACTTAAAGTATATAAAACAATGAACTATACATACGCTTTATTATACCTTCAAAGAGGACCTTTGCTCGTACTTTTTTGCTATATTTCAGACGCGCAACCAGAAAGTTTAAAAATAATATTTCATCCTAACAGCATTTACTGGTTATATAATTATCAGTTCTTTCAAGAACTGTTTAGATGAATACTTGACAGAAGCATATAAGTTCATCAATCTAAAATCAATAAATAAATATTTCGATTACAGAAACCATCGCATCTTATGTCTCTACTGTGTCTAGCGCTACTGTTGTCCATGGGCCTGTCACTTCATTATAATAACTGTTGCTTTTTTCTCAGAAAAGAAAAAGAAGTTAAAATTTATCAAAACTTTTTTAAATTAAAAAAATATATATTGATGATTAAGGGGCAGCGCAGACGGCACACTTTTTGTGCGATCGAGTCTGCGGCGCACAAATAGTCTGCATGGCGCGCAAAAAGTCGGTCGCGGATTTTTCACAGACTCAACGCACACGACGCACATCTTCGATCATTCTGTCGGCTGAGCTGTAGGGACGTAGAAGCTATGGAAATCGTGCAGAGATCGCGAAGTATTATTTTTACCCACGACGGAACGGAGACGGTATATGCGTTTGGGGTGAGAGGCTGTGTGTTTGTGTGTTTGTGTGTTTGTGTGTTCCAACATAATGCCTTATATCACGGAAACGGTTTGACCGATTTAGATGCGGTTTTCTGTAAAGTGTGTGCGGCTCTTGGGGACAGGTTATTAGATAGGTGTTATGTTAATAGCTCGCCAGGGGGCGCTACAATACACTGATTTCGTTGAATCCTTTGTGCCCTCCTATCTTTAAAACGATTAGACTGATTTCGATACGGTTTTCTGTAATGTATTTGTGATTTATCGAGGATTGTTTTTGGATTCAAGATTTTGTACTTTTTCGCCAGGGGGCGCTGCAATAGACTAGGCAAACCTATGTTGATTTCGTTGAAACCTTTGTGCCCTCCTATCTTTAAAACGATTAAACCGATTTCAATACGGTTTTCTGTAATGTATTTGTGATTTATCGAGGATGACTTTTGGATACACGATATTGTATTTTTTCGCCAGGGGGCGCTGCAATAGACTAAACAAACTTATATTTACAGTTATCTGTAAAATAATTAGACCTGTTACTGTATAGGGACACGTAGCATTGTAGTACTGAGATATTGATTACATTCATGAGGTTAAGCAACTTCGGATAAGGTCAGTTCATAGATGGGTGACCGTTTATGCAATTTTAGGGTTGTGTACCTCAAAAAAAAGAAAACAGAACTCTTATAGGATCACTCCGTTGTATGTCTGTCTGTCGGTCTGTCTGTCCGTCTGTCTAGAATATTTTTCTCAAGAACGCATAGAGGTATAAAGCTGAAATTAATATCATATACTTGGGTCTGCAAACCCTCGGCGTAAAATAAAAATCAAAATTCTAAGTTAACGCAATCAAAAGATACAGCTGTTTTTGCTTCATTTTTGACGATTTATCTTGACGATCATAATCTATAGGGAACTTACCGTTGACCTAGAATCATGAAATTTGGCCAGAAGCAATAACAAGTTGCACAAATAAAGGAAAAAATCCGAAAACCGATCTCGTGTTGTTATATCACTGAATATTAGTACTGAGGTATACAATGATAAGCCTAAAAAAAATTAGTAAGAGTGAGAGTTTATTCCAGACTGACGTTATATAAACACCTACACACACCTACCTTATTTATTCTAACTTATAGGTATCCCGTGCTCGGGGTGTAACCAAATTTTCATCATTTTTGCGATAGCACGCACCGTTTTCGAGATACAAGCTATTATAGGTGGAAATCTGCGATAACGCCGAAGGCAGTCCGGCTACGGCAATCAATGTGCGATAGCTAAACTTAACACCCCGCGATTCAGAGCGATCCGGATCGGACTGGTTAGGTTAGGGTTATTTTTTTTTCGAACCACCCAGAAGTAGGAGCCCCGCAAAGCGGGTCTCCGGCGACCTTTGTGCGACGGATGAGCACACAAGTCAACAAAAAATTTAATATATATAATATAGTCGAAGCTCCATGCAAATTCCATTCATTCTGGAGCTTACATGGTAAGATAAGGCGCTCCTTAAAAAGTTTAAAATAAGAAAATTAAAATGATAATTTCAAGTTATAAGACTTACTGCAACAGTAAATTAAAAAAAAATGTGTTTGTTCTATAACTTAGTATAAAATTTTTATTTATCTGTCAAGGTTCTTAAAATTTTATACGAGTTACTTACAGTTAGTAAGATAGGGCGCTCTTTGAAAATATTTAAAATAAAAAACAAAATTAAAAATTTTGAAAAAACCCACGACGATAACATATAAAAAGGTTTAAATAACTTTATTTTAAATCCCCGACGAAAAGATAATAAGTAGCGTAAAAACAATCCCAAGAAAATTCGTCGGGGGCTGCCAATATCATTACTGTTTCTAGTATTAAATATATATTGTAAACTAAATATTGTTAATAATTAGGTAGGTATCAAATACATAAAACTGCAATACTTTCGTTCATTTCATGTCAGGGTATGGCAGCCCCCGACGGATTTTCTTGGGATTGTTTTTACGCTACTTATTATCTTTTCGTCGGGGATTTAAAATAAAGTTATTTAAACCTTTTTATATGTTATCGTCGTGGGTTTTTTCAAAATTTTTAATTTTGTTTTTTATGTACATGAATGATGCCTTGATAATAGATCGCGTGCGTTACGTCCACCCCTAGCAAATGCAGATTGCCGACTAAAGTGTGTGCCGTCTGCGTTAGCGCGCGTTGAAGCAAACGTTCAATTTTTCTCACACACTTTTTTCACAAAAAAAAAGTGCGTCACGGATAGTCTGTCGTCTGCGCAGCACCTAAGAGTTGGCTCTCTTTTTACCCGACTGTCAGGATGGGTATTATTTTGTATGTAAATTTCTTATTCCCACGTTTCTTCCAAACGGATGGATGGATTTCGATAATTAGGGTATCGTTAGATTCTTCTCATAAACCCAAGTGTTCTTAAAATAAAATTAATAAAAGTGTTATAATATACCTTATAATAAAAAAAAAAAAAAACAAAACGGCGGACTTTTGGCGCCAAATTGTAAGTACCTAGTTAAATTTATTTATTAAACAAACTTTTCGGTCTTTTTAATGCGTTGCTGTTGATTTTTGGCAGACGGGTTATTTAATGTTTTTAATTACTTACTTGTTATTATAGTAAGTATTTGCTACGGTAACAGTCTGAGACTGACAGCTGATTTTACAACAACACCAAACACCAAACCCTTTCGCAACAATATCGTGTTGGATATTGTATTAATGGCATCCCGTCTATTGTAAAATGTTTTCCCTTGTAGCGTGTTCGGCGAGCTTACTATAGGTTCAATTCATCACAAGAACTTAGCCCAACTTCGGAAACTTCCTAAGTATTTAGTCTGCAGCTTAAACATTGTAAGTACTTACTTTATTACTTGTAACTCGCACTGTCAGATTAATTTAATGATATTTTTCCTTTATTGATAGGGAATGTTAAATTTTCTACCTCATTTTAATAGTTATACTTACTAGCTATGGGACTTTATTTTGAGGTGCGGAACCCTAAAATGTATTAAAGGTTATTGAACAATATTAAATTTTAAAATTAACATTTTGTCACAAATTTTAGCAAACTTTATATAAAACTAGCTTTTGCCCGCGACTTCGACCGCGTAGATTTCGATATTACATAGATCTTTGTTTTAAGTGCAATTCATGAATTCCACAACACCCCATTACAGGAGTTGAATTATATCTACCTATCCCAATACTAATTTGCAAAACGTTAACTTCAAAACAAAGATCTTTTCATACAACGTTTCATCCCCAAATTCACCGTTCCAAAGCCACCCTTGTCAAAAATATTGATAAGGGTATTTTTATTTTGATATTAGTACCCCAAAACAAATCTTCAAATCTATAAGTTAATAAACAAAGAAGTTTCATACAATCGTTTTTATCCCTTTTCACCAACTCAGAGGTTTTAAAAATTTTTAAAAACACTTTCTTAGTACATCTCTAGACATTAGGACAAACACACTCTCCAAATTTCAAGTCGCTATGAACAGCGGTTTCGGCTGTGCGTTGTCTGTCAGTCAGTCAGTAAGTCAGTCAGTCAGTCAATCAGTCAGTCAGAACAAAGCCTTTTATAATATGTATGGATATTGAACATGTTATTTTCCTTTTAAAATAATTTATAATCATTTTAAACATCAATCTCTAAAACTATTTATTGTCAATTAATCTTTAATATTTCGTAATTAAATTTATTTATCTTATTTGTTATTAATAGCGCTTAATTATTTAAATTTTTCAAATTCAATTTATTTATTTCTTATTATGTATATTGTCAATAATTAATTATTTACTATTACTTATTTATTTTAAATTCTTAATATTTTACTGCTAGTAGCAATAGTGCATGCGGTGCTTTCCTGTAAAAGGTAGTTACATTTTTATAAATTAATTGTAAATTAATAATGTACTTTTTTAGTGTAAACTACTGTTGGTTGGCCAATAAACTAAATAAAATAAAAAAATAATTGAAAACAGAAATACCAGCCAATTGATGCTAAATGAAAGATTCGCAATAAAAGTTTGCGTTAACGCGTAGTTATTAACTTTGCCTAGAACCAAAGAGAGTTCCGATTTTTTACCGTATTTTCTAAATATACCATCCAGAAAGTCCAGTTTCAGGATCCAAATTTTTGGGACCTATTCGTTTATTTTTTTACAAAACTATTATGCAAAAATACTTCAATATTTACAAGATTTTTAAATAAAAAATTCGGCAACATCACGATTCAAAAAAAGGAAATTCAAAAACCAAAATACTCGTACGCATACATAACTTACAAACACCGTATGCATGCATGAGAGCTCACAAAAATATGAAAGTGAAAATGTATGTCAGTATTTATATACGCGGTAGGAAGTGATGCGCTGACACGGCGGCCGGGATCCGACTTCCGACTTGCATCCGGCACACAATATACCTACCTATACCTACCCGTACCTAGCTACTTGCATATTTGTACGCCCCGTATCTGTTTGACAAATAAAACCGACTGAATATCAGCTCATGTTCAATTGATTTCCGTTGCTTTACGCGATGAAATTAAATCCGTTAGTACTCAAACTATTCAAATATAGAGATTACATTTTCAGCGTATGCCTTTGGTAATTCATATTATTTGTTTTCATCGATCATGGTCATCTGCATGATTTGTTTTTAGATTAAAGGTTTAATTATGGAATATGTAAGTAAGTTCTTAGCTCGATTCTCACATAGAACAATAATTATTTGTGGGTCCCAATACTTGTTTCTTTTTTTTGGGTCTGAATGCCCTTTGTGGCCAAATACGAGTATGTTAACAAAGTTATCGTGATACAAGAATTTTGACATAGTGCGGGCATTGTATTTTAGAAAGCATAAAGAAATACTTTTATTTATTTTATAAAAACTATTTTTTCTTCGCAATTGGACTAATACACTTCATTCATTACGTCTGTGTCGAGTGCACCCAACTTTAATGCCTTAATACTACTCGAAGCTATCTCTGAAAGCCTTAATTCAATGGAAAATAAATTGGGCAGTTAATTGAACTGTTTCTGAATCATATTTCAGTGTAGCAACCGCCAAAGATGAGTATTTCCACTACAAGAGCTGACGTTCAATAAAATTATTTCCTGCAACCTCCCGATATTTAGCTATCAATTTATGAACTTGTGAAAATGCTGCAGCATATTAGATGATTGCGAAAAGGTACCATACTATAACATAGATACATAATAATACTCATATTTATTTGTACTCATGTAATGAAAAGAAATGCAATGACCTCGATCTTTTGCCAGTGATCGGTGGAATTACACAAGACAGTGATTGAATGAGATTTTTTTTGGGTTAAGAAAAAAGTATCGTCCAATTACTTTACTGAATCTTTTGACCAAAAAGAACTTACCTACTATTTTGGCAAGCATGTTTACGTCATTTACGGCTAATTGTACGTTAATTGCTTGGGTATAAACCAATTAAACTCGGTTCACAAAACAACATTGGTGTAAATGCGTAATGACACTTAGTACATACAATTTTGAATCTTACCAGCCCATTGACAAAATTCATTTATTGACATGCCTAAGTGGACAGCACGTTTCATAGTTTTTGGGACGAATAAAAAAAAACTAAGGCGAAAAAACGTTTTCTACAAATAAATCTAAATTGAATAGTTCATCATCGTCATCATAACCAGCCCAAAATCAACAGTTATATAACATTTTTTATACATTCCATTCTAGTCATAACCGAACAAAATAACAAAGTAAGTTTCCTTACTTACCGAAAAAAGTTCATATCATTTGATGAAGTATAAGTTTGGAGTCGGTTCTCCACGATACATCTTTCTTAATTAATGAGAAGAGTCGGCCAACTCCATTAAGTTAACGAACAGACGTCGAGCTGTCTGTCAATCATCACTTTCGGACGAGCCCGACGTATCCTGGCCGAAAGCCACAGGACGGCCGAAACGATATTAATTATGGACATAATCAGTTTCACGGATTACTGACACATTATAATAATATAACAGTCTGATATTCCAAGTGATTGCTGTCTATTTCTTGGCATTTGATTTGTAATTACCTAATCATTGTTTTAAACAGAATAGGGTATCGGTAATTTTTTTTTAAACTGTTTATTATTCTAATAGCCTCTTTTAGTCTTAATCAAATTTTAATATGAATAAAAATGCTGGTCTAAGGTATGCCATTATTAACAGTTTATATCAAAATCCAGTTTTTCATTTCCACCATTCAAATTAAAGTACTTGAGTGACCCTAATTTTTGGTTCTCTTCTGATACTTTTTCTGCCAAAAGAAGAGAGGTCAACCAAGAAGCTAAGTGTTAGCTGTGTAAGCTAAGTGTCAGTACAAAGGCTGAATAATATAACGTTTGTTCGTAACAGAAAGCATGAAAGCATTCTAAACTTAACAGTAAGGCAGCTGTCTAAGAACCGTTTCTATCTGTAAATTATGGTAGTTTATAAGACATCTTAGTAACTAGCATTATGATGAAGATGGAACAGAATATATGGGTACGCTATTGGCAATATATAAATAATGCTGTAGACACATGATCTAGGTACTTAGTAAGTTATTTATCGCTGTAGTGTACTGGGCACGAGCTATAAAGCACAGTGCACAACTGCACGTAGCCATAACATAATCGAGCACAACGTTCTGACTGATATATAGATGGCGCCACAACGCAAAACTAGGTACACGATCGTAAACATTTCATTTTGCATTTAACCGATCATAAAATATGGTATAAACACGTCTTAGGCCAATAAATAATTAAATACGTCTGCGACATGCCGCGACGTGTTGAGAGAACAATAAAAATGGAAACATTTTTAATCCAACAATTTATCATTTCTACATCTATAACAGCTATCAATTGAATCACTATTAAGACTAAGAGGTTTAATTAATTGGGTTATGTAAAGACATATTGTACGCTTAAACGATTATCGTACGCCTTTACAACCCCGATTAAAGATTACAGAATTATCCGAGATTTGATCTGAATCACTGTGGTTAATTAACTTGACTCAAATTTAGTTATTATATCTATGTGCAGTACTTATCAGAGCAGCGTTTAGAATCCTCAAAATCTGCCAGAGAGCGACATCAGAGCAACCCTTATATCCAATCATTAAGCTAATGATGCCAGCTTAAATACCGATACGCTGTTATTAATGCTAACTAACTCAATTAATAGAGATCGTGCAATTACTTACAAACGTATATCGGTCGGTATATGCAAAGAATATTGAGCTTTGAACCTTTGATCAAAGGCAATGCTTTCGCGTGAAGCACTATTACCAAACCAGTTATTAAATTGAATATTTAAAGGCAACAGAAAGTGTATTATGATTAGGTGGTTCGCGTGATACTGAAGTGTACGCCGTGTAAAGGCTTGTTTTAGTCTAAAAGGAAACTTTGTAGTAGTACCTCTAAAGGTAAATTTATTCACTATTTTTAATAATATAAAACTGTGAACGTTCTTTATGGTCTAAGATCCCATTAAGGAATATATACCCTCATCTGTTATTTATTAGTGATATGAAATATATGATAGATAATATTATTCGCATTGTCTTATTGCAAATAGGTTGCCTAGTTAAATCGCGCCGGGATAATATTTTATTCTTAATTTCCCTAGGTTCCCATACTTACCCAAAAATTTTTTTTCGTCAAACCCATACGTGTGGGGTATCTATGGATAGGTCTTCAAAAATAATATAGAGGTTTCTAAGTTCATTTTTTTTTAAACTGAAGAGTTTGCGCAGGAGACACTTCCAAAGTGGTAAAATGTATGTCCTCCCCCCCCCTGTAAATAGGCTTTCATTTGATATTTTTTTCGACTAAATAATTGATGAGAGCACTTTATGAAAAAAATAAAAGGTATGGACTCCAATCTCATTCCACCATGCTGGAAATATCTCCAACAAAAAACTAGGCAACCTATTTGCAATAAGTCAATGTGAATATTATCTATCATTTATTTGTTATCACTAATAAATAACAGATGAGGGTATATATTCCTTAATGGGATCTTAGACCATAAAGAACGTACGCAGTTTTATATTATTAAAAATAGTGAATAAATTTACATCATATTCCTTAATGGGATCTTGTACTATTACATGAGTGTCACAACGTTTGTGAGTAGGTATAATAGCGTATTGTAATGAAATATCTTCACGTAATTATAATAATAATACCACTAATTATATAAAGATCATAAACTTGATGGTCGTTCACGTGACAATAATGAAAATGCTCGCAGTTGTGGAATATGTAGAAATAATTACTATAACGTTAGCATAAAGTTTTGTATGAAAACCGGCAATTATTCACCTCCTACACAAATTTCGATATTATGGTACTTTCGATTGTATCGGTACTACATTTTATATGTGATAATTATTAAAAATTAAAATGAATCATTACAAAAACATTTAATTTATTTATTTTTAATTGAAAATAAATAATGAAGGCAAATTAATATACTGGTTATTTTCAAAGAACCAACCTCATATACTATTTGTCACGCTTTCACACATTAACCACTAAGTCGATCTTCATGTAATCTCGCATAGATATAGTCTAAAACTTGAAAAAGAACATAGATTACTATTCACTGATATACCTCGAAGGCAAAGCCACGGGTGGAAGATAGTATTTGTGCGTTTCAGTGATTTTAGTGACAGTAAAATAAACACTTTTATTTAAAAGGCTGTAATTTTATTCTGAAACTGTAATTAAGTTTTTAGGATACACATTAAACGTATCGCAGAAGCTATTCACTCTATTTCATAGCTAGAAAATAACTCCACTAGTTTATGAGCGCCATTGTAACTGTTTTAATAATTTTGGGTTAAAGTATTTGAAAACGGCTTTAAAATATGGATGAAAATGAATGATGAGACCTTTTCTTGAAAATACGATTTTTCCTAAAATTTGTTTTTACTTAGAGTTGTCTTGAATAATTTTGGGGTAACCTAATCGCACGAGTGTCGCCACCTGCCGAGCGAAATTAAATCTCTTAGATATTTTTATATAAGAACAATATCAAGTAAATAAATAGTTTCGCGATAAACACTAACGGCCAAAAAAATAAATATCAATTTATTATACAATCTATTAATTTCTTCTATTTGCACTCCACTAAATAAATACCAAGTTTTCGTCACTAAAACTACTAAATTAGATTAATGCCACAATTTGGATAATGCTTCGTTAATATACTTTCCGTGTTTCCTTAAATGTCGCAGCTTATCGTTATACTTTATCAAGTAGGAATCAGAGGAATTCTCACTATTAAGTATGAATAACTCACTTAACATGGACCCAGGAAATCAATAGAAAAACTACTTGTTTCCGCTATGATTTTGTTAGAAAAAATTTCAATACTGTCGTATGCGTTTGTTTGGCAGATAAGTGTTTAAATAGCTTATATCATTAACTAAAATTTTAGCTCGATAAGGCTTAACGATATGCTGAATTATAATGATTTAACTAAGTATGATGAAATTTAACTAAGTATTAGTTAAATTTCGAATTTGAATAAGAATTTAATTTTTATTTTTTTATTTTATAAGCTTAGGAATCATAATGTATTTATTGTTTATTTTATTTAAATAAATAATTTATGGAAAACTGAAAATAGAATTTTAGTCATATTTCTATGTCTAAAAATGATGTCAAAAGTCAAATCTTTTTATTTCATTTTGATCACATACATGATACTTATGAACGTCATACAAAGCCAAAAAAAAAAAAGGTGTCAGCAAATTTGCTTACGGCCAGTTCACTGACAAGGTTGAGCTCTGAGAAGAACTTGGCAAGAAACTCAGGCTACTCTTTTTAATCGCCATAGTATTTTTTTCATATTGTATCTATTTGATTCTATAAGTTCATTTAATTTTATTTGAAACCATAACAGAGCGAACTTATGTACTACCTCTTCTGGTCTATCATATATCTGTTTATCTGTTGTATCTCGAAATAAATGATTATTATTATATATCTGTTCAATGACGCCTTTTTCTCTGAATTTCACATAACTAGAATATGTAACAGTAAAAAACGGGACCAGTTATTGATATGACAAAAAATGTCTCTATTCATAATAAGAATACGAACGAAGCCATAGAGTAGCAGTTTTGACCATTCGATACGCTATCATGATGAAAATGCCCATCAAATACGATTGGTATTACGAGAAAATAGACTAAAGAAACTATCTTTGATCGTGCTGCATATCGGTACAGGGAAGCTGTGGGCTCTATATTACCCGACCGGTATGTAAATAGATCATTACAAGAGCATTTACACCTTCAACGGTTGGGAATGCAGTGCATTTGTAGGAAATTATGTAGGCACCTATATATATGCAGCATGTGGAACAGCAATCTTAATACTGCGATCGTAACCACAGATAAAACATACCTATTTTGGATTATACTTCGTTGAATTATTCGTACGCGTGGGACTTTATATTGTTTCTTTTTTAGAATACCGCGTGTTATTTTGGACAAATGGAACAATTACGACACTTTGTTAGATGTTTAGAGAGAATTCACGAGTACATTCACGAGTATAAAACGTTTAATATTGTTTTTCTTATTAATTTGCCTAAAATTATGGTTTCACATTAGCATAATAATATATTGTGGTGACTTAATCCAAAGTCACTTTATAATATTGTTATGCAAAATAGACTTTATGGTTTTGTTCACAATAATGTATTATATAAAGCGAAGACTACACTCTGTGTTGTTTGTTACGTATAGAAAATTTGTAAGTTTCTACTTACCATTTTATTAAATAAACTAAATCAACCAATGATTTTCTCTGACTTTCTTAATCCATCCATTTTTGGATAAAGTTATGCATTTCACAATTGTAAAATAATAAGCTATGAATAAAGTCATATCTTTTTTAAATTAATAGTATTCAATATCAACGTCTATTCTTAAAATAGTCTTTGGAACTTTTACAAACTACTTTTATCCGAGTACTTCGGCTGAACCTTTTTTGTAAGTAAGAGAATAAATCATCCACTGAACGTAGTAAATAGGTAAGCTTTTCTAAAATATGCAAACATCTCAAATCATCATTTCAATCCACAAACGTCCACTGCTGGGGACGGGTCTCCTCCAAATAATGTGGAGGGAATTTAGCCTACCACGCTGGCCAGACGGGTTAGCTATACTAAACAAAGCCTGTGCTTTGTTTCGAATTTTCCTTTTTTTGCTGCGCTCTTGTCTGCATGTTACTGCCTTAGTCGTCTTTTACCCACGGGTTGAAATGGGGTAGTGACATTATATATTCTTAATCCGATACTTCACGGATTCATGTCTTGTCCGATTCATTGATCTCAAATGGGTAAAGCTAATAAAAATGCAACGTACTTCTTTAGATCATCTAACTTATATTACAAATAAATTAAGGAAGGATGGATGGATAGATGGATGTATTGATAAATGTTTGTTACTCAATCACGTCAGAACGGCTGAAAGCATCTGTATGAAATCTGGCCCACAGATAGATTACTGTCTGGAATAACACATAGGCTATTTACCGATACACCACACAAGTTGCGCTACTGGCGGAAGGTAATAAATGCATCTGTCAGCGATGACTACAGTGTAACTTCAGCATAAGAATAAATGATATTATATTATCACAAGATAGTCAAGATACAATATAATTATGAGTCATAGTCATGACTATGTATAATTTGAATCTTCGTATCATCTCATTATGCCCCACTGAGCACGTGTCTCTTTTGTAAATCAGTACAGTTACCTTCGATCAACAGTTACACTATAAGTAATCACCTAGTAAAGATGCAAATAAATGTTGTTGTTGTGCACATGTAATGGATGACCATGGCACGCGCACAATATAAGGGCGCGTGTATTATTCGTTCCGTGAGCTCTAAGTACACTTTCGGGTCAGCTTTAATAAACGCTGGTATTTAAAAAAAATAATTATAGCAGATAAGCTTGCATAGTTACAAATACGAGCATTTTTAGCAGTGTGCGGACACAAACGTTGCACTTTGGCTCTGAAGATGATCCCTTTGCGCAATTGAAACCTTTGGCAGCCGCAACTTTCATATGAGAGATACTCTCAATAGTTAATTATGTGAAATGTAAATACGTGAAAGCACCCTAAGTGTTAAGAATATTTTACGCATAGAACTAAAAACGATGTTATCTAGAAGCTTAATAATTATAACTATAATATAATAAATCTTCGAACAAGGCACGAACTCATGAATTTCTATTTGAAAATATAATGGAGACATACCAAAGTTAAAAAAATTAGATTCAAACAAAATGGCGAAACTACCAGACAATTCTCAAACTTAAAACACGACATCTCTTTTATTTGGGCTTATATTCAAATTTTGTGAGACTACTCATTTCTCTTCTATCTATCTAATGGCCCTGTATGGTCAGCAACAACCATACATTGTATTTTCTTTATATAAGAGGCGGATTTTAACCTTCACTTTTATATTGCTAGATAGGATATTTCATGTAAATTCAATAGAATTTACATGAATTAAATATCTTAAATATATTTATTCTAGAGTGTGTCCTTCAGAAGGTACGAGTATGTCAAACCGGTACCGGATACCACTTACTTATAGGCGTTAAGCCAATTTAGAAGCTTTCTAATACCCGGGTTAAGTTTGATAATTAAAACTATATTTTTTACATTTTATAAGTGAACTTTTTATTCCCGACAATTAACAGTAAATGCTAGGAACCAGACGCTAGTGTTAGAAAGCTTCTAAATTGGCTTAACGCCTATAAGTAAGTGGTATCCGGGACCGGTTTGACATACCTTCCGAAGGAGACACTCTAGAATGAAAATGGTAACCCATCTATGAACCGACCTTAATGAAAATTGCTTAACCTCGATCAATCAATCAATCAAATATTTATTTGTTGGATGTGGTAATATCGATGAGCTCGATGAGCGTAACGAACATCTCCGTACCACAATACTACGAGAATTAATCTAAGCGCCTCTGCCCTTAATAAAATCGAATACAAAATTAATGTAGTAGGAAGTCCACTAATTTATAATGCGCCTTTAAAGATAGGCCACCATCAACGTCTGTTTCAAGCCGGGCCTCATTTACACGGTTGATTTACGAGTTCACACATCGGACCCGATCTCACTTAGCAATGATTTATGTCCAACATCTCCCTCTACCGAGTTAAGCGCATTATCGGACCACATGCCCTATCAACTTTGTAAACCGTTTAAACATTAGTCTAATACATGCCATCTGCTGCGGTGTGATAGGCGGTATTTATAAAAATAACCCTAGCATTATTTTAATGATATATTATTATTATGTTCGCTTAGGACCGTCAACTGAATATTGTATACAGAGTGGAAGCAATACGCTAACAAATACAAAAGATTATTTGAAAACTAGAAGTCACGCGGGGCTTCGCTCTAGTCTTTCTTTATTTGGCCACTGCTCCGCTTCTATTGGCCGTAGCGTGATGTTAGATTAATTCCTCGATAAATGGGTTATCCAACACTAAAAGAATTTTTGGACCTCTAGTTCCTGAGATCTTAGCGTTGAACCAAACAAACAAACGCTTCAGTTTTATAATATTAGTATAGACAAGTGACACAATTTCCGAGAGTAGAATACGGTGACTCAATTTCATAGAAATATGTCGTGAAGTTGTGCCGTATGGGCTCACGTGCAATGCTTTCCCACTTGACGGAATGATGGCTCCCTCGAGACGTACTCGAGACGCTCCTGGCGCACCTCAAAAAACATGTTTCGGGCCGATTTAAAGCGATTGTTGACGTACGACCTCGACGAAAGTAGCTATATAAAAATAAAAACCCTTTTTCATATCCTCCGCTAACTTATTCGTAGGTAAATATTATTTCAGCATTCACGTTTAGGTAGTTTGCGCAGTGCCTCAAATAACATTCTAATAGCAACTTAACGACACACAATATTAATATAAAAACAAAACAGTTTATAAAAAAGAGTTAATAAAATACATCACATAAATTTATTTTTTAACTTTATCCAACAGATAAATTAAATCTTTTGTAATAAATCTAGCACACAAACTCCCACGCTGAAGCACATAATAGTCCCGACGATATCTTTGGGGCAAAATATTGCACTCGTTACTTACAATAAATATAAGCAGAACCACGTATATACGTCACACATGAGAAAATTAAGTCTGTCATTCAAATATAATTCAAAAGTATTTCTTATCATATCGATGTGCATTGAGGCGTGATTGAGAAAGACTATTTTATTGACAGCAAAGAAGTCTTTACTGCGAAAAGACACGTAAACACTGAGATATAATATAAACCGCTTTTTTATCGTCAAAGCTGCTTGCCTTTGACTATGAAGTAAAAAGCTGAAAGAAGGAATATAAGAACGCAAGCTCTCGTATGGATAAATATCGTTACCCGCGCTAACGAGACAACATAGAACTATGATTATTGAAGCACCTACTACATCTAGACGCATTGCAAGACTTAATTACAAAGTTTTTGTAGATATTGAATAAACATTTCAAAATTGTAACGACACAGATATTACAATAAAAAGGTATTATAGGTAAGTTTTGGTTGAATATTAAAAATTAACCCTTATCCCCTTATGTAACTTTCACAAAAAAAATGTATTTAAGTAGTTTTATAGTTGTTAGGTATTGCTTAATTTGGGACTAGATGGCGTTGTGTGAAAATATTATTATTTTTATTAGGTATTTAAATCCGCAATTGATGTACTTTTTTTTTGTTTTTTTTTATGCTGAACACCGTGTGACAGTATTTATATTTTTAATGAAACTATGCGTCATAAAACTACATAAAATATAAATTTAATTCATCTGCAGAATTATGACATAAACTAGAAAACGAAAATTCCTAAAAACTATCATAGAAATTTTGATTTTAAATTATATGGACCTTAAAATACAACGGAAAAGATAACCATCAATAATGTGAGCAATAACGTACAACATGACAAACAATAATTGTCACAATCGCTTTCAATTGGATAGCGTAAATCCTCATAGTGTTAATTGCTTTATTTATACCACTAATAAAACCACACAGATTTCAGACTTCATTGCTGACCTATCGCACCACATTATTAGGCATTACTAGACACAATGTCTCTTGTTTTATAAAACCTTTACGTTTTTACGATGAAACTTTTGCGAATAGTTTAATTTTTTAATTTAACTAAACCTTAGAACTGTGTATTTATGGAGAAGAAGGTCTACTCGAAATATCAACATTAATACAAAAATTACAGTGAACATGATTAAATTTAAATTTGGAATAAGCAGAACTGGAATATTTCACGTTTCGCCGAATATGTTAGATCCCTTAAAATATAGGCCATCCCATTGTCAATAACCGCGCAACTTTCAAACATCAGGCTGATACTGACAATTTCACGACCGAAGAATATGATGTCCTTTTTTCCATTTTTAGGACCTCTAGTTCTTATATACAACAGCAACGAGAAATTCAGAATGCTCCCGCTGCGCCACTGAGCCGTAAATACATACTGAACTTGAAAGAAACCCTATTTTGTGTGCCGATATAGGTATAATAATAATACTTATGTACGAATATACAAAGCAAGACAAAAGCAAATTCCATATTTGAGAAGCCCTTCAAAGAACAAAGACGATCCTCAACTCAACTGTGATTTCCATAATGCATTTTTGTTTACTGCTATTTGTACATTTTTGAGTAAAAGAACTTACGAATGGTGAACAAGGCATAAGACGTGGTCGTACTTGTGTGATGCTGGTGACCACTTGACACATATCGGCATTTATCTCGGGGTTAATTTTCCGGGTCAGGCGGGCGCGGCGGGCGGGCGACCGTTGGATGAATTCAATCAGAAGCAACAACCTAAGCAATCTCAACACCACTGAAAACGATTGCGGACGAGTGTGTATTGAGTTGACCGCCAGACGAGAGCCGTCGAGAGCCCTCACCGCAAACTCGTGCACCAACAAAACTATTTATTCTCTCAATATCTAGTTCAAGAATATTGAAATACAATTTTCGCACTCTTAAGTTGCGGCTAACCGAAATCCGAAATTAAATTCCACACTCACTTAAAGTTCATTCAACGCGAGTGCTTCGCGAACTTCAATATACAAAGAGCCTGTCGTAAAGTACAATACGAATCTGTGAAGCAGGCGTTTTTGTTTTGTCTCGGTTAAACCGCGGGTTTGCCGTCATAATAATATAATGTTGTGAATACAAGTGGCGGCCACCGTTTACTCCAGGACTGCGGGCAACGGTTTAAGTGAAACAGACAGCGAACCGCTTAACCTTCGTCTTCTATTTAAAGGGAAGCCAAACCGTTGAACTCGGCTCACGGTGCTCGTGAACAAGGTAAAATAAAAACGGACCCCAATTGACTTACCTTTATTTTTTCACACTGAAGTTGAGCGGGGCTCGAGAACATTGCAGTAGAATGCAGATTCGATTGACAAGAAACGTTTTTAAGTAGTTAGGAGTATCAAAGCTTTATGTACCGTATTAATCATGTCCACGAATCCATACAATATGCCGTCATCAAGCAGGGTGTTCCAGTAAGACTGGTTGATGCGAGGTCCGTAAATAGAGCGTGTAATCACTCACAAGCTAATGGTAATCAATGCCCGCTAAAGTGTCACCGATCCTTGTAGACTCGGAGACGCTCGATAAATTGACTCAATTATTTTACTTTAGAAAGTGTCTGCCTGTCTGTGACCTTAATATAACAACCATTCATGTTAGTGGGCGCGTGCGTACAATATTATGACTCTTACATTTATCTGTATTATTTATTTCAAAAGCTTTTTAACTAACCAATTGTATGAAGGTAAAAACTGCTGAATTAAAGTTTTAAATTTATTCAAAGAATAAATTGAAAAGAAGTACTTGACATATTTACAGATAAAGTATGCAAAAGAATATATCATAAAACAAGACTCGTTTTATTAGTTGATTTAAAGCAACTTATGCTTTGAATCGTAATATTCCAGCGTTAACGAGACAAAAATAAACTAGGATGAAATTAAGCGACGGACGCTGATTTAAAACAGTTTTTCAGTGTAGTTTGTCTAAATTCAGTAACGTACTTTGGTAATACAAAATGTTGCTATATAAGAATCTCATAAATGACATAAAGTTAATAAAACATTATGAAATACCATGAAATTAGTTCGAAACAAAAAATAACAAATATCATTTTACGAGCAGTATCAAGTTACAACAATTGCTTCAAAATAATTCTAAAACGTTCACTATTGATTGTGCAATATTAAGTTTTTGAGAGGAGACTTGATGTTTAGCACCATAAAGATTTGTTGGATGGAGCTGTAAAACCTTATACGGTTCAATAAAAATATGTTTGTATATGTATCACAATGTGCGACCACCTACGATATGGGTTTATTGTCGTCACAGAGTAGCGCTGCCCGAAGATAATAAGATGAAACAGAATACGGAACAATTACTATAGCAAAATTATGTAACGTTGTAAGTTACTCTTGTTTCACGCGACATGATTTCGTTTAAATTTCTTTTTAGTTTAATTTTATGGGCCTACGACACGATCAACTTTTAACTGCAACTTTCCAGGGTACGAAGGTAGAATATCAAGTTATGGGTAATTTTTCCGTCGACTACATTGGCTCTCGAAACATGTTTCAGAGATCCTCTGTATTTATAGACACTTTCTCTTTCAGGTATTATAATTCCAAGACTTTGAAGGGAAGAATGGCTTCTAAAGTCATCTTTATTGATAGCAGAATATTATATAAGCGCAGATGTAATTTATTCAATTCGCTGCCATAACGAGAGAAATCCGGCTAGTTCACGGAACGGTTTAAAGCTAACTAATTTGGTTAATGTTAGTGATGGAAATTTGTGCCAGGAACGTTTTCTCTGGCGCTAATATATGGAACTGACTAGTCGGATTTCAGTTGGAAATGGGTTTAAGCGTTTTGCACGTTACGGTCATTAATCTTGTCCAGTTATCTTGAGGGGGAAAGCAATTTAGTCACGCTAGCTTTATAGATCTTTAATGCACTTCGACTTGTAGCAATATTTTAGACCTTAAAGTTTGTTTTCGACTTGTTCTACTTAGAATGTAAAGAATTATCCTTGTCTTTGTTCAGTCGAGTTCATTAATATATTGGCACCATCATTAGATATTTTTGTTGAAAAGGGTGACTACAAATTATTGCATAATGTACAGCATCTTTTATTGAACCATTGACATGAATCCTTGATGGTGCCAATATATTAATGAACTCGACTGTTCATAATAGGTATATGGTATCGACTACACGTCATGAGATTTAAGATCACAACAAATTTGGATTCGGTATATTATAGTTAGGTACTTAGATACTTTACAGTGTACAGGAGGATAAATAAATAGCCGGATAATTACAAATGGTCTAATGGTGAGTGACTCATAATATAAAATATATATAATATATGTCTACATCTCACGTTACTTTTAATAATATTATGTTGTGCTAGTGCTGCTGCTGCAGCTGCAGAGTCCCTTAAACGGCGCAAATACAGTAATTTAGCTGATAATTACTTATTTGAGCCGTTTGGGGTCGAAACATTAGGCTCATGGGGTCCGAGTGCTCTCCGCGTTTATAATGAACTAGCGACGCGGTTAATCGACACTTCACGTGACCAGAGGGCTGGTTTTTATCTCGCACAGAGAATCAGCATTGCCATCCAGCGTGGCAATGCTGCTAGCCTTCTGGGCACTTTCCCTTGTGACAGTGATGCCGATGAATACTTTGACGCCTAGCCCACTTTACCATTTGTATTATTATTTATTTATAGTATTGTAAATAGAAGTTGTAGATATGTAAGTAAATAGTTAATGTAATAATTATAAATAATTTAATGTTATAAATAAATAAATTAATACATTATATGGCCTAAGTTGCTATTCTTACATATTATGACTCTCTTTGGTTTTTGCTCTATTGTGTTAAATAGTTAACCGAGTTATGCTGTTATAAAATACAACGGTTTTCTACTAAAATGTCACCACATATTGTCTTGTTGCAAATACTTGCGAACGTTTACGTATCATCAGAAAGTTGTGAGAACAATATGGTATAAGCTTTTGCATGTAATCAAAAAGTACTATAAAACAAATGCTCCATAAAATGATGGAACAAATAATATTGTATTGGTTGTCGAGCGGAAATATGGGCGTCAATATGACCAGTGGCCACATTCCACGCAAATACCACGGCAATGGTTGCCGCATCTTTTACTGCCCTCTGTTCGTGTTGGCAAATATAAAACATATGGAATGCGTTTACATAATATTTTGTGTCGATATTTATACTTTGACTTCTACTTCGAGACATCACAGTTCAAATTCCGACCGTATTTGCAATTTCATTGGTCAAGGATGATATTGATATCAAATATCAAATTGATAATTTTGTTGTGTCATTGTTATATAAAAAATGTTATTAGAAGACGCGCGGGCCTTCGGTTCCGTCGTTTTTTATTTGGCCACTGCTCATCTCCTATTGGCCTTAGCGTGGTGTTATATAGCCTATGTTACTCAGTGATAATATAGCTTTCTAACGGCAATAAGTAATAAGAGAAGTAAGAGAGAAAGAGCAAGAATTTTTGAAATCGGTCCAGTAGTTTTTAAGTTTATTCATTAGAAACAAAAATACAGATCTTGCCTCTTTATAATATGTAAGTATAGATAACTTAAAAAGTTTGCGATAATGCGGTTTTATCCCTAAAAGGAATCTCTTCCAGACAACCTTTGAATGGGCTGCACAATAAAAAAATCTTTAGGCAACTGATGGCATCATCATGTCAACCCATAAACGTCCCACTGCTGGGCACGGGTCTCCTCCAAAGAATTTGGAGGGAATAATTTAGCCTACTATACCACGCTGGCCAGACGGGTTGGTATAGGGTTGGTTTTGATGGCATACTTAAAGTAATTTATAATATATTTTATTATTAATATAATTATATTTTTAAAACGATATTTACGTTAACCAATTGAATGTTAACCCTCTCAGCTCTCTAGATAGAGGAGAGGAGACTCGAGTCCAGCAGTGGGACATTATTTGGTTGTTGATGATATGATGGTGAATTGAATGTTAAGATTGCGATTGATATAACAAAATTTTTCAGAGTATAATTTCAGAAATAATAGTTCTGTGGCCAACTCATTATGCGTTAACTGAGTCATATTTTATTTTATTTTATTTTAATATATTTGGGATACTTACAGCTAGAAATAGGATAAACTTAACTATAAAATATAATGGCCATTTACAAGTTTCCACTTATAGATACTTCGGTATTAAAGATTAAAGGTCGATAAAGAAATAGTTAACAAATTATGAAAAAATATACAAACTAAAGTTAATTAAAAAAGTTCTTAGCTAAAATATTTTTAAGTTTATAAACACTGGTATTAAATAAATCTAGGTTATGCTGATTTGAAAGTTCGTTGAACAGTCTACACGCGCGTATAAAGTAAGAGTTCTGCCTATAAGTGCTCTTAGCGCTGGAAACAAAGAGTATGCGGGGATTACGCATGTACGTGGAGTGTGTTGCAAATCCTAACTTATTGAGCAATTCAGGACAATCGATTAAACCATTGGCAACTTTAAATAAGTATGATAAGTCTGCAATTTGCCTACGTTCATGTAAAGGTAGAATATGAAATCTCCTACACCTTTCTCTATAGTGAGGAGTGTAAAATCTAGTATTAAATTGTAAAAATCTAAGAAACCGCTTTTGTATGCGTTCTATTCTGTCCTTGTAAATGTTGTAACAAGGGTTCCAAATCTGGGTAGCGAATTCCAAGTGGCTGCGGACAAAGGCACAGTAAAGAATTTTTAATGTTTTGACATTTTTAAAATCCTTGGAGAGTCTCAAGATAAAGCCTAGTGATCTAGAGGCTTTATTTATGATGCTGTCGACATGGGCATCGAATAACAGCTTAGCATCGAACATAACCCCTAGGTCCCTAATAACATTCGTACGGTTCAAAATGGTATTGTGCAATTTATACGGATAGATAACTGGGCAAGGTTTACGTGTATAACTACTAACAAAACATTTGGATACATTAAGTTCAAGTTTATTGAGGAGACAATATTTCTCTAATTCATTTAGATCTTGCTGAAGAAGAATACAATCACTAGTATCTGAAATAGGGCATAGAATCTTCATATCATCGGCGTAAAGGATAGTTTTAGTATTAGTGAAACATGTTCCGATATCATTTATGAATATTATGAAAAGTAGGGGTCCTAACAAAGAGCCTTGTGGAACCCCTGAGGGTATTTGAACTGTCGCAGAACTATATCCATTTAGGACTACTGTTTGAGAGCGGTTCAGGATATAAGATTTGAACCACCTAAACAAATCACCTCTTATTCCTACTTGAAGTAGTTTACGAAAAAGAATATAATGATCTATACGATCAAACGCTTTAGTATAGTCTGTATATACTATATCTACTTGAGAGGGTTCGGACATGATACGCGTTAAATAGTCTGTACAGACAAGTAAGTTGGACACGATGGATTTGTTTTTTTCTAAAAAGCCATGTTGATCGCTATTAAGGCAATGCTTAACACTATGATAGACTGTGGAATATACAATTTTCTCTAATATTTTAGCGAATAGGCATAGTTTAGAAATAGGCCTATAGTTTTCAATTAAATCTTTATGGCCTTTTTTGTGAATGGGAGTAATAAATGCTGTCTTCCAGACAAGCGGCATTACACCCTCATTAAGAGAACGACGGTACAAGATTGTTAAAGGTAATGTCAGACTTCGTGCACATCTAACTATGAGAATGGCAGGAATACCATCGGGTCCAGCAGATTTATTCAAATCAAGATTTTAGCAATTTAAACACGTCAGCTTCACAGACTTCAACAGAACACACATCCGCGGTGGCATCTACTATCTCTTCACTGTCAAAATTATTATCATCATAAGAGCTCGTGTTCAGAAGGAAATTAGAATTAAAAAAATCGTTAAACATATTGTAGATAAGGTGCTTTTTCCAAATTGTTTTTATACAATTTTGAGCCTAACTGAATAATATGTAAATAAACTTTACCTAAATAATCGCTTCACCTACTCTCATAACTTAATGAGTCCGGATAACCATGGTGGCTTTCACTCTTTGCGAAATAAGATATTCCATTTACAGCGATCATGGACATTTGTGATTAATGGTCCGCCATACTATATAAAGAGTGATAGCGACACAGTGCTACTCTATGGTTATTGCATCAAGTACCTATTACAGATTCCCACTCAAATACCGCGTTTATTGAAATTAGTTGAATTTATTCATTAATCTTGCCTACGTAACTTTTAATCGAAATTTCATAAAGATATTGTTGTATTATATATTGTATTATATAATTTGTGAACATATATATATATATAGATACATTCTATTCATTGACTAGCTGTGCCCGCGACTTCGTTCGCGTGGAAAACTTATACCGCATTCATGGAGTTTTAATTTTTTTTTACGGAACCCTGATATTTTTTCAAAACCAAACTAGCCTAATTTACTCGTTGTGACATTAGCTATCCGCCAGTGAAAGTCCCGTCGAAATCGATCTAGTCGTTCCAAAGATTAGCAGGAACAAACAGACAGACAGACAAAATAGAAAAAACATTTTATTTTGGTATATGTACCGTATACACATTCAAATGCATGTAGTAAAAAGCGGTTATTTTATTATTACAAACAGACACACCAATTTTATTTATTTGTATGTATGTATACATACATTTTGATCACATTATTTTAAATAGAAGCCTTAGAGCGAGTGGTCCCATACATACCCCATAATATTTATTATGAAAAAAGGCTGACAGCACACTGATTACGCTACTATAGAGTTATTTGTTCTTATATGAACTCCAACAACGTACTTTATTCGAATCGATAGCTGGGATGATAGACTTTTAATTCATTGTCAAGCGTTTAAAAATGACAGTGACCATGTTTAATATTTCAAATATTTGACAGTGATATTGAAATTGATCAATATAATGTTGTCAAAGCGAATGGGTCCTCAGAAGTACTGTACTACTGTTCAATGATCTGACCACTTCGGAGAGTTTAAGCAATAATAGCCAATATGGAGCCATCATTAGTAGAACGTGCATATATTAACAACTTCCATTATTCAACTTCCCATTTCAAATATTCACAAAAGTGAAGAAAACAATAAACAATTTACGTACGTACTAAGTAATTGAAAAAACAATAACAATAAGAATAAACAATTCAAATACCATCATGAAAACAAAAAGCACAATAAAAATTGCAATATTTCAGCTAAACAAAGTATAAGAAAAATTAGAGAGACGCATAATTATCATTTGTACTTCCTTTAATAAAAGATCACAACATAACAGTAAGGAAAAGCCAAAGGAAATAAACACAAAGAAAGTTAATTATTTAAACCGGGGAACCAATTTGTGTAAGCCCAGACTTCCCCGATAAAAGTATCTTTACAAGCAACTCAATATTTCAACGGGGGAGTATAATCGCTATAAAACTCCATAACGACACGCGACAAGTAATAAATTGTGATTGCCTAAAAGCAATTATAACAGACAGCAGTGCGGTCGCTATTAGATGGAGTCCAATTCTTCATAAGGTTGAAGGGGCCGTGGACGCGACACCAGCTATTTGTTTCTCACGGTCGCACCCGCCCACAGCACTTCGAACTTCGACGCTGTGCAAACGTGCATTCTCAACTAAAACATGTAAACCATACAGATACCAGATAACGATACTTGTTATTGATATACTTATCGCTATCTTAACTACCTACTAAATCGATGTTAACAACCATATAAATATCGTTAATATAAATTCAACAAACATTCTCCGTTTCAACGCATTTATTTAAATACCTTAACATCAAAAATTGTTTATTAATTAATGGCGGACCCTTTTGTCACTAGGATTAGCCGATATTTAAGAGCATTAAAGGTTAAAACGAACCCATGCCAAAATATTTGATTAACCCTTATTAAAGGAAAAGAATACCTAATAATTGTTTCCATAATTACGTAAGGCGCAAATGTAATAAATCTTCAAACGAAATGTTGTCTGACGGTTTCAAGATATATGTCGTTGCTATCGCATCGCATGTGAGTGTGAGCCTGCGACTAAGTCGAGACGTCTTTCATTTGTAACTAAGGCACTAATTTCTATTACCATTATTGACACATAATAATGTCGGTGAGCTTCGCTCGTCGCGTCGACTGTAAAACAAAGTCGTTACGATGTTTGGTCTTACACTTGTGAGTTTCTATATGGCGTGTGACCACCATAAGTGGCCGGCCACTTAGATGCACATTAATAAATTATGTCGCATCGGTAGAACATGTTAATACATTCTTTAAACGCTGCTAAGTGAGTTGTAATCTGGCTTTACTCGATCTCTATATGGATGTAACTTACTGAATCAGAAGTATCTTTTACTAACAGAGAGATTTTCATGTAGGTAGTGCTGTACAAACGCAACATTCCTTCCACGTGTATTACTAACTGAATATAATATACAATCATGCTATTAATATGAAGGCTCTTAAAATAATAGCCGAAAACCATTGACATCTACTGGCACAACTCCAAAATCCTTGTTGCCTAACAATTTAACGAAACCAGCCAACAATACTTTTAGGCGCAGAACAGACGACTCGACGGAGCGGCACGAGCCGGTCATTTTCACCGCGAACTTTAGAGCGAAGGGAATCCTATACTGCTAACACACACGGCGATAAAAAGACCGCTCTGCCAGTGCCCGCTGCGGCATGACCGAGGCTGACCGCTGTGAATTGAACAAGCTTAAAGAAAACCAGTGCTCTTTTGATTATTATTTATCGGCAATTATTACAATTTACAAATACCCAATATCAACTTTAATGGACAAATTTTATAATCTAAATTAATAGTTTAGATATTATAAAAATACGTTTATTTATTAATACTTTCATACCTTAACAACTCCATCGATATTTTGAAATATGAAATGTAAGAGTCTAAGATCTGCAGCACACTTTTTAATGACGTGTCACGTAGACAAAGCCACGGACAGTATTCAAGCGTTCGTAGGTAGAAATAGAAATAATAGGTAACATGAAACATCCTTGTTTGTTGTTCAATTAATTCAAAATACGGACATATTTTATAATCTCTATCAAGAATGGATCTACAATAACTATGTAACTAACAAACAACAAAACAGTGAGGCTACCGAAACAGTCGATTTGTTTAAAGCTGAAAACTTTTAACAAGCTTCTGGTGTTTCACCAAATTGATATTTTGTTGGTTCGTGCACCACGCACGGTACAGTCACAACCCCTCTGTGAATAAAATTCACGTGAAATAAAACTGTTTGTGTACGTTTGTTTGGACTATTGAAATAGTTATCTAACAATAAATATTTATTGTTAAAAAATATTTAGTTTTATCTGTATTTCAGATATTTTTAAATTCAAAAAGTATCTATTCTTTTCAACAATACCAAACATTTCCATTCTCTTACTTTAAGCTATATAAGTAACTTATGACCTTTAATTGCATTAAATATAATTGTAATAATTCTATTTGTAAAGTTCCCCACGACACACTGCTTGTACCATAGTGCAAGCTTTGTCTTTTTTTAAATAATATAAAATAAACTTTAATTTTAAATTTTCTCTCAATTTTAAAGTTAAAAAAATAGTGATACATATACACAAGTGGTGCAACATAAAGCAACTAACGTAGCAACAATAAATTTTCACTCGAAACTTAGAACGGGGCTGCGTGCATACTAGCTGTATCGGTAAAACCGTCATTAGTCATTTTCCACGAACCCGCAGGTAAAGTTAACCGTTTACGTCACTCCTAACCTCGTCATCGGAAGCCTTCTTACTAGCAAATCAGTGTCTATAACTTCTTCGCTATTTCATAGAGTAAGCTAATTTTGTAAAATTAAAGTTTATTTGACTTATGCGCGGTTTGTGAGCCTTCAGATTAAAGTTATTCATGGATTTAAGTATAACCTGACTGAATACAAAGTAAAACATTAAAACTAGTTTATTCATTAAGTTGTATTTTTTTATTTGTTTAAGTTATATTTTATCCTATCAATAACCGCCATTTAACGGCTCAGAAACCGGACATTAATCGATTTTGGTATTGTCGTCAAATGTTTGAAAATGTCACAGCGAAATAAATCAACAAGAAAATACGAATAGGTTTCCTGTCTACCTAATATTATGTTCTGAGTCATATATACATATATAAATATATATATAATATCTAAGTTCACGAGACTACAAAAAGTTATTTATAACCTTCTTTACGTCTTCATAAAACACTCCATTTGTACATACTTTTATGTTGCCGAACTAATTATTGATTAAACATGTTAATACATGCGAGATATACGAAATGATACTATTAATGGTACAAGAAATTAGTGATCGCATATTTTAGTAAAGAAATTAGTAAACTGTATAAATAATGTTGTCTTTATCAGACACGGTTACATAATATTGAGTTTATGGTATTGGATTTAAAACAACACTTATAACCGTGATGGCTACCGACGGCTTGTATCGCACAGAAGTCCATATATTAACATTTTAATATAAATATGTCGTCCGCTACGCGTACAGGTTTCTACTTTATAAACTGTATCATGTTATTCATATTATGTATCTTTTCTTATGTTTATTAACTGCTTATAATATCTGTCGTATCTGTCTTACCTGCCGACCATTCAAACAAAGTTTTTTCACATTGGTTTTTGAAGTACTACACATATTTAAATGTTTTAAATAGTCAACATTACAATGGAGGAATTCGATTAAAATGTCAGGCAAGTAAGGTATTATTTTTTAAACCTTAAAATGTTATACGTTTACGTGGCGAACACTTCTTTTAAAAGAATTATATAAATGTTATTTTGTTCTATTTTTAAATTACTTCACTAGATAGCAACGTGAATAAAAATAAAATTGCATTTATTTCCAGCTAGTATCAAAACGAACGAAAACGATCACATTATATCTGCTTTTTAAGACGAAGGGTTGATTAACACATCGCATGCAATGGGTTAATCTGATTGTTTAACTAGCAAGTAGTGTGATGCTCACACAATAGGTCTGATTTGATTAAGATGTTCAATACACTAAGAACCATTATAATCAAGGCATTAACTGAACTAATATCTGCCTAATATCCACGGAACGCGGGAGATAATTATGACGTAATCATCTATCGATGGCATGAACACCCACTAATGTTCTATATTTAACGTATTAGTGCAGCCTTCGTATATTTCGCATCTGTATCAATATTGACTGCTACAATAACAGAAATAATGTAGTTGTTTTTATCAACTCAATCTTATTTGCAGTCCTACATCTCGTTTCACATATATTTTGCTTTATTTTTAATTGTTGGAAGTTGTTTTTTACACACATATATATTTAGGTACATAATTTTTTTTTCTTTTAGTTTATTTGATATAATAACTAAAATTAGACAAAAGAACATAAAAGAATCATCAACAGATTATGGTAATAGTTTCGAAATTAAATTCTACCACATCTGAACAAAAACCTTTTTCAGAATAGGACCTTAATGAAGCACGACTTCTTTTAATTCGAATATTTATAAACAAAAACACTACCCTAAAACGAGAAATGTCAGGACCTTAATATCGCTAACCCCTAGGGACCTTTCACGATGAATTAAAAGCGCGACATTTAATAAAAGAAAAAGTAGGTAGGATTTTTAGGTCAATTTAGCTTGATTACTTTCTAAAAAACTGTTTAGAAATTACATGTATTTAGCAATTACTCGAATGTTACAATAAAAAAACATAGAATTATGTATTTTCCCCAAAAGGAGCAATCAGAACTAAGTATATCGAAACCTCGTGTTGTCAACTACATAATTATATTCACACAACTATATAAATTATGTTCACACAACTACACGTATATGTTTGTACACCCAAGGTAAAAAAAAAAAAGTTACTTGACCAGTGGAGCTAGTCGGCGTTTTCTTTTATAATTTGGGATACATATAGCCGTATAATAATATGCCTGATAACCATAACAGGCCAAGATAGAATTTACACTAACGTCATTACATGAGAAAAATATCTATAAATTCGCAAAAAGACAATTGCTATAATACTATCGGAAGCCTTCTTTCTTTTATACGCGCTTGGTATTCCGGCTATATAAATTATGCTGCATGCCATATTAACTGCCTCGGTGGCGAAGCGGGATGTGTATACGACTGCTGTGCAAGAGGTCCCGGGTTCGATTCCCGGGTCGGGTGAAAATTATTTTGGATTTTTCTATCATGAAATTCCAATATTGAGATTTTCTCGGAGTTTGGTAAACAAATGTTCCGAGACCAAAAAACATAGCTGGCGAAATGTGGGTGTGAAACACCTCTGCCTAACCCTTCGGGGAAAAAGGCGTGATGCTATGTTATGTTTATTAAATTCTTCTTTAGATCTACGCTTCAATCATTACTGCATACAAGACTTAAAACAACGTATCCCCAAACTAAAATTTGGTACTGCAGCAAAACAAAATGTTATACAAACTCTAAATACAGTCGGGTCATTACTTTAGGAACGACCACCGCAGTGTAATCTTCCGATAGCTTAATGAATCAGGACATTATACTCGCAGAGTCGACCGGTCTCTCGACATTACCATGAATTGGCCCATCACTACAGGGGGGCATTTTATTGAGTAAACGTGGGGCCATCCTAGCGGGACTAAACTCAAATATAAGTACAGAGATGTCTATTGGTGATCGTAAAATACTAACTTGTACTAAAGGGACTAGAAATAAAAACAAGTAGCAATAGAATTAATTGTTGAATGTAACTAAAGATACTGGTTTTTAAATTAGTTCAAAATGATTGGTAACTCCAGCGACCCCAGTTAAGTCCTCTACTGAATAGATTCTAACATGACTGTGTCTAAATTATAAAACAAAAATTAACTACTTTGTAGAAGTACTACAGAACCAATATATTAATTAACTATAGGGAAACGTCTTCTCATGAAGCCGAAAACCAGCATAAGACAAGATCAAAACACAATTTCTAATAATTTTTATTAAATTTAGACCTGAAGTTAAAGGTTCGGTGTAACGCATAACGAGCGAAATCTTGTTCGGACCTCAGCAAACCTTACTTAGTTATGAGTCACCAAATTAAATAATCCATTGAATATAAAATAGAAAGGTAATACATATTTGTAAATAACAGAGCTTTTCATCTATATGCAGATTCCATCATCAAGTAAAATCCATAACAATAGATTTCGTTAGTGAAATATTTCAATATGAAATTTATGTAACATAAAATATGAAAATTAATATCGGCAGTTTTTGACTACGTTTTGAAATAACTATATCATAACTGTGTTCAGTCACATATTTTTACTAGGTATACAAAACTTTGCTTGGTACTATTTTACAAAATATAATATTTCACATGAATAATCCGAAGACAGTGTGGAAATTACGTCCTTAACTCGTTGTGCAAGAATAGACTTTCTCGCTCTACTTGGAGACAAACAGAATTAACATCCACGTGTAAATTCCACTACAAAAGTTACTATCATGAACTTAGGTAGGCTAGGGAGAAAGAATACACAATATAGTTTCCTAAAGGCACGCCAGCTCTTTGTACTTGTAGATTTGGTTACATGACGTTTAATCTTCTGGAAAACATGGTGCAATAGAAGCGAACAGTAGAAGAATGTGTGAATGCGCTAAGGATGTAATAAGTGTAATAAGTCCACTGTTGGACATAGGCCTCCTAAAAAAAATCCAATAAGGCCGGTTGTGTGCAACCTGCATCTAGCGTGATCCTGCTCTTCGGATCAGATCGTCTGTGTAATAAGGAATAAATAGCAAATTACTTGACATTGGACTTAAAACAGAGAACCTTTGAAAAGAACAGCGACCATATTTAAATATTTAAACATTTGAAAGCGAGATCTATAATTCAAACCCGACTAAGTCGATGTCGAAATTCAGAGTAGAACATAAGAACTAATTTCTTTCACACGCAATTTTCTTAGCATGGAAAGGATTCGGCTAATTTCCATGAGTATTACCTAATTACAAATTAAGACCACAAGCTTATGAACCAATACTAATATCAAGTATCAGGTATAGACCCTATAACAACAACCGACCAATGTTGGCTGTATAAAATTAACCTCTACACTATATTTAAATTCCTTTCGATATTTATAACGTACAAAATAATGATGGTGTATGAGTCACGGCGTGAGAAGAGTCGCTGAGCGTCGCAGGCGAAGTGCGTGGGTGAGCCAGTCCTCCACACAGCGCACACGCAGCCGTACTAACAAATTACGTTTACCCACTCTCGACCACAACAATCCGAGTCTAGTAAGTTAATATACCATCTCTACATACATTGAGAATTATAATATTATGGTGGATAATACGAACATTTGAATGCGTGAGAAATGCTTAAGTAGACATCTGCTGAATATCCAAAGGTTCAGTCGCATCATCTACGCTTTCATTGTAACAGAACTGGACTGGAAATGTGCACAATACCTGTGAAACGGCTTGTTAAACGTATAGTGTCTGAATTACCATTTATACGAGAAAGAAAGTCTAGAAGACTTTTGCAAATTAGCATTACGTTACAAAGTATGTACTTATATCTTAATCTTTGATTATTTTATAAGATATAATATGCCAATGGGGCTGTGCTCTTTATCCCAGTGAAAAAAGAGGAAAGGTGTTCGATATTATCAACCTTTTTCTTTTGCAGTAGTTAGGGTGGATAATACGAGGGTATCTAGTGGGTTTTTCACTTATTATAAATTAATTTTCGCTAAGTAACTCCTTCTTCAGTCAACTGTAAAAATAAGTACACCCATTACTGTGACATGTGATGTAAAGATTAATATCGTTGAACTCAACTATCGAACCATGCCGTTTTGAAGAAAACTAAAACTAAAGAGTAATCTTTTTCTTTCTTTCTTTTTCAATAAATTCGTGTGGGGTTAAAGACAAAAATAGTTCAGAGATATTCTCCAGGCTCTTCAACCCATTGTTTAAGTAGATAGACTGTAGAAATTTAACGAACTATTTTCGCAACACAATCATTGCATGCAATCGCTCCATTTAGTTCTAGGACAACTATCAAGACAGTGTTTACTGCATCAGATCTAGTTACAGTGAAACTGTACCGTTGATGCTAGTCTCTATAATACCTACTTAAATCTTAGATACGCAATAAATTCAAATACATAAACAGTGTAAGGCTATTGAAATTGAATTTTGCTTGAAACCATAAGCTCCGACTACACGCTCTCAATCATACTTGGGGAAATTGCTATTTGCATAAACAAGCCTGTTATACATTAATCTTTGAACATAGCGCATAATATTTATCCTTGCGGACACTTGACAACAGTGGGCTTGCACAAATGTTTGCAAAACGACTTACACATACACACTCTTGATAAAAGTGAGACGGATTTGCTCAAAAGGCATGCACACCCATGCTGCCGCATACAAGTTGTGACGTGTTTAGATTTGGTGCAAAAACGAAAAACGTAATATTTAATATATTTCAAAAAGCATTATATTTCATGGAAATGGACGAAGTGGTGTATGATACTGCACATAATTAGTCTTAAAATCTTAATAAGCAACAGTTTCATAAACTACTATTTCAATATTTAAGAGTGTAATCTAATGTTGTACTCAAGCTGTTGTTTAGTGTATAGTATCAACAAATAATCTAATTAGTATGCAAATATTTCAAACAAAATTCTCATTCCCTGCCTTCATCTAGTATAGCTAATTATGTTACCAAGGCGTCGTGAGAAGGTACTCAAAGGAATTCTACGTATCGGTAACTACACTTTACTACATGCTTAACATTAGAAGTTAGAACATTGCTTTGAATACTAGAAAACGTTTGCTTCATAGGCTTTACTTGTGCTAATGTATCGACTTGGCTAGACCCAGTTTACTTTATCAATTTGCATGAAAATGCTGTACGAGTATGTTCACTGAGAGCTGTATTAATAATATAAGTAAACTAGATTCTTCAATTTGAAGACTGTACGTCTTATTAATAATTAGCTTCGTAATTTACCACACGACGTGTTTATATCTTTAGTATTCTAGTCTGAATATTGTTTACTTAATACTACGACAAATAACAAATAGATATTCTAGTTGTATAAAAGAGTAGAGCTATATTTTTGATAGTCCGCTTTTTCTTCAAAATACATTATGAATTTTGAAGAACCTTAATACTAAACCGAAATTCTTTATGTGGAAAGAACGTTATAAGCAAAACTAAAACGATAAGTTTCGAAGGCTCGCCAAAAGAATTCCATTATATGAATTCTTTGAAGCTGGGATTTTTATGGTTACATTAATGAATATTTATGTACTTGACTTATCCCCAAGATATAGAAACCAGACAGTAAGTTATATGAAGTGGGGAAAGGATATTATATTAATATTCTTCCCTAATCCGTATAAAGGATTCACTTATTAATAAGGGAAATATCTTGTTATCGAATGGCAAGGGTGAACGAAGCTCATACTAAAGTTGAATACGATATGAAATAAATCTGAACAGATCAATCCTATATTGGTTAGAATGGAAGATGTACGCTCTCGGAAGAAAAAGATTCTAAAATACATGTTAATATAAAATTATTTACACACACAGACACACTACGCGAAGACTGGTCAGTCTTCAACTTAACATCATGACAAACAATAATAATATACTTTTAAGTTAGTTCAAATAGATACAAGTAACCACATGCCGATTTACGTCAAATACACTAAAGGTACCTATATAACACAATTCAATTCCCTCTGAAAGGCAGAAACTCAGACAAATAATAATATTATTCTTAGTCTAAATTAACATAGTAATTAAAGCAAATAACCATCTTGAGGCAGTTATACCTAGTGCCTTAGACACGGCAATAATTAATCGGCACATGCGCGGCCTATTTGTTCAACCTCATATTCTCAATGCAAGGATTAAAGTCATACGCACGTGTGCACGAGGATTGTTGGTACTTAAACCGCAGATTAAGGGAATTCGTGACTAGCAGTGTAAAGCATACTAAATTAAAAGCTTAACAAGTAAAATAAGCCAATGCGTAATTGGCTCTTGAGCAAATTTCCAGAGACATAATTATTCTAAGAGAGTAACTGACTTTAGTTTACAAAAAGTTTCTATACTAGGTTTATTATAAACCTGAAAGTTATATAGAGAGTCACTAATGTTATGTCTAATGCTGTTCCGAGGCATCTGCCTTTTATACTCAAGTCGTATTACTCAAGTAGACTTCTGCACCCGTAAATAATTAAGCATTTTTTTTAAATATTAACGTTCGTATTAGGATTTTCATTTACTGCCGATCCAACCACTGAATTAGAGGTTACATAATTATAATAATCATCACCAGTAGGGGTCAATCATTCGATGACATCCTTGTCCTGTCAACTATGTCCAACAATTTCCATACGGTAAAAATTTTCCACCTTTTATATAGTACTCAATTATGTTGACAATGACCAATAAAACTATTATGATAATTATTTTATCCCTTATTACATATCCGTAATAAGGAACTTTACGTCATTTGCAATGTAAAGTCCAAAAGATATGAACAGTGAATACGAAGATAAATTTAAAATTTAAAGCTATTAACAATTCAGTATTTAATATTGACATTCGAATACATACTTTATTTTTTCAGTTTATAATTATACTTACCAGAATTTACTATCCTAACTAGAAGCATTTTAGACTCTGTCGATATAATCGTAATTCCACATTAGGCTTAGTCGATTTTGATATCGCTCTCACCTCAACCTTTAAAAATTCAAAATTATGTTCGCATGCATCAAACATTTACCAAATTATTAAATTTTAATCGACTAATTTAAATGTCGAGATTCCGTTTAGGACCCTGTTCTCCGCAATCCGACGACACCGGTCTTCGAATTGCCACTGTTTAACTGTCTTATCTATTTGTTTCCAAATATATCTTTCTCTTGTATATTCATATCGTAATTTTTGTAGTATATATTATATGTGTGTGTATATTAAAATGTAATAATAGGCGCGGTTTTATTAAATTAACAAAAATAATAAAATTAATACACTAGCACAACATTATTCAGTTACTGTTATGTTATGAAATATTATGAATACTTTTTATTCGTTGGAAGCAGCTGCGAGTCGTGAGATTGTAGAAGACTGGTAAGAACGATAGAGGTAAAATATTACGACGTTTATTGCACCAGTTTTTACCTTAATCCAATCTGAACAAACTGCATATCGACAGATTTAAAAATAAATTTAGTTTAATGTCGCTACGAAACTGTAACAGTTTAGAACGATTTGTTTTAATTTTTTCTATGTTAGATTAAGTACCACTTACCACGTCTCCTAAAATTTCTCCAAAAAAAATACCTATACAAATAATACTACCATGCCTATTCTGTATTTCCCCCAAATATCCATTTTGATACAACTAAAGATAAAAATATATCAGAAGTTACGTCATCAAACAAAAAACTTTGTAGGTACTAGAATTTGTTTGGTACTTTTTAGTCCATAATTATTATAATCGTTAAAATCGCATCACTTTTTATATCACAAAATGTTTTACTTCTGATTTTTTTAATATTTTTTTTTTAATTTAAATTTGCTGATAGACGAGTAACATCTTAAAAAAAAAGAATACAGAATAGGAATTCAAAAAAATATCAATAGTGTGAAATATAGGGATTCAAAGTTTTAGATACCGTCTCATATGAATTTTGGACATAGATAAAATGAATTTGTGATATTGTTATATCTAACAATATCAGAAATTCATTCATTATGTCCATATTTTAAGCATTTTTGTTTCTCTCGAATACTGCATTTTTTTCCTTTAAAGAGTGATAGCGTGATTGGAGACAAAGTAACATTTGGTAAGTACAACTTATAGTGAACACAGCGAGTGCTTTAATGAGCTTGGGTGTGAGACTAGATGATGTGGTTGCTATATGCAGTGAGAACAGAATGGAATTCTTAATTACTGCGATTGCGAGGCGTAGCGAAACTACTGTCACCATTCCCAACGCTGCATACAGCAAGAGTAACTATTATTTATTTTCAAGGAAACTTATGTTAAATTAAAATGCATACAGATAAACAAAACCATCTCATTTTCAAGGTCTCAAAAATCTGTCTATCTAAAAGGGTTATTCCCACCCGCTCCACGATTTTGTTCCCAAGCGCTCCATTAAAACCGTCTCAGATATTCTATTGACAAATTTTAAATAAGTCTATCCTAATGAATTTTATAAAGATGTAAGCTGTGGCTTACAATTGTGAGAATTAGAATCGATACGGCTTTGTCCAACGAGTTCAAAAGTTGTCGTGGCAATGATTTACTAAAATTGAAAAAAAGGTCACTTGCGTAATTTCCATTTTGTTCATTTCACGATTCTTTGAACACAAAATTAAAGGTTTTATTAATATTTCACGAATTCAATTGAGAACCAATTTATAATAGTCCGATGTCAAGTTTTTAACCGTAATATATTTATATTCCAGAGAGATCGTGCTATAATATTCATGCCAATGCCAATTTAAAAAACAACACTTTCATTTAACAAATAACATGAAGAAACAGTCAGACATTTACGTTAAAACTATTTTTTTTTTCATTTTACCATTTGAGTTATTAACCTGTTTCTAATAAACCACACTACAAATAAAATTTTAATTACTGAAAAATAATTTATTTAAGAAGGAAATTGGTATAGACCTGCTTATACATATTATTTATCACCTAAAGTTAAAAAAAAAAATTAATTAAAATTTAAAAACAAGACTGCCTGACTTGACAAAAAGAACTAAAAGAAAAAAAAACAAGATGTATTTATTTAAATGCATTGCTGAAGTAAAATTTTGATCGCAGTCGGGAGACTTCCGCAGTGGAATACTTTCTTAACTAATAAGTAACGTAATATAATTATATGTACATACATACTTTTTTGGGCAGTCATGTAATAAAGTATAATGACAGTATGATAACCTCAAATTAAATGAATAACGTTTATAATATTTTATTATAAAACTTGATTGTCACATTACAAAAATAATTAGGTACAATTGTTAGTCAGAATAAATTAGTTTGTTTTGCAAATTGAAAATTAATTCCTTTTGTAGCAACAACATAATAACGAAATTGTAGTTGTTGTAACAGAATAATTGTAAAACATTTTACAATGGATGTTGATTTAATACTTGACTCGTCCGATACAACGGGCCTGGCGATAGGAGATAAACTGACACACCTAAATTTAATAAAGCCGAAAGTAGCCATCCTGCGTAAGTTATTTTTTAGTCTGTAAATGTTCAACAACATTTCCATGAATGTCAAACTTAAACCATTTTATTGTCTCTCTGAAAAATTAAATTTTATAGGAGGTTTTAAGGTACTGTACTTTTAAATGCAAATTATTAAAAAAGTCACATAAAAACATGAACTCACCTCCTTCTAATCTATTATAATTTATATATTTTAGTATCACCGAAACAGTTAACAGTGAATAAGATGTTTAACAGTAGCACCATGGTCTAACACCGTGGGTTTTATTAGTACGATTGATAAAAAAGAAGTCATTTTGCTGTCAAGATTTAATAAAGAACAATACCTCTCATACATGAAGAAATTTCAAGCAACCATCATCATCATTTCAACCCATAAACGCCACACTGTTGGGCACGGGTCTCTTCCAAAGAATGTGGAGGGAATTTAGCCTACTATACCTACTATCAGTGGCCAGACGGGTTGAAATGAAGATGAAGTAGTATAGTCGCTGTATAAATGGTTCAAATGTCGAGTACCAAACATTTTAAAATATATTACTTGTTGTTTTCTCTATTACAGTTTAAGTAATATGTTTCAGTGAAAGTTAGCATGCGGGTCTTTTTATAGCATGGCCACTGTAATAACTACCACAATACCATTTATGTGTACCAATGTACCGTGTACCAATGTAATGTGCATCGGTTACCTTTTAAATATACAAGAATTGTCTACACTTTTTATTCCCGTAGAGATATGTAAAAGTGTAACAGAATGAGATTTCCCCATAATAATGATTACACAATACATTTTAAGTATCATTTTTTAACTTATACTGTCCCACTGCCGGGTAAAGGTCTCTCGCAAGCTAAACAGTTATAATATTGTGGTAATGACGATAAAGAATTCTTACTTAGTAACATTCGATCAAATTCATAAATTTCTTAAAGTTTAGAAGTGCCAAGAATGTTATGCTTCGTGCCATAATGTGGTCGTGGTATACGCGTGCCAGTTTTTCACCATTCATGTATATTATTTAACATCACTTGGCATCAAGTTTAATAACTAAGTTTTTGTTCAGTTCTGCTCATCATACGAATAATATAGGTACAATATTTTTACTAGTTATTGTATAATATATAGTACAAAGTACAATACAATAATTAATTATGTTAAAAAATCATCAGCGTACCTGAGATATTGTTGATATTGAACAGTATTATTCAGTAATTTTATCTATATTAGCACCATAACACGAACTTTTTATCTATAACTTATCCAAACTGTCTATTTCAAGTTAATACTCGTTACTAAAGACCTTGAAGGGCTAGGTTAAGAGATTAATCTTCGCCTCTTTTTATAAAATAGATAATAATATAAAATATGAATATATTACTAATTGTTCTACAGGAAACTTAGGTAACCATTTCATAAAGTAAAAGTAAGAAAGCCTGAGATAAGCCAAACTGAAAGCTTTCTGTGTGGTTTAATCCAACACCACATAAGACAAGCTTATACGATAAGCAGAGCTCATTTCAAATTTTATAAACAGAATGTAATTGGCATATTCGGATCTTAATTTATATAAGACTTTTTATCAGATCAAGTCTGGTTATTCAATACAGGCGTAAACTGGTATTGGTAATCAAAAATCTTATGCAGCGATTACTCTAAGTTAGGTATGCACAAGAATTAAGAAACCGTTTATATTAGGCCCGATCTCACATAATTATCACGTTTTAATAGAATATTAACCATGTGTTTTGCCCGTTTCCTAACCTTGAAAAGTAAATACTTACTTAGTAATTAATTTAGTTACCGATTGCTATACTAAAGTTTCTCAGTCAAGTGCTGTGGAGGGTTTAGACATTATTGCATTCATTAAGCATTAGGTTATTTTCGAAAGTACCTATGTAGGTTTCTTTGCGATAATTTTCGCCGTTAACAAATGCAATTTTAGAATAGGAATTATAATATGGAAATCATTTTTCTGTTCGTGTAATGACGGATTAAGAATACATAATCTAGCTTTAAAATATGACATGCATTGATTGTTTTACTAAATATTATATAAATTACTATTTATTAAATACGCTTAATTTCCTTTGACCTTGGCATACTCATTTTACTACTATTTTTACTATTAATAATGACATTGTATTTGATATAGGTATTTAAGTTTCTTTGTTTGACATTATGTTATAATTCTTAGTTAAAATACTTTGATGTGTCCCTAATGTATTGCATGCTTTATAGCAGAATATAGCTCCACCAAATATTTGTTTAATAACAAATATAAATGTAATCACCTGTTTATGCCAAGGTTCCAGTGATCATTCCTCCCACGTACGTGCAGGCTCTGGGGTGAACTTCCCACAGCGGTGTTTCCTGAGCGCTATGACATGTCCTTCTTCAAACGAGGTTTAGAGAGCTATTCTCCAAAGGTAGGCAGCGGCTTGGCTGTGCCCCTAACATTGCCAACGTCCATGAGCGGCGGTAACCACTTACCATCAGGTGGGCCGCTTGCTCGTCTGCCACTTCAGGCAATAAAAAAAAAAAAGGAAAAATCAAAACCCTATACCAACCAGTCTAGCCAGCGTGGTATATATAATTATAAGGCCCTTTCCTTTCCTTCGACAATGTTTGAGAGAGACTCATGCCCAGCAGTGGGACATTGGGTTGTAATGATGTATGATTTTTACCTATAGTGATATTTCATTGCGGAATTGAAATCAAGCTTCATAAATTCTTAGTCAGTTACTTTACCGCCCGGCTACCGTTGTTAGTCTTGAAATTACTTCTAAGAAAATCTATAAGGCATAGGATTTCTCTTAGGCAGTAGTTTATTACTAGTTTTTGTCACGCTCAATGTGTTTTGTAGTAATGCTGTGTCGCTTAGATGTTTCTTTTGTAGTTTACTGTTTGTTACTGTTAGTAATAAACATACTTATTGCATATCTTCTTCAGCGTTTCACGACTGTCTTGTGTAAGTGTACGCGAATCCTTATAGGTTTATATTAAAACACTAGAAGTCGCATGGTTACCACTGCTCAGCTCCTATTCGCCGTAGCATAATGTTATAGTCTATAAACCTTCCTAAATAAATGGGCTATCCAATACTAAAAGAATTTTTCAAATCGGACCAGTAATTTCTGAGATCCTAGCATCCAACCAAACAAACAAACAAGTATACATATAGATAAGGCAAACTTACGCAGGGTCTCTGGTTCGTTCTATTTGTAATTTCTTTCTGATATAGATATAAATAAAATTGGTGAACTACAACATTTTTTTTTTAAATTGACGTAATAATGGTCAAACTATTTTGTCATAATAAAATTATAATCTAGTTTACTACTGTTACTTGAGTTCCTGTTATTCAATCATATTTTATGATAGCTAGATTAACGTCTGTACAGAAAAACAAATTTACCTAAATAACTGTAATTCTCAAAAAATATATTAAAAAATTTAAATATAAAATTTAAATTGTAAAAGTGTTTGAAAGATCTTTTTATCGTTAATAAACATGATTTCAGCACTTCTGTTGAAAGTTTACAACACATATTTTTACCTTGGTGCTGTATGAAATTTTCACGAATACTTTTTAATACAAATATTTTATAAATGTTCCAACGACAACGCTTACAATTCCAACAGACCTTTTAACCATTCTCTTTAGTTTGTGTTTGATAATGTTATCGACTTTAGTGTTAAATTTTTTATTATTTCAGGTTTCGCCATGGAAGCAAATACGAGGTGGTGTCTACATCGTTGAAGTAATCCCGAAGGTTGCTAGCAGCAAAATTTTGAAAAGAATTCTACGAAATATTCTCAAAAAAGCTCCAAGCTAAAAGTATTTGAAAAACAATTAATAATTATATAAATCTATATTGAGAGGAGTCTATGTTCTACAGGCTGAAAATGACAATGATGAAAATTTTTAATTTACTACGCAGAATATCTTGCTGACTATGGGGTAAAAATTCCCTCTATTTTGAACTCAATATTAAATAAATTAATATAATATATGTAATAACTATACTGGTCGTATAACTTTAGCGAACACTTTCCTCTTCCTGTTCCACAATAACTGAATAACTTGTATCCAAATTAAAATATATTTTACCATATAAATAGGCCATACCAACTTTATTACCATTGCAGAATGACGAGTACAATCGAAGTGGAACAACTTTCAATAGACATACCTATTGTTAGTACAATAAAATATCATCCCACGCCACGTATAAATCCACCAAAAGCACCATTTAGGCTGCAAGTAGGTGAATTTACTTCATAACACACCTGTTTAGATACTATTTAAGGTATCATGTAGGTAGAGATGTATGCAGTATCGGTAATAGACCATAAGACGTTATAGCTTCGTCTTCGGCGAAGTAAATTGCATGGTGTGGAGTGTTCGACCCCCGCCCACATACATACCCGCTCGTAATGACACTGCAAATGGCCTATTTAATTTTTTTACTTTTGTCTAACCGCGGCCCTCGAGCGCTTCGTTTTATATCTTTAAGCCGTCGAGAATAATTTGAAAATAAATTACTTATAACTTGACGTATAAGTACATGCTGTTTTCAGAATAAGTTGGAGACATATAAGCACGAAATTCATTTAAAAAATTGGAATTTTATAATGAAGATACATTCATAAAGTTGAGGAATACAAGTCCATACATAAATTATTTAATTCATATATGTGGTAAATTAGCACATCCTTTAATGTGTCGTCATGCATTTTTTTCTAGAATTACATTAAAACTAGATAGAAGAGAACCGTATTTGATTTTATACACTTTATTACTCGAAGCTCGCAACTTTTGTAAGGCAAATCGATATAAGTTTTGTTGGACTTATAATGGAAGAATATTTCTTAGGGAGCGCGAAGGAATGGACTCAATCATTATCAACTCCATATCTTGCCTTAATAAATTATCGAAAAATGTATAGTGCCATCCCTCTCACGTACGAAACCAGTTATACTATTAGTTTTCTTTCTATTGTATTTACCTTTGTAGCTATTTACCCAATTGTTGTTAAAACTACCAAACAAATACGATGTAAGCCATTTAATAATTATTTAGCTATATACTCTCACTTTTTACTCTCTATTTCTAACTACTTAGTTAAAAAATTACAGTGTCACATTATCCTGAATTTGACAATAAATGTACTACTACTACTACTACTCTCTATTAAAAACAAACAAATCACAACACACAATATCATTCGCCTCAATCAACACATATTTATAAATAGTACTGAACCAAACATTACCAAGGCTTGTTATTTATTATTCAGATTAGTTACAACATTATACTTAAACAATACATACACTGCACATAACACTTTCTCTGTTCACTTAAGCAATCGCCACAAGCTCATAACCAATCAAACCTACCTAGGCCGCTACATTTACTGTAGAAAGTCAAATAAACACCCAGAATTACCTTTTTATTCAAATCGCCAGAATATCTATACACTCTCATATGCTTGCACATTGTTCTCAAAAATACCTCTTTTATTTTTATTTATATACTCTAAGTTCAACATGCTCAGTGAATCACAACATCTGGTACTTAAACTTTATCATTCGATAACATACTAGACTTACAAAATGACTTAGATCAAGTATCTGTTGCCAACTCTGCCACTTGTATGATAGAAGACTGTTACCGGATTGCTCGTTCACATAATAAATCGTTAACACTCTTATGCCAAAATATAAGGAGCATTACTAAAAATTTTGACGGTTTACTTACGCTCCTAGAAAGAAGTAATGTCTCATGGGACCTCATAATCCTCACCGAATGTTGGCTACTAAACTCACCTTTTATACCTGTAATTCAGGGGTACACCTCAATAATCACGAACCAAGTATCCACACAAAATGAGGGAGTGGCGGTGTACTTCCGGGACCACTTACTAATTAGCACCTCCGAGCCTACAGTGCAGGATGCAAATTGTCTTTGCTTAATAATTAATAACGACACAGTGGTAATTGCAATATATCGCTCTCCTGCAAATCAGAACGTATCAATGTTTATAGACTCTGTAAACCTTCTTTTAAAATCCTATTCTTCTTATAAAAATATTATTTTAACGGGCGACATAAACATTGATATTTCTAACACTAATAATGACTCTAGATCTATCGAATACCTCACCATGGTGGCGTACCATGGAATGCTTCCAGCACATACTTTTTGCACACGTAATAACCGGTCCTGTCTCGATCATTTAATCCTAAAATCAAAACTGCCTGCCTTTTGTTATGTAGCTAGTACTTCGGTTACTGACCATGACACGGTTTTATTTTTTCTCCGCTCTACACATTATTCTAATAACTCAAATTTTAAAACTTCGAAAATCCTTAATTTCGATAACATTAAGTCTGATTTTATAACTACTGATTTTTCTCCGTTGTATAATTTTACTAATGTCAATGATGCTACTAGTTATTTTCTCAGTTCATTAAATAGAATTATAGTTGCGAATTCAATACTGAAACTGGTCCCATATCGAAAAAGATTAAGAAAGCAATGGATGACACCGGGTTTGTTAAAATGCCTGCGTAACCGTGATAACCTTCATCTTAAGCTAAAAAGAAACCCTAATAATGAAGTATTAAAAATCACTTACAAAAGGTATAGAAATTATTGCACCAACCTACTCAGAAATTCCAAAATAAACTACAATAAAACTCAAATTAATAATGCCCACGGTAGTAATAAAAAACTCTGGTCAGCTATAAAATCGATAACACACACAACAAAAACAACCTCCCAGGCACGTAATCTTCTTTCGCTTTCTGAGCCTAGACGTTCAGTAAATGCAGTCAACTCCCATTTTGCTAATGTTGGACGGTTATTAACTGAAACAATACCTGCAAATAAAGACATACACCCAGCAGACGATATTCCTTACCACCAGCATACCTTTGCTCTTCTGGAGACAGATGAGTCGGAAGTGGAAACCCTCATACTTAACCTTAGAACTGATTGTGCGGTGGGCTATGACAATATTTCCGGAGTCTTTCTGAAAGCATTTAAAACTTTTCTGATCCCACCTATCACTTTCCTCTGCAATATGGCTTTTAACACAGGAACATTCCCAGATGCTTTTAAACTTGCAGTAGTCCACCCGATTCACAAGGGAGGGGACAGAGATTGTTTAAACAACTATAGGCCTATATCAATTTTGCCCACTCTTTCCAAGTTATTAGAACGCCTAATGAACAACAGACTCGTTAGTTTCTTGGAGCATAATCAAATACTTTCTCCAAACCAATATGGTTTTCGTAAAGGAATGTCTACCAATAATGCTGTTCTGGACCTAACAAATGAAATCACTGCTAGACTGGACAAGAAGCAAAAGGCTGTAGCTGTCTTCTTAGATATAGCAAAAGCCTTCGATACGATCTCTGTCCCCACCCTTTGCGCGAAGCTAGAAAAAAATGGAATCAGAGGGACACAACTTTCTCTTTTTGAAAGTTACCTCAACGGTCGACGGCAGTATGTTAGGATTGGAGATTGCTGCAGCGATGAGGCTCCTGTCTCTCACGGGGTTCCACAGGGCAGTATCCTCGGTCCGACATTATTTCTGATTTATATCAATGACCTTTGCCAGCTAGATTTATGCAATACCACTATATTCACCTACGCTGACGATACTGCCCTGGTAACTCATGGCAACTCCTGGAAATCCACTTTTGAAAGCGCACAGTCAAGTTTCAATACGGTTACAACCTGGTTGGCTAAAAATCAACTTACCCTAAATGTTGATAAAACAAAATACCTTACATGTGCACTTACTACGCCTGGTAAGCCCCTTCCATCATCGTTTTCACTTTCAGCTCATTCTTGTTATTTAACCTCACAACCACTCTGTAATTGCCCTTCCCTGACTAGAGCAACCACTGTTAAATATCTCGGGGTACTATTAGATGACACTCTTTCTTTTCACCCTCATATTGACCTACTTATCACTAGACTAAGAAAACTGATTTTTGTATTTAGGACTCTCCGAGATGCAGTTGACACTGACGTGCTTAGACTCTGCTACCTTGCTCTCTGCCAGTCGCTTATGCAATACTGCATTGTCGCCTGGGGAGGAGCAAACAAAACCTACCTGATTAAGTTAGAGCGTGCCCAGAGAGCAATTTTAAAAGTGGGATGGAAACTGCCATATCAATTCCCAACGACACACTTGTATATTAAATGTAACGTTCTCACTGTTCGTAAACTTTATATTTTAAACATTTTACTCACCACTCACTCACTCACCCCTTTTGATCCTAATAAATTTGACTCCAAACGTCGCAAACACGCTGTATGCACTTATACCCCTATTAAAACAAGTCTAGCCCAACGGAGCTTTTACTTTCTTGGACCGCATGTATTCAACAAAATAAATCAAATGTTAAATATATACCCAATGGGTAAGTTAGAATGTAAAAAAACAGTTACTGATTGGCTACTTACCTTAGACTACGAAGCGACAGAAAAGATCATTCAAATTTTAAAATAGCGACACAACTTATGAATTCTACTCAGCAAACTTTTATAGGTAAACTCACACATACAACACACATACACACACACACACAAACACCTACACATGTTTGATGATAATGTCTTTTATTATAATTGTGTTCACTCGTATCATTACCAATATAATGTATTGTGATGTATATTTTTCTTTCATGTTTTTGTAATGTAACATTCACTTTGTACTTGCTGTTTATTTTCTCCAACAATATTTTAGTACCTACTTTATGTTTGTGTTACGTTTAATACTATGTACTGCATACATGCTTACTCTAAGCGCATCATTAAAGGGAGCCTGGAGATTTGTCATACGGGTTACGGACCCAGTACTAACTCCAGCTCTCATTAAGGATTATGAACGAAATTTATGTACCAAGTAATCACAAACAATTGTATTCCTTTTTGAGAGAAATAAATTAATTTATTATTTATTATTATTATTATTATTACGGCGATATAGGTTTATGTAAACAACCTTGTTATCGCCTTATGTAACATAATAGTTTCAAAAGAAATTATAATACAATATATGTATAACCCTACTCTGAACCCTATATAGTTTATACCGACACACGTCAACTAAGAAATATAATGGGTATTATCTGGATTTCCAATAAAACCCGCGCTCAAACTGTTTCAAAAATATCTGCCAAGCTTTTGTTCTCGCCTGTCCGTAAAATGCTATTTTATTTTTGCTATCTAGCGTCAACGTTAATCATCGGCGAGACAGTTGCCACGGTGTGATGTTATGCATAAATGTAAAACCTTTTTACGAGTATTCATAAAATTCCAGCCAAGTCGTTTATGACGTATCTGAATTAAATCTACAAGTACTTTTTAATGACGCCTTCACTGTAGACGAAGCTTCAACAACCTAAAACATAGACATAAAACCAAATAATACAAATAAACGTACACAAGAGGACAATAAAAGCACATAAGTTTATAAGTTGTGTGCATACGTAGTCACAAAGACCGACACCTTAGAAGATAGTAAACATTTACCTTTCAAAGCGGCATTTACTCTATCCAAATCATACAGTGACAGTGGAAGAGGCTCGTTCAATAGCCGAAGCCGAGGCTTATTCCCGTTGTTTGAGTCTTCGTAGTAACCATCACTCAAAAATATACCTGACGAATGCCTATACAGTTTGTAAGCACACTTATTCGTCCGAAGCCAGTCGACAAACACAATCGCCCCGTTCAAAGTGCGCTCGTCTCCTGAAACGACGTGAGTCCTCAGATCGTCGATGTTGCCCTTCATAACAAGCCGTATGTATAGCTTGTAAAACATAAACACTTTTGCGTTGGGTTTTGTGCCGCGTTTTATCTTCTTCACGCTCAAGACTCTGGCGGTGAAAATGTATTTAGACTCAGACACGGCTGACGACAGAATCTCGTAGTCATTAGTTATCGTCTCGTTTAAAATACATTTGGAGCCATTTATGTCTTTCTTGCGGTAAACCGAATCCCGTTTGTTCACTACACCCCTTATACGGAAACGGGCATGAATTATTGTGAAACAGTAAAGCAATAACACTAAAAACGTTAGCCTCATCTTGGTTGTTATAACGTGGCTTACTTCGGTGTCATATGTATATTGGAGTCATTTCAGTGGTTTATACGTAGAAACTTTTGATGTGGCTCGTAAACACACGGCGAACACAAAGTTGCGCAAGCAACAGCTTTGGCGCCACCGAGACGCGTGCGCTAGCGCAGCCTCACGCGCTGACTGGGAGACCTCGCAATTCGATACAACCTTCATCAACGTAAACAAACATCCACTTACGTTACGTTAATCTTGAGTCTCGTAGACACGTAATTGCTACAACTTGTGCTAATTGTAGCTACTTACAGTTTGAAATGGAAAGTTATGTGATTCCTGCGGCAAACGTGTGTTAACAGAAAAGCTTTCCCTTTTAGTCGTCATAAATGTTTGAGCAATCCACCATAAAAAGAATTTTGATTTGAATATTCGTTTAAAAGAGCAATGCTGGTGATAGAGGGTGTAGTGTTTCCAGATAACAGTTAGGATAGAGCAATACGTGGCACAAGTTAACAGTTATTGCCGAATACGCCGCAGTGGCGCCCGACTACCTCTGAATATTCATGCACAAATTCAAGGGTAAACCAGTGGAGAAACTTTTCCTGTGTTTCATAATGCATACTAAAAATTTTATCAACAAATGTACCCAAGTTATAATTGGAGTAACTAGGAAGTAACGTATTTTGTAAAAAATAAATCGAATTAATTACATTTTTAATTATGAGTAAAGACATATAATAAGACTTATTTAATGAGATGTAAAAGGATCCATATGTGTAGTGTAGTATTAATTAATGGCATAATTGTATAAATAATGGCAAATACTTAAAGCAAGCGATGATGTAAGATTATTACTAGTATTTAGAAGCTAGAACAAGTTCACAACAAGGCGATACAGCCTACCATTGTTTATTCAAAGATTTTTATGTTTTTTTTTTATTTTTAAACTGGATTTAAAAATGTTGTTAGTTGTCGTCGCACGTACATAGGTGATTGCAAGCGCTTACACGAGGAATTTGGAAAGTGGTACAAGTGTGGGCGGGCGAGTCGCCTCGGTCGCTTTCTTGACGAATCTTCGACGTCGCACTTTATATTTTGTAACATTTTTCACAGACTAGTCTGTTTAAGTGTTTACTTTATAGCTCCGTTCAAAAACACTTAACAAGATAAGTTGCTCACAAATCGCGTCATCATCTCTTTCAAATGATTCAAAATTACCATTCTATTCAAACAAAATCTACAAAAAAAACACAAAATCAACTCGTGTAATGATTGAATTCAGTTGCATTTTATTCGTTTTACTGCAATCGACGATTGATGAACTACATAATCGAGCTTCCAATAAAGTTTAAGTACGAGTAAGTAGCGGAGTCTTTAAACGAGATGATAATTGAATATTCTCAACAGATTACAAGCGTAAGATATTTTAATTTTATAGTCATTACAGGCACGCAGTATGCAATCAGATGCTAGCTTCGTGTGAGGTACATTGGTATCGTGACGAATACTCACTCATTACTTTCTCTACAGTCTATAACGCCTCCTGCCATGATAGTTTTAGATAAGAAAAGGATTGCCGCAACACTCGACGATTTTCATCGACATTAGCATGACTGTGCTACATAAATCTTTAAAAATCTATATGGACGAAGTTACTTTATATCTCACGCGAACTCCTGCATACGAAGCCTTAAATGTCTAATGAAGCAGATAGAATCGGACACATCTGTGGTCTCCTAGTTTATCTGGCAGGATTCTCACGGATCGTGCGGCCTACGGGCTGATAGGAATCAGTCGGTCGCAGCGGGTGACATCGCAGGCACTAACTAAGTCGACGCTGAAGTGATACATAACAAGGAAGAGTCACGTGTCTCTGAGAGTACGATGGGGTGTCCGATAGCGGCGCCACCGCGCGACTACACCGCGCACCGCTGCGTGCTGAGCTGAGAATTGCGGACTGCGGACGGCTGGACTCCGAGGGCGACACGACGCGATATTCATCTCATCGCCGGATTATGCGAGGCTTAAATTGGATCTTCTTGGAATTTTTAGGTTAAAATGGCTTTCGCAATAAAATTTATTGCGGAGTATTTGACTCGGAATAAAGTCTATTCGTGACCCACTGCGAATTCAATTAAAGAGCATCTCAGCGTAATATTATTTACATTCTTTCTTACTGGGCAACCCTCTTTTATAAAAGGTATAAAAGATATTAGAGTAGCGAATAAAAGAGGAATTTGCAGCATTCGTTTCGTGAAATTGTATGAAAATGGAGCATTTACAGTGCGGCTGTCTTTTCGTTGTAATAAACAAATGAGAAGAATAATTACTTTTGTATAGGAATGTTTATCTACGGAGAGGCAGGATTAGGTAGCAATAAACCGGTATTATTGTACAATTAACATTCGTATTTGCATTGTATACTTGGTTAATTAAAATAGGTTTGTGTTAACAATAATCTGGTTGGGTATACATTGATTGATCCTCACGCATACCAAGCTATGTTTATGTTAGCACGCTCGGCCGAGGCACAAACGTACCGAACGCATTCGCTCCATTAACTTAACGAACAGTTGTCAAGATGTCGATCAAAATCGACTTTTAATACCTTCAAGATGTTATGTACGTTATGGATGCAACACCCACGTATTATTGTAATTTCTACGACGTTAAACCGATTGCATACCATTACACTTTGTTATTGTTTATTTATGTTGCTGCACCATTATAGGCAACAACATATATGCAGGTCATTGAGGTCATTCAATTTATGCATTTGTTGTGATGAAAATCCTATAAAAGATTTCATCTGTTTGTATTGATTAAATCAACCTAACAATAGTAAAAAATATATGTATGGACGATGACTAATTAAAACTGTTGACTAAGAAGGTTCGTCATTCAAAGTCGTCATTCTGAAATTTGAAAACCTATTAAATTGACTGATCTGTTGGTCTAGTGGTTAGTGACCCTGACTGCTAAGCCGGAGGTCGTGTGTTCGATCCCAACCCAGGACAAATCTTTATGTGATGAGCATAAAGGTTTGTTTTGTGTCTGGGTGTAATTTATCTACAATACGTATGTATTTACAAAAAAAATTAATGTAGTATATCAGTTGTTTAGTACATACCCATATAATTGCTTACTATGGGACTAGATGGCGCTGTGTGAATGTGGTAGAATATTATTATTAATATTAATTCACGTATTAAAAGTATTACAATTATACAAGACCACCTCATAAATTTCGCCTACCTTTGACAGCAGCGTTGATCCTATCCAAATGATACAGCGTTAATGGTACTGGGTCAGTAAGAATCCTTAGCCGAGGAGAAGGTCCTCTGCCGGCATCAGCGTATGCGCCGTCACTCAGGAAGATCGCTGAGAGTCGAGGTCGCGGTGCCGGTGCACACAAGTCACGCGCACGTGGTCGCTCTACCATCAACGTAGAACCACTTAAAGTGTCCTCTGACCCTTCTAACTTCACAAAATTTCTCAGTTCACTTATGTTCCCTTTCAACAATCTCCGCAAATACACTGTATATAAATTCGATTTCTTCCTTGTAGACTCGTCGTTCGATCGTAACTTCTTCACGTTTAAAACTTTACCAGTGAATATAAACTTTGATTTCCCTATCGCTTCCATCAGGGACCACTCATCATTGATAATAGTCTCATTGAAATCACACGGCGGCAGGACGGCCCGGTGCCGCCTATGCGACGTGTATCTTTTTCTTACTTTGCCGCGTATCCTGATCTCGCCACCGACGACGATCGCCAGGGCGATAACATAAACAATGACCATCGAGAGCTTCATGTCGCAAAATTGTCGTTTAACACTCTTATATGTGGTCTCAACAAATGTATCTGTCACATTATGCACGTTATTTATGTCCACAGAAGCGCATAAAGTGGCGACGACGACTTATTAAAGGATCGATGCGTCGACATCTCACTAACAGAAAGTCAACAAAACGAATTAAATATTCATCGATATTAAGTTTACATTGCAAAATGAAAAATGTATTCAAAACATAAGCATAATAAGTAGGGGCAGGGTTCTCACGATGTATCGATCGTATCGTGATAGTAAACAAACAGAGAGAGCTCTGTGTTCGACGGAGGTCGTGTGTGGCGAACGCGTGCGCGCGCGCTGCTCGCCGGCGCTGACTGAAGCCTGTCACACGGAGCCTCCCGCTACAAAATAAGGGAAGCCTCTGTATTCACTCACACCGATCGTAAAAACTTAATTAGTTCTTAATTGACCTATAGATTTATTGCAGTGAATTGAGTATTTAAATTATTTCTAAGGTCTTAAAATGAAATAGGTGTGTGCTAAGCACACTGTTTAATTTTAACAACAAACTGTTTAATTTTTAGACCTTTTTATTTATTTAAACGGCAAGGAATTTAATCAAATATAAAAAAAAAATGTAAATAAAATCAATATAAATAATTATTCTGATTTGTTTCGACTTGGCAATTAGGCAATTCTCAAAACGTAACCTTTCTTTTAGGCCAATAACATTCCACCCTTCAAATATCTTGCTTGCTCTGGAAGGCCGTTGCAACAAATAAATCTGTCTGGAGCGTGGTAGGTAATGTTGTGCATAATTCGGATTGGTTTGAGAGACCGTGGTACGCAAGCGTGGTTGTGAAAGCCTTCGATCGCGATGCGTGAGCGCGTGGGCGAACGGGATGTGGCGCCGCGAACACCGCGCAGTGTGACCGTGGTGCAAGCTATAGGCGATATTATCGATTATACCAGAAGATCTATTACTTAGATATTATTGTATGATGTCTTTCTAGCGTACACCACTGATAGAGTTTTATCCCTACATCATAAAACCATACGAGTAGCGTTCTATAGTAGTAAGCTAAGTAGCTACTAGCAAGGTGGAAAAGAAAGTTTTCCAAAACTACTTATGCAGTTCTAAAATAAAGAAGAACAAGAGACTGGCCTGTTGGTCCAGTGGTTAGTGACCCTGACTGCTAAGCCGGAGGTCGTGGGATCGATTCCGACCTAGGACAAATCTTTGTGTGATGAGGATGATTGTTTGTTCTGTGTCTGGGTGTAATTTATCAATAATGTGTATGTATTTACAAAAACAAAAATGTATAAGTAGTTTATCAGTTGTTTAATACCCATAACACAAGCAAATATAATTGCTTACTTTAAGACTAGGTGGTGTTGTGTTATAATTAGAAATCGGATATTCCAGTGCATATTTACCTAAACTACAAGGAGTACAAGTATGTAACATAGAGTGGATAATATTACCTCTAAAATACCGGTAAACCGATTTTAATACCGGAATTCAAAAATCATAAAATATTAGATTTTGTAGAAAGACTAGCATTCCGGCCGCAGCTTCGCCTGCGATTTTCACATTATGCTCATTGTTCGTTCCCGGGGATTTTTCTGTGTCACTCACCCTGGTACCAAAATTGGCAAATCAAGGAATGTAAGTGTGCGAGTGAGACAGCAAAATTTTGGTAAAAAGTGTATAGAAAAGCGAGTGAGATAGAAAAATCCCTATATCTGAGCTAAATCTGAGCGTAAAAATAACGATTTTTTGGCCCCCTCTGTCATCCTTTAACACCCCATTCACCACCAATTACAAAGGTATAAAGTGTAAAAAGTCGATGTTTTGATGATTTTCCTTGAATCGACCAAATTTTTTTTAAGTGAGAGGTGTCCATGTCCACTCTATGTTACCTACTTCCTCGCAGTTTAGGTAAATATGCACTGGATTATCCGATCTCTAGTGATAATAATAATATTATCATTTCAGGATTTCTATAAATAATACTTTCAATATCAATAACGTCCTTCTCATAAAGAGTAGGATAATTTAACGGCTGAATACAGAATACTAATCTTCAGTTTATAATAGATATAATTTTATATCTATATTTAAGTCAGATAGAGGAAAATACATTGCTTTGTTCCAAAACATGTAACTACAAATAATTTACCTCAGGGATTTTCTCCGTTTATGGCGTGTACCATATTTGTAGCCGATGCTAACAAATCTTTGAGGTGTAATTGCTGTATACCTACATTGATACAGAAATTGTAGGGCAAAACGGGAATGTTATCTGCTTCGCAACAAACTACAACACTAATGGCGGAACGCTGTACCCCAACGAGAGCTTATAATTTATGTTAATATTTCGTAGATAATATTAATAGCAGTTTTATAATCTTTATTCGAGGCCATTTTGCAGATATGGTTTTAACACATAGTGCTTTTTGGTTTATCTAGACTTAATTAGTTAAACAGATAAGTTGGTTAAACCTTTACAGCTAGGGAAAATGTTTGAGTTCTACAAACTTGCTGAATATAATTATTATTAGGCTACTTCTTAGCATGCAAGCAACTGATCAAATTGAAAGAGTTTTAAGTGTTTAAACGTGACACGCGTTTCTTAAGAGCTTGAATACCAAATACTCACTAGTTACTAGTATAGGTAATCTAATATAGTACTTAGTAATTTAGTTACTAGTGAGTTTATTATTATTTTCTTATCATCATATATTAATGTCCCACAGCTAGGCACGGGTCTCCTCCAAACATTTTGGAGAGAATTTAGCCTACTATACCACGCTGGCCAGACAGGTTGGTATAGGGTTTATTTCGAATTTTCCTTTTCTTGCAGTTCTCTTGTCTGCATAAGGTTACTCCCTTTACGACACCCATGGGTTGAGATATGATAGTGATAATATGTATTCTTAATCCTTCACTACACGTTTTGGTCTATTATACCAGAAAAATGTGATGACAAAATGACAGATTTTGATATTCTTGCATGCAAGCTTTGATCGCAGCGTACATTACATAACATAGCATCACGCCTTTTTCCCCGAAGGGGTAGGCAGAGATGTTTCACACCCACATTTCGCCAGCTATGTTTGGTCCCATGAAATAGGGGGCGAGCCTATTGTCATCAACCGGGAACATTTGTTTACTAAACTCCGGGAAAATCTTAATACTGAAATTTCATGATAGAAAAGTCCAATACCAATTTCACCCGACCCGGGAATCGAACCCGGGATCTCTTACACGGCAGTCGTATACACTTCCCGCTGCGCCACCGAGGCAGCATACCATTTAACATATAAAGTCGCTGGCATGTACAAAGCTCTACCATATAAGTTGGATCCCACATTTACGCATACGATTGAACTCATAAGTGGGGTCACTGTCATCAATATGTCAAAAGCCACGCAAGTACCACAGGCGTATTATCAACAAAAATATATAGTATTAAAAACAAACCAGACATATCATCGAAAGAATAAAAAATACGAATACACAATGCATATCTTCCCACACATTGGCTTTGTTAATAACTGCATACGATCGTTCGAGCAATGAGGACCGAGCGTGGATCTCATCGAGTATGTTGGCATGCTTTTGTTACGCCGATATACCACCCGTACTACATGTAATTGATGTGCGAATGGACCACTTACCGTGTGGGTATTCACCACTCATTTGGTGCGGTTATCAGTGTTTTATGTCTGTTGTTATTGGTCAGAACTAGGTACAATTTGAAGTTACGATATTATTATGTTCCTAGCTTTAGCCCGGAATTTCGTGCCCGTGGATCTTTGTTTGAAAACTACTCAGCTCCCATTAGTGGTAGCGTGATGTTATATAGCCTATGGCCTTCCTCAATAAATGGCAGTTCGTGAAATTAGCGAGTTCAAAAAGCAAACAAACTTTTAAAGGTAACACAATCTACACAATTTCTGGATGTAGTATTTTTAGAGAGTATTAGATGCCTAAAAGAAGCTATGTAACTTTTATCTGCTAGGTATGGCTAGGATTCTTGTACAATAAACGTGTGTATATTCGAATATATCGTAAGTATTGATATTCACTCTTCGCGTGATAGGTTACCCATGGACCGACCAAGCCAAGTCTGCTGTGGGCGGCTCATTGTATGAGTGCAGCAGAATGACCGCTGTTAGAGAGAGATGACGAGTAATCGTAAGAAGCATCATATCTGTCCAATCAAATAATAACAATATAACCATACGACCACTCTGGCAAGAGTGTAACGACAAAAAGGATTCTCATTTTGATCGATACCTAATCTTAACGTATAAAAATAAACCGTGTGATAGGTAGGCAAAGTCGAGAATTGTAAAGCAAAACCAAACATCGATAGCCATCGCCAGCAACTGATTGTACACGTATGATATTGACGCAGAATATAATTTCAATACCGTCAACGCGGCGTATTCCCCGCAATAATTCACGCTTCGGACTCACCCCAAACTAATCCCGATTTACTGAAACGATCACGTCCAGATATTAAATCACTCTGTCAAACTGCAACAAGCCGCTCATTAAACCCGCCCCGGTTAGTAAACACCGATACACCCCTATTACGGCTGACTAACTCAATTAATATATTGATTAGTAAGAAAAACGTCATAACATGCCATAAAAATCACTCAATAATATATCTTCTAACAATCTACCATACGACTAAAATTTGATTAACAAAGTTGTATTAGTCGCCAGTATTCAGTTGAAGATGCAAATCGATGCTATGCAATCGCTTATTAAGATTACTTTCTCGTTAAAAATATTCTTTATGGGTCAGACAACATATAGCCGGAGGCGTGTCCTCACTTAATAGCAATTCTCTACAGGAATTATCGTAAAATGACGTTGTCAATGTTAGTATTCAACTTAGCATAAGTAGGAGGTCTAGGAACACGTAAAGATTATAATGATTACCTAACTTATCCGGTTTCGTATTAATTAAAACACATTTTTATATCCACTACTGAGAAAAATTTATGTAACATAAAATACGTTCTTTTTTTTTAATTTAACTATTTATAATTTTATTTTTACAGCTTTACTTACAAAAATGAGAAGAAGAATCTACTTCTTTTCATTTAAAATTTTTTATAGAATATTTAGGTAGTCAGCATTTATCTATGCTGACTACCTAAATATTCCATAATTCTACCTGTTCTAATTATACTACAAAATTATAAAGAGGTAATTCAAGAGAACTTCGTAGTCTGCAATAATCGCGACATACAATAAGAGCTCTTATATTCATGCATGTAAATGAGGCAGAGGAGTAATTAGGGTCACGACTATCAAAACCAATGTTCCCGCGTGAAATAAACGCTGAAAAGTAATTTCGGTGGAGCAGCCCGTCTTCCGAATATATTATGACGCATAATGACATGTCGTAGCCATATCCGAGCTTTTTCCTCGTACTAAAAAAGAGTTTTGCTAATCCTTGTTCCATTATATTTTTCGCAAGCAAAGAAATCAACATGGTCTAATTTTATTTTCACAAAGTTGATAGAATGCCAGTATTGAAATCCATTCAAAATTAACACCCTATGTGAATCTTAAATGGAGTTCTTTTAAATATATTGCTTTTCTTTGAACCTGTCACAACAGGATAAAATCTTTTGAAACTTGGAAATAATGATAAAAATATTGAGAGCACAAAGCAATTTCCATTATAAATACTTAATGGAATTATTAAATTGCGTTGCGCTGAGAACAATTTAAAATATATTAAAAGATATTAAACGGTTGGTTTTTTACAAATTTTTGAAACAAATCCTTTTTATCTATAGGCACAAATATTATGAAGACGAAAGGTTTGTATTTTTGTATGTAACGAATAAACTTAAAAACTACTGAAGCGATTTCAAAAATTCTTTTGCCGTTAGAAAGCTACATTATCACTGAGTAACATTGGCAATATAAAACGACGCAACGCACGCCACGTGCTGTATAGTCTATGAAACATAGTAAGGACAATACAATACACAGCGTCGGTAACGGGTACGGTCTCATAAAAACACGATGAAAATATCGAGTTTTCAGGTAGCATGAACTACAAAAGGCTATTTTCACAAATAAAAATCACGTAAAATGGGACATCATTAGTCTTTTAGTCACAGTCCAGCAGAGCAGAAGTTGTGAAGCACAAAGGTGTTGAGCGCCGAAGGATGGTACCGGGTTCATTTGAGCAGGAGCAACGATGCGGACCGACTGTACTGTTCTACGTCCGACAGACCGACGCGGACGTACCTCCCCTTTTTGTTGTAATCCTCGATCTACGGTTTATTGCCTACACTAAACAGCCTGACATCTCTCACTCGCCGCACGTTTATGAGCTGCTGACACAGTTCTACTCCTAACCTTAATTTACTTTCAACTATACTGCGAACTCTAATGAGGGAACTGAAACGTAGTACCCATTTATCGCATATACTTAAAAGTAAGTCACTATTATTGCGGTGTTATCCTGAAACCCTTTAACTCTTAGGACTCTTGCATACCAGAGTTTATCCTATTAAATGTTAGCAAGAAACACAAAGCACTTTGAAATTTTGCGTGCGAATTAAGTATGTCATAACTTTTACACTTTTACGAGAATGTAATTTTGTTGTCAGCAATAATAATATTACAATAATAAGGTCGTATACTTTTGCTACACAACTCCATAACTTATCACAAAGTTTGTATTAATTTCCATCAACAAGATAGGCCCTATCTTGGTTGTCAGGGGAACGAACGTAATTAATGTCAACTGATTGGAGTGAGGATGGATTAGTAGCAATTTTAGACTAAATTGGCCGCGTCAAACTGAAACTGAACCACGAACGGAACTTACATTGACGGGTGCCGGAACTTCCGCTCGATACGAGGACATTCTATCAATAATTCAATTTATCTGGCCATCCCCGCCACTTCCGCTACAGCTTACCCGCTCTGTGTTTATTTTAACTGATTTGACAAAAGCTTCTATGACTGCATTGACAACTGTTGATGACTCACAAGTTCACAACGTTTGATTCAGTAATATTTGTATGAAAGGTATTAAATTAGGTTTTTTTTTAAAGCAAATCCTGTTGTTATTATTCCTTAAAAACCATCTTACAATCACAGTCACAAATTACACACACTCCTAATAACTGTCTTTAGAACACCAGACCGTGTCGTGTTGCATCGAACCTACAATACACAACATGTTACACACTTTTACTACTAAACTAGACCAGTAGTGATAGTGCTAAATGAAAGATATAGACTGGCCTGTTGGTCTAGTGTTTATACCCCTTACTGCTAAGAGAGGTCGTGGGTTCGATCCCCACCCAGGACAAATCTTTGTGTGATGAGCATAAAGGTTTGTTCTGTGTCTGGGTGTAATTTATCTATAATATGTATGTATTTAAAAAATGTATTTAAGTAGTATATCAGTTGTTTAGTACCCATAACACAAGCAAATATAATTGCTTACTTTGGGACTAGATGGCGCTGCGTGAATGTGGTAGAATATAATTATTATTATTACTGTTACGATTAAGTTGAAGATTTTAAGATATTCATCAGTAATATATTGTGGCAATCATCCCTATGGACCCAGTAACGCGAGAATCAGCTACGACCTAATAATTTTCCTGAAGCGTGGCGTAGTACTACTAGTAGTAGGTATATGTAGATGTTACCATCCACATATACTACGGTAAGCTGCTTACAGGACCTTGATCTTGTATTTCATTATAGAGGTATTATAATTTTTTTAAGTTACAGAAGTCTATCATCATCATTTCAACCTAAATGTCCCACTGCTAGGCATAGGTCTCCTCGAAAGAATGTGGAGGGAATTTAGCCTACTATACCACGCTGGCAAGACGGGTCGAAAGACTATATTCAACACTACCTAAAAGATGTGAGCCAATTTTCTTACGGCCATATAAATATAGCAGCAAAAGCAACATTTCCACTTTTCGCTAAATCTATTTTGCTGAAAACTATTTTACAAGTGCTAAAATAAAAGTTTTAGTGCCAGCCGGAGCACAGCATTGAACCGTCTAATTCGGTGGAAGTGATTGACGGCCATTTACACTACTTTAGTAGGCTGTAAAGTGAACTATTTCAGGATAGTGCAGACTCCAAATCAATCTAACAATCCGTCTCAAACGCTAGCGGAATAAAAAAAATATATTTTTTTTATTGCCATTCTCTTTAAATAATTCTACTTTTTACGACGTATCTTTATTTATATTCAGCTTGCATAAAGTATTATAATGCATGAACTGACCGATTTTAAATATTTATGCCGAATCGGAAACAAAAATTGCATATCGATATTTCAGAACAAATAATGGAATAATTTCGATAAACCACAACGATAACCTTTTAGATTATGCATGAAGCCTACATTTTTAGACTATTTGGCACTGCTGAACTGTGTAAACTGCGATAAATGACATTAATTTGTATAGTATCGAATGGTTCAGGCGTTAATTTGAATAGATTATTTAGAACTAAGTATTTATTTCATGATTTAAGTTTTTTTATTTTTTATTTACCTTATATAATAATAATAAATATATAAATCTGTGTAAACATTAGACGTTTGCACATAATATTATCTATTTTAGAATAACCAGCCCTTTCAAAATGAGCTATGAAGGCCACCATCACCGACACAGCGGGGCTCACAGTCATGTGATCATGACTGATCATGATCTATTATATGTGTGGCCAACGTGCGGGGCGCGGACTCATCGGGCGTCTACTTGCAGCCCACTGACCTTAGGACCTTATTCTAATTATTAACATAATAAAAGATACCTACTACATTACATAAAACCAAATATACAATGTTTAATCACTCCTCGTTTGTATATTTTTCCTACTTAACATTAAATAATAGCTGTAAGAAAAGGAAAATTGGAAACAAACCCTATACCAAACCGTCTGGCCAGCGTGGTATAGGCTATAGTAGGCTCACACAATTCACTCCACACTATTTGGAGGAGACCCGTGTCCAGTGGGACGTTTATGGGTTGAAATCATCAATAGCTGTAATGGAAATACTGGTGTGTTATATAAAAGTGTTGTCCTTCAATACTTTCTCGCCTCAAAAACATTCTCCAGAGAAACAGATACACTACTTAGAACACTAGTTACTTCGGCCCGTTTTCGATTTCGCTACTAAATCATGCTCAACATGACAACTAGTAATGTTCCTGAGGCATTAGAAATGTTTAGTCTCACATTCCGCGTCATAGGCGCTGCAATTATATATAAATCCTATTAGGAATGTTATTGGATCCTTAGTACTTGATTGATGAATCGTATTGCTTTGGCAAAATATCAAGAAATCTGTTCCTTAACTAAATAACTAATGACACCATAGAGTCACAATTTAGGTGCAACTCTTCGTTTGAAAGCACTTAAGTACATAACAGAATAAATAAAAAAATAAACAGATACATTAAAAAGTGTAAATCTTTGTAAACGTAATACTAAAATGGTAATAACTAAAAAGGAAGATCTAAAACAGATATAGAATATACCCAAGTTTTTTAAATACAGAAATTGTAGCTTCCTAACAGGATGCAATTACGTTTAAACATAAAGAGTATTAGTTTTTACGAAGAAGCATGAAAGAAAAAAACGTCTACTTTTTTCCTACAACAACTTATAGGAACATCTTATGACAATAAGGAAAAAGCGATGAAGTTACGTTAGCGTGCCTACGCTCAAAGCCATTTAAAAAGTAACATGAAAAAACAAATACCCAAAATATTGTATTCATAAAAACAAAACAAAGTATGGAATTATTCTAAACCCTCTAGAATAGAACAAAATAAGTCTAAAATACAAAGGTGCATGAATATTTTCAACGTTCCATATTTATTTTACCAACAAAGGGAATCAAATGTGACGTACATTCCGTCTGACTTACTAATATCATGAATATAAATTGAAACATCATGGATATTTATGCGGGGTTGCCCGCGGATATTGCTCACAGTACCGATACGCGCCCGGGCAGGTGTTCAGACAATGTGCCCGCCAGCAATAGATTCCTGATACCAATATTTATGCCTATTACCGACCCGTTCAGAAGAAATACAATACCGTAATTTCGACCACTGTTATTCATAGCCCGTTCGGACATTACGAAAACTTTACCAACCTTTTTGTATAATACAGAATTGACTGTTTATCCATTTATTTATGTAGGAGAGTGATTTGCGATGGTGTTAGACAATTTATTTATAATACATTTTACATTTGACATCGAAATTTATGTCTTCTTTCAAATAAATACCCGTTTTATCGAAACCTGTTTCATTGAAATATTTATGATAAATACCACTCTTGCTCTTACTATTTGTGTTTTCAAATGATATTTCTGGATACACATATTGCTTTGTAGTGCTACTCTTGCAACTGCTTAAAATTCATTTCATATTTACTATAGATAAATACGAAATGAATTCAAGGTCTAAGTCATCATAGGTGTTAACGCTGGGAGTGCAACTTTGTCATTTTAGTTAAGCTCAATAGACAAAATAAAGAAACATATTACGTAAAACAAAACAAAACACCACTCCAACACTCAAAAACTCCAATACCACGAATTGTAATGACGAAACTTAAAAATAATTAAATTTAAATTAATAAAATGGTAGTATTATCCCGTACGATGATAACCGCATCGAATGCAATCACAGTAATCCGGTAACGTACGTATAAAACGTATGTGACAACGTAATACGGCTTTTGAGGTTTCCGTATACGGCTTACTGGTACTCATAAATGAATTTAATTTAGCTGTAACGATCTTCCCGTCTCGCCAGGAACGAAACGAAAACTTCAAGAACGGAAATAATGTTGTAATATCTTAATCATAATGTAGCAATTTAAATAAGAAAGTATTTTATAATTGGAAATGGAAAAAGGAAAATGCCAATGGAAAAAGCCGACATTTCAACCTATATTAAATATAATCTCAGTATCCTTGTACATACCATCCTTAAGGCAGACTCTAACAAACACAAGTTCTAATAACAAGTTTCTTCAAGTTACTCTGTCTGAAATCCCTGGCATCAAGAATTTATAGACAACGCTGCTAGAACAAGAGCTAAGCATGCCTACACGGAGAGGCGCCGATGGCAGATATGCGAGCGATCCCCGACGGACAGCACCTACGGCGAGATTGCATACCGCACTGAGATATTGACTGCCCGACTAATGTGGGCGGTAATGGATGGAAAGTGCCCTAAAACTAGTGTAGGGTTGGCGTCAACTGCACGCAATTTGAATATACATGAAAATGATTTGGTGTTATCGTAAATCTTCGGAGCTGTTTAAACTGCATTGCTGCAGTGTTGTGGTGCAATACAGAATCAACCTTAAACTATACTCCAGCATTCAATTTAGTAGATTTGAAGGCGTAACTATAACACCTTTCAATTTCAATTTCCTTTGAAGACCAAAGTTCATCAAAGACCCGCAATAAAGTTTGCTATTAGTACATCAATATTCGTAGTTATCAAAAGCATACTTAAGGCAACCTTACTTGGAGGTAACCGCTACTGCGATCAACTATTTCTCATCGACTTAGAATGTGCTACGAAATCAAATACTGCCGGTACTGAAAAGCGATGGAGTTCATAATAGAGGCCTGACGGAGTAGCAATGCGATCACAGGAAGGCATTGTGAGAGGAACTCGAAGTGAATCCGCGCGCCTCTGCCTCTGCCGAATATAGATTCCATTAATTAGCAGCCAACTGGGAACTACTCAACAAACAAACAGACAATGAAGTATCAGCACACATATTTGCATAACAATTGCATCTTAATCGAATCATAGCTAATTGAATTGAATAACATGGCAATTCCTTGTACAATAATATGTATTCATTAGGTATAAATAGCTATCGACGCGTGGCGCATATATTATTGTAAACGTACTATAATGTTAGTGTATATTGGAAACAGGAATTGACCGAATGATTAATTTAAAAACATTACCTTCCTTCTGGGTCAGTCGGGTAATTTTCACCAATTAAAGGTCCAGGTTTAAAAAATCGGTCCGCATAATCTATACATAATTGTCACGGGTCATTGTGTGTACATTATAGAATATTGAAGAAAAAATAATGTAGGGGATCTTTTTTAGAGCCACAGAAGCCAAATCAACAATTTTTAGATTTTTGTCTGTCTGTATGCTTGCATGCACATCACGCAAAAACTATTGCATGGAATTGAATGCGGTTTTCACGAATGTATTGCTAGAGCATAAACTACTTTTAATAGCTAGTGAAATATAAATTTGAATAAAAGTGAAAAGTTAAAATCGCAGATGAAAACTATTAGAGCCGTCCCTACACTTAAATGAGCTAGAATTAATCTACGCTGCGATGTGACATGATGAACAAAATTAGCTGAGTTGAAGCTTCGTTATAAAATTGTGGAAATAATGCTGTGAAATTGCGAGATTCTATGTTTAGATTCTCATCATTATTATTATTATTACCCGACTGACAGGACGGGTATTGTTTTTCGCGCGTATCTTGTACTTATGTTTGTACATTTCTTTATTCCCACGTTTCTTCCAAACGGCTGGATGGATTTCGACAGTTATGGTATCGTTAGATTCGTCTCAAAAACTCAAGTGTCCTTAGATAGGTATTAAACAATAAAAAACCAAACAGCGGACTTTTGGCGCCAAATTGTAAGTAGTTATTTTTTTTTAACCGAATCTATCGAGTTTGGTATCAGAATAAAGGGAATGAAATGGAGATTACAAATATATACATATGTTATATATTTAAATTTAATCAGGAATAATAATTACAACCATTTTTAGGTCTCTTTAGTGCGTTGCTTATCTGTTGATTTTTTGCAGTCGGGTTATTATAATTTTTTAATTATTTACTTGTGCACTTCTTTATTATCTTGCAAAAGCAGTTTATCTTAGTGATATGTTGAAAGTATTCTCAATTCTAAAAAAAGCTGATTTAAGAATTCGATTATAAAGCGATTCGAAAATATACTATGTATTAAGTAATCGGTTTTGGGATTTTGTTGGTATATTAACTAACGCACTTCTTGCGTATTCACAAGTAGTCTTTAACAAGCATTAAACGTACACAAAACTTTTACAACAAAAAATACATTTAAGCCATCCCATAACATTACAAAATGATATCTTAAAAGTTTCCTCCGTGTTTAAAATTACGTTCATAACCCTTGTCTAAAGTAGCAGGTGTATTAACAACAACCAAACAACACCTTTTAATATGAATAAAATATTCGCTTAAACCAAATATAAGTACTTCATTCTCGTATACAGCAAAACGGCTACCATTAATTTAATTAAATATAACCCAACTTAATCTTGTTCTGTGCAACTGTGATCACGCTTTTGCTGTTTACTTAAAGTATGAATTGTTTCCGTGGGTTTAATTATAGTGAAATAATGCAAAGTTAAAATTTTATGAATACCTTCATCATCATCATTCATCATTTCAACCCATAAACATCCCACTGCTGGGCACGGGTCTCCTCCAAAGATAGTGGAGGGAATTTAGCCTACTATACCACCTATACCTTACTTCAATCAAATGTTTTCCGTTTGAAAGTATGTCAGATATCAGTACCCACTATTACTGGAGAAAATTGCGTGCATTTGACATACGAGTGCGTTACTGGATACACGCGATTTTCACCCTAATGGTCAGAATTGCTGTGCTCAGTACTAGGTAGCGTATATTTATGAGCGGAAAACCCGACGAACAATTGCATTATTTTGACATATAAAGAAGGAAAGAGAGAGATGAGGTCAGTGAAACTTTCCGATCTGCAGTATCGGTTTTAGGGTACGTAGTAGTATAGGTAGTAGTATGTGGGTTTCCTTCACCGTCACCAGACTGATAGTAAGTCACTTGACTAGTAGATATAATTTATATATAAATGCTAAACAAGTAATGGAAAAATTCAAACCCACAACGGGAACTGAACCCGCGACCCTGCCATTCCGTGTGCTAAACGTTGTTATGACGTCATCATGTTAACAAGTAATGAATAAATTCGATCTCAGGTACGTCCACCCGCGTAGCTCAATTGGCAGAGCACCGCACACGGAATGGCAGGGTCACGGGTTCAAGTCCCGTCGTGGATTTGGATTTTTCCATTACTTGTTTAGCTTTTATAAAATTTTAAACCAAAGCCAAGGAAATTGCTTAATATTTAATGTTAGTAAGTAGATATAAATTAAACAAAGTGAAATCCACATTTGCACAGCCGCGTTGGTCGGAATCAAACTTGGACCGCATTATTTGCATGCTGGTCATTTATTGATTCGACCACCATCACGTCTTTAGGGTGATACTTTAATTTTATTATTATTTACTTTGGTGTTTCATTCATAAACATCATAATACAGCGCTCTTTACTGTACTAAAATTACTTTGAGTATATTCATTTTACAGATGCATGAATATTTAACGTGGCTGTGAAAGACACATAGAAACTTCTAGTGGGGTGAGTGTAATTGTATTAAGTTAATGACATCCCTGCCTCGCCTGGGACAAATATTGGATGACACAAAGTACACTAAACTCTTGTACGGCACTACCTGAATATGTGGTCAATAATCTATTTAAGTCTGAGTTAGTTTAGTAACTTACATGTATAGTAACGCTGTTTAATTAATTCAATTCAACTTAATTTAATTCAATTCAATTTAATTTAATTAATAATAATAATAATATTCTACCACATTCACACAGCGCCATCTAGTCCCAAAGTAAGCAATTATATTTGCTTGTGTTATGGGTACTAAACAACTGATATACTACTTAAATACATTTTTTTTTGTAAATACATACATATTATAGATAAATTACACCCAGACACAGAACAAACCTTTATGCTCATCACACAAAGATTTGTCCTGGGTGGGGATCGAACCCACGACCTCCGGCTTTAGCAGTCAGGGTCACTAACCACTAGACCAACAGGCCAGTCAACGTCAAATTCAATTTAATCCAATTTAATTCTTATTCAGTTTAAATTTTATTTTATTTTATTATTTTATTATATTTGCATGCTATCTAAGATGGCTGGATGGGCTAGAGCTAATATTCTTACCTTTAATGTAACACCTATATGTACCCTATTTAAAGCAATAAAGATTATGATTATGATAATCATAATCATAATCTTTATTTTTGATTATGATTTACATTACAGTCTAAATTTTCTTTGAACTAAGACCTCTTGAACCCTAATGCGTTTTTCATATCGCTGTTATAGTGATATTGGTACTGAAACTGACTCGGTGGTGCAGCGGGATTGTATTTGGCTGCTTTGGAAGAGGTTCATCATCATCATCATCATATCAGCCCAATGACGTCCACTGCTGAACATAGGCCTCACCTAATTTCCGCCACAGCGAGCGATTTGGAAGAGGTTGTGTGTATGTAATTCGGAATACATAGAATTGACCGTATTATCAGCAACCCATTAATATCCCACTGCTGGGCTCGGCTCTCCTCTCCTCTATCTAGACAGCTGAGAGGGTTTAGGCGCGTACTAGGCCACCCACGCTGGCCTAGTACGCGTTGGTGGATTAGACATTCACTTACAATTTCTTCTAGGGTATGTATGTGCATTTCCTCACGACGTTTTCCTTTACTGTCAGCAGATGGTTAGTTACGTGGCTAGTACTATAAATACCAAATAGTGAAATCCACATTGGCACTGCCGCCGGCTGGAATTGAACTTGGACCGCGTGATATGCATACCGGTCACTTATCCATTCGCCCACCATCGCTTAAATCGACCATATACCTAGTTGTATTGGTCGATGTCATTAAAAGTTTCTGACAGTGATATTGACTTCGACCAAGTGAATGTCAAAATTGCGAGTAGGTTACCTGATGCATAGTGTCATTCTCAAAAAAACTATAATTTTTAGATAAACTGTTTCAAATATTGTTTTTAATTCCAGAGATTTTCTTTATTTTCGGCTCGTCTCTATTTTATTGAAACCTATCTGCGTAGAGATGTATTTAAAATCATAAAACAAATTCTAACCTAAGCTCATAGCAACCAGATAAAGGCAGTATTTACTATGACGAAATTCATAAGATATTTGTACAGTAGGTACTCGAGTGGTTTACGTTAAATTTGTAAGCGTAACGGTACCTACCGTTCAAACAATCTTAAGCGTTCAAATAGATGCAATCAAATATTATATACCGACTAATGAAGTTATGAAGTGTATAACTGGCTAACCGCTCACCCAAATGAGCCGGTGCCTAATTTATTTGCAGTTAACCACGACAGACTGTAGACGGCGCCACGCGTACCGGCAAGAAATGCAGTTCTCTTCAATTAACATAATTGAAAACTTGACGCGTCCACTAAGTACTGCAGAAATAAAATATGGCTTCCACTATGAATGGCCTCAGTTTGATTAACGAGTTGTAATTAACACTAAGGACTGTTGTTGTGTGGTCCTGAAAGAGAATGTCTTTAGATGCCACTGACAAATGATTTCAACTATTCTTTAGTTCATAGTCATTATTAAGTAAAGTGTGATTATTTTAAAAAGACAACACCCGGATCCCTATGTCGCGAGGGAGTTTATTAACATACAATTTATGGACGAAAGTATACCCAGACTCGAAATAAATATCTATGAATCACACAAATATTTGTCTCGTTTGGGAATCGAACCTACGACAGTTGGCACGGCTACGTAAGTGGCAAGGCGACCATCTTAGCTGTTACGCCACGGTGACGCATGACGGCCTGTCATTACACGTAATAAGGTTTCTATGGCCTACCAACATCTAATTTTACCTGATAATATTAAAAAACATTGGAAACACAATTTACGAGTATACAATTTTGTTTAAAAGAGTGGCGTGAATTTTCAGTTCTTCTCATAGCTCCACCCCGTCAGCGAACTGGTCGTAGGCAAATTTGCTGAAACTACTTTTCGGATAACCTGTTACATTCTTAACTTGTGAATTTCATAAGTTACCTTGTAACCTAGATGAATAAACGAGATTTCATTCATTCATTCACATAATAGACACCAACTCAAATTATGAGGATGTACATGTTAATTAAAAACATCATTGTACACATCTTTAAAACAGTCCTTAAAAGTGTCGCCTCTCAGTTAAACGTGTAAAGTCACATATAAAAACATAGTATCACCGTAATAAAGAAACAAATTAAGGCGTTATTTCTCTAGTTCCACAGTTTTATTACTCGAAAAAGTAAACAGAAATAGTTCTAAAAAGAAAAACGGCAATTGAAAGCAGTTTTACAACAACTGTTAATTATATTGACGTTGTGTATTTACGCTCTAGGCTTGGGACGCACTGGACGCTGGGTACTGTTTTAATAGTGTTCTAGTAAGGCCACGTATACACTTGGGAAATTTCGAGAGCTTAAGGACACAATACCGTAACGTTGACGTAGACCCTAATGTTATATTAAGACTTGATTTGTAATGCAACATGTTGCGGGAAATTGTAGATGAGACAACACAAGGCATACACAATAACTATTAAGTCTAACATGGACTTACCTAGGTTAGTAGTTAGGTTGTACCAGTTCTAGCTCACTATCCAGAATCCGTCGATGTCCACTCATTCTGAATTCTATCCACATTCCAGTCCCATCTTTTACAATTCCTTCTTAAAAAGTCGAGATGATATCGTGTAGGTGCACGCCCATATGAATCAAAATATTGACCAATACCATTCGTATCGACATGTAAAGCTATCCAATGTGAGCCTGGTTTATCATCCGTATCCAAATTGCATATTGTGTACATAGGTACATGAGTGTAAATGGGTAGTCTATTAGCAGCATACACATTATATTCTAGACTGGGGTGAATCTTTTTCAGATGTTGTTGTACATCTAGTGTATCCATGATATTACCAATCTATTCAATGGCTAACATAGGAATGATCAATTATAGTCACTTGTTACGACTTGTATTAAATGTCATTCGCTTGTGGAGATTTTGTATGATTTATCTGTGCAATGCACTACGCATTACGCAAGAATGCGAGATAAGTTTGTTAGTTCAAATTTACTATCGGTTGCACTGAGGAAATGCTTTAGATAAGATAGAACTATATAAGACCGAGTGGAGGCAGAGCCATCAGTCATTCTATGGTCTCGTTTGACCGCAGTGAATCGATATATCAATACTAAGTGTGTGCTACTTCAACGCAACAATAGTCATGGACGTAAGTGTTATAATATTTTATTGAAAAACTTACTTTTCTTTATGTTGTTGATTCCTTACGTGTGTGTGATTAAGTGTAATTATGTGATTGATATTAACATGATAACTGTGTTGTTGCAGAAAACATTCAGCTTCATAGACAATGAAGAAAATACCTATAAACAGTATTACTACCCGCCACTCTCCCCTAATCACGAAGAAGAGAGTGATGACATCGTTATTAATAACACAGGCGATGGGGGAAAAAGGAAATCGCAGTCGATTGACCATTTTTTTGAAGTGGAACCTAAAATAAAGAGGAAGAAGCTGTTGTCGTCAACCGTGGCACGAGCCGCTAGAGGTGGTGTATCATACATTTCTACTAATTCTGACGACGGAGACCAAGCGACGCATCTCATAAAAATAGAAGTGTACGATGTGAAAAAGCTATGCAAGGTTCCAACTACTGATCATTGGAAACATGCTACCACGAGGATTAAATATTATGTTGGGAATAATAGGGATAGCATCTACGACAACACAAACGCCCTCGTATACAATATTACAAAGACAATAGCAGAAAGTGAAAAAGTGAAAAAATACTTTTTCAACAATGACAGTCATTAGCTGATCATTACTGAATGTGATTCTGATAACATAAATTACTTTTGTGTACTCATTAGATTCAAGGATTGCATCTTGCGATACTGGGAGAAACACGAGACCAGAAGGAAGAGATGAGTGTGGTATACGTGAACAGAACTTGTCATTGAATAGCAAAACTACAACACTGAGTGGAGAAGAAAAAGAGAAGAATATGCAGTATCCAAGAGCTGAATATCCATTCTTCAGTTCAAAAGCTAGACGGTTGCTCAGTTTCGAACACTGGCCTCTCCTTTTGCGACAGAAGCCTGAAGATCTCGCAGAAGCTGGTTTCTTTTATACCGGCCATGGAGACAGGACCAAGTGTTTCCATTGTGGTGGTGGTTTAAAAAATTGGGAAGATGATGATGATCCTTGGTAGCAACATATTCAGTGGTTTAGTCAGTGCGCTTATGTAAAGTTTAAATTTCAACAGCGTTTTGTGTAAGATGAAAGGTGTATAAAGAAATAAAAAATAGTATATTTGATACAATTTGTTTTATTTAATTTAATAATGTTTTCCCATAGTTACATAGGTACACATTTAAACATGCATTACACATAAATCTAATACAAAACACACATTATAACCTTAACTACTGTAATCTACAGTAATATTTCTGTTTTTATCTATTTCAAATTTTCCTCGAAGAAATGTTGTGATGAAAGATATAGATGATCTCTGGCAAGCAGATTTAATTGACATGCAGTCTGTTTCTCAAGAAAATAAGAAAATTAAATATATTCTTACAATTATTGACACATTTTCAAAATATGGATGGGCTTTTCCTATCAAGAATAAAAGTCAAGATTTTATATGTGACACTTTCAAAACCTTGTTTGTTAAGGGACGTATACCTAAAAATTTACAAACTGATAATGGTACAGAGTTTTACAACAATAAATTCAAAAAAGCTAATGAAATTTTATAATATCAACCATTATTCGACATTTTCGATAAAAAAAGCTTCAATAGTTGAACGATTTATCAGAACATTAAAATCAAATTTATATAAAACATTTAGTTTAAAAGGTAACTACAAGTGGATAGATAATACCCTCAATGATATTATTAATAAATATAATCATACATACCACCGAACCATTAATGAAATGCCAGCAAAAGTAAATAATAACAATAAAACAAACATATTAGAAAGATATAATAATATTAAATCAGAAAATAAGGGTACTCTTACAAGAAAGTTTAATGTTGGTGATTTTGTCCGTATTAGTAAATATAAAGGAACATTTGAAAAAAGATACACCCCTAACTGGTCAACCGAAATATTCAAAATCAGTAAAATACAAAATACAATACCTGTAACTTATTTAATACAAGATACAATCAGAGGCCAGCCTATTTTAGGAACATTTTATGTGCAAGAACTTCAAAAGACTAAACATCCTAACGTTTATCTCGTTGAAAAGATCCTGAGAAGAAAAGGAAATATGATTTTAGTAAAATGGTTAGGTTTACCTTCCAATGAAAACAGCTGAATACATAAATCAAATATATTATAAGAAACAAACTATTTGTCACTGTTTTACATATATGCATATTAGAACAATGTTTATCGAGACCCTTGTTGTCTGGAAGAAATCACTATTAGCGATACGACCGCTCATTGACACTGTTCTTGTATTTTGTAAGAAATCTATGTTACTATGGAGCACACAAAATAATATTCTATCTATCTATCAAATAATTCTCGATTTATATTTATTAGGTTGTATAGACTTTATTAATCAGTCTTAATATGTGTATTGGAGAGAACAGTCTTCTCAATTGGCTAATAAATCATTTACCATTTGAATTACATTTACCAGGATACAAATATTGTGGTCCAGGCACAAAATTGTTTCAGAGGCTTAGACGTGGGGATAAAGCTATCAATAAATTAGACGGATATTGCAAAGATCATGATATAGCTTATCACAAGTCATCAAGCTTAAAAAACCGACATAAGGCGGATATAATTTTGTTAGAAATGGCAAAGAAACGTACTACCGCTTCTGATGCAAAAATTGGTGAAAAGTTAGCAGCTCATGTAGTACACCAAGCTATGACAGCGAAAATCAAAACTGGAGCAGGTTTAAAAAATGTAACAATAAGTCATCAAAAAATTCATCAAACCGAAAAGGTTTAAAAAAGAAATTAAAACATGTTGTTAGTAAAACAAAAAAACTTGTGACAAAATTAAAACCTAAATTAATTTAAGATGACTAAAAAGCTGTACGAAGAATCAAAGAGACATAATGAAAAAATGGAATCTCTCTGTATAGGAAAGGGGCTACATCTAAAACCTCATAAAAATGGACTCGGTATTTTCGTATCTCGAGAAAAAAAACTAAAGTATCGACTACCCAAACGAGTCTTAACTAATATAGACATTTTGAAGTATGGAAACAGTATTCCCTATTTTAGAGGTGTCTATATGAGAGATGAATCCCTAAGCGACCTTTTAAAAAAGAATGTGGAGTGATTAATTTAGATAGTTCCAAAAATCTCGGCTCACATTGGGTGGCCTATGTAAAATTTAATGACTATGTTGAGTATTTTGACAGTTATGGAAATCTTAAGCCCCCCCACAAGAATTTATAAAATACCTTGGTTCTAAAGTACACTATAATTATGATAATATACAACTATCTGTGCAATGCACTACGCATTACGAAAGAATGCGAGATAAGTTTGTTAGTTCAAATTTACTATCGGTTGCACTGAGGAAATGCTTTAGATAAGATAGAACTATATAAGACCGAGTGGAGGCAGAGCCATCAGTCATGTATTAGTTTTCAAGTGCACTCGTTATTGCTTTATAATTAATGATCGACTTGTGGAATATAAACCTTTGAGTAATATAGTACGAAGATTATCATGACTTCCATCGTAGATGTCCAAGGATTTAAAACAGAAGAAAATGAGTTCATAGTAAAAGAAATAGCTATCCTATATGAAAATAAATTGCAGATATTTTTGATAAAACCACCATTTCCATTTCATGAATTGACTGAACGGGAAAAGAAACAGGTGAACTGGATTGAACGTAATAGAAAGATATATTGGAGTGAAGGATTTATAACATATTCAAAGTGTCAGTGTTTGATAACAGATATATTAAAAGATAAATGTATATATGCTAAAGGTTTAGAAAAAGTGTCGTGGATGAAATGTATTTTGAAAAATAATAATATAATTAATATAGAAGACAAAGGTTGTCCAAGTTTGTTAAGTCTGTATAATCAGTATAAATATTCTAAAGATGTGTATAATTGTATTTATCATGATTCTGTTTGTGCTTTGAAAAATATTTTATGTTTAAATAAATGGTTCTTAAATTACAATAAACAATTTTATCAGTATAAGTTGTTTTATTCTTAACAAAATAAAAATATTATTTCCCCTCCCAAACACCTACTATTCTACTAAACGTTTATATGTAACTAACAACACTTATTACTCTTCATTACACTTTCATAAATATTTGCATCTAGTACCTTGGAAACAAGCTTCAAACATTGAAAATGCATCAAAACAAATACGAACCTCATTATGAAATGTATCATACCAATAAGATGCGTTTATTCTCATTTAACTTTTATTGGGTTACCGCTAATTCACATAAAATATTAATAACAGAAATGGCTGACGCTGGATTTTTTTATTGTGGAAATTCAAAACAAATACGAACCTCATTATGAAATGTATCATACCAATAAGATGCGTTTATTTTCATTTAACTTTTATTGGGTTACCGCTAATTCACATAAAATATTAATAACAGAAATGGCTGACGCTGGATTTTTTTATTGTGGAAATTCAAAACAAATACGAACCTCATTATGAAATGTATCATACCAATAAGATGCGTTTATTTTCATTTAACTTTTATTGGGTTACCGCTAATTCACATAAAATATTAATAACAGAAATGGCTGACGCTGGATTTTTTTATTGTGGAAATGGAATAAATGATGAAACTGCATGTTTTTTGTGGAGGAATTATTAAAGATTGGGAGATTTATAACGATCCTTGGATGCAACATGCTATTCATTATCCCAAATGTATTTTTTTGAATACCGTAAAAGGAACGAATTACGTGTTGAATGTCTCTATGAAAACTAAAAATTTAAAAATCTGTTGACAGCTGTAGTCTAACCAGTGTTATTTTTCATTATGTCTCTTTGATTCTTCGTACAGCTTTTTAGTCATCTTAAATTCATTTATCGTTTTTGCAATACCAGCCGCACCACCTGCTATGGCTCCTGCTGCTGATAATCCTGCAAAAATGGGGATCAAAGGCAATACTCCACCAGTTTTCGGAATAGGAATAACTCGAGGAATGTTTATAGATTCATCTTTACATAACTCTTTAGAGGCAGCAATAGCTAACTGTATAGCATTTTTCTTGAATTTAGGTTTTAATTTTGTCACAAGTTTTTTTGTTTTACTAACAACATGTTTTAATTTCTTTTTTAAACCTTTTCGGTTTGATGAATTTTTTGATGACTTATTGTTACATTTTTTAAACCTGCTCCAGTTTTGACGAACCTCATTATGAAATGTATCATACCAATAAGATGCGTTTATTTTCATTTAACTTTTATTGGGTTACCGCTAATTCACATAAAATATTAATAACAGAAATGGCTGACGCTGGATTTTTTTATTGTGGAAATGGAATAAATGATGAAACTGCATGTTTTTTGTGGAGGAATTATTAAAGATTGGGAGATTTATAACGATCCTTGGATGCAACATGCTATTCATTATCCCAAATGTATTTTTTTGAATACCGTAAAAGGAACGAATTACGTGTTGAATGTCTCTATGAAAACTAAAAATTTAAAAATCTGTTGACAGCTGTAGTCTAACCAGTGTTATTTGTGTTAGACAGAATCACCCCGCTTAAACAGATCCTAGCAGTATTGGGGCGCCTGCATTGCGAACCGAGCGAAGCGAGGTGAGTGATGCAGGCGCCTCCCAATCTTTAATAATTCCTCCACAAGAAAAACATGCAGTTTCATCATTTATTCCATTTCCACAATAAAAAAATCCAGCGTCAGCCATTTCTGTTATTAATATTTTATGTGAATTAGCGGTAACCCAATAAAAGTTAAATGAAAATAAACGCATCTTATTGGTATGATACATTTCATAATGAGGTTCGTCAAAACTGGAGCAGGTTTAAAAAATGTAACAATAAGTCATCAAAAAATTCATCAAACCGAAAAGGTTTAAAAAAGAAATTAAAACATGTTGTTAGTAAAACAAAAAAACTTGTGACAAAATTAAAACCTAAATTCAAGAAAAATGCTATACAGTTAGCTATTGCTGCCTCTAAAGAGTTATGTAAAGATGAATCTATAAACATTCCTCGAGTTATTCCTATTCCGAAAACTGGTGGAGTATTGCCTTTGATCCCCATTTTTGCAGGATTATCAGCAGCAGGAGCCATAGCAGGTGGTGCGGCTGGTATTGCAAAAACGATAAATGAATTTAAGATGACTAAAAAGCTGTACGAAGAATCAAAGAGACATAATGAAAAATAACACTGGTTAGACTACAGCTGTCAACAGATTTTTAAATTTTTAGTTTTCATAGAGACATTCAACACGTAATTCGTTCCTTTTACGGTATTCAAAAAAATACATTTGGGATAATGAATAGCATGTTGCATCCAAGGATCGTTATAAATCTCCCAATCTTTAATAATTCCTCCACAAAAAACATGCAGTTTCATCATTTATTCCATTTCCACAATAAAAAAATCCAGCGTCAGCCATTTCTGTTATTAATATTTTATGTGAATTAGCGGTAACCCAATAAAAGTTAAATGAAAATAAACGCATCTTATTGGTATGATACATTTCATAATGAGGTTCGTATTTGTTTTGAATTTCCACAATAAAAAAATCCAGCGTCAGCCATTTCTGTTATTAATATTTTATGTGAATTAGCGGTAACCCAATAAAAGTTAAATGAAAATAAACGCATCTTATTGGTATGATACATTTCATAATGAGGTTCGTATTTGTTTTGAATTTCCACAATAAAAAAATCCAGCGTCAGCCATTTCTGTTATTAATATTTTATGTGAATTAGCGGTAACCCAATAAAAGTTAAATGAGAATAAACGCATCTTATTGGTATGATACATTTCATAATGAGGTTCGTATTTGTTTTGATGCATTTTCAATGTTTGAAGCTTGTTTCCAAGGTACTAGATGCAAATATTTATGAAAGTGTAATGAAGAGTAATAAGTGTTGTTAGTTACATATAAACGTTTAGTAGAATAGTAGGTGTTTGGGAGGGGAAATAATATTTTTATTTTGTTAAGAATAAAACAACTTATACTGATAAAATTGTTTATTGTAATTTAAGAACCATTTATTTAAACATAAAATATTTTTCAAAGCACAAACAGAATCATGATAAATACAATTATACACATCTTTAGAATATTTATACTGATTATACAGACTTAACAAACTTGGACAACCTTTGTCTTCTATATTAATTATATTATTATTTTTCAAAATACATTTCATCCACGACACTTTTTCTAAACCTTTAGCATATATACATTTATCTTTTAATATATCTGTTATCAAACACTGACACTTTGAATATGTTATAAATCCTTCACTCCAATATATCTTTCTATTACGTTCAATCCAGTTCACCTGTTTCTTTTCCCGTTCAGTCAATTCATGAAATGGAAATGGTGGTTTTATCAAAAATATCTGCAATTTATTTTCATATAGGATAGCTATTTCTTTTACTATGAACTCATTTTCTTCTGTTTTAAATCCTTGGACATCTACGATGGAAGTCATGATAATCTTCGTACTATATTACTCAAAGGTTTATATTCCACAAGTCGATCATTAATTATAAAGCAATAACGAGTGCACTTGAAAACTAATACATGACTGATGGCTCTGCCTCCACTCGGTCTTATATAGTTCTATCTTATCTAAAGCATTTCCTCAGTGCAACCGATAGTAAATTTGAACTAACAAACTTATCTCGCATTCTTTCGTAATGCGTAGTGCATTGCACAGATAGTTGTATATTATCATAATTATAGTGTACTTTAGAACCAAGGTATTTTATAAATTCTTGTGGGGGGGCTTAAGATTTCCATAACTGTCAAAATACTCAACATAGTCATTAAATTTTACATAGGCCACCCAATGTGAGCCGAGATTTTTGGAACTATCTAAATTAATCACTCCACATTCTTTTTTAAAAGGTCGCTTAGGGATTCATCTCTCATATAGACACCTCTAAAATAGGGAATACTGTTTCCATACTTCAAAATGTCTATATTAGTTAAGACTCGTTTGGGTAGTCGATACTTTAGTTTTTTTTCTCGAGATACGAAAATACCGAGTCCATTTTTATGAGGTTTTAGATGTAGCCCCTTTCCTATACAGAGAGATTCCATTTTTTCATTATGTCTCTTTGATTCTTCGTACAGCTTTTTAGTCATCTTAAATTAATTTAGGTTTTAATTTTGTCACAAGTTTTTTTGTTTTACTAACAACATGTTTTAATTTCTTTTTTAAACCTTTTCGGTTTGATGAATTTTTTGATGACTTATTGTTACATTTTTTAAACCTGCTCCAGTTTTGATTTTCGCTGTCATAGCTTGGTGTACTACATGAGCTGCTAACTTTTCACCAATTTTTGCATCAGAAGCGGTAGTACGTTTCTTTGCCATTTCTAACAAAATTATATCCGCCTTATGTCGGTTTTTTAAGCTTGATGACTTGTGATAAGCTATATCATGATCTTTGCAATATCCGTCTAATTTATTGATAGCTTTATCCCCACGTCTAAGCCTCTGAAACAATTTTGTGCCTGGACCACAATATTTGTATCCTGGTAAATGTAATTCAAATGGTAAATGATTTATTAGCCAATTGAGAAGACTGTTCTCTCCAATACACATATTAAGACTGATTAATAAAGTCTATACAACCTAATAAATATAAATCGAGAATTATTTGATAGATAGATAGAATATTATTTTGTGTGCTCCATAGTAACATAGATTTCTTACAAAATACAAGAACAGTGTCAATGAGCGGTCGTATCGCTAATAGTGATTTCTTCCAGACAACAAGGGTCTCGATAAACATTGTTCTAATATGCATATATGTAAAACAGTGACAAATAGTTTGTTTCTTATAATATATTTGATTTATGTATTCAGCTGTTTTCATTGGAAGGTAAACCTAACCATTTTACTAAAATCATATTTCCTTTTCTTCTCAGGATCTTTTCAACGAGATAAACGTTAGGATGTTTAGTCTTTTGAAGTTCTTGCACATAAAATGTTCCTAAAATAGGCTGGCCTCTGATTGTATCTTGTATTAAATAAGTTACAGGTATTGTATTTTGTATTTTACTGATTTTGAATATTTCGGTTGACCAGTTAGGGGTGTATCTTTTTTCAAATGTTCCTTTATATTTACTAATACGGACAAAATCACCAACATTAAACTTTCTTGTAAGAGTACCCTTATTTTCTGATTTAATATTATTATATCTTTCTAATATGTTTGTTTTATTGTTATTATTTACTTTTGCTGGCATTTCATTAATGGTTCGGTGGTATGTATGATTATATTTATTAATAATATCATTGAGGGTATTATCTATCCACTTGTAGTTACCTTTTAAACTAAATGTTTTATATAAATTTGATTTTAATGTTCTGATAAATCGTTCAACTATTGAAGCTTTTTTTATCGAAAATGTCGAATAATGGTTGATATTATAAAATTTCATTAGCTTTTTTGAATTTATTGTTGTAAAACTCTGTACCATTATCAGTTTGTAAATTTTTAGGTATACGTCCCTTAACAAACAAGGTTTTGAAAGTGTCACATATAAAATCTTGACTTTTATTCTTGATAGGAAAAGCCCATCCATATTTTGAAAATGTGTCAATAATTGTAAGAATATATTTAATTTTCTTATTTTCTTGAGAAACAGACTGCATGTCAATTAAATCTGCTTGCCAGAGATCATCTATATCTTTCATCACAACATTTCTTCGAGGAAAATTTGAAATAGATAAAAACAGAAATATTACTGTAGATTACAGTAGTTAAGGTTATAATGTGTGTTTTGTATTAGATTTATGTGTAATGCATGTTTAAATGTGTACCTATGTAACTATGGGAAAACATTATTAAATTAAATAAAACAAATTGTATCAAATATACTATTTTTTATTTCTTTATACACCTTTCATCTTACACAAAACGCTGTTGAAATTTAAACTTTACATAAGCGCACTGACTAAACCACTGAATATGTTGCTACCAAGGATCATCATCATCTTCCCAATTTTTTAAACCACCACCACAATGGAAACACTTGGTCCTGTCTCCATGGCCGGTATAAAAGAAACCAGCTTCTGCGAGATCTTCAGGCTTCTGTCGCAAAAGGAGAGGCCAGTGTTCGAAACTGAGCAACCGTCTAGCTTTTGAACTGAAGAATGGATATTCAGCTCTTGGATACTGCATATTCTTCTCTTTTTCTTCTCCACTCAGTGTTGTAGTTTTGCTATTCAATGACAAGTTCTGTTCACGTATACCACACTCATCTCTTCCTTCTGGTCTCGTGTTTCTCCCAGTATCGCAAGATGCAATCCTTGAATCTAATGAGTACACAAAAGTAATTTATGTTATCAGAATCACATTCAGTAATGATCAGCTAATGACTGTCATTGTTGAAAAAGTATTTTTTCACTTTTTCACTTTCTGCTATTGTCTTTGTAATATTGTATACGAGGGCGTTTGTGTTGTCGTAGATGCTATCCCTATTATTCCCAACATAATATTTAATCCTCGTGGTAGCATGTTTCCAATGATCAGTAGTTGGAACCTTGCATAGCTTTTTCACATCGTACACTTCTATTTTTATGAGATGCGTCGCTTGGTCTCCGTCGTCAGAATTAGTAGAAATGTATGATACACCACCTCTAGCGGCTCGTGCCACGGTTGACGACAACAGCTTCTTCCTCTTTATTTTAGGTTCCACTTCAAAAAAATGGTCAATCGACTGCGATTTCCTTTTTCCCCCATCGCCTGTGTTATTAATAACGATGTCATCACTCTCTTCTTCGTGATTAGGGGAGAGTGGCGGGTAGTAATACTGTTTATAGGTATTTTCTTCATTGTCTATGAAGCTGAATGTTTTCTGCAACAACACAGTTATCATGTTAATATCAATCACATAATTACACTTAATCACACACACGTAAGGAATCAACAACATAAAGAAAAGTAAGTTTTTCAATAAAATATTATAACACTTACGTCCATGACTATTGTTGCGTTGAAGTAGCACACACTTAGTATTGATATATCGATTCACTGCGGTCAAACGAGACCATAGAATGACTGATGGCTCTGCCTCCACTCGGTCTTATATAGTTCTATCTTATCTAAAGCATTTCCTCAGTGCAACCGATAGTAAATTTGAACTAACAAACTTATCTCGCATTCTTTCGTAATGCGTAGTGCATTGCACAGATAAATCATACAAAATCTCCACAAGCGAATGACATTTAATACAAGTCGTAACAAGTGACTATAATTGATCATTCCTATGTTAGCCATTGAATAGATTGGTAATATCATGGATACACTAGATGTACAACAACATCTGAAAAAGATTCACCCCAGTCTAGAATATAATGTGTATGCTGCTAATAGACTACCCATTTACACTCATGTACCTATGTACACAATATGCAATTTGGATACGGATGATAAACCAGGCTCACATTGGATAGCTTTACATGTCGATACGAATGGTATTGGTCAATATTTTGATTCATATGGGCGTGCACCTACACGATATCATCTCGACTTTTTAAGAAGGAATTGTAAAAGATGGGACTGGAATGTGGATAGAATTCAGAATGAGTGGACATCAGTTTGCGGCGAATATTGCTTAATGTATTTGCTATATAAGTTTCAGGGGTGTTCAATGCGTAGTTTTACGAACATATTTACAGAGAACACAGTATACAATGATATTTTAGTGGATCAGATGTTTCATTCATATTTTAATAAGCAATAAAAATGTAGAAATGAAGGAATGTGTTTTATTGATGATTCAGAATAGCATGGAAGTTCTTAAACAATAGCAGTGATAATAAGGGCTTACAATGAGTAATAGATAAGAATTCTAATGAGGGTCTACCAGAAACAATAGATAATAGGAAATAGGAGAACAAAAGAAACGTTAATGAGGGTGCGGGATTAGATATCGATTAGATACTCTTCTTAATTGATTTCCACATTTCTGAAACCACACATCCTAGACAAAAACGGACCGCAGATTCGTGATCAGAGCATGGCAAAACCTTTTTTTTTTTTTTTTTTTTTTTTTTTTTTTTTGTTTTTTTTTTTAGTTTTTGTCGACTCGAGAATAGTGAGCTAGTGAGCCAGACGGATTCTGGATAGTGAGCTAGAACTGGTACAACCTAACTACTTAGGTTAGGTATTAGCGTGTTCAACCAAACAAAGTTCGTCGTCTTCTATCTTTAAACGTAACATAAGTTATATGGAACTTTGCTTTAAAGTGGTTCTTGCCTTTTTCGTTCTATTATTGCGACGGTAACTTTACCCTTTGCTGCTCTTGCATGGTATCGATATAAAGTCAAAATAAAAATCATTTTCACTTCCCTACCCTCAAATGATGCTCCTGGTGTTGCCGACATCCATATGGTAACCGCTTACCATCAGGCATCGTATCGTAAACTTATGTGCCACCATCGTAAAATTAAAAAGAAACTATTCTAATGGATAAATTTTCGTTAATCTGTGACTCAATATAACGTGAAAGAAGGATAAAATCCTTTCCAACACGAGTCTCCTGTGTAATTCACTACAATTACGTAATCGAGATTTAAATTACAAATACTCGTAACTACTAAATATTATACATTTTCGTACGCCCTCGATTATACCCTCCCCTTCACACGACATCCACAGGAAACTATGGTAAGGTTCTATTCCTTCCGGAAGCCACAAGCCACAATCCATTCAACGAATATATTTGGTAAGGAAGGAACTATAATATTAGTAATGTAGATACGTTATTGAAATAGAGCGGGAATATTAAACAACTATCCACGAGCCCAACGTGTGAAGGAACATAACAAAACAAGATTGGTTCACGTCCTCACAATATTTCTATTCTTAAACAAATGTCACTTGAAAAAGATCAGAGGGCCCAACAAAAATGTATAAGTAATTCAGCATAAACGGTCCCACATCCCCTTATTCTGTTGGTACGAAATCCCGTAAATCCATTCGAGGCGGGACCTGACGCTGGCTTCGCTGGCGCATTGACTGAGACGTATGCAAAGGGATCAATGAGATAAATTGCTCGCCGCTGTCACTTATTTCTCGGCAAATGGATGGAGGGAAAGAGGAGACCGGGGCACGGGGTGCGAGGGAATCTGCCGAGCTAATGGTGCGCGTGGGCATTACGCTCCGCTCGGTTTAATTACTCTTTAGACAAAGGCAAATGATCGCCACCCGTTCTAGTATAATTACGTATCGGTGTAACGCACTACGTTAATAGTGTTATTTAGTTGAATGATTTTCTGTTAAGTAGAAGCTATAGTCAATAGCAATATACTGACTATAGGGACCGCGTCTCAATTAAGTAGAATGATCGACAACAGTTCCGCACAAACTCGTTTGCAACAAAATGATGATCGCCGGCCGCAACTTTGTCGTTCTTGAACCAATTTATATTCCGAGAAAAAACCTTATTATCGCGGCTACACTTATCAAAAATCGCTTTATAGATAGAGCTATCAAAAGTGTTCTTCTCCGTTAACTCTTGATTATATTGCCGGAATACAACATCAAACGAATGGGAGCACTTGGGACGTTGTTCCCGCAAATTACACCGTTATGAGACTACAAATAACCGCAAATTTATGTAGATAGCTATCGAGTACTCGGCGTTACGTAAAACGTGTTTAAGACGGGGGCGAGGGCGATAACACGACACTAGTGTTAACATCTGGTCTCGCTCCCGTCTACCGAACATAAACATCCCGGTGGCGGCGTCATGTCTTCATTTGCATGTTTCAAACGCGGCTACATCGGCAGCCGTGCCGACAATGTCAACGGCATCGTTACCCGAATTTATTCAAAGTAGCTACCCTAGATCAGACGATGCGGGATTTCACTAGAGATTAACAAGCGAAGCTCGCCTTATACAAGCTCCGATAATGCACCGTGGAAAGAATATTGGAAGCGTTCAAAAGCGCAATCAACTTTGACTGTTTTCGTTTGCGATATTGCATTGTTAAATCGATGCTGCACCACAATGGACGCTCGTTCGGCACCATAAAAGTGAAATTCAACAATAACCCAGAGCTGTATTCCTCTCTCTCCTTTTATGCAATACACGTACCTTGGCCTCAATTAAGCCTATTGTAGAACTTCATCTCGTGTAATTTAGTATTCTAGACATAAAAGTATCTATCAATTCAAACTAATATAAACTTCAAATCAATTGGATTTAGGTATATATTATATATAGCGAGCGTAAAAGAAAATTGGCTGAAAATTGGCAGTCGAATAAATGACCCTCGTATTCGTATTCGAGCAGACTAATTAATGAACATAATAGTTAATGCTACTATTCAATTATGTACACTATAGTAACATATGAGTAAATTACACTTAGTTACGCAGCTTATTCATGGACTACGTAAATCCAATAGGTACTTGATTTGCACTGAAAAGAATCGTAATTATGGAATAGTGCATTTCAAACACATATTTATTTTATTTGCCCTGCAAATATTGTAACAGTTACCGGAGAGTGTATATTCGCAATAATTCTAAGTCCTATAAAATATTACTCGTGAAAAAGCATTTAACGCAAAACTATGGCATACACGAAGTGTACAAGCTCTCGGCACTTTGCAACTTTCAAAAATTTAACGATCGTGTTTTTTGAATAGCTTCGCAGTTTCGTAGCATTTTCCCGGTGGTTGGAGTAAAATCATCCAATCATTTCTTGTTTTTTGAAACTGTAGACACGTTCGTGAGCGAATTGGGCCTTTTATTCGACATTTTAGTTTGCAATTGGAAACGAAGCCAACCTTGAAACTACTAACGTTAACTAAACAGACCTAATGAATTTATATGAAACAGTACGCTTACACGTGTACAATAGTAATTAAATTGCTTTCAAATTTCAATTTTCCATTATCTATACTATTACTTTTCCCTAAATTATTATATAAAGTAATACGGATAATAGAGTTCCAGATCTAGATAGATAAATCTTATGTAAACAATTGACAATCAACTTAAAAGCCTAGGTTAATAAGTAACAAAATACATATTTTTAACTATGGATTTAATCTGAAATAAATGAATTATTATTATATTTCTTAAGCTAATTTTAATAAATAGCAACTTCATCATCATCATCAATTAATGTCCCACTGTGGGGTTCGGTCTCCTCTCGTCTATCTAGAGAACTGAGAGGGTTTAGGCCATAATCCACACGTGCTGGCCGAGTGCGGGTTGGTGGATCAGACCTACCCTTAGAATTTCTTCTAGAGTATGTGGGTTTCCTCACGATATTTTCCCTCACCGTTAGCAAATGGTAAGTCAATTGACTATTACATATTATTATGTAGGTATAAATTCCACAAAATGAAATCTGCATTGGTACTGCCGATCGGAATCGAACTCGGACCGCATGATTTGCATGCCGGTCACTTATCCATTCCGCCACCATAGCTCACCTTACAATATAGTATCTTTCACTGTCGTAACGTGTATTACCTATGTAAATTAAATAATTATTAACTTTTATTAAAAAAACAATAGATATATTAAGGAAAATATGTAAACATGAACAGGGGAGTTGGCTTCAGTCGAGCATTTCCCGTGAGAAATTCAAGATGCGACCTGTCTACGACCGTAGTAGGACACGCAAACCTCTCGTTAGCTGAACAATAAGTAAATAGCTAGATACTCTAAATAATAAATGTTGATACTATGCGGCCAAATACGTACTACCGAAGCAAATGACTATGAGGTACCTACATAATATATTTCTTTATACATTTGTATACTTTACACACTTTTAGTTTTCTTACAAACTTTATCCAAGTCACAGTAATCAGACACCCCAGTGTTTGAAGACAAAGATCTTCAACCAATGTGTGTTGCCAGTTACAGCTTATGGTACTGAGACGTGGCCGCTAACTATGGGGCTCATAAGAAAGCTCATTGTCGCTTAGCGAGTAAGAGCTATTGTCGGAGTTTCCGCGTGATCGAATCAGAAATGAAGAGACCCGCAGTAGATCTAAAGTTACCGACATAGCTCAATAAATCGTATCGCTAAAGTAGCAGTGGGCAGGTCACATTTCTCGCAGAACTGGTGGCCGGTGGTTCAAATAGGTTCAAAAAGTGGCCGGCCGCCTGCCGCAGATAGAGCGACGAACTAGTAAAGGTTGCGGGTGGCCATTAGTTGCAGGCGACAGATAATCGCTCGCAGTGGCGGAAATAAGGTGAGGCCTATGTCCAACAGTGGGCGTCATTGGGCTGGTATAGGTACATCTAGCCATATTAACCAATGACAATTAGTATTCATTTAAAAAACCAAAAAACCTAACTGCTTAAAGGTAGCCTTCGGCAGTCAATTTAGAGCAATGAATTCGAAGAATACACTGGTAACAACACATTGCATTTCAAAATCGGTCAAGCTATTTAGGTTTTGTTGACGTCACATAGCCTATGACACTCGGGGGAAAAATACAAAAATCAGCCAAGCCGTTTAGGCTACAGAAGGTCACAATGGAACAGGCATGCCCACATACATACATACGCACGAAAAACATTACATCCTTTTTGGCAGTCGGGTAAAAATAATCCAGTTTTCCTTTACGCGGCTCGTGTTTTTATTGAGATTTTTGATAGAATTTTGATTTTTCATTATTTGTTTTTTCGTTATGACTAGATGTATATGTATGTGTATTGTATGTGTATGTATCTGACTACAATGCCTTAGACAGGGTTTGATACAATATAAAACAAATACACACACAATATACTGTAAACAAATGATACCTACTTGACTCCTTCATAACTTGTTAAGCCCAAATCACACAGTTCAATTGATTCATAAGAATGTGAGGGTGAGTCATCAGCTTCCAAATAAGACGTTATTAGCCACATGTAAATATAAAACAAGTTTAGTGTCCGAACGAAATATGATGGTACCGAAACTAATTATAATTCTTCTTGGCCGAAACCAAAAACTAAACCTATTTTATTTAAATTGATATACGAGTTTTTTGTACGTAAACCTAATAACTAGTTTAGTTACATTAAAAGTATGTATGCCATTTTCTGGATTGTGTGACAGTCTAGGATATCAGGGATACACCTGCCAATGGAATTAACGTGTTCATCTTTTACAAATAATACCGTAAAATGTTTATAATGCTTCATTTTCACATTTGCACATTTGCGTAACAATAAAGCCAGCAATGTGAGAATTCAGGATGAAATTAATGTTATGTATCCTTAAATGTCATGATCAGAAATGATAATGAGCAAAATGTCAAAAATATTTGAAAAAATATGTATTATGTGGTTGTACTTTTATAATAAATAAATAAATGTAGTACTTTTTTTAAAGTAGGCAATCAATATCATTGTCGGTAATTTTATACATCATTATTTTACAAAGTTCGGTTTCGGCTTAAAGTTTTGGTATCGGTATACGTTTGGTTGAACTCTAAATAAAACTAATAAAACAGATAGGGACGCGGTTAGTTGCCCTTAAGTTGTAAATGTGCTGCCGGCAATGACATTACAGCCACTTTCAACGCACTAATCTTAATTGTGCCGTTTAAGATTATTTAAGCTCTCATTATTTAGTGTAAAGTCATCGATGTAGATGCACACGCTCTCTTTTGAAATACCAATGTTACGAAATTTACAATGAGAAAGTTGGAAATGTTTATAATTATGATGTCAAACATTTTCGGATTACACTGATTACATTGCACCAAATAAATAAATATAATATTTCTTTCTTTTTTCGGATTAGTGACAATTTAATTCGCAAATTTTAGTGCTGAATAAATACGAATTTCTTCTTCTTTCTTCGTAATTTTTGAGTTCAATATCTATTATGTGATATCACGTCCACCTACTCTTTAACAGACTAACATAGTACAGACTTCGAAGTTTTGCATGAAATGATGGATCGATTTGAAATACGTTAGAAGGCCGAGCTCCGGATCGGTTTCGACTCTGATGTATTGTGTTGTATATGACAAATAATATATTTTTTATCCAAAAGATTTTTACTGTAAATTTACTAGAAACTTTTGGCATTTATTTAATTTTAGAACTAGTAAATTATTTGTTATTTAAATAAAGGTATCAGAATTGAAATAGCGCAATGGTAGTGTTCGCTCCCTGGATTAGGAAATAGTGTATTGGGTTTTTCTGTCATAAAATTCTAATAATTAGCCCGGAGGGCCTTAGGCTCACCCCAATTACTTAGGACCTAACTTAGCAATTCAACTATGTGATTCTTTTCTGCCTACCCTTCTTCGGGGATAAAGGGCGTGATGCTGTTCTGTTAATTAAATGATCTTCATCCTATCAGCCCAACCACGTCCACTGCTGGACAGGCCTCACCTAATTTCCGCTACTGCGAGTGATTCTGTGCCGCCTGCAACCAACGGCCAACCGCCACCTTGTCCAGATCATCGGTCCAGCTGGTGGGGGGGCGTCCTACGCTGTGCTCGCAATACATGGCTGCCATCGAGAATCTATTGTGTTAAATTATGATAAGAAAAATCTTACAAATCTATATGTGAACAACGTATGTAAATGACAACCAAGCATATTAATCGTTTTGCTATTATAAGCGGTGTCATTATTCTCCCATTATTTTAAAGTGATAAAATAAAAATTCATTCTGCCAAAAGTGCTTGGTAAACCCACATACTTTGCATACGTTCGTATCATTAAAATTATAATAATTTAACATGCACGCTTGAAACAGGCGAAATGGGAACTGCCACCGGATCATAAAAGGTTTTAATGAAAGCCATAACAGGAGCTGATTTCAATTTATGCGTGCAAAGGCTGGCTCCAAACTAAATTATTAAATTAAGAAACTAATGAGCTCTTACCACGTTTCAGTTTCGGTTACATAACGAATTCAATTATATTCACACATTTAACACTGTGTGCAAATATTTTATATTGTTTTGACAATAGGGTTGCCGCTCTGTTCAGATTTAAAAAGTTTGTCATTTAAAATGTTACAATTAAAATTGTATGTCTCCCCTATGGATCTCCCTTGGTTATTATGAAGTTAAAATCTTTAGCTTTGTATTTCTACCTACTATGTACTTTACCAATTAATTTTATATTTTAATCTAGTGAAACCTTAGACCTCGATTTTCATATTTACGATATGTTCTAGAAAAATATCTTGTAGCCACTTCCCGTTTCTGTTAGTACTTGGTTAGTCAGTCCACGTTGGAACTATTGCAATCTTTAAACTCGATATTTTACTGCAGTACGTGGTTAATATCGATATATCGTCGTATCTTATGGAATAGCAGTTACATCACTCCATAAAAACATATTTCAAGCATCAGATTTTGTCACATTACGTTTTTGGACACCATTAATTGTATATTGCCTCGATGGCCAATTTAAAAAACAAAAAAATTTTTGCGGATCTTTTTGTTTTGCCCCTTATAGATTCTCCGTGAAATATTCAAGCTAACACCAAGTTTCCATACTCATAAAATTAATTGAAATTAACTTCACAATGTTATATAGTAATAAAGACTGTGCGGTGGCTATCTATCTAACTACAACTTTGATTGAAACGAAATATTACCGGAGAAATAGTAAAATAATAAGATAAAAACAAGAACAAAAGCAGCCGTGCCAAATTGGACTGTTCAAAGTGCGCATAGCTATTAGAATAGTCTTTTTGCACTTCATGCACGTACATTGTATCCGTACAAATACCACAAAAGTCGAACAGTTTACATAATAACGGAGGACAGGGAACAAAGGAGCGATATCAGTGTTTCCTGATTGCACAGACCAAATATTCAAAATGTTGTTTTAGGACAATGTCAACAACGACGCTGAACCAAGACAACATATTAATTGCAAATAACCAAACCCTACTTATGCTGTTTGTAAAGGTCAGTCAAAGGACTGCGATCTGGCAATGCGCAATGGGAGAATCGGAATTAAGCCCCCGACAACAAACAGAGACTAATTTGGGAAGATGTTGTCGATAAATTACTTAGAAACACAATAGGGAAATTCTAGGGATTGTTTTTAAAGCTTTAGGGAGAGAATTAAAGGGACAAAATATTTATAAAAGCGGTGTGCAGCCAGATTCTGCGAAAATTTCCTAAAAACATTATTTCAAATTACCATTTTTATAGGGTAAACTTTAATGCTTTTATTTCTTCTATTGATATATGTGAGGGCGTTATAATAATTGAATGTTCTTAAAAAAGACTACAATCCAAAATACAGTTGACTTAACTCTACTCGTAGCTTAAATACTAATGCATGGAAATTAAAATCACCACAAAAATAATCAAGAAATGCCATTTTATTTCTTTTTGTGCAATCCTTCAAGACTAGAAGAGTATTAGTAAAAGAAGGCGAAGGATACTCTATAATAAAGCTATGAAATTAAAATCGCACGAACGAGACAGTTAAACTCCAAAACGTCTGCTTTTAGATGTCAGCAAGATCTTGCGCTACGCCGTCTCGTACTTGTCAGGTACAAATAATATGGCACCTAAAACGATCAGGCACCGTGACATGTAACTAATCAAAGTATAAATAAGTTAGACACAGCATAAATTGTAAGTATAAACGTGTGGCGGCTAAATACACGAGTTGCTCAGCTGCCGTAAACACGTTCCGTAAACTCTGTATCGGACTAATCGAATCGACCTATAACTTGGCTACGAGCTTGTCGTAAATACGGTCCACTTTATTATCTGCACCAGATTTAACAGCGCCCTCCGTCGGGATGAGACGTTAACGTTACTCGATAACTCGCTGCACGGTTCGACACTTAATTGAAACACATGATACTTCATTATCTCCTAGCTACCTATTGTATTACAGATTTGCATGTATTGCTTTGTTTTAAACTAGGCTGTAACGTGATTATCCACTCATGTAATTTTCGTGTATTGTGTTCACTCCCTGCGTAATTTTCAACAGTCTAAATTATCTGAAAAATACTTTAAGAATTATCATCATCATATCAGCCCAATGACGTCCACTGTTGAACATAGACCTCACCTAATTTCAAACAAGACAATAAATGATATTATTATCATCATCTCCCGTCACACTTTATGTGTTATTATAATGTTACCAACAACGATGGATGCGGGCGGCACTTTCTAAATTATTTTTCATCACTAACTGTTTTCTGTGGCTTGCTTGACAGCATATTTGCAAACGTTAATAAATTTTAGACTTTATATGTGCCAAACGTGAATATGATATCGATTAAGGTATGTCTCTATAAACTTACAGAACCACATCTTAAAGCACCATTTTATTGCTGAAGATTATCACCAAACATACATGATGAAAAATGATGGACGTATAAAATGGCAAAGGTCGGTATTCGCGAAGATGAGACTGGGGTTTATGAATTTTATAAGTTTGACCAATCTCTGTCAGTTCTTGCTTTAATTGAATCGCGCGTCAGACTCGTGATGTATGAGAAGCAAGCCGCCCGCTGCCGCCGCCGACGGCGAAACGACCCACGCCGAACAATTAATCCCACATAAACAATTACGGGAGACCCATTTATATCGGAGAAATTCGACGAACCGAACGCTCAACCAGCCACTCCTTTAATAATACGGAGTATCAGTTAATTATGGAACAAGAATATTGACGATTTCATTTAAAACTCCCTAAGGTGTTGCAATTAAATAATAAAAGTGGCCAAGCGTCACCGGAACGCTTGTCGATTTGGCGGAAGTTTGTAGTTGGTTTTGTTTTCCCAAAGGATCCCAAGCTAGTCAGAGTTGGAGTGAACTCGATCGTCAACTTTAATGACCTGCGAAGTTCAGATACTAAGCTGTCTACTTTTAGTAATATATTAATTACCATTTACTGTTGCAGAATAATTAAAATTGTTCAGTTTTTTCAACATTTTCCGGTAGATTTAAACATGAAACTTTAAAATGTTTCTGAAATTAGGTTAAAAAATATCTATAAGTGCAATATTTATTGAAAATTAGTTGATGCTACATCATCATTTGAAAATATTTCGTCTATATTAGAATATAACCTATTATATAACTATGCTAGTTTAGGTCTCATTTAATCAATAGCAGACAAGCTTATAGCCATAACCAAGCATATTTTCAATCTTCAGGCTGATACTGAAAATTTCATAGAAGAAAAACTCAATATGCATTTTGCCCGACCCAGGGATCGAACTCTGGACCTCTTGCGCAGCAGACGTATGCGCCACCAATACAGTCTCCCTAAATCCCAAGAATATTACGAACATACATCAAAAATAAATTATTTTAAGTATGAGAATTAACAATATAATGTAAGTCTAGACTCAGAATAACGAGCTTGCTCATGAAATAATCTGCAATGAGTTTAGTATCTCCAATATCATAATTAAACCTATCACTTGAACAATTTTAACGACACTGCCAATACGATTTACTCGAGTTTAACAACATCAAAATATTTAACACTGGTAACCCCAGGCGAGATGTTCGCAATCAGACAGTCGCCTGCGCCAACATAAAACATCTCCCGTCAAACTTTATGTGTTCTTATAATGTTACCAACAACGATGTGTGAAATATAATACAGATGTGAACATAAAATCCTCACGAGCTACGTTTTTATAACTCTGCAAACAAGTCATCTGCAGACTTGTATCCATCAAAGATCACAATATAAATGAACACACGTAAAGAGAACAACAATTTTTATTCATCCAATATCTTATTACATATAATTATTTAGGACATTTAATTTTTAGGATACATTTAAACATGTTTCTGTTACTTTGCTAATTTAAAGGCAAGAAAACTATTTTATGATCATGAATGTATTAATGAAACATACAAGTGTAATAATGCTTCAATGGTGTAGCAGGATCGTATAGGATTTCTGACCAAGAAGTATTTCGATACCCGGGTCGGCTAAAACTGGTATTTAATTTTTCATCGTGAAATTCTCCGTTTCACACCGAAGGCGCTCATAGCATTGTGGTAATGAGATGTTCGTTGCAATAATCGAGGTTAAGCAACGTTCGGAAATGCGCAACATATTCCCTTTCTAAAAAAAAAGGTTAGTCCTTGTTGGGTGACTGTTTGTGGCAATTTGTGGGAGCCTTCTGTGACTTGATAAATTCCAACACCAGGGCAGTAATAAAAAAGAAAGACCCCCGGTGATTGAAAACATGCCCGGCTAATAATCTCGCCTCTTTTACACTGAACTCTATAATATAGCTGGTGAAATGTGGTTGTGTTGCATGGAGGTGCTTTATTAAGACGCCAGCATTCAAGCTATAAAGGGACAGGTAGAGGTCTAATCCTTCGGGAATATTTATTAGCACACATATTTCTTTTAGCATCGGCGATTTTACGACCGCATTGATGCTGCATCGCATTTTGGCAACTCTGCGTTCCGTTGTAGAGATTTTGTCGCTGCATTTAACTTTTAAAGCGACTAATTCGCTGATCTGATGCTAAAAGTAACGTGCGTGCTGTGTTATGAATGCGTACGTAACAACTAACAAACAAATATATTTTTTAATAAAGCAAGGTAGGTAAAGTTTTAAAATCTGTATAAAGGATATATAGTCAAATTCATCTATTTACTGACAGAAGTTCAGGGCCGAGTTCAGCTTTTCATAATATTAATATCTTGTGGTGCAACGGGCAGGCAAAGAAAGTTTAAACATGAAGAACTTTGTGGTGACATGAAAGTAGAAAATTTAATATTACTGTACTTGCATGTACGAACTACGGAAATTGTTTTTCTAAATTATTTATTGAAATTACACTGCAATTTCACTGTTCTAGAGGTTTAATGCTGATAACTTTTTTAAATTTAATTAACGTATTAGGTACCAAGAATCTATGCTATGAATAACTACGGTAGTGGTACTAAGCCGTAGCATGCATAACATAATTATAATTTGTTGAAACTTGCAAGCTGACTTCTGTGCGGGAGCTGCTCTGGGAATAAACTGTGTCAACTTCTCGGCTCAACTTGCAACGTGTTTAAGTTATCCAAACCAACATTAATTTGATAATATTTTTACCGGTTACTTGTAAAATTACTTTGAAGACGCATGACATTCGGGAACCATTGGCTATACAGTAACTGATTGCTACGGGACGTTGCTATATAGGTATTTATTTTCAGACTATCTATATTGGAGTTCCTTACTCTAGATTACACCCAATAGTACCTGGTTTATTACAAGCTTATTTTTACCACAGGTTACAAGTAATCATTCTTGCATTCAAAGTCTGGCAAAAGCGTTTAGGCGGTTATGCTAAGGTTAGACGTTAGCAAAAGCAAGTTTTTTTTAAATATTATGTAAGTAAAAGAACTTTACTGGTTTTGATATACTTTTTAAAGTAGAACATTACAAACTAAATAGGTAGGAGATTTTTTATGAACTCCATCCGTGGAAGCCTCGGGCAAAAGTATAACTTAGGGAAACTTTTATCCAGTTAACGACTAAGTGCGGTCAAGTTTAAAATCTGCATAATCGATGTGGTCTGTTGAGGCGATGCAGCGGTGGACCGGTAACAGGTAGCGGCAATAAGTCGACGTCGCGGGCCGCGCTGACACTCGCCCCGCCCCACCACTAATTGCCGCCTACTTGTTTATTTACGCACAGCTATTACAACTTCTCGTAAACTGGCTACAGTATTACATGAAAGTCTCAAGTCTTGACATATTATTACTTTAACATCACATTTTCTATTATGAACACTGACTCCATAGCCCCTTACCGTAATATATAAAACAAACCTTACCTTTAACTGCTGCCTCGATTATTTCAATGCTCCTTAACGTCAGCACCAGAGGTTCTATAACTAAACTTAACCACAGAGTACCGGCTTCTCGTCTCTTTTCAGTTAGAAATATACCATATGTTCGCACACGTAGGGGTCTACAAGAAATACTGGAACTTTCCACAAACACTGTAGCATCGCTGAATCGCAAAGCGTTTGCGGTTCCGAACTTAACCGACACACCTATATCATTTAAATCACCTTTCAATACCCGACGTATGTTCACTTTGTATACTCGAGTTCCATTATAACCGACGTTGACACCAAACACTTTACCTGTGAACACATACTTGGAGAGCAACGTCACGTGTTTCAACAGGAGCTTGTTGTACGTGACACTCGTATTGCAGGCTGATGTCGCGTGTCGATGGTGGGTGCGCGACGCCTCACCCTGTACCACTTGCACGTCCGTGTTGACGATGTCCAGAGTGAACATCAACAATATAAACGAACCGAGAGCCCGCATCGCGAACGATAAATAAACAATTACTCGGATAAAAGCTTCCAGTAAGTCAACAGATATATTTTCCGGACCTACATTTATCAGATAGAGATTACGCGTCAGTCGAGGATTTGCGACGTTAGAAATTGTTGTATAAGCGTGCGCACGAGCGCAGGGCGCGCCAGAGGCTGTCGCGTCGAGCAGGCTCCTCTACCCACTCACTCCAGAACATTCACCTACCCTAGATATTTACATACTGATTGGTCCAGCGTAAATAACACCACGCACCTGGTAATAAGACACCGGGTGATTGGATGCGACGTTTATCGCGACACTATCTTGATTTGTCGAGCCAGAAAACGAACTAATGTTTCCCTATTCACGTCTTTATAGAAAGCCCATTTGTTACCCAAATGTCTCTATAAAATTTAATGCAGTGCCGGACAAAACATGTATTGTAATATAGTATTATAATATAATAGAAGAAGATTCGACATGGTTGATACTTATTTTTACATAAACTTCTTTAGATAGATAGCTTAAATCAAATAAATATAGGATTGAAAAGAAAAATTTACGTAAATTTAATACGAAAGCCAAATAAAAGCAAAATGAGCGTGCCTGACAAAAGCTAATAAGTACACAGAGTACGTAGGACATATTATTATTGTAGCACATGTTGCATACACAGCCAATGAACCAACAGTCATTAAATTGGAACACATAATTATGTTGGTAGTAAACGTACGAACAGCAGAGGCACAATGAAGTAATAAACTATAATTAAACTATCAGTTAACGAAGTTAATTTAATCAATCTGAAATAATCAATGTTCAGTAAAATATCCCTTTACGCTGTGTAGTTATTAAAGTTTCCGGTAAACAAACTTTTTGTCTCTCAATCAGGTGGCAATATACCGCAGAAAATCATTATAACAGCGGACACAAGCCGACAACATCAAAAATCAATTTGTTTTCTTGCCTCTCGGGGAACGTGTTCTCTTTACCGTGTTTCGGGCAAAACAAATCTTGGTCGCTATATAATTAAGTAGAAAAGATGATCATAGACGTTAGAATGGTGCGTTTGTAGAAATCTAGAAAATGATCTCTAAGAAGCTGATTTCTTACGGTTTTGTAATCTTTGGATCTCAGACAAATTTTATTTTTATGATTTGACTTTAGCTTTAGATTTGGCGCGGGTTTCGTTGTCGTAGATCTTTGTTTGGCCACTGCTCAGCTCCTATTGGTCGTAGCATGATGTTAAAGAGTTTAGTACGTTCAACCAAAAAAACTCTTCAGCACAGTACAAAAGTATAGATTATGATTCACTTTAGATGTATCCAACAAATTTTAGGTACGTACATTTGTTTAATTTCATACTGACTTCAGAATTATTAAGGTATTTTTAAAACGCTGATGTAAACAAAGCTAATACAATTAAAATTCATACCTATAACCGAGAGCTGCTCTAGTGAAGTTGCAATTAATATGAAAATCTCTTGACAATATTTATGAAACTGACACAGGCGAAATTATTGCAGAGTTTAATATTTACTGACGCGCCGTATTTTACACGTTCAGCGGATTACCTGCGAAATATAAACGTAAGCTGGGTTATCCAAATTTAATGGTCGCCATTTGACACCTCGATCATTTGCATTTCCTGTAAATACTCATTTGGCATGTAGTTATGGCCACCGGTTATTATTGCCGATAGGCCATACTCCGCCAAGTTATTTATGATTACGACGACAACCTTCGATTTGCTATTGTACTTTATGATTTCACAATACTATAAACATCGATTTCTAATAAGGAGATATCATTTTGAATTATGACGATTTTATAGTCTTATTAAAACGATTAAAGGATAAGTCATTGATCTGAGAGTGAGGTAATAAGGTTATAAAATAGCCGACTGAAACAAATCAGTATTCCATTATGCATTCTGTCAGTGCTTTACAAATGAGGGTGCGGTGAGCTCGCTCATCTAAGCTTGCAGGAAGGATAATTTTCGACATGTTTGCTGTGATTACTCTCACAACTGCCGCCCGACAACGTTCGGTGGCGTGAAATATGGGCGCACCTACGTTTACGTTTTCAAATAATCCTCTCTACCCGAGAATTATAACCCGTGAATAAACATAAAAGGCCGCGGTGTGGCGCGGCAGGCTGTAATTCCGTACTGGAAACGTCGTAAATAATTGTCGTGGCTTTCGTGCTAATTCCTCACCAAGAGTGAAATCTATGAGAATGCTCGCTTTGTGCTCTTATTAAATATTACCCGCGACTTCATAACCTGTTGCTGTCGAGTATTTAGAAAATGTTATTGCTTTTTAAAGCATCGCACATTAGTTTGGAATGTTAAAAATTCTGTATAAGAGAAGGTTATACTACAAGGTTATTGCATTTAGTTACTGTGTAAAACTTCATGTATCTACCGTAATTGGATGACAAGCATCCAGTTAATACGTTAATAAGATCATAATTTCAGAATAAGGCACAATACACACTTTTCTGCTCTACGCAGAAGAGAGCATTTTCGTAGCTGGACTAGCTGGTAATCTAATTAATGAGTATGGTGTTTTTATTCTGTGCCATTCTATAATATTACAAATTGTAACCAATTGAAATTGTACTTTTATTGTCGATTAAAAAGAGTGGCCTGTGTTTCATGCCAGTTTTTTTTCTATGCTCAACCTTGTCAGCTTAGAAAAATTTGCCGTCACCTGAACAGAAGTGAAAGTGAAAATACCTTTATTGCCTCTAATTAGTTTATCCGTAGGAGTAAAGGTAAATAAATAAATCAATTATACTGATAAATACTAACTAATTCCTTTTTGGCTTTGTACAATGTTCATAAATACCATATATGGGATATTTATGGTTTAAAAACTATTGCTTTTTGGTGGTAAGTACTCAAAATATAGACAGTTTAGTGTAAAATTGCACTGGGAAACTTATGAAATACAACCCGGCGATGGCTTTTAAACAAGTTTTTAGTGAGAGAACAGATTCTCGTATTGTGTACGGTAAGTCTGTTTAGTGCCTAAGAGTTGCGTTGAAAGGCCTAGCGCGGCACGCGGCGCTACGTTGTCGCATGGCGCCTACTGTCGGCTCGCCTCTCTCGCAGCTCACAGGATGTCACAGCGGTAATTAAACATTCCTCCGCTCGTGATATTAACCCGTTTGAAAATTCTAACAATGTCGTGTTGTAGGCGCTTCCTATGAAAACGTTATGTAGTAAACAACGTGTTATATAACTCCTATTCTAACTATATCGACTTTTAAAGTACCTACCTACCTACCTACTTTCATGTTAACCATCACATACCTCTAATGCGATATCCCCTTTGATAAATATCTAAGCATATTAAACGTTTTAACTATATTAAACACATTTAATGTCACAGGGACGAATTTAGGTAAAAAGGTATACCAAATCATAAATTAAAATGCTAATATATTACAATACCTCCCCAACACTTAAAAAAGAAAAGCTATAAATTAAATAAACATTTTTAATCAAGTAAATGTAGGCTTGATACGTAAAACAAGAGGTGAAGTATATTAATTAAATCAGGCGTACTTAAGTTAAAAGGATACCATTCAGAGAATTTGCGGATTCTAAATAATAATAAAGAGTAGACACAGATAAGCTTATAATCACTAAAGGGCGGCAGGTTTCAGTAACACCACTTATAAACTTCCCTTTGTTACGCCATTCGAACCAACCCTCGACCCGTTAGGCGCGAACCCTTTCTTTAAACCATGTACTAACAAGTATCTTCTTTTGTCATTCTTAACAGATACTTAATAAACACTTAGTTGAAAATCGGTTGTATAAATAAATATAATAAGAATACTGACAAAAAGGTTTTGAAAAAGAGACTAAATAAAAATTTCCTGATGCGATTCATGAGGTCACTAACCGCAATAATGCGATGATGAACTGTGAGTGTCGAAACATCTAATTGGCTACATCGTATATGTGGATTTCACTTTGTGGAATTTATATGTAGGTACTTCGTCAAGTGACTTACGTGCTGACGGTGAAGAAAAACATCGTGAGGAAACTCACGTACCCTATAAGAAATTCTAAATGTATGTGTGGGATGTGCGCTCTACAATAGATCAGTAACTGGTCCACGTAACAAAGAAGCCGCTCATCAACCCAAGAAAAATATAATAATAAAATAATACATTAAACATTGTTTTGCTTTACATGAAAATTGAAACATTTTTTTTTTTTTTTATTAAAAAGACAACGCCCGCACTAGGGAACAAGCCCTGTGTCGCGGGGAGCTTTACAAACATGAAACTAACGGACACAAAGTACACCCAGACTAGAAACAAATATCTATGAATCACACAAATATTTGTCTCGTGTGGGAATCGAACCCACGTCACCCAACACGGCGATGTAGTGGCGAGGCGACCACTTTAACCACTGCGCCACGGTGACAGTCGACATTATTAAATTTATATCTCTTTTGTAATGAATATTTTATTTGACCGAATCATTGTAGAACCACTTTATGTGGTAGTCGTTAAGTCAAGTTAGAAGCCTTCTGGGCGATTTGATAAATTCCAACACCATTCCAACCAGATAAGAAGAAGATTGTAGAAGAATTTCAAAATAGAGTTATAAGCACATAAGTGCACACATTTTTTATCACGAATAAAATAATTTCCGCGAGTTTCTCTACATATCGGGCATAGATATATAAGTATAACAGATATACATATATTATTTATTTATAGGTCGAATACCGACGAACGCTTTTATACTTTATGAAAGGGAATGCATTAATTATTCATTGTAACCTGTGACATGTACCTATTGTACGTACCTGATTTGATGTTTGCTTGTTATAATAAAAAATAAAAAAATTGAGAAAATGTTTTTATTTTCTCTGCAAGAGCGGCCGAAATGAAGGGTTGAAATTTTAAATTGAGACTATTACATCAAGCGAGTATCAAATGAGAGGGCTTTGTTTTCAAAATTAAAACCTATTTTTATTTATTTTTACGCCCCACAGTTTTCGACTTAGGATTAAAAACATAAAAAATGTACCATTCCTACCTTATCACCTAAGTTTGTGATGAGAAAAATGTGAAATAATTCCAGTTGACACATGTTTATGTAAATACGAGTATTACTCAGGTAGGAAAAATAAACCGATGTTTTAAATAGCACATTTTTTTTGTTATCACCAAAAAAGTCCGACCGCATAACTAAATTTGTTTGCTAAGCATTATGTTTGACATATTGTTATATTTTTGCCATAATACTTAATACTTGGCCATAATACCTGATAGAACGGAACCCTCGGACTCGCACTTGACCGCCTTGTTTTAATTTCGACGTAGGTATTTACTTTGGGCACCTGTTTACAGCACGTCTATCCATATTTTTAGCAGATGCTTACATTAGAATTTCCTGCGAAAAATAATAAATAATATATTAAAAATACGTAAATGTTTCTCCTCGAAGGAACCGCCTTGGACTTTTAAAATAATAGTCAGCCGATTTGGTCCAGCCATTCTCAAGTTTGGCAATTTATTTTTATTAATATAGATAGTAAATTTTTTTTTCTGCTAAACTGTAAAATATCTAAACTATAAAAACGACACATAAAGCTGACTGTATTTTAATACACTTGGAATTTAATTTAAGGCTTGACTTAGTTAGGGTTCAGATATGTTAACAGCGTACCTACATTGTAAAGAAGGCAAGACTGGCACATAAGAAAAAGTAAGTGATTAATATACCTACGAGTATACTCAAAGGAATACCTACGTTACAGATTACATTCCGGCTACTGACTTTGTCGGCTTAACAGCGCGAGATAATATCAAAATCTGTGGCTCAGACGGCACCTTAATTTCCATCATCCCATTTCGTACAGAAAGTCACATCAATACGACAGCGTTTAAGCGATAGGGGGAACGGAGAAATAATGAATAGAGGCTTTTAGCTATATTACTGCGACACAGGCGGGCGGGCAAACGACTGTTATGACGAAATTAATGTCCCTAGTCTAAGTGAGTGCTCATATGGTTCACCTCAATCTTAACGACGCTAGACGACACACTTCTGTTAAAAAAATATTTTTCTCATCGTAAATCATTGTTACGAGTAGAGTTTAACCTTTCTCTCAAGAATAATGACGGTCGTATTACAGGCATTACAGCTGCGCGAATCACATTAACTTTATTAATACTAGGATATGCTTGCAAACTGGTATCCAGGGTTTCTTGCGGAAATTCTAATGTTAGCTCTATTGTAAGGATGGCGTTGCCTCAGCAATTTCATTATTTTTCTTACATTTATATCAATTAGATACCTCATATACGTATATCTTTAAAATTACTATCTGCTGTATTGTATTCGAGACTTTCTATGTAACATGTATGGTGAGAAATAAACTTTATTATTATTATTATTATATTTATTCCATACTAGTTGTACTCGCGACTTCGTCCGCGTTAACAAAAGCAACATTACTTTTTTATAACAAATTCATATTTTTTCTAAAATAAATGTAGCCTAAGTTACTCCTTATCACATCAGCTATATGCCAGTGTAAGTTTCGTCAAAATCGTGCCAGCCGTTCCAGAGATTAACTGGAACAAACAAACAGACAGACAGACAGACAAAAATTGTAAAAAATGTTATTTTGTACATGTACCGTTTACACATTCATAAGCATGTAGTAAATAGCGGTTATTTTATTATTACAAACAGACACACCAATTTTATTTATTTGTACCTAAGTAGGTATAGATTTATTAGACTGACATAATTTTCTCAGTCAAAGTTTTTTATTTCATTTTGATCACATACATGAATCACATACACTTATGAACGTCATACAAAACCAAAAAAAAAAGGTGTCTGCAAATTTGCCCACGGCCAGATCACTGACAAGGTTGAGCTCTGAGAAGTACTTGGCAAGAAACTCTATATTATTCTATTTAATATTTGTGCTGAAGTCGACATACAACAACAGTTACCCTGTACCCATTACCACCCTACTGGGCCTACTTTCTTCTAGTTTGTGGGAGTTTCCTCACCCACCACCATCGTTATTTAGTCAACTGAAATCTATATACCTATACAGGTAAAAGATAGCTAACCAACGTATTAAAAACGATCCATAATTGATTACGTTGTGTTTAGCTAATTCTCTTCCAATTTTGCAAATTACTGCAATTAGGTCATTAAGTATTTATACATATTATATTTCAGGTTATTAACTTTGAATATTAACATTAATTTATGGCAAAAGGTATTTTCGTTTTTGTATTAATTTGGTTTCTAGATAGGAATATTACTATTCTGATATATTCTAATATCAAATGGTTATCATTTGATATTGGAAAATTATTTGAAATCATCAATGGAATTTCACTAAACTTTAATGAATACATACCAGCGCATATAAATTCCATCGCAGTTGAAATTATAATGAAAATTCATTTGTAAATTGTACCTATCGTATCGTATACCTATTATATTAGGAACTAATATTATAATGTTTTAATTAAACTGAAAAGTTTAGCCACCTTGTCAGTTAAAAAAAATATACAGGCGTGCTGCATAGAAGGAGAACGCTCTCAAAGCCAAAAAGGAGTGGCTTTCGTTTTCCTTTTCGTTTTTTCTTAACAAAACAAGGAGTTACGGAATGTCATAGTCGTACTACTTCAGTTTTTATTCGCCTTTACAAAGTCGAGGTAAAATACGTAGACTCAGTCTCAGATTAGGGTACTGGTATAGACTTCTAACCATAGGGTAGTCGAAATTAAAACTATTTATTATTCTTTATACTAATTCCCGTTTTCATCGTCAAATAGAAAGGGAACGAATTGCAATTAAATGAATCACTAACTAAATTAAAGTGCCACTAAAACTAGCCGTTAAAACAAAAACATAAAAGAATTAATGACATTCACTAGTTCGTGCAACAGAATAATGGTTTTGAATTTTGAAACCCCAGCTTTTATGAAGTAGACAATGATAAGAAGGATTATAAAAGAGAAGTGGGGGTGAAACGCTGATAAGAAAATAATGGGCTAGCAATGAAACTGGGGAAGTGTCTGAAGTATTATAGCTTTACAACATTATAGTGTGGTTTGTGTTTGTAATCTATTTTTGATTGTCATGTTACGGACTTCGATATGCCTAGTCGATGTTTATGTAATGCATGCAGACAAGAGCACTGCGAGAAAATGGAAAATTTGAAACAAACCCTAATACCAACACGACTAGCCAGCGTGGTATTGTAAATAATAATAATAATAATTTTTTATTATCAGGATAACAATTTCGCATAGATTTACCTTACAAACTAACATACATAAAATTATAAAACTACTTCACAATGCACTTCGTTGTGCGGTCAGGTGGATGGAAATTCCCTCGACATTCTTTGGAGGAGACCTGTGCCCAGCAGTAGGATGTTTATGGGTTGAAATGATGATAAATGATAATCCCAACTGCTGCCAACGTCTCTTACCACATTTGTTGCAGATATGGCTCGAGTCTCAGAGAGAAGCAACAGCAGTAGTAATTTTGTCCTGCAAAGTCTTTGTTTTAAGTAGTTTCGACACTAACTATATAGTTATTATAATATTTATTCATAATAATTCACAAAAACGCTAGTAGTTTATAAATTAAATTAATATTCGTCGGTTAGATACCAATGTAAAACTTTTCACACGACCCGACAATGCAGTTAGTTATTCAATGAATACTGGCCTTTTGCATAGACATGTGCAATTACAACACTTCTGAATAACACCCGCCAATATTGTTTTACGAAGATTTATTACCTACCTAATGTAAAGGGCTACTTTACCTGCATAGTAAATCAATTAAAAAGTAGTCGAAATTTCAGGACAGGATCTGTTGAGTGATTTAGCCGTTAAAACGTATCAAATATACTACTTATATTATAATTAATTTATATATATGATTTGCACGCCAGTCCCTTATCCATTCAGCCACCATCGCTTTCTTATTTCATAGAGTCCTAATTCAATTCTAACGTGCTCAAATTTAAACGAACGTGTTTAGTAGTAATAATATAATAATAATATTCTACCACATTCACACAGCGCCATCTAGTCCCAAAGTAAGCAATCATATTTGCTTGTGTTATGAGTACTAAACAACTGATATACTACTTAAATACATTTTTTTTTTGTAAATACATACATATTATAGATAAATTACACCCAGACACAGAACAAACCTTCATGCTCATCACACAAAGATTTGTCCTGGGTGGGGATCGAACCCACGACCTCCGGCTTAGCAGTCAGGGTCACTAACCACTAGACCAACAGGCCAGTCTTCTCTCTATGAATCACCTATCGCTTCTCTATCGAGACAGTTGAGGGTTCTACGGGACGATCTCTCCCACACACGTTAAGCCAGGATTATTTTTTTAAAAACACCCCACTAGTGAATAAGCCTTGGGTCGCGAGGGACGACTTTACAAACATACAATTAACGAACACAAAGAACTCCTAGATTCGTATTAAATATCTATGAATCACACATATACTTGTCTTGTACGGGAATCGAACCCATGTTACTCGGCACGGCGATGTTAGTGGCGAGGTGACCTCGGCGATTGTCCCCGATGGCATAACGGTGGTGGTCGCCTCGCCACTAATAGCCGTTCTACACGGTTATAAACTTGCGTTCCAACAGAGTGACCTTGGTGGGAGTTTAGTTGACATCTGTCATCAATTTGTATGAAATTTGGTTTACAACAGCCGGCTACACGGTTGGAATCCACCAAGGGCACCTTTGAGGAAGGCAAGTTTATAACCATGTAAGCACGGCTTTAACCAAGACTTTGCTTGTAAGCGTTCACCACTCATCATCGTTCATCATGAATTCTTACAAGCAATGACATCGGGCGTCCCGTCTCGAGTATATATAGCTAATGACTATGTTGCCTGGCCTTTCTGCCAGCTCTTCAAAACATTATAATAACTAAGAAACAAGTGGTCCAAGCAATTTTTGTAAAATTTGCTCTAATTCGCTTGGTGAGAAAAGGGGTGATTCAAGAAATAAATAAACGTAATAATTTTTAATAACTGTATTATAAAAGGAGTTGATATATTATAAAACGCATAGATTTAGATATGTTAATGATAACAATATGTTTACATAATATAAGAAGTTTATAGAAATTTAAGTAATACGAATATCACATTGCAAGGTAGGTATAGTAAGTATAGATAGATAGGAAGTAGTTTCAGTTCGTGAAGTTTTTATAAATATAGATAATATTAGCATGTATTGCAATATCTACTTGAGGTACCTAAATTACTAATCAGTTGAACTTTAGGTCGAATTTATTAAAGATCCTGTTGGATAACAATCAACAAGAATAATTTATTATTATGTAACGAAAAATATTCTAAACATGCGTAATCTTTATAATCGATAGTTGCTACCATTAAAAGATAGGAGATTGTACCATATTCCCTTTAAATAAGTTTAAAATTCCAATGCAGTCTGATCTTACCATTTACTAATGAAAGTGTTATTGTATATGAAGCTAATTCATAAAATGTTCCATTTTTTTTTTAAGAGCAAGTTCATGTATAATATATTATAATAAAACAGTGAAAGGATTCACAGAGTTGTTTATTATGGACATACCAGTCGAGCCAGATTGTGTGGTGTACAAGATCGTAGGCCCGACGAAGTCAGAGTGAGTCCTTGGGACGGAGGTATTAAGTCCCTGCCACTCACCCGCAGACGGTGGACACAACCAATGAAACCGGGAATACCTGACGCACCAGACAATCTGCGCCAATATACAAATTACAAATATATTTACTTCTGTTCAAGAATAGCTCTTTAGAAAAATACATAACAAATACTAACTTCGTTACATTCTCCGGCGGTTGACCGATATAAATGTATGGATCGACATCTAAAGAACTCATACGTCCCTGAGACGAACCACGCGCCGTCGAAGATCCAACTTTCAAAACGGCATCCCTCTTATATCTTCTTGCAGATATTTTCAATTTACCGTCAATTTTAGTTTTCCCAGTGTGAAGTTCCATCGGGCCACTGCCAGCATCCCAACGCAACACGCCTCTGTTATCCACAAAACCAAGCCACAAATGGTCCCTCGTCCCGGAAGCACTTACTAATGCACCTTTATCGCATACAGCAGACACCTCTGCCCAGATATCGAAGCGTTTAGCAGGAAATCTCGCTCGAGCCGTCATTCTCGCATGACCATCAAACAACGGCACTTCATACATCTCACTATTCTCTTCTACATATTCCTCATACACTGAATACTGTTCTACTTCGTTCGAATCAAATTCTTCTTCTACTTCGTCAATCGGCGCTTGGCTTCTCGTTTTGTTAGAGTTAACACAACTTCCTCGAAAAGTATTTTCTATGGCGCTACTAGAATGAGTGTAGACTTTTTCTGCGAAGTATCATTTGAAGTGTATTAAATCTGAATATTAACAAATCAATATTCTACGAAAACAAACTCTACAGAACTAGCTTATATATCTAGCGATATCCGACTGGTGGAAGGATGTCAATACACGTCAGCTCGGGTTCGGGACTATCAGGTTTGCCGCTATCACTCGTGTCTACGGAAGCGTCAGTGAACTGCAGTGAGTTTGAGCTTTGGTGCTTGATGTATTCAAAATCTTTCAACGATGTTTTTTCGGGTTCCAGTGGAGTGTTTTCGTGTAGGTCGGGATTTTTAGGGATCGAGCGATTTGATCTACCGGAGCGGCTACCTCGACGGACGTGGGGGGCCTCCTCGCTGCATGGTCCGAATGCCTGTGCCACCACGTCGGATTGAGTCCTACAAGCGTGAGTGCGGAGGTGACAAGCAGAGAGGTAAGTACGACCGTCACTACCACACACGGATGGTCCGTCAGTTTGCGGACATTCCGTTGTGGCACATTCACACGTCGCCAGTCCACTGCGCACCACGCAGTGCGCGCCGAAGTAACACGTCATATGATCGCAGTTGGTCGCTGGCAGCTGAGTTGATTCCGCTGGAAATAAAAACACAGTAAAAACTTTTGAAAACAAAAAAACTACAACTTCTTCATATGTGGACTTTTAACTCACGATCGAAGCATCCATTAGGTCCCAAAGTATGTTCATGGTTAGAACAAACGGTGCACTTTTGTCCTTGAATGCCAGGCTTGCAAACACAGCGACCAGTCATCTGCTCACAGTCCTCACGAACTGAACCGAACGCCGAGCAACCGCATGCTAAAAAAAAATAAGAAAATATCAACATAGCACTATAAACCAATACAATTTTTTTTTATTTAAACAAGAGTAACAAATAAGAAACTTCTTGCACTTCTCACGAGCTTGTACTATATATTTATAATAATTGAATATCCAATCTCACGTTGATGTCCATAATATTTAAAATGACTCTTGAAGAAGAGTAAAAAATTATTTAATTTATAAAACCCTAGGTCAAACAAAGTCACAGACAACTACAGTATGAAACAAAAGCCAATAACAGAGTCTTACGTATACATCCCATGTGTCCAGTTCCAATTCTCGGCAGGCCCCAATAGCCGGGCTCGCATCGGTCACACTTAAGGCCACCAACACCTGGCCGACACACACACTGGCCTGCGTCATCACACTGTTCAGTGACGGAGCCGAGTCGGTGACACCCACATACTGCTGGACACCCGGCACCACCCGGCCCTCTAGCGGGCGTCACACCGTCTGCGCAGCAACCGTGCCACGACTCTTGACAACCTTTCTTTTCGACTACAGCTTTATCTAAAAAAAAAAGAATTTGATGTTTAATTATGGCATTTGGCATTATGGCAAAAACTAGCAAAACAATTTTTAAGTAGGTACAATATATTGTTGTCCTGCTCACAAGTTTCGCGTCTATGATTTGTTAGACATCTTTATGTTTATGACAACAATTGATTGTACTGCCATTTGGCAATACTGTAAACTAAGCTACCACGTGAAAGCTACGCCGGTGAGGGGCTCCTCAATGTCTTTTAAATTAAAGAAATAATCGTGATTGAACAATATCATATTTTGACTATTTGAACAATAAAGAAAGATAGACCGAAAACACTGTTTTTCTTTTTGTTTGTTCTACTTTTATATGACATTTATCTGCCCCATTACCTCAGTAAGTGAAACTCAGTGAGTTTTTTTTGGCCAAATTCCAGTTAGATATAGGTTTCGAAAACAAATTCTGGACAATTTTGTATTACTAGATTTGTAAGTCTTACAAATCATACAACATCATAATGCTTATAGCTAAATTGTAGGTATCTAGCTAAACTCATTAACCGGCATCTACATAATATCCACACATCCGGTACAACTAATAACGTTAATAAAACGTCTTTCACCTCACCTAACTTAAACAGATCATTCAAATATTATGTAAATATCACTTATTTGTCTTTACCAGTGCAACTTTCTAAATAAATTATGCAAACAAGTATATTTATGCAGTTGCATTAAGCTAATGGCACACAGCAGCAACGTATGAGCCACAGAACAGAGAGGTACTTTCATTGTTCTGTGGTATGAACCATAGAATAGATTGAATTATCAATGCCGAATAAGCCTATTAACAGAAGAGTCCTATGCGGTGCAACGAAACCACAGAAATTACTAGGTGACAATGTTCAAAAAAGTCTCAACTTCTTGCATTCACTTCTACTGCGTACCAAGACAGTCAGTACACATAATAATAATTATTAATATTATAAAATAGTAAAAGTATGGAACTGAGCTAAACACATGACACACACACACGCACACGCACGCACGCACATACACACACACACACACATCAGTAAGCTCCTTTTCTTCCACTAAATACCTCCTACAATAAATGTATTTGTTAACCTAAACAGAATCTTCCAACCTCGAGCGTGTGTCCTGGAGACCTGAAATACAGGGCTTGCCCTAGTTTAGGCTCCAGTCCACCCTCTAAGTTGCTATACCTGTTTAATCACAATGTTTTCATAATGTCTCTATACTTGTATTAGTGTATAAGTTGTATTTGTACTGGGAAACGTGTGTGAAACATTATGTTATGGTGGAAATAAATAAATTATTATTATTATTATATCTACTTTAGTTTAGAAGTTAGTTGGGGTTTACGTCATGAAAAAAGTCAATTTATAGTTATTACACCCTAATTAACGCAAATCTTACGCCCTGGGTTCATAAAAATTTTGATCATTACTACCTAACAAAACTTAATTAAAAAAAATAAACATTCGGTCTTTACATTAACAATTTATCTATTTTTAGATCCAAATTTTTGGGTTGTATAGAAATTTTTTTTGCTAATTCGGGCATTTCCAATATACAGATCGATAGAGAAAAAAAATCTGAACAAAATGACGTATATAACTAAATTTGGCCAAAATGGTTTATACGACAATTGAACCCAAAGGTATATAATAATATACTAAATACTTAATGTGTCTATAGCTTTATGTTTACTTTGTCTTGCCAGACCGAGTTCGATTTTCACTGGTGCTTTAACAAACAAGTACTGACTTAATTACGATTGCATACATTGGTTCTGCCTATTTGTTGTCTTTCTATTTGAACTTAAGTAACTGTACGCTTGTTAGCTAATTGATGTTGTTCAAATACATTACAATGCAATTTGAAACTTGAAATTACACCCATATGTTAATGCTCAATTACATTTGCAGTAGGTTTGCGTAGCAGCGTTTCCCAAACTTCTTTCTATCAAACCCCAAAAAATTATATATGATAAAATCTAATATAATATTGCTGCCACAATTTGCTATATGGCATCAGTGTTTAAGGTGTGTAGCTAAAATTATTATAATATGTCATTTGCTATCTATCAGTGACATAGACCATAGTGCCTGGTTCAGCCAATGAATAGGCTCTTTCTTTTTATAGATAATGGCCGCACTAGGCAACAAACTTACCGGGCACAAAAAAAAAAAATACCCAGAAATCAATCAAATTTAACTGGTGTGAGAATCGAACGTACGAAACTCGGCACGGCGATGTAAATGGTGAAGCGAGCATCTTTTTTGTTTCCCATTCAAGCACCTATAATTTCTTGGAGTTTATTACTCCATGCTTGAGAAACTGTGGTCTAGTTTACTAAGGAAATTAAGGAAAATAAAACCTATTTTTATATGCGAATTTAATGTGATGGTTTAACTTATATACAGAAATTTAACTCCACTTTTCTCGCATATTTATGTTCTGATATTTTTTTTATCTGATGTAACTTAAAACGACTCTCCACAAAAGCCGCCTTTTTGCTGACGCAACAGTGGGATGAGGTGAAGGTTCAAGTCTAAATCTAGTCAAATCTATATATTATTGTTTAGCAATTATCGAATTAAATGTTTAACCAAAGCAAGGGTATAATTGCTTAATATAATAATAATAATAATATTCTACCACATTCACACAGCGCCATCTAGTCCCAAATTAAGCAATTATATTTGCTTGTGTTATGGGTACTAAACAACTGATATACTACTTAAATACATTTTTTTTGTAAATACATACATATTATAGATAAATTACACCCAGACACAGAACAAACCTTTATGCTCATCACACAAAGATTTGTCCTGGGTGGGGATCGAACCCACGACCTCCGGTTTAGCAGTCAAGGTCACTAACCACTAGACCAACAGGTCAGTCATCAGTCATATGAAGATTAACTTGTATTATTCTTACCTTTTCTACAGCACCGAGCCGCTTTAGCAGTGTGATGACAGTAGCTGCCAACTGGACAATCTTTGCGATGTGGACCACCGCCGCAGTCTATTGGTCTTCCTTCAGCATCTGTTAACGGTTCATCGTCTCCACATGGTCGGAACTATAATAAAGTAGAATCTCTTTTTATAATTTTTATAAAAAATCCAGTTGAACTTAACTGAGTCAAAAATCTAACATCTCGACTCAAATAATGAACTTGGAAACTTAGGGAAAGTTAGATAGGCATTCCAGTACATATTTACGAGTATATACCGAAATAAGGAGGAATAACTAATACTCTGTACTAACTTCAACTGATATCGTTTGATGATGCTAGTACAGAGTCAACAGTCAACAGAGGTCCAAGTCTGTCCTTGGATGTCCAAGGTTCTGTGTTGTGTAACAAACAAAGACGAAGTCACCAACAATTCAACTTAATTTTTAAACTCTTTGGATTTGCACGGACTTTCCACCTCATAATTATACGGAACCCTAAAAATTTGTATAATAAGACGAACGAAATGACGGATTCGCTTTTCAGCGGATTATTTTACCTCAAGTCCCCTGCAAAGTGCAAGCGGCCTTAACCTCAAGTCTTCTTGACGACGACATGCTTCTAACTTCATGTGGCACAATGTGGGGTAGAGTCGTAAGTCTGACGCACACACTGGAGTCGATGACGTAGCCGCCGCCGCTGCTGCAGCACAGTCGAACAGGCAAGCACACCTGCCATCAAACATAAGCAAACAATGTAAGTATGTATTTTGTCTCTCTATCTGCTTGTTTTGAGGGAAACTCTAAACTGAAACTGATTTCGGGGACATTCACTGGCTGACTAGTGTTACCAAGTAAGCTAGGCTACTTTTATTTTGGAAAAATATTAGGGTTTCGTACAAATACGGGATGAGTAGACCACGCGAATAAAATCGCGGGCACAGCCAGTTTTTTATACACCTATTTTCTACTCTACCTTCATATTCTATTTGGATTGATTAATTTACATAATGTCTGAATTACAAGCAAAATTCCGAAAAGTATCAAAAATCCGTCGAAATTAAGGAAACTAATCCGTAACAGTACTGGTGAACCAAACTTAATTTGAATCTTATTTCAATGTTATATATATTATTCAGATTTTTCCTCACTCACCTCGGTTGTCCATTAGAGTCGACGGCACACGTAGCTTCATAGGCACACTGCACTCTTGCACAGACCGCAGTACCAGATATAGCTTCGCTCGAATTCTCAGCGTTGTCATCTCCCGTTCGAATCTCGTTATTCAAATCCGTCATCTTTGCTGATCTATTCCCGTCTGAAAATAAATGGACTTGAAAGAGCAGAAATATAAGAAAGCGTTAGCCAAATTATCGAGATTACAACTTTATACATATTAATCTGGCAATGGATACAGTTTCCTCGTTACTAAATCAGTCATTTATTCATTCACATATATGATATTACAGGACCGCTTGCAGTGGCGTAAATTAGGTGAGGCCTATGATCAGCAGTGGACGTCATTGGGTCAATATGATGATGATGCAGATTTGTATGACATTTGGCACATAGATAGCCAGTAGGCTATCTTTTATTGACATACCACGTGGGTAGTGCTACGGGTAGAAGCTAGTTTGAAATAACTGACCAGCGGTATTATTGTCGTCATTGTCGATGCAGTCGCCGTAGTAAGCGAGTGTGGGCGGCGTCTCCCCTTTGGCGCTAGCCTCGCAGGCGGCGCGGCGCAGCGCACAGTGCGACACGTAGGCGCGGCGCGTGTGGGCGCACACGGGCGCGCGCGCCGCCGCCGCGCACGGCGCCGCGCACCCGCACGCGCCGCGCGCGCACCACGACCCCGCCGGGCACGACACCGACAAGCACGACTCTACACACACACGACAAAACACAACTAATCTGACGAACAATGCATATTTTTAGTTAAAGAAAAAATCTAATATTAGGTAATTATTGAATTGTAAATATACGTAATATCACGGTTAATACAATTTTCCCCTGTATTGATGTACATAGATACTTAGACCTACCTTAATAAAAAAATATTCTATACGACAACCAAATAGGTTGTTGTATAGAATATTATGTCATAATAATGTTAGGTATATATCTAACATATTATGACGTAAATACACCTCAATGAAGATTCAAAAAGTTTACGATGCGGTTTAGAGTCAAGGCCCTACTCATAATCTAAAGATCAACTTACTCTAATTCAATATCACCGTACAAAAAATTAAAATTAGAGCCACAATATTTAAATTTTCAAACTTTTGACAATGCTATTGAATCAGACTAAGTAGATATCGAGATTTAGAATAGCCCATAAGAATATGAAGCGATACGATCGTACCACAAGACCCCATATGTTTTATATGAAGTCGCCTCTTCTCCTTGCACGCCGTGTCTCGTAATGCACACACGCTGCTGTAAGTGTTGTTATCAGTTCCACAAACTTCTTCAGTCTCCTGAAAGTCAAAATGACTTAGGTTTATTTCCAACAAACGACAAGTCAAGTCATTCGTATTTATGACCGAAGTAGGGTATGCAGAAGTACATCACAGCCACATTTGGTTATAATGAGATGCCGTCATTCTTACTTATGAGCTCTCACTCTGAGGGTCTTTTACGAATTTTTGCAAAAGGGCCAAACGCGCTTGATCGTGACAACGTAAACCACAATTTGTATAATTTATGAAATGACGTTTTCTAGTGACAAAATTGTTTTATATTCTTTTAAAAAAAAAACCATTTTACATAGATATAAAATATGCACTCACAGTTCCCTCCTCACAATGCTTAGGACACACACAACTCGCTTCTGAGACGCCGTCGCTCTCACAAACTGCGTAGAATTCGCACTTCTTATTCTCGCACCCGTCTGTGAACATACATTTAATTATCTGTCAATCGTTTCCACCCTTTTAACGGTAATAATATTAGTATAATCTTAATGCTATGGTATTTAGAGTATTATCGTTTTAACTCAGATGCCGTTGTTGTGGTCTATTACTGTTATAAAAGTTAATCGAAATGAAAGAATTTATATTGATTTTCAATATAAACATCATAGGTAGTACAACACCATGAATAAAGCACAGTAAGAAATATTAAAATAAATATGAAGGAAGTTTATACGATAAGTCTCAGATAGTTTCACTTACATATCTGCCGGTGCTGAAATAGGGTCTTAATTTTACAGCCATTAAAAGGTCACACGTCGAGTATCGCAGGCGTCCATAGGTTATTTTTAACCGCTTTACATGAAGTGGGCTGTAAGCCCACGCCCACGCATAGAGATAGTCTAGAAAGGCTACTTTTATGTAAGGGGTTTTTAAAAAAGGAGTGATTAGGATACTAAAGTGTTGGCAACGCGCTCGTGATACCCCTGGTGTTGCTCATAGACTACGGAAACCAATTACCATCAGATGGGCCGTGCGATGGTTTGTCACCGCGTCGTGGTATAAAAAAATATCACGCGGGTGTATAAAAAAAAAACAATAACTATGAAAAACTGTGATACTAACTGCAAGGTCCGTCGTACAAGACCTGCACGTCCCTCCTATGGCGGCACGCCTCTAGTTGCAGCTTGCAGCGGTTGCCGTAGGAGATGCCGTCGGAGCCGCAGACGGGGGCGAACTCGTTGGAACAGCGCGGACAGCGACACACGCCGCGAGCGCCCGATGCCACGCACTCGCCGCCGTGCGGGCACACCCGGTCCGCGCATACACCGTTTGAACCTATTGTAGTAAAGAGTTCATCAACTTGTTCTCATTGTCAGTGCAAAAAAATACCAAGTTCACGCATATGATGCTCTTGTTATTGCAGGCATCCATAGGTCCAAAATTTGTATGTAAACCAATCTGGACGTCTTTTAAACGAACTTTGTATCAAATTAGGTATAATTCAATGTTTATGAAATTTGAACTTTTTCTTTTATGCTGATATTCTTTATTTGAGTGTGCTTTCAGTTTCTGTGCACTTCATCTCGTAAATTCACTTTCCTTTTAGTAATAGGTACAATTATCTTTTATGAAAGTACAACGCCGTACGTAAAGCTATCGCGCCCTAAATAAGTAAAGAACAAGAAGAGATGTACCTATATAATTATATAGTTTATATAGCACGTTCATGACCACTAATTCATGCAAAGGTTGTCTGGAAGAAATCGCTGCAAATGATAAGATGGCCTATTGTACGTGCATAATTTTATTGTTAACTATACAAATTTCCATTGTATATTGTTGTGTATAGTCGACAATAAAATTGCTTTACCACTCTTAGAGTAAATGTCGTTTGCATATCACAAAACAATAATGTCTATTTTTGCTTGCAAGTGACATCAGTACAGTGACAGTTGTCATCAATGCGAGTCTTATTGAATTTTAAATTTGATGGAATTTTTGTTAAAAGTGGTATAGCAATTATGTGGTCGACTATACATACAATAAAGACTATTATTATTATTATAGGCTATGCCAGAATGTATTTATACTTACCGCAAGCTCCAGCATGCAGCACTCTCAGCTCTCGTCCTAGCAGGCAGGCGGCTCGGCGCAGCTCGCACTCGCTATCATGAGTGCGCGAGTCAGAGCCGCACACGGGCCGCAACACCGGCTCGCAAGCGGGCGGACAGGCACACACCGCACCGCCACCCTCCACACGACACTCAGCACCGTGGCGACACTCTACTTCCGCACACGGATTTACACCTGAAAAATGTTTCAGGAAATTAAATTTTTTATCGAAATAACTACCTACTTAATAACACGCCAATTTATCCAAGAATATGTGTATATATTCTGCAATTAAGTAGAACTAAGAACTGTTTTAAAGTTTTAAGTTTCATTTTACGAAAAGCTTATTTTAAATTTTCTATGTATTTTCTACCTTTATTATCTAATTATCTTATGCAGTAAATGTACCTATTAAGCATTCGGAAACTTTTCGATGCGCGAATATTCTGGCGGTTGAGAAGCAGCAGCAAGCAGTAGGTACCAGATATAAAAATTTCACCTGAGCTACACTGTCCTTTAAACACGATCTTCAGCTGCTTCCTGGCGCGACAAGATTCCCGATGCATCTGACACTCGTTGGAGTATGTTTTGCCGTCGGAAGCGCAAACGGGTGAGAACTCAAGTGGACACGGCTCAGCACACCGGCAAGACGGTGCGCGACGTTCGTCTAGTTGACAGACTTCAGGGTCGGGGCAAGTTACTCCAGCGCACGGATCTGGAATTTACCGTCATCAGCAACCTGTCAATGTCCCACTGCTGGGCTCGGGTCTCCTCTCCTCTATATAGAGAGCTGAGAGGGTTTAGGCCATAATCCACACACGCTGGCCTAATGCGGATTGGTAAAAGAGTTTACCGTAAAAGAGTTTAAATATGTCGACTTGACAAATTGTCTATACTATAATAAAAATTATTAAGCGTTGAGTAAGTACTTATATAAGGAGCGTCTCGTATAAAAGGAGCAACGAATTATGTAAGGAGCGTTGATTATAAAACAATAGTCAACTATATAAGGAGCGACTAGTGTATGGAGAGTTGAGAAATTAAGATTATAAGTAGCGTCGAGTATATAAGGAGCATCGACTCGACGACGACGACTACTATATATGTAGTCAAATAAATAACGAGCGAGTCGAGTATTTAAGCAGCGTCGAGTTCATGGAGCGTCGAGTATATAAGGAGTGTCTAGTACATAAAGAGCGTCAAGTATATAAGGAGCGTTAAGGAGTGTCACGTATATAAGGAGCGTTGACTATACATGCGCTTGTATTTAAGAAGCGTCGATTATATAAATCACTCTATCCCATAGGCTACACTGATAAATTTAACTTCCAATTATTCCTTGATAACTACGGAACCCAAATAAAAAAATAAAAATTCTCCTTACTTACCACATTTGCCATAATATTTAAAAGTGATATTAGTGTTAGATTCGCAAGCAGCTCTTCGCATCTCACATTCTCCGGGGTAGTCGCGAGCGTCACTGGCGCATAAGGGCCGCGACCCCTCGTGGTCCCCGTAGCTCGGGCACGAGCTCGGGCATTCGCAATTGTAGGATCGGCCATCGGGAGTCGGTCGACACAAAGCACCGGGGCCACAAGTTATACCACGACACGGGTCCGGAACGTCTACAAAATATAAAACACAATGTGTACTTGAGAATACCATACGGATAACTATAATTAGGTGGGAAAAGATACGTATGTAGGTACTCTGCTTATCTTTCACCAAGCTAAAGATAAAACTATAAAGCAAAATTAAAAATTTTGAGTAGGTAACCCTCTAATGACCTTGAAACAGGTCTATAATAAAAAATCAACAACCATCACGTTCATGACAGCTTTCAAACGAAAAAACAGCATCAGAATCGGCCCATTAATTTAAAGACTTTTATGCTTGACATGTCTGTCTTTAGAATCCACAGACAGACACGTCAAGCATAAAAGTTGTAACATCCCGCTTTTTGCTCTTTTGTCGAGGCTTAAAAATTAGTGATTCAGTATGTAAAGTTGTGTAAAGGAATATCGAAACACCGACAGAAAAAGAAGTTACAAGAAAATGTGTGACAAAGTGTCATCATAATCATCATCCTGAATTAGCCGGACCGGACGGTATATTTTATTCGACTGTTTAGAATCAGGGAGCTGGAAACCATAATATCGGTAAATTGATTTGCACAATTTTTTATCACAATAAGTATTCGTGCTCGCTAAATTCATTATATCTATACTATTTATTTCCTCAGAAAATTATCAAATAGGCAGGTACGGTAGGTCAGCCAACTTCCTGCTTTGCTTTCCAAACGGTACGGTACGGAACAGTAAAGGGTGCAAAAGGCCGAATAACACAGCACAGGTCTATACAATTAGATTCAGCAGTCCAGTACGTTCTACTCTGCAAATGTTTGGAAACTGGTCGAGCAGAAACTTGGCTGATAGTACACGCGTCATCATAGTAAGTTCCTACTTAACTGGTGAGTACTATTATTAAATATGTAGTATACAGTGCATACCACTAGGAAACAGGTAACAGCAGTCAGAAGCCGCCACCAACACCGATAGCACCGCCAGCAGCACGCTCACCATTGTCTGGCTGGCTCGCCGACCTCAGCCTCCGTTTGCACCATCACACAGTATCTCACTCTATACATAACACATCAATACAATATTCTACCTATTGTCACAAAGTTATTATTAGTGTATGAATACAACTACTGTAAATGTCATAGTCTTAAGTTCTAGGCTCTATCAACGGGGCAACAAGAGGAGTTGTTTCAACAACCAAGAAGATAAAGAGGTATCTAAGGTATAAAAGTACCTCCGCCATACAAAACGTACTTATTTAAATGACACAAAGTCCACAATACAAAACGATCAATAAAAATTGCTTTTGTCATCTTTTCAAATAAACTTAATTATGTAGGTACTTGAGTGAACATTTCGAAACGCAAAAATAACTTTTAGAAACTCACCCAATATTCAGCTTTTCCTTCCTCAATAAAAGTAAGGTACCGTTATGTAATAAATTAATAACTGTAGTTTACATAAAGCTAGCTATGTTCTTTCTGTATTTATAAACGTAAATGACGAACGCGCTTTCCTCCCTGTAGTTGTAGAGCTACTGAAGCTGAGGCATGAAGCACTTGTCTGAATGAACTCCTTTCGATCATGCGCACAACATAGTTGGATTAAGGCTAAATCGACACGACGTCAGTCTAGTCTTATGCATGTCGAAACTACCCAAACCATCTTCATTCATGTTTCATTATCTATTAGAGATACCTAGTTCTAGTAGTCCTATAAAAGGACATACTTAGACATATTTTTACCAATATACTTACCACGCGGGCGGGCGGAAGCCAGTTAATAAATATAGCAATAAATAGAAAACTTCTGTCAATAGGTAATAGAAATGAATAAAAATATCTTCATCATCCTCACTACTCTCGCAGGCTTTCAGACTCTAGGTTAGTGCACTAACAATGTCTTATTTTAATTAAAGTCTGGAATCAGGATAGGCCGCCACGCAACGTAGCTTTTTTTTTTAATTAACTTTCATTTAATTTCATTAAATTTTAAATTTCTGCAGAGTCCAATTAATTAACCTTTGTGAGAATGTCCTCCGTCTCCACCGACACGGTTTTTTTTTACATGCAATTAATTACAAAGTAAGTAGATATGAATCACAAACAATGAGCTTGAGAATCGTACGACCTCTATCAGATAGAGGTCGTACGATTCTGTCCTACAGAACAGTCTTACTAATTACTTAACAAATGTGTGGCCTCCAGTTATACAGTAGGTAGGTACAGGTACAATTTACTTAGATACGAGTATCTCATAAGCATAACTGTCAGCACTGTGATTCTTATTCCCGACACAGAAGAGTCTGAAAATCTCAGAGGCTTTAGTTCTTGCTAGCTTTTATACTGAACTGTCGGTCTCGGGAAGTTTCCATCTGAGATTAAGATTTATTTACGGTAAATAAGTATGCTGGTAAAAAGTAGATGGTTGTAGAAAAATCTTATATTATTATTAAACAGTTAAATTTGGTATACGATAACCTATTTCATTCGAAAAACTTTGCGATACGAGAGCTTTTCGACGGTTCCAAGACCAATTAACAAGTGAGCTTTTACAAGCTTTTATTTACTTTCACTTGTCCCATTGTCTGTCTGTAATCAAATCTTGTAAGTTAAATTTAACACACTTCCCGGTTTTCCGATTGACCTGAAATTTTGAACACATATGTATCATATCGCGTGACAGTGCAATATGCTGATATGGAGCCGATCTGATGATGGGAGCTGGAAGGCGGCCAAAAACACGACGCAACCCTATAGAATTTGGGTTCGTATGATTCGTCTTGACGAGTACTTTGTCTTTAGATGGCATCCAGGGTCTGATATGGCGATGGTGGCTAAGCCAGTGTCAGCCACACGGACGGACATGACGAAACTGTAAGGTACGATTCAGACCAACCGGCTCGCGTCGCGCCGCATCGGAACGGAGCCGTACGCGTGCCGCGGCATGCGTACGGCTGCCGCGGCAGCCGACAGCGTCCGCTGGAATCCGTACGCACTCCAAGCGCCCAGAAGTGCCGCTCTCTTTGCGCCGCGTAGACGTAAAGTGAAATATTATTTAAAATATCGCTTGAAGAACACAACTTGAATGATTCACTAGCTGTTGCTGCACCGTAATCTCCGTACGACACACGGCCGACCGGCTCCGAGCGGACCCGACGGCAGCCGCGGCAGCCGTACGGGTGCCGCGGCAGCCGGTCGGAGCGTGAACATCAGGATGACGGGTGTACGTCAATAAATAGTGATTCTATACACATGAAAGCAATGTTCTAGCAATGTGAGGAATGTGCGTAAAATTTGAAGCAATGTGCTTTTAAAAAACCAGAGTTATTTCAGAAAGTTAGTGAGCCGCCAGCCTGATATCAGAATGACGGGTGAATTTTTAATACGAGCAAATTGCTTACTATCTTAAGATGAAAACATTACCGTAGCAATGTTCCGGCAATGTGCTCTCGAACGTACCAAAACAGAATCAGATGCGGTGAAAGGTTTAAAAGTAATTTTGAAAATAAAAAATATTAATTTTCACGCCTGCTGATTTCATACAGGCAATTCGACGAATAGTGTAAAGGAACATTTAAATTACAAGGGTTTCATGTCATCATTCATTTATTTTCATTTCATTATACTTAATAAACACATCTTTTTGGTCACTTAATTCAACCACGCTCTGTTTACCAACTCTTCTCTTCATTTTAATTTATTTACACGGTGTACTTATGAGAAAAGTATAAAAAATAGTGTAAATTATATCACAAAGTATTTTACAAGTACCCACATTTAACAAAAGAGAAAATTAAAAATCACATCCGAAGTATGTAGTGTGGTATGCATTTTTATTTTAGTTCTATGATAGATCGAATACGTTTTATGATTCAACTTATTATACATACACGGTATTTAACAATAAAAGGAAAATTAAGAAATTGTTATCTCATTGCACTGCAGGAAACTCCTGTGGCATAAATGTTTCTTTACACTATTCGTCAAATTGCCTGTATGAAATCAGCAGGCGTTAAAATTTAGAAATTTTATTTTCTAAATTACTTTTAAACCTTTTACCGCATCTGATTCTGCTTTTGGTCCGTTGAGAGCACATTGCCGGAACATTGCTACGGTAATGTTTTCATCTTTAGATAGTAAGCAATTTGCTCGTATTAAAAATTCACCCGTCATTCTGATATCAGGCTGGCGGCTCACTAACTTTCTGAAATAACTCTGGTTTTTTAAAAGCACATTGCTTCAAATTTTACGCACATTCCTCACATTGCTAGAACATTGCTTTCATGTGTATAGAATCGCTATTTATTGACGTACACCCGTCATCCTGATGTTCACGTCGGAGCCGGTCGGCCGTCGCGACGCGTCGCGGGATGCCGACGGAGGTAACTATGCGTAAGTTGCATGCAAATATGAACTGTAATTACTGTTAATACATTTCAATGTTCTTTACCGCATTGTAAAACGCCGCCCGGCGCGGGCCGATGCGAGCCGGTTGGTCTGAATCGTACCTAAGAGTTCAGTTTTTGCCATTTTGGCTACGGAACCCTAAAAATAGGGTATCAGAAAGTTTTTTACGATAGAAAACTATATATTATGTATACCTGATCTGTGAAAAATAAAATACACTTTTCAACTTTAATATGTTTATTTATTATCATGGTATATACCATTAAGACGTTTTCACTCTTATTACATTCACAATTGCATGTAACAGAGAATAAGACTTTACATAATGTATAAAAATAGGATTGTACGAGTCATATCGAGACTCGGAAATGCACGCAAAATGAGAAACGAATTTACAAATTAAAATTCTTTCCTGTCCACTGCTAAAATGCAATGAGAAAGTTATGTGCCCCTTGCGCTAAGCTATACACAATTTGAAATTGCACATGATTTTCAATTACATGCAAATACTACTAACAATTGCTAAATTTTGTACATTTACTACGACCTATTTATATCACTTGTTTCTGTCAAGTTACATAATGAATCACGATGATGAGGCATCAAATAAATAGAAAATTGGATTAGACAATTAAAAAACAACAAGATTGCGACAGAATTGGAACAATATAAAAATTAATGTAACCTTTCTAAATTATGTACATTAGCAATCAATCGACAGATTCGGCAATAAATAAATTTGCTATACATACAGTCTTACTTACAAAATGTCACTAATAACGTCTCATTTCAAATCGATGCCTTTTCGCTTATCACATAGATAAAAACCACAGCACTTTTTGTCACTTACAAACTTTACACTTCACGGTTAATCCAGCGTTCTCGGGAAACAGATCTCTACGAACTACCTATTTACAAAATTAAATACAAGGGATATTTACAAGGGCGGTAAAACCGTGGCGTTAAGTGGGCGGCGCGCGTCGGTCGTAATCTCTTCTGTAAACCTCGCGCTCATAGTCCCTCTCGTCGTAGGCGTACTCCGTCTGGCCGTAGCCTCGCCACTCGTCCGGGTACGGCCGCACCGGCGGGAAGCCCATGCCGCCCGCCATAGCAGCGCTGTCGTAGTAGCCGCTGTACGGCGCCGGCATGCCGCCGAACGCACCGTACCTGCTGATGTTATATATTTCATTAGATTATCAATAAAGACACATTTAATAAAAATAAGGTCATCTCTTTAAAGTGTAGTTACCTTCTCTTATCGTGTGGTCGCGGCGTGCGATCCGTCCGGTACTGGCGCGGGCCGGGGTAGGCGGGCGGGGTCCAGGCGGGGTGCGTGGGGTGGTCGGGGTGCGGATGCGCCATGCCGTAGGACGGGCGCGCGCGTACCCCGCTGACGCCGCCACTGTCCCTGCGCGTGCGAGACCGCTCTCGGTCCCGCTCCCGGTCGCGGTCTCGTTCTCGGTCCCGCTCCCTGTCTCGGTCGCGCTCCCGGTCTCGGTCTCGCTCCCGCTCCGTCCGACTCCGCTCTCTGTGCATCAAATCGTCTCGCTTCAGGCTTCTATCCCTATCCTTGCGATCCTTGTGCTTGTGTTTATGTCTGCAGGGATGTAAGAAGCGATAATGGTGTTGAGCGACTTGGGAGAGGTTAGCGGCGATGGTACAAAGTGAGATTGTTACATAGAAATGAAGCAAGTGAATGAAATGAGTTAGATGGCAATGTTAGTGACCCATTTATTTGTTAGTACCACAAATGTGAAAGCATGTAAGTTACTTACCGCTCGTGACGCTTGTTTTCACTAGGCTCGGGATCACATTCCCCTTCTTCTAGTTTTCTCTTTATTCCAGATGTATGTGCAATTTTGTCATTGATTTTATCAAATTTATCTCGATCGGTTTTAGGCCTTTTTGCTTTTTTATCATTAGCATTAACATGTTTTGTATCCTTTTTATGTGACTTAACATGATTACCTGCATTGTGATTATTTTTATTATTCTGCAACAAATATAACATCAGTTAGTAATATTCAAATAGTCTAAAAAATAAATATGTGAAGTGGTTGCAATTGTATTTTGCTCTATCTAGAAAATCTTAAAATGACAATACATAATTATATTTACCTTAACATTTTCTTTATGTTTTCCATCTTTTTTGGATGCCTCATTTTTCTTCAGTCCGTATTTATATAACCTATACAATTGCTTAGCGTCGAAATTCGTAAACTTTGATACAAAATACCAGAGATTGCTCCTCCATTCAACTTTTTTCTCAGGATCTGGATACGAATCTACACATATATCTATTTGGTTTCCTATCTGTGTGAGACAAGCTCGCGTTCTAGAGACTTGTTCAGTTTCTGATAATGTCTGATCTGGGTTATCAAGTGCTCGTAACGCTTTTTTCACAGGCCTCATCTTCTCTTTGCACTGAAATAAAAAATAACATGTAATTGTTTACAACTTCAAAGGGAAATATGAAGTGCCAAATATTACGTATTGCAGGACTACATACTTCTTCAAAGACGGAAGGGTCGAGATCGCCGAGAACTTCCAGCGCCCTAGGTTCATTATTAGCAGTAAAGTGCATAGGACCTGCCGGTTTCTTTCGCGGTTTCATTTTTCCATCTTTTCTATCTTTTCCGTCTTTTCTGCCACGTTTTTTATCCCTGTCTTTCCTATCATTTGATGTTTCATCATGTGTAGATATGTCTTCCAGTTTGAGTTTACCCTATAAAAATAATAAGTAATTGAGTCAATTGTTTTCACAACTTGTATGTTAACTTTAAGTTGTATGTTGATGTACTGTACTGACCTTATCTGCCTTATCATTTTTACCAGTCTTATTAGTCTTTTTGTGTTCATCACCAGAAGTTCCGTCATCTTCTACAATATCTTTAGTGACAGGCTCCTTAGCACCTTTCTTTACACGAGGCTTTCGTTGCTTTTGCTTCCCATTTTTCTGATCAAGCAACTTCTTTATTAGTTTTAGTAAATATTCTGCACGCGATTGCAAATGTTTTGCTTGAGGTTTTTTGTCTTCGTTAGTGAGGATTTTATCGCCGATTTCAAAGGATGAATCCATTTTTATTGCTTCCCAAGAACCCATACCGTATTGATAAATTCCTGCTAATAATTTTGAGTCATCTACTACACCCCATTCAACATCAAAGTTGGCTGGCCTTGTCCTACAAAACAATAATATAATTAAGAATTGTACTCTAAAGAAATCTGTGCATCTATTTCAATATAAATTTGAATACATTATCTTCATATAAGTACTTTTTCCAGTGACATATTAATAAATTTATCGTTATTTGAAAAAGCGTGAATACATCAATAAAATCGTATTTAAACGACTTCATTTATACCTAAAATCTAACTGCCATTTGAGTCTCTCTTCTTTTGTTTCAGGCAGGAATACGTCCAAAGGCGCCAATTCATCCTGACACGCAGCCAACGTCTTCGCATTAACAGGCACACCACCCAGTTTGAACGTCTTTCTTGTATTCTTACGTCCTCCTTCAGTTTGTTCATCTATAAATATTTTAATTTAATAACACCACTAATATTATAATTTAAAACCTTAAAAATCATATTTTGTTACAAATGTGCTAAAAAATTGTAACCATATAAAATATGTATTAGGGTAACATTAAATAAGGTTGTACAGTTAAAGATCTAATATATGCCAATTAGTTTTAAATAACCGCTCCTTATTCTGAAGAAATTAAAGATCATTATAATTCATCATGAGAGTCGTTTTTAACACAAAAGCTCACATTTTAAATTTAGTAATAACTTACTTGTTGTTTCTGTTGTGTCGTTTAGCACGACCTTACATCGTTCTTGTAGAATTTCTCCCAATTTTTTAAGTTCGGCCAAAGGTTTCTCTTGTAATTCCGCATCACATGCTATACTATCAAGATGTTTCAAAGGCGCCGAAAACTTTTTATAGCTTTTGACGAATCTTCGAATCTGAAATTATATAAAATAATTATACCTTTTCAGATTATTTAATTTAATGTTATGACAATGTATCTCCCAGAGACCTTTTCAAGTCATGATGACTGTGATGAATCAAGAGATATTTTTAATTTCAAAGATGACATACCTCTTGATCAGTAAAACCCTTAATTTTTTCCCGATGCGATGCTGGTGGTCGCCCCCTCTTCCTGGGCCGGTCGTCATCAGCACTGATATCAGAAGCGTCGCTCTCAGCGTCCCCATCGCCGTCGGCGCCGTCACCACCGTCACCACCGTCACCGGAGCTACGACCGCGACGCTTCCGACCACCTTCAGCGTTATCCGCGTTGTTAGCTTGCTGCTTTCTTCGGGGTGGCAAATACAAGTCTTCCATTTCTTTGTTTTTCTCCTGCTCGGCTATTGTTTTCCTAACATTTTCTGGGATTATGTCGTCCTGAAATAACGAGTTATTATTAAGTACATAAAATGTTTGTTCATAGTTTTAGTGAATATAGATTGGAGATCATATATATTTTTATTATCTTAGATTAATACGTACCCAATCTTTACTTTCTTCCTCATTATTATCTTTCTTAACTTCCATTACAGCCTTGTCTTCATCAAAAGCAAAACTAGCTACTTTGAAGGCTGACAGTAATTCATCACCCGCCATTGTCGGGCCTTCGTCGCGAGTCTCAGCGCGTTGTAAGATTTCATCAATATCACACTGTAAATATACAATAAATATTGCAAGTTGACTCCAGACACCATGAATACATACATACATTAGTTATAGTAACAGCAGTTGGAAAACTGAAGTGTATAACATATTCAAATGAAATTCTCGACATCAAGGTCGTATACATATAGCTGACAAAAGTTAAAGGTTGCATTTTTTAAATTGCAAGATTAAGAAGATTAAGTATTTAATATTATACTTACGACAGGTTCCTCATCATTCTCATCATCATCCTTAAACAACTCTTCAGCACCAAATTTCAATATTGCATTCAAGTCTTCTTTATTAAATGGATTATTTGCACTTGTTGCTGACGGCTCTCGCTTGTTGAGAACAGTACGACCAGTTGTGTCCATACGTTGAATTACGAGATGGTCAAGCACCATTTTTCTTTTCGCTCTCTCAACAATATCTTCTTCCACAGATCTGGCAGTGACTAGCCTATAAATGTTGACCTATAAAGTGAAATATTACAAAATTAAGGATGCTAATAGGTCCAAAAAATGAATTATGTCCATTGATTTGGTTAGGTGCATTACCCACCTGGTTCTTTTGTCCAATACGATGAGCGCGAGCTTGAGCTTGCAAATCGTTTTGAGGATTCCAATCAGAGTCAAATATAATGACTGTGTCGGCAGTAGCTAAGTTGATGCCTAGACCTCCAGCACGGGTCGACAAAAGAAAACAGAAATCCTGAGACCCTTCAGCATTGAAGTGGTCTAAGGCCTGCTTTCTTATTTCTCCCTTAATGCTACCATCCAGGCGTTGGAATGGAAAGTGTCGCCTTTGTAAGTATTCAGCCAAAATGTCTAACATTCTGACCATTTGAGAAAATATAAGCACTCTATGCCCTGTTTCTTTTAGCCTACACAGTAGTTTATCTAAAAGAAGAAGTTTTCCTGAGCCTCTCAATAATTTCTGAAACAAAGAATTATTTTATGATTATAATATTTCCCTTGCGAAATATCCAATAGTATAATAATCAATTTACAAATATAAAAGTACCTCTACAGCGTCTGTAGTCGCCAGTGATGCTCTCGATTCAAAGTCTTCAGGCTTCGTCAAAAGAGCATGATTGCAACATTTCTTTAACTCTATAACTATATTAATAAACGTATTTATAGAACCCTTAACACCCTTCCTTAAGGCGCTATAGTTTTTAGTTAAGATCCACTTGTAATATTGCTTTTGAATTGATGTCATTTCTACTCTTAATATTTGTTCTACTTTAGCTGGCAATGACTTCTCAACATCTTTTTTCTGTCTTCTTAAAATGAATGGCTCCAACTGTTTGTGTAGTTTTTCATAGCCTTTAGTTGCAGCATCTTCATGATCTTTCTCAAATTCTTCCCATGTTTCAAATCTAAACAAAAACTCAATAATTAAAATAAGAACGCTAAAAGGTTAATTAGAATTTTACATTTTTCAATATCTTTTGTACTTACTTATAAGGCATAATAAAATGTAATAAAGCCCACAATTCTTTTAAAGAATTTTGTAGTGGTGTACCAGTGACTAATAATCTATGATTAGTATCAAATTCCTTCAGCGCTTTATACAATAAAGAATCATCATTTTTCAGCCTGTGTGCTTCATCAACTAATAAGCAAGCCCAACTAAAAGACCGTAGGAATTGTCTATCTTTTAGTAAAATCTCATAAGTAGTTAAGATAGCATTGAATTTCAGTCTTTTTGAGCTAGCAAAACTCCATTCAAATTGTCTGAGCTGAAAGCATACAATACTGTAATAAATCACTTAAAATTATATTAAATAAGTACTTAATTAATAATAACTGACGATATATATTATATTATGTAGATGGGAGACTTACAATTTCTCTACTACTAAGATCACCGATGTACGTAACGACGTTAATATCAGGTGCCCATTGCTGGAACTCTCTTTGCCATGCCGTCATTGTACTTAAAGGCACAACACATAGGAATGGTCCGTACAATTGTTGCGATTTTAAGAGGTAGTATAGAAAACATATCGTCTGAAAACAAAATAATAAATACATAAGTAGACTACCAACTAAATTTTTTTTCGAAATTTAAAAAAAAGTGAATTTTATTAACTGTATTTTTTTCTTTTGTAATCTTTATGGGTAGTAAACTAAACTAATACCTCTATATTATAGATGTCATTAAATTTTTTTTCTACAAAAATTAACTCAATGTTATCAAACTAAAAAAATAAAAATAAAGTTTAAAATAAATAAAATTATGCAAATAAATATACACTATCACACAGTTGCATATTAAAAACAAAATATGAGGACCAAATAATAAATAAAAAGTTAACATACCTGAATAGTTTTACCTAAACCCATTTCATCGGCAAGAATAACTGAGTTATCTTTACACCAGGAATGTATTAACCAATTCAATCCATCCATCTGATAATCTCTTAATATATAACTCTGTAAATAAATATTAAAAGATTATAAGAAGTATATATAAAGGCTTGAACATTGACTTGTGAGAATTAATAAAGTTCCAAGAAAATAAATCTGGTTTCAATAGCATTTTGTATGTTTATTTGTATATAAATAATAAATACAAATAAAACATAACATATAATTATCAAATTTAAACAATTATTCACTATTGTCTTCAACCTAAGATCAGAAGTCAAAGTTGTACTAGAGCGCCATCCAACAATTTTGTTCAGAAGTTGAATCAATCTGTACTGTGTAACTGGTTTAAACAGTAGCCAATAGATGGCGTGGTAACAAATATGAGCTGAACATTAAATAAATAAAAATATTTTTATCTAAAATTATATAAAAAATGTTAGGATACACTTATATTTTAACTAATGTTAAAATGTAGATCCATGAAAAAAATAGGTATTTCGTATAACAAAAAAAAACCACATTACGTAATTTCGTGTCGTAATCCGTTTACAAATACTTGAAAGAATAGTTTATGCGCCATTTTGTGTACAGTGGAAGTTTCGCAAGGCAAATCTCGTGTCAGATCTACATTGCCAAAACAAAGATAAATGTTTTTGTATGTGGGTTTTATTGTAAATATTAGGAGTAATTGATAGATAATAAAGTAATGATTGAAATAAATGGCATACCAATCACATGAATTCCATTTTTTTTATAAATATGGCTGACTACATAACCCCAAAAAAATATAGTACAAAACTGAAACTCACTGCATCTTTGCCCATATATTCTGGCTGCTCTTTTACTTGATGGAACTTTGGCCTTCTCCTTAAAACAGGACAATGTCTTGATGGTGTGGTTTTTGCTGCTTCTCTATGCTTAAAATGTTCTACCTCCTCGGGCCATCTTCTTTCTATTAAAACTGCATCCTCCCAAGTTGCGTCAGCATATGGGAGTGACTCCCACTTGCAAAAATACTCATGAGCAGTGCCACCACCTTCCAATTCTCGAGTCTGTTCCGCTAGTAAAGCAAACAGTTGTGGCTATGATAAGTATGATATCTAAAATGTACACCCAGTGCAAATATTAAAAATTTAATTACAATAGCAAAATGAAATAAATATTTACCTATTATCCTTTCCACATTATTGTATGTTTTTACTAATTCCTGGTGCAACTCAGATTGGCATTCAAAATAATCTATATCTTCAGGACCCGCCTGTTGTCTCCACCATGACAATTCAGCTTCTTTTTTTATATAGTTTTCTAGTTTCTTAAGACCCTTAACTTTTTGTTCATTTAGCGTCTTTTCAGACTCCCATGTATTGTGAATATGGGACCAGCCTTTCCATTTAATCAGGTACTGAGGCTCAGTTGCATCAACATCATCAGGATTACAGTCTTCATTAAGATCCCCATTTTCCTCTATATAGTAAACTGTAGTCACGTTTCCAGTGACTGCATAATGAGAAGAAGACATTAGCTAAAATTTAACATTGTTTGCACAGAAATGCAAATTAACACGATTTTAAAAGTTCAATTCAACTGGCTAATCTTTGCATTAGTGTTATAGAAATATATTATAAAAACGTGACAAATAACAAAGAAGGTTTTTACCTCCTTTTTTTCCGCGTCGATGTCCTAAGACCCTCTCTATTGTCTCACTATGGTCTTCAGGTTCTGGTTCTACATCTGCTTCACCATCCACACCTTCCACTTCCAAAAGGTCGGAAGAGTCAGTTTGTTCATCACTCGCCTCTTTGTAACTAACTGCTGCACCCGTACGTCGGGTTGCTGTTCTGCTGACAATAAATTTGTTTAGTACAAACAATCAAAACGGAGAACGAGAGCTTTTGAGAATTGTATGAAACAATTGCAATAACGTGTGACAATAATGATGTTGACATAGTAGCATTAGTCGTGTTACCATCGCGCGGCCATTTTGTTAGACTAGGTAAAGGAAGTTGTAGATGATAAAATTGTGCAATAAATTTGACAGTTATTTAACCGAATTTAACCATATGCTATATAATTTTCTTTCTTTCTTTCTATATAAACAAATTTAACACAGTTGTTCAGCTGAAAGTATCAGTTGTTCAACTAAATGTATGAGTTGTTTAACCAAGTATATCAGTTGTATAACCAAGTATATCAGTTGTTTAATTAAATATATCAGTTATTTAACCAAGTGTATCAGTTATTTAACCAAGTGTATCAGTTGTTTAACCAAGTATATCAGTTGTTTATCCAAGTATATCAGCTGTTTAACAAAGTATATCAGTTGTTTAACCAAGTATATCAACTGTTTAACCAAGAATATCTGTTATTTAACCAAAGTTGTTTAACCAAATATATCACAGAATTGCTTAACCAAATACCTATATCACAGTTGTTTAACCAAGTATATCTCAGTTGTTTAGCCAAATACATCTTATTTGTTTAACTAAATATATAACATGTTTAATCAAATAGATCACAGTTCTTTAACCAAATATATATCGGTTATCCAGACAAATGGAAAATATATTTGAATAGAACATCACTATGTCAAAGATACACTTATCTTTAGTACATTGTATTTTTGATGTTTCTTGAATTTTCTAAATTTTTTATATAAATTGAATAATTTGTAACTGAAATTTGTGAAGTGACATTTAAAATGGAAGATCTAAAATATTTTATTTTTACATGTATAAAATGCAAAATAAAATCTTCTTGGCAGTCATAGCTTATGAACAGATAGGTATCTTTAAAAAAATACTTTGTTGTAATCTTAGAATAGTTGGAGACAAGCCCCATTAAAAAATGTGTCCCATTTGTTTGGACACTCAGTTTATCAATGTTTAAACACTTTGTTTAACCAAATATATCACAGTTGTTTAACGTGTTGTAACCAAATAAATCAATTGTTCAACCAAATACATCACAGATATTTAACCAAATACATCAGTTATTTAACCAAATACATCAGTTATTTAACCAAATACATCAGTTATTTAACCAAATACATCAGTTATTTAACCAAATACATCAGTTATTTAACCAAATACATCACAGATATTTAACCATATACATCACAGTTATTCAACCAAAAATATATATGTATATATACATATCAGTTGTTAAACCAAATATATAAACCTCACATAAATCGAAAGAATATTATTTGTTTTTGACGATTCCGTTGACATTTATTTATTTGGTTGACATTTTATTGACATTTAAATTAAATATGATTTAGAGATTTAGGATTTTCAGGCTAAAAAAATTAAATAAGTATCTATAATTTTAGATTGCTCTTCATAAAAGAACCTTCTAATCACTTTATCATGGACTCTGGCATCTAATCTAATAGAGTAAATCTAGTAAAATGAGATCCTGAAGCATTTCTGATGATGGACTTAGAAGGTCCTTTGAGATGGCTACAACCCATGCCTTAATTTATAGCAAATTATTAGATTAGTCGAAATGTATTACATATACATTGCACCTGATTCAAGACTATTCTTTTTAAGCAATTGGATAAATCAGGCTGTTAAGGTACTAGACAAAAAGAATCTCACCTTTTGTTGTCATCTTCACTGCCTTCTGAGCTTTCATCTTCATCACTAGAAAATCTTCTTCTAGTTGGTTTCTTTTTTCTGAGAGGTACACTTCTTTGGCCTGGTCGTTTTGAAGGTGGGGGAGGAGAACCTTTCAAGTCACTATCACTATCTGATGAGTCTGAATTCCAAGAATCACTAAAATTTGAGAGCATAATTAAAAAATATCAAATAATCATTATTTATAAATTTACAAATTCTTCTTACTACCTTTTTTTCCTACTTTTCTTGCTATGGGTTCTGCCTCTTTCACTAGAATCACTATCAGCTAATTTTAGTCTATCTGGCTCTTTACGAGACCTGCCTGACCTTCTAATACCATATATATCTGGATTATCTTCCCATAGGTCAGATTTTAATTTGCCATGTCTATTTCTAGTTTTAGATTTAGAAGGGGAGTAGTCATCTGAAGAATTTTTGTCAGTGTGGTGATCTGATTTTGAAGAGTTGGCATTACTATGTTTTGTTGATGACTTTGTATCATCACTATGATGTGATCTGTCCCCAGATTTGTCTGAACCAGACCTTTCAGATCCCGAGCCAGAAGAACTGGATGCACTCTCGCTGTTGAATGAAAGAAAGTTACATAAAAAATAGATCACAAAACAAATTAACAAATATAATAAATATGTCAATAATTGAAAATAAACCTACCTCTCGCTCCCTGACGCTGATCCACTAGAATCACTCTTCTCACCTTTTTCGCTGGTAGAGTCACTTCCAGATTCATTCATGAAACCCTTCTAGAACAAATTACTGGATTAATATTTGCAAAAATAACTACACATTTGTTAAATAAGTAAATGTTTTGACTATTTTTAAGAGCAATATTAATACAATTTTTAATCAATAATAAAAATATGAAAGTTGTAGAGTAGAACATACATACATAGTATGCAATTTTCATTATTAATAATGAACATAATTTAGGAAAACATACTTTAAAACACTTTTTTTAAATTTATGAGTTAAATTATCTTTTTTAAATTATGATTTTGATTGGCTTGAATTACAATGCCAATTATTTATTTCACACAACAGCATTGAAAATTTGAAACTAGAATAAATGCTGGGAGTGCCTGGCCATGGTGCGATTTAAAACTAAATAAACAATCCTGTAGTCGGAGGTTATAGGTAGACCTAGGTAGTCTTAGGCAATTTAAAATATACAAAATAATTTGATAAATACAAATCTATTTAGTGTAAAAATGTTTTAAGGTCCTTTATTTATTAAAAACTAACAAATGCACTTAAAAACAGCTGACATAACCTCAAAATAATAAGCTGACAGACAAGAAATGACCATAAAAATTTAAAATTAAAGAAATATATATTTTTCTTAATGAAATTGCATGGACTCTTAACTAATACCAGTTCCTCTGCTACTTTTAAATATATATTGAAGGGAATAGCTTCACATAACCTCAAAAGGCTGTAGCTTTGTTGTGAGTGGTTAGCAAGACCAATTTTCAAAGCTAAATTGCAAAAATGGGTCCCTTTTCAAAATCATTTTTACCACTTGGTATGGAAAGATTACGTAACAAAGAATAAGTAGAAACACATTCTTACGTGGGACAAGAATGTTTTCATACATAAAAACAGAAAAATCTATTGTAAACAATCACAAAAACCCTTAAATCTACAATTACGTCTTAAATTTTCACTCTGTTTCAGGGCCACACCCAAGACTTCTAGAAGGTTCCATGAAAATTCTAAGCATTTAAACTTAATTAATATAAACAAATACACCAAAACAATGCACAAAATAGCTTAAAATTTACTTACCAAGTGCATTTTGTAGAAAATACAAGGAATACACGCTTTCTTATATAATTAACGAACGAAACGAAGAAAAATCAAGTAATTCATTAAGAAAAACCCTAAGAAAACACACGATATTAAATTTTTCTGCATAACTTTATGATAAACGATTAAAATGCGAAAAAATATTTTGCAGTAAAATCTTGTCAAGCGACGCCATTTTGTCGTCGAATAAATTCTGGTGACGACGGAAATGAAATATGGGTAATTTTGCCACAAAACTTTAGTTAATTACAGGTAAACAGAATTGATAATCACAAAAAAAATGAAAAACGAAACTTTAGAACCGTCAGAAATACTACTTCAGTACTGGAAATGATGCGAGCACCGCGCACTGCCAGCGAAACTCGAAAGCTACAGCCATATTGCCATCTGCCAGCTGCCTGGCGAAATTGAACGTAGTGATTCCAAGTGTTCGCTATTACTCATGATTATAATACGAGTCCTACTCAGTATTTAATATTGCACATAGGTATATGAGAATAAAATAAATATTTTTAGCACAGCGAAAATATTTAAGTATAAATTTTAATTAAAAATTATTTTTTACTGTGATATATGATATAATAATAATATTCTACCACATTTACACAGCGCCATCTAGACCCAAATTAAGCAATTATATTTGCTTGTGTTATGGGTACTAAACAACTGATATACTACTTATATACATTTTTTTTGTAAATACATACATATTATAGATAAATTACAGCCTGACACAGAACAAACCTTTATGCTCATCACACAAAGATTTGTCCTGGGTGGGGATCAAACCTACGACCTCCGGTTTAGCAGTCAGGGTCACTAACCACTAGATCAACAGGCCAGTAATTATATATCAGTATTATATATTTGCAATTAAGTCATATTAACATTTCATTAATACTGAATCCAGTAAATATGATATTAGAGAAGCAGATTGAGGACGGGAATTAAAAATAGTAACCGATTAAGTCAGGACATTTATTCAATAAAATATTTACACATAACTTAAAAATTATACACAGCTAATATATGTTTAAAAAAATAGAACCAGATACTCCATTTACAGGAAATTCCTATAAATAGAATATTATAACCGATTCCTGAACTACAGATATTAGTTACAGAAAGCAACTAAAATATTGATTTTATTGTAATACATATTTTTTCAATTGACGTTGTATCACTAAGGTTATTGATAATATCAATGCAGCAATGTTTACAAACAATAATAATTAATCAAAATAGCTGTACCTACTCCGATCACTGGTAATAACAGTTATTAAATACTAATATCAATGATATGTATTTCGCATCACTATGCGGAACATGCATCCAATGCTACCAACTCTTAGAAAACGTCACTTCCGTATTTAGTGTTAAATACAGAATGATATTCTCGACCTATTTAGTGGTTCATCCGATTACATTTTGATGTAATAAATTTTTAATAAGCTAGTTGGCTGCGAAAGGCTGTGCGACATATTTATTAATCTAAAATAAACATTACGTGTCAAACTTATTTTTTCTTTAAAAAGAAAAATCGTTTTAAATTTAAATCAGAAATAAATGATGAATATGATTTATGTTTATTAATATTATTAATAAAATAGGCTTACGACAAGAAGTTTTTTTAATTTGCTGAAAAAATCATGACTTTGTTTTATTTAAAAAATTAGCCACGTTATCAAAATTAAACAAAAATAAAATGAATAGATCATAAATTATATCGTCGGCTTGATGGAATAATCAATTGGAGCCCAGTGGTCGTACTAAGGTGTGACCTCAAGTGACCTGCCCTCACTAACCTGTAATACCTCTGGACAGCCATCTTTGAAACTGATGTCGTCGCTGTTTGATTTTCGCCATTGTGTGCTGTAAGCAGTGGCGGAGAAGATATGAACTAAAATTAGTGATGTGACAAACTTTCTAGATTTAACACGTACCTATCGATAGATATCATTTTAAGATTTGATATAAACCACTGATCTGTATATACCTCTGGATAGGCGTCTTTGAAACTTATTTTGTCGCTGTTTGATTTGCGCCATTGTGCGCTGTAACCAGTGGCGGAGAAGATATGAACTAAAATTAGTGATTTGACAAACTTTGTAGTTTTAACACGTACCTATCAATAGATTTCATTTTAAGATTTGATATAAACATATTCTGAAAAAGGGAAAATAATTTTTAATAATCCATTACGAAATTAATTAGTGACGTGAATTGATTTTGAAGGCCCTAATTTTAATAGCAGTATCTGTTCAAATAAATAAAATTAAAGTGTCTGTTTGTAATATCAAAACAACAGCTTTTAAGGGCGTCACGTCACATACGGTGAAGATGCTATAATATTTCATCTTAAGATACCTTGATATAAAATATTATAGCATCTTAAGGTATCACACACGGTTAAGTTACTATAATATATATTTTCGAATCATTCTCTCTTGACTAGTACAGGAGTCACACGTACATTTCGTCACTCTAACTAATATACATGGTGATCCAAAATGAATACGGCACTATTAAATATATTCATAGGTTAGGTGCTCGTAGGATATATTGCACAGCTCATCGGATGACAATTCGGACTTTGAATTAAGATTTGATTGAATTAATTGACTTGCAAATAGAACGCTCACGAACGTAATTATACTCTAATTAATTAATTCAATAACAAATGTGTGCTCTACGAGCTATTTTTAATAGGAGATTTCCCTCAAACGTGTAAATAAATAAATTATAGGTACGGCCATTTCGCATAATCGTATCCTTATTAGATTCGGAAATAGGCACGGACGCGTATTTTTAAATATAAAATATTTATTGTGGTATGTTTAGAAACAGAGTTAAAATCCTGAACAAGGGAGCCAAGTCATATTGTTTAAGCTAAAATTGTTAAATGAGAGTTAAATTTATTTCTAGAGAGAGAGAGAGAGAACCAAGAGCCAATTTCGCAACCCTGAGCGGGAGCGAGTGTGATGTCACGAGTCATGACCAGTCAGGCAGTCACGAAACACACGCCCTACACCCCAAATTCTGTGCACACTCTGTATAAGGAGCTTGCTATATATTATGGATCTTAAGATGCCAACTTAAGATGATATTTCGATATCGCTCGACATCTTAAGATGCCGTAATATGACAAAAAAAAAAGAAAATAAAAGAATTTCAATATTATTATAAAATTCTAGGCACCTAGATAAGCCCCCTGATTCTGAGCTGTCGGAATATTTTCGGTCAGAACTGTCAGTTTATTTAAAATTAAAAAACAGAATGTTAAAAAAATAGATGGATGTTGAAAAAATAGATGGATGTAGAAAAAAATCCTATATTAATCAGTTTTTAATTTCCTATACGGTAAACTAATTTCTAACACTTAATAACTTAAGCTGTAAAAATACAACGTTCTAAAATTCGAAAAAGTGTACGATCCGGAAGCAATCCGATGAATCAGAATCAGGGCCAATGTCAGAAAAAAAAATGGGCAGTCAGCTTTTATTTAATTTACTACTACAAACAAATTAAAATTTTGTTTGCAACCATAGATCACATCAGACCATGATCATATTTATCGATATGACGATATGGACATATATTTCAATCTTCTCCGCTAGTTGGTTAAATAGACAAAGAAAATTAGCTGTAATTTGTATAGGACAGCCAGTCTAGAGGTATATACTAGTCAGTGTACACAGTTGATACCAAGTCCCACATGATTGCCACATTTGATACTCTAAGCCCATTACTAGAGTACCATTAAAGAATTAAAGTCGTTAATTTTATAACTAAAATAAATATATGATGTTACTTTTCTCGTTAAAATCTTACTTTTTGAGCTGTCTCAAATTACTTTTGACTATCGACCACTAGCAACACTGGTCATTCAATTGGTACCTATTCATTAATCAGTCATTCGTTCCATAGATAAATCCATACACTATAAACACAGAGTACTTTATGACTATAATAGGCCTTCTACACGATCGGAAACCGACCACCGATCACGGTGCCCTTGGTCGGGTAGGAGAAAATTCCGACCGTGTAGACGTCGGTTTTTGGTCGGACAACCAAATGACCTTCAACGACCTTGATGGTGTGTGCATCCGTCCCGACCAATGTCAAATAGAGGTCATTTAATACTTTAGGCACAAATTCATTAAAAAAAAAGTAGAATAAGCTCGTATATTTAAGGCGAAATTTTTTTTTAACTATTTTATTTTAATTTTTTTTACAGTAGCATCCCTTAACGGTCGCGTTTTTTTAAATTGCTAAGTTGTTAGAACTAATGCTTCTTACTACTACAAAAAAAATCAGACGCTTGAAGCGCAGGACTTCGGAGATACTGAATTTTAAAATTTTGAGTTAGGGTTGTGAAGTCACAGACTAGGGATCTGTGATTTCACTTCAGTTGCAATCATAATAATTTTTACGTCATAAATATTATGAATGAAACTAGTCTCTTCATTTATATTACTTACCTACATACATACTAGAGTCTGACCAGCGAGTCATTGCATTAAAATGGTAAGATTTTTATTTTAAATTATTTAGATTTAATTTGTTTTTACTGAAAAATCCCTAATAGATCGCATTTTTTTAAATTGCTAAATTGTTAGTACCACAAATTATTACTACCACAAAAAAAAACAGACGCTTCGAGCACAGGACTTTGGAGATACTGAATTTTAAAATTTGTGTTAGCGTTTTCTCTCTAGTCTATGATTCAATTTGAGAAAGCAGAGCTGACCACAGACGAGCAATTAATAATTTCGAATAACGAGGTTAATGACTCTAACTAACATTAAAACAAAATTCACCTTGACCTAAGCTAAGAATGTTAGTTTAAAGGAAAGTGAAATACATAACTAAAAAATATAACATTCTTTCTCGAAACTTTCTATCACTCTCCGAGGTAATTCGATAAAATAGGTACTTAAAATCTCTCGTAGTCCTCTATTGACTAACTCCGTAAATATGGTGTCTAATTAATTATTCACAAACTTTTTGTGTCAACTCTATTTCCATAAAAATTCAGAAAAAACTTAGAAATGCTATATCTCTGAAGTCAAGCGTGATACATTTTAAAAATTTTCTATATAGGAAAACACATTATTGGAGTGTATTTTGCTGGTAAAAGAAAATGCGTCATATTATGCGAAAAATTTAATTTTTTTTTTTCTGAAATTCATAAAATATTTTTTTCTCACTTGCCAGAGCACATAGAGACTTGCAATTTTTACACTCAATTAGGTACATAATTAATCTTCAATTAGTTGGTAATTTTAAATTAGATTAGTGTTGGTTAATTTGGGGTAAATAAAAATACTACAAAAATCTTTATTACAAAGTTCAATGACCTTTAAAAAAAATTCGTTTCTTGAAAATTAAGTAATATTTTCAACTAGTTGTGTAATATTTAGCTGTATTACGATTAAATCGATTAAATCCATCGCAATCACGCAATGGACTATACAAGGAGAGTGTGTGCTACTAACTTATTTTGTCATACTGTGCGACGACCCGACCAAGGGCACCTTGATTGGTGGTCGGAACCACAGGTCGGAACCGATCGTGTAGAAGGCGTTTAAACCAGTCATTCATTTCATGTTCGAACTACTGCGAACAGCGAAAATTGCGAATGTGAAATTGTGTATCTATAAAAATGAACTCTGAGGTGAAATTAATGGTGGACTAAAATATTATAAATAATTGACTATTGATGATATCTACTGAACTCTACTTTGCAAAATTATCATCCTAACCGTCTGATACCTATTTATTATTGAATTTTATTATACAGAGCAAATTGTGGATTCAATGTACTCTAGCGTTTAATTGGTAAGTAGCACATAAAATCAATAATCACAGTCATAAATTTTATTAGGGAAATAAACTGTAATATTTAATAAAATGTCAAGCCAAAGAATCTCTAACAACTGTTAGAGAAATAAAGATCCATTTGCAAACAATGAGAGATATTTATTAGTTTTTTTCAAAGTGATTAAATACTATCTATTGTGGGCATTTATTGCCTAGGATTATATTAAATTTGAATTATTTGGTACGAAATTGAATAAACTAAATTTTACAATATGCAAATGTTTGACTGTTATTAAGGAAAAAACTAGTTTGAATATACAATGTGATCTTTCGCGGTTTCTTTTGTTTAAAAATGTAGGAGACGGTCGCCATACGATTACATTTCTCGAAGAATATTGTGATTTATTAGTGCTCAACCAAAAAATATTTATCTAAATTTGCATTTACGGGAAAATCAACGTGATAAATTTGTAAAGCAACAATTAGGTACCTACATAAAAGTATAAATCATCATCGAAATCCAATCCAGATGATTAAAATTTATGTATGTTTAATAAAAATTGATTCTATATGAACATTATTAAATCAGATTGATAGATAAATATGAATGTATTTACAAATTTGTCTTTATCTAAATGATTTATTCTATCCAATCTAATAAAAAAAATTTGTTTCACTTCTTTTCAGACATAGGTAACCATGGAGTTGGTAGATTTCCCTGTCGAAGTTTTAATCTTAATCATTCAACGGTTGGATTTAGTGTCATTGGAGAATCTCTACAACACATGCAGGACATTGAGAAACATTGTTGGAATGCATGGAGTGGTAAAACATGGGAACATGTCTTGTAATGTTTTGGCCACAGCGAATACATTTAAGCTAAAATTTTTTAAAGATATCTCTAGCAACCTAACAAGTCTTAATATGAGTGCAGTTCCTGATTTAACTAAAACAGCATTTATGCCTGTACTATCCAAGTTGAAAAACCTAAAAATATTAGATATATCCTACACTAACTTAAATATTCTTGATTTACTAGTTATTCAAAAAAAATGTCCGACTATAAAAGATATTTCCATTAACTACACTTTTGGTAAGTCTGTGACTGTGCCAAAAGAAATTTTAAGAGAGTGCCAATCATTGTTTGAGAACTACGAAAATATTCATTTTGTTGGTTCTGTCAATAGTTTATTATATTCTGCATTAGGACTTTACTTACTAGCGAAAGTGAAATTAGATAACTTAAAATACACAGTTGCATATTGTAACTCGCTGAACTATATTATTGATAAAGAATTTGTTGAATATTTTAGAATTCCAACATTTAACCACTTTGCAATAAGTTTAATGAATTGGAATTACAGAAAACCAATTCCTGGTACACTTGGAATATCCTGGAATGTTTTTCCGTTTTTACACACTGTTGATTTACAAAGATATGAATACATAGTAATACTTGTTAAGGAATTTCAACCAACAGTTTATGCATCGTTAATATTTCACAATTTCTTCAAAGATAATTTTGATGTGAATGCAGAATGCATAGAGCAACGAGATCTCAAAATCCATGGTAATGTTATTTGTATGATTTGGGATCCAGAAACCACAAATTTTGGTGTAGAGTTTTTCGATGATTTATTAAAACGTGTAAAGCAGTACTTCCCTTATTGTTTTATAATGAAAGGGTTTGATGAAAATCCAGCACCATCAAAATATGATTGGTTCTATACAATGCCGGTTCCTTTCCAATGCCTGCGTAAGAGTCGTTACATGAGTAGACAGCGTAGGGCACCACCTAATTTCATATTGCAGTATGATACTGTATTTACTGAAAAAAATCGAGTAGAATTAAGTTTGGACTTTAAAATTCCATCAAATAATGCGATAGCATTGCCGGATAGCTCCCAGTATTTAAGTAAACTTACATATTTAAGCTTAATTGGGTTTGGTCGATACACTACTGATTTTTTTAATATTTTATTTCGTAGTTGTCATAACCTTGTTACATTAAATGTACAAAGTCTGGCAGTGGCACCATGTGCAACAACAATTTCGCGTACCTTACCATTAACAAAAACATTAAAAAATTTCCGCTTCGTGGAAAAAAGGATTGATTTCAAAGCATTATTTGCTTCATTTAGTAAGTGCGGGACACTAGAAAATATTTATATTGTGGATGAAAGCGAAAAAGAAACCAATGATATAGCTAACCCTCGAGTAGTGTTTGCAAAATGTCCTAATTTATGTAGCTTTTTTATAGAAGCCAACATGACTGAAACAACTAAAACGAAAATATTACAATTGTTTAATAAAGCCAAGACCATTTGTAAAAAACCCCATGTTCATGTTACTTTACAACAACTCATTGAAACAAATCAATACAGCTACGATCCATACATAGAGGTATTTAAATTAAATCCAATTAAACCAACATAAGATAACATTCATACTAATGCTTAACCCTTTGAACGCCAGAGACGTCTATACACGTAAAATGAAAATGTAATCACCACGCCAATGACAGCATGGCATGTCAAAAATTTACTATATTTTATTTAAAACCTTGGCGCTCAAGGCACGGCGATACCGATTTGACGTGGCGGTCAAAAGGTTAATATAAGATCTAAGCAAGGAAGTTACCATTATGATATACCTAGATAAATCACGCATCATAATCCTGCTTGTGTCATAATGTCAATGTTTATGTAAAAATACAGATCAATATTGTACCTACCATTTGTTAATACAATGTGCCGACTTTTATGATCATTAATTTATTCCATAGTTATTAAGGTAGCTAATGCTTACTAAAGAAAAAACTGTATTTCATAAGATTTGTGATATCAAACTAGTCTAGTATCTGTGGTTATAAGCTAATGCATCTTCACTTCTTATCATTGTACATATTACTTTAATTTAGGTACATATTGTGCGAATTTTGTGGATTGTTGTCAAAACCAAGAAATAAATGAATATTCATGTATATAATAATATTATGTATAATATTCAGGTACCTATGTGTGTAATATGTATATTAGGCATCTATGAGGATTTGTGAATAGTGACTGAAAAAATTACATAATACTCAAAATAGAATGGAATGATCATACCCATTTATAGAATGCAGGTATTTCTAGTTATTTTTTAGTGTATAAGAAATAAGTGAGTTATTAATCAGTCAGATGATGATGGAGTAGTAAAGGGTGCAGAATTATTAAATTTGATTTCTTACTTCTTAGTGTGAATTAATCTTACCAACCTTCTTTATGAACTGACTGCGACTCAATGTTTTCTATATTTGTATTTAATTTTACTGTATTTATTAAATAACAATAGGGAAAAAGACTTCCACCTAACTAAGGTGGAAGTCTTTTTAATATAAAGCTTGACTTGCCGTTTTCGAATTAACATACTCCATTCGGCTAGCATTTTTTATCAGACGAACGAGTAAACTGCCACTGTAGTCCCGTAAGAAAAGAATTCGTTAAAAGATCATGGCTACCTAGGTACTTGGCTACTTATTTGGTCCATAGTTCCATAAATCATATTTAGGCATTCTGGCTTCCATTTTAGGGCACAGCCACTGGTTATTTATGGATTCTTCAAGCAAGTTTTATATAAAGTATTTTTTACGAAATACGGTTTACAGTGTGTTTACAGTAATGTACAGTCGCCTCTTTTTGTCGAGTTCAAATCACACAGTCTTTACTCTTTATAGTATAGGAGCTGGCATCCGTAATTGCATTTTTTTTGCATTGTGAGTAATTTATTGATAAGTGTGTGTAATGTTAGAGTGTGATTTTGGGACATTAGACCCCAACTGTGTAGTATCTAAGAAAATTTTTATTGATGTAGTATGTATTAAAATGTATGTAATTTAAGAAGAGAAATCTCAAATTAAATCCCTGTGACCCCCATACCATCTGGGAGTGGGATGTAATGGTATGTTGATTCTGATAAGAGGTCTGGAATTGGAATGAAATTGTTCTCTTGTTATGAATGAGAATCGGATAAAAAAGGACTGTGACTTTGAAAAGTATAACTTCTAAAAAGAAAATTGTACAGGGTATGTAAGGGTATGACGGTGGAGAATTTTGTGACTGTATTTTCTAGATTGACCACGGTACCAGGGATCTTTAATATCATAAGGTTTTTGCATTTATTAATGTTAGACTTAACTACTAGAAAAAAAAGAAAAAAAAATCAACTGTATGTCTATAATTAGCGAAGTTCTTAATGTTGTTAGTAAATGTATCTACCAATGATTGTTATTAAGATTACACTTATTCCTCTAAAGCCCTGTTTCACTTCTGGCAGATAAGTGTCTGATAAACTATCTGAGACATCATGTTACAAAGTTTAAATGAAAAATATGTATATGATAAATATGTCTGGAAGATAATATGACATTTATTCAATAAAATATTTACACATAACTTAAAAACATACACAGCTAACATATTAAAAGAAAAAAGAACCAGATACTCTATTTACAGGAAATTCCTATACCAAAAGTATCTGTCCTGTACCCAAAAGGCTATACCTATATATGTCTGCAAGTGTATACTACTCCTGTGCAAGAAGTATCGGGTTCTATTGTATTGTGATTTTCTATCATTTAATTTTTAAATTTTTTGTTGCTTAATTTGGGACTAGATGGCGCTGTATGAATGTGGTGAAATATTATTACTATAGTTCCAGTATTGAGATTTTTATATGATTATATCACTTTGTATACACAGAAATGTACAAAGGCGGATTTGCCCGGAGTTTGGAAAACAAATGTTCCTGGTTGATGACAATAGGCTCGCCGCCTATTTCATGGGACCAAACATAGCTGACGAAAAGTGGGTGCTCTGCCTACCCCTTCGGGGAAAAAGGCGTGAAGTTATGTTATATGTCAAAAGTCTGTCCACTAAGTTTCGGATAGGTTTATCAGACAGTACTGAAACAGGGCGTTCTTTAAAAACCGGATATAAAACAATTGTCTGTACATCATTGTAGTAAATAAATACTTAAATAAAACCTCATTTGTTTATATTTAAAAATATTACATCTGTGTTTCGCTTTTCTTTTTCGAGATAAATTTTGCTCCTGATAAAGATAGCATTCCGAGGACTGCACTGCCGCCACATGCGTATGTTAATACTCCTCTGTAGTACTGAGGGCAGGCCGATTCATCTTCGCATTTGCTGTAATGGAAATAATTTAATTTTAAAATGCTTTAGTGGTAAGAACTGGAAGATCGCGCTGGATGCAAGTGGCAACTGGTCTACGATCCGGTAGGATAATTATGGCATCCGTAAAATAGGCGAAGCACGTAAAACCTATCCATCCCATGGTCATTTGGCAAAACAGAATAAATAACTTTAAAAGCCAATTTTCCCTCTGAAAGACCCAGTATTACCCCCAAGGGAAAGGGATCCATGCCCTTCGGGGTCGTGTCGATCTGTCTAAATGTGGGTGTGATGCACTGCACCTCTACCCACTTCTTCAGGAAAAAGCATGATATTTTTATATTGTGTGTGTATGCTATAGTGATGAATATGTAATTAATCGATTGGTTGCTTAGTTCCAAACCCAGTACCTCTCCCCTCTCTGTCTCTTAAGTAGACATGCGACACTTTCTTACAACTCTATAATTGGAATGAGAGTATACTAACTTAATTTTCGACACCACGTACATTTTCAAACAGTTTTGATGTTCAGTGTGAAAACTAATCGAAAACAGGACGATGCTCGTCTCTAAAAAATACCAACAAAGTGTCAGTTTCCCTCTTTGCCCGTGGTAATCGCCATTGTTTCAATTGATGTTATTATATCAGCCATTGGAAAAAGTCCACTCTTAGACGCCTTAAGCCTCCCCTAGAGATTTCCAGATTGGTTGTATGCGGCTTGCGAACTTGATCACCTGTTCACCTTATGAATGAAGGTCTTTCGTTGTATTTGCCGGTGCATACAGAAAAATGTAAATAATATTTGTAAGTTACGTACTAATTTTCAATTGCAACGACTGCAATTCCAGTTACTAGCTTGTCGGCAAAAGTTACAATTGAGTAAATAGCTGCTCCTTGATGTGAATGCGGCCCAATCAGGTCAGCTGTCACACACAAGCTGGATACGAGCGTTATTGAACTACCCGCACCTGAAACAGTAGAGTCTCTGTAATAACATGACAACACTTAGTTGTACGAAAAATTAGTCATTTATTTATATAATACCTTGCCTAAAATCACATTTTTAGAATTTTACCAAGTGGCCCTTACGGCAAACGCAAATTAAATAATTTAATTTAGAGACGGATTAAGAATAAATAATTTCACTACCCCATCTCAACCCGTGAGTGTCGTGAAAGGCGACTAAGGTTGACAAGAGCACTGCGGGAAAAGAAACAAACATTATACCAACCCGTCTGGCCAGCGTGGTATAGTAGGCTAAATTCCCTCCATAATTTTTGGAGGAGACGTGCCCAGCAGTGGGACGTAGGTATATGGGTTGAAATGAAGATGTGGATGTAATATCTATGTCTAATAAATAGAGAGGTAGTAGTTATGTGTTTTTGCTAATACTGAAGGAAAACATGATAAAAACTACATACCTACCCTTAAAGAAATATTTAAGTTTATGTCTGATTCATAAACCCTCGTGTGTGGATTAAGGCGTAAACCCTCTCAGCTCTCTAGATAGAGAAGAGGTGATGGATGGAAAATGTTTTGCGATCATTTCTACTAATAACGTCGTTCAAATGAACTAGGCAGACTAAATTGTAGATTTATCTTCAGTGGCCATAAAAGGTTTTGGTTTTATCATTAACCTACTTCGCGTCTCCTAGCTCCATCTATAGGTATGTTGAGCTGATGTACTATTCTATGATTGAGAAAATAAAACTTATTATTATTTAAAAAATAAGTAGGACCTAGTAAGTACATAAAAATATTCTTACCTATTAAAGTAGCAACCAAGTATATTTGCACTATGCTGGCATGGGGGTCTATAGATAAAGCTATCCATAGACAGCTTAGTAGACTCAATATACTTCCTATTAAATACGCCACCTGAAATCGCAATGATAATTAGGGAGTTGACCGACCGCGGCTCCGCACGCGCTTATTTCGATTCTGGTGACCATTGCAATGTTAACTTCATACGATTGAATTCTCAAAAAACCATTTCATAGTTTCGTTTAACATAGAAGATAACTGTAGGTATGTAGGTATAAATTTTAATGTGTTCTTTGTTTTGGCGAAGAAACTGTGCACAGGTATCCCGGTCCGTGGGGTCTTTGGGTTCTCCTGGGGGTCTTTGGACCGGTGAGTCCCACATAACTGTCCCGTGTCCCTGCATGAGGTGATATGCGTGACACATTCCCCCTAAAAAAAAGGGTATAAGCCTGGCCTAGCTGGGCCTTTTCGTACGGTTAGTAGGCGTCCACGGTCTAGATTATCTAATCAAAGCTCATTAATTATACTTTACCCTTTAACAAATAATACATTGATGATTTTTGTAGAGAGGGCAAAATTTTTTTCCCTCCAGAAAATTAGGCATCCGCGCCCTAGATCTATGCCTACCTACCTCCTAACGTTTCACTCCTACGGATTTGTGTCTAATTTAGTATATTAAAAGATTGCACTCACCTGGTTTCCAAATCTATTAATCTTACTCTTTAAAAGTAGTGAGAAGAAGAATGATGACACATATAGGACTAGTGGGACACTGGCAATTAGTTCTGACCCTGCGCTAGGGTTGTACGCCAGTCGCTCTTCTAGGAACAGTGGAACGTAGACTAGACTCAGAGCCCAATATAACCGGGAGAATACATATCTGTAATGATAAAGAAATATAATCCTACTGTCAGATATAAATATACCTACATAACATGCCATCATGCCTTTTTTCCTGAAGGTTTTTTTTATAGTCTGTAGTGGCAGACAAGCAGGCGGCCCACGTGATGGTAAGTGTTCACCGCCGCTCATGGACGTTGGCAATTTTCGGGGCACAGCCAAGCCGCTGCCTACTTTGCTAGCTATTTAAACCTCGTTTGAAGAAGGAAAAGTCGTAACGCTCAAGCACACAACTGCGGGAACTTCACCCCAGAGCCAGCACTTACGTGGGTGGAATTATGCCGGAACTTTACCGTAACTGCTAGACGATAACGCCTCCAGGTAGCGTGGGTGAAGCCAAGGATCCCAATGGTTCATCATTATAAAACCCACATTTCGCTATATTATGTTTGATCCCACGTATCTAATGGCGACTGGACGAGCCTATTGCCATTAAACCGACAGATTTTCAGACTCCCGGCTCAATTCTAATCAGTGAGAACCAAATAAACAAACTCTTTAGTTTTAAAGTAATAATATTCTAGATTAAGTATAGATGACATTATATTAATTAATTATCAAGTGCCAAGTAGTATAGTCAAGTTGGACTTACAATAAGCTAGTTTGATAAAGAAGCGGCATCCGTAAGAAATACATTATTTTTGATTTAGCTATTGCAACTATTTGTTTCCCTTCTTCGTCTAGTACTGTAGGTGTCCCATTATTATTTACAGCATGTCCGTTCGATTTTTCTTCTTTGGTTGGTTTAATTTTGAAAACTATATGGAACACCATAAAAGATATTACTCCAATTGCAGAAATTATGAGTGACACATCCTGAAAAGATATTAATAACAATTTAACAAGTGGCTAATCAAATAAATACCTATGCATTTTCTGCAATACAGTCGTAGGTATCTACGTACGTATAAACTGTATGCATTTATAAGTGAACAAATAATTATTTATTTTAATTTGAATATAGTAACATGTTGGTACAAATGTTTCATCAATTGTGTCGTGTCATAATAATTTATAAATAAATATATCAATGGATTAAGCTGTTATTTGCATACATGCACATGTACCTACGTATCATTATTATTAATATTGTCTACGTACGCCAATTGTTTCAGTTCAACCAACTCTTTCAGTAAACATCGATTTCTCTATTTTAATTTGGCTTTTTAGGGTTCCGTAACCAAGATTACAAAAACGGAACCCTAGATTTTTCGTTTCAATCCAAAACCTACCTCTCGTCTCTATAATCCTACTTATCTTTTGTAAACTAAAAAAATATTCTTTACAATTCATCAAGGATCTTTACAATTGAAAATCATAATTATTTTTGAAGGTTTTCAGACGTGGTTGTGTTGTGCAATGTTCAAGAACACCACACTTTCACTAAGTATTTTAGACATGGTTATTTAATCTTTTTGTTTGTTATGACTCAAAATAGATTTCCTTTGTACCTGACGCACTTAGTTGTTTCTTCACAGGCCTTAGATTATTCCGTGTCATTTTGTATTTGTATTTTAACAAAAATACTAAGTTATTGTATATACCTATCTAGCCTACAGAGATTTATGTAGGTACCGTGCATCGTATCAATGATAGATACAGGGGTCCCGTTTATTATCATCACCATCATATCAGCAGTAGGACGTCCAATACTGGTTATAGGCCTCTTTAAAAGATTTCTAAATTTTTTTTATTCCGCTTATACTCTAATTGAAAAGAAACAACACGCCTTATCGACTTCGGCAAATTTGATAGAAAGCTTCGACGAATTTTAATAGGAACTTTGGTCTAACGTTCGAAAATTTAAATTTCGTCATATAATTTTCAAATAATGCCCATTTAGGACTAGCTACACGACTCATCATTCACATAACTCATCATTTTGTTACCCTGAATTTGTAATCGTCCGTTGGTCCAATAAACGTGCTGTAGTTACTGGCTCTTAAAACTACCCACGTTATTAGGTACACCGCCAAACTTGATGTTACCGAGGCCATATATCTGGAAAAATATAAATATTTAGTTACAAAATGGTATTTGGACTATACCTAAGTACAGAATGGCGGTGGCTGAAAATATACATTTGTAAGTGTCTGACGAATTTAGTATCTAAGATTGAAAAAATCACGTTCATTTCAATTTTCAAAACCGCATCAACATCGGCCTACGATGCCACAGATAGACACACAGACATGTCAAACTTATAACAACCCTTTTTTGCGTCGTCGCGTCGGGGATAAATATAGCCATATCTTTCGTCAGTATCAATTTCGTTGTATAACAGAATTCACAGAATTATGAATTAGTAGAGTAATTTTGGATTTATTATGAATTTTAAATTAATATAAATTATTTTTAAGTCAATTAGTTTGTTCGGCACTTCGTCAAACTAATTGACCTAACTATAACGAGAACTTCTAAAATAAAATTTAAATTTCAGTTGCAAAGAAATAACTAGGTAGGTAAGGTACCTAGTTATGTAGCATATAATGTTTATAAAATTATGATTGAGAAATGCATAGATACATTTAATAGGTATAATATGCTCTTTCAAGAAATGGAATGTTTATGCAGATGTTCTACAAGAAGTCTTTAGGTACTTAGATATTATATTCTTAAGCATTTAGGTAATTTGTTTTTCAGCGATGAATATAGAGTCTTTATCTAGTTATTACTAAATAAGAATCGTATGTATGTCAGAATCGAAGCAAGTGGATGGAAATGGTGGTCTTGGTGGTTTCAGCTTACCCCTCTGTTCGAAAAAGGCGTGATCTATATGCTGTATGTATTACAAAATATTTTGTAAGCAGTTTTTTCAATAGGCCGTCACAATGTGCAGCTCATGGCCAAGGTTTGCCAAGTTATGAGTATAATGTATGTATATATAATGTAGGTATTTGTTAAGTTCATAAAAAGAGTGATCGCTAAAGTAATAAAATTAAATGAAGTAAAACTAAACTACCTAAGTGTACTATAGTTATGTGAATGTAACTATAGTTTAATTAGGTATGTGTCTGAGAGTTTTCTGTGGCTGAGATACTATTATGAATCCGGAGATTGATTGAATGATATTTGAAAACAATATCAGACAAAAATGAAAAATATTGCAACAAGGGTGTGGGTCGGTCTGCGTGGAAGGCACTATTAGAATGATAATATTATTTTTTATTACCTGATTGAAGTTAAGTCTGCGCGCACTTGCAGATTGTCCGATATAGCAGGTATCATTGCTAAGTGAGATATCTGAACCACTGCCCAACCTATCTGGAACACTACGATAAGGGTGCCGTAGTACATTGGCATCCACCATAGCAGATATTCGGGGTCTTGCGTGAGCCAGCAGCCCCAACATCTTACGAAGAGTAGTGGAAATGTACACGTTACTAAGATGCAGCCTGAAATGGTTTTAAAGTTTTTGTTTGGGCGATTAAATGTTTAGGTATATGTATACTACTCATAGGTCACAGGGATAGGAGAATTTTGCTTTATTATTGATTTCTTCAAAGAGGAATTACAATTATCATGTTAATCATCATCATTTCAGCCTATACCAGTCCACTGCTGAACAAAGGCCTCTCCTAACACGCGCCATAACACTCTGGTCCTCCGCCTTCTGCATCCAGTCAGACCCGCACAACAATCACTAATTACAACTTTAAATGTTATAAATATATGTATTATGATGTTAAATAAATTATATTTAGTCAGAGTTGTTTATTTGTTTACTTTAAGAATACTTTGGCATTAAACTATTTTCTTGAGTAGGTCAGTCATGTGCCGGATTTATATTTTTTATGACTGTAGGCCACTTTATTTCCGCCGCCCCATGTACATACCTTGCTAAAATAATAAATTTCCATTTGTAGTATTAACTAACTGAGCCCTTTGGTTAATGTGTACCTATTAATACCTCATAGTAGAAAAACGTCGTTAGACAAGGCGTGTTCCTTGAAATTTTGAAAATTCGTTATCCTCTGAAGGACGCTGGACGCTGCCGCCCCTAGGCCGCGGCCTATACAACCTATTTATAAATCCAAGACTGGAGTAGGTACTTGTAAAAGTTTTGTACCCACGGTCGAAAAAAGGATCATCCATCTCTTGATCTACTCTAGAAAACTCATTTAATACGGCATTCATTTCTATTGATATATTATCATGTATTATTATCATATTATAATGTATAAAATAGAAGCTTGTAGTTTTGTGCTTAGAATAAAATTTAATAAACTCTAAGATGAATGCATGAGTTAATTATGTACCTATACAGTTAGCTGGGGTTAAAAGTCTCATTCTCTTGGAAATTTCTCACGTTTTTTTAGGATAGACAACGCAGCCGCGTGGTCCAGTCGCGTAGGTATCTTTCTAATAATATTTAGTACATACCAGTTAAATGCCAAGCCTTTTTGCTGCCATATCTGTCAGCTAAAACCCCAACTACAGGTGTAGCTAGCGCATCGATCACTTGTCCTGAAAAAATTATATTTTTATTAAGCTTTGTTGACAAACAAGCATAAATTCCATCTGAAATATATAGCGCACCTACTAGGTTTTATAAGATTATTAGATTTTCATGTGTTTCAAATTATTTGAAAGTTATTGTGCAAACCTAAATATGGAGCACTAAATTAAAATTTTACCTACTACAAGTCGGGATTGTAATGACTCAATATGTACCTAATTTGAACCATCTTGTAATTTGATACACTACACATTTACAACTTGAAGTGCTATGTTAATGAAAATCAATAAATCGAAAGTTCGCATTTTCCCGCTCCGAGTGACTTACGCGGTCAATGAGCACTAAATCCTTATCACTAATCACAGTCTTAATACTTTGTCATCACAACAATGTCCATCGCTCTGCTAACTACAAAATGAATTTTCATTCCATTTTTATCAATAGGTTGGTAGTACCAATGGTGATCCATGAGGAAGGTTCTTATTTTCATTACCTAGATATCAAGTGGGCGAAGCCGCGGATGCGCTAATTAATATAATAAATGTGAATAGAACTCTGTTTGTTTGTTTGCTACACTTTGACGCCTTAACCACTCCACTGATATTTATAAATACCTACATAGATATATTCTAGGATCCAAATCCTATTCAGATCCAGAGAAAATATATAATATAAGTAAAAAGCCTAGGTCTTTCTCTGGAGAAGGACCTAGGCTTTTTACTTTTCACTTTATATTTTTGTTGTAATATTGTAGGAAGGTTTCCTTTGGAAATATAATATTATAAATGTTGGATGTACCTAATTGGAATATTATGATGAATATGGTAATTTGAACTAAATTTATCTGGAACTAATTACTGAACGATATTCTTACAATTAAAGCGTGTATTTATATTACGTTTAAATAACTTATTTATGTGACTGTTATTTTCACGAAACAATAAAATGAAAATATGTACATAAGTATAAAGTTATCAATGTACTTAGTACCTATTTAATGCGTCATGCAGGCGATTAATTTCCATGAAGAACATGAAAACTGAATAATAGATGGCAATATTCCTATTATTTATTTCAACGAAAACAACTATTTTTATTGCATACATGCATACACACATAGCATCACGCCTTTTTCCCCGAAGGGGTAGGCAGAGGTGTTTCACACCCACTTTTCGCGAGCTATGTTTGGTCCCATGAAATAGGGCGAAGCCTATTGTCATCAACAAACATTTGTTTACCAAACTCCAGGAAAATCTCAATACTGGAATTTCATGATAGAACAAGTAAATATAATTATATAATTAAAATAACCCGACTGCAAAAAATCAACAGATAAGCAACGCACTAAAAAGACCGAAAAATTGTTTGTTGTAATTACTATTCCTGATTAAATTTAAATATATGACATAATTATGTATATATTTGTAATCTCCATTTGATTCCCTTTATTTTGATACTCTACTCGATAGGTTTGGTTAAAAAAATAAAATTCATCATCATCATCATCATATCAGCCTATTGCAGTCCACAAAAAAATAAAATTAACTACTTACAATTTGACACTATTAAATTATGTATAATCTCTTTTTGAATATATTATGTAATCTCCTTTTGATTCCCTTTATTTTGATACCCTACTCAATACGTTTGGTTAAAAAATAAATTTAACTTCTTAAAATTTGGCGCCAAAAGTCCGCCGTTTTGTCTTTTTTTTTATAATACCTATCTTAGGACACTTGGGTTTTTGAGAAGAATCTAACGATGCCTTAATTGTCGAAATCCATCCAGCCGTTTGGAAGAAACGTGGGAATAAAGAAATTTACAAACATAATAGATACGCGCGAAAAACAATACCCGTCCTGTCAGTCGGGTAAAAACCCAATACCTTTTTCACCCGACCCGGGAATCGCACCCGGGACCTCTTGCACAGCAGTCGTTGCATTTTTATTGCAGTTGTTGACAATTTAGGTGTGGATACTTAAGAGCGTTTGACTTATATATACTACGTTAATATATATATATTAACGTAGCAATTTTGGTGTCGTATTTCGTGGTTTTAAAATTAAGTATAATACACTTTTTAGAATTAGGTGAAAAGTGTGTAAAAGGTTAGAAATCCATACAATAATATTGTGAGTGAATTTTATTAATACCTACCGTTGTATCTATCTACGTGTCTAGCAATGAGCTGCACCGAATGGAAAACTAGTTTTAGTCGAGCTCTAGTAATTACTATTATGTTAAATAAACTCCCATTATATTAATTGCTTTGAGAGATTTAAAAGAAAAATAAAAAATAATGGCATTTTTAAATATTTTGAAACTCGTTGTGGCGTACATCGTTAGCTAATTACGATTATTTTATAACCTAGCTTTGTTCCGCAATGTCACCTGCATTAACTATTACTGGTGCGAAGCGTAGCTGGGGCCTATAACTAGTTTCTAACCCTGTATCAAAATAAATCTAGGTCCTTGTCATCAGATTGTTGGCAAGTTCAAATGGAGTGGTGGTTCTTACATAAAGCGCTTGCCACACAGTTGTTATCTTTCGTTCCAAAAGAGGTGACCTTGGTAGGAGTTTGGTTGCCATCCGCGTAGTTTGTATGAAATTTGGATTAGGTACATCTGCTGGCTAGATGGATGGCATCTCATGATGATATACAAGATCATCTCTCGCTTAAACATCGACGGCATCTCTATAGGGTAGAGCTCCGTGTGATTGATAAGGCTGATAAGACGGTAGTTACTGCCTCTGCCCGTCTTCTTGAAAACAAGTTGATTTACGTAAGTGAATGAAAATGAATTACCTAATAACAGCATGGCGCCAGCAACTGCCGCTCTCATATCGAGGACAGCTTGAAAGAACAGCATCATGTAGGAAAACCACATAGCTGCACAGAGATCGTTGTACACATGGCCCAGGCCATAGACGATACTGTAACTGAGGCGCCACCATCGTGGGTCGCTGGAAATTAAAAAAGTGGTCGTAGTACTTATGCGATTGCTGGAGATGAGATTGTTGGTTAAATTCCCTCATAGTCAGCCTAAAAATTAGTAATCTGATAACTATTATTTATAAGCCGTACACTGAGTGTGCTTCTATGTTTGTAAAATCAATATAGGTATATATCGATAAAATAGGTATGGGAACCTAAAGAATACTAAAGCTTCTTTCGAGTGAAAAATTGCAGGCAATAAAGTACCGCAAAAACTAATCGAGGATAGTTCAAGGTCCGACCAATTTTGTATATAAATGCGTTAACTTTTATTTTTAGGTTTTACGGTTTAGAAAATAGAAGGGGGGGCACATTTATGCTATTTTCAGAGAGTATATTTCCGAAAATATTCACTATTCAAATATTACAAACACTAAGCATATATTCAATATTTAAAAAAATCTTAGTAAGCATAGAATGTTTTTAAAAGATTTGTTGAAGTAGGTAATGAGGCCATGAAAGCCAGAGTGGCCTGACTGCAATTTATTAAATTGGTGTAAATAAAATCAGTATTGAAAAAATTGCAGTTAGGCCACTCTGGCTCTCATGGCCTCGTATGTGGCATTCAAAAATGTTTGTTGAAAAACAAATTTGCTTCTGTTATACATATGTACCTATGGAGTGCCTCTCTTAAAATATTTATTTCTATTACATACTTAACTACCAAATCTAGTAGCGGCCCACACAAGACATTTATTCTCCAAATTTTATCAATATACATTGAGTAGTTTTAGAGTAAAATGCCTGTGACATACAGACATGATGAAACTATAAGGGTTTCCATTTTGGCTACAGAACCCTAAAAAAAGTAGAACACGTGAGATATCGACACGACCTAATCGTTGTACACGATTGATCAGGTGACATCTAAGAGACTATGCTATTATAAATAAGATGAAGAATGTAACAATGTTTTATTCAAAACAATATTCTACACAGGTTCCTACTTAATATAAACATTAAAACATGGGACAATCATACTGTAACAATGGTCTCTGCGAACGGCACTGATTAACAATTAGTACCTAGATCACCGATTTCTGTTGTAACATTATTGATCAAAGTAACTATTGATCAAATTAGCCAAATTGAATGATAAAGGAATTTATCGTCCTACATATGACATACGGACTTCCATTACCTTGCGTAGTTAGGTATATAGTTTATTTAATGTTGCTGTCAAGGAATTTTGGCCCTAATCATGGCCATGCGGCAAGCAATTTTCCGCATTACCGTAATTTATCGCTTGCCGCTAATAGGATAAGTTGCACTACTAAACTGAATTTGTGTTGGATTGGATAAACGCTCTCGATAACTAACTGTTAAATTACCTCAGACGAATTTCCACATCGCTCGTTACTTCCTTAGCATTTTCTTCTGTTTTACCTTTGACATCCGTCGATCCATATTTCACACTCATTTTTATTTTACCCTACGTTTGTTTCAAGAAAACCGTTGGAACTTGGCGACACCCACAGTGAATTAACTTAACACAATGTTTGATAAAATAATCCACTTTCACAACTGTACTAACAAACACCATTTAGTTGAACGTATTTATTGTAAAGTATTGTTGCGCATTGTGTGAGAGGGCAGCCGCGTGTGCTGTCAATGGAGCACTCTACTTGTGTGACATCAAATTAGCCCCTTAGCTGAACACAAGTCTCGTGCACGTCTAGTATTCTATAACTAAAGTTCAATTCTAAACGATTGGAAGATAGGCCAGCTCATTGGCTTTATGATTATGGTATGCACAGACATTCGACTAACAATAATTAGACTGGTACCTACTTGCTAATTAATTAATCGATTATGCTTAATCGTTTGGCCGAAGGTGTTGGCAAATATTTGCAATTGTTTGTTACATATCTGTTTAAACAGTCTACAGCTATTACATACGTTAATAATAATATATAGCTATACGATTAGGCTTTAGTTGGATATGGTTAAAAATATTGATGATGATATAAACCACGTGGGTCACGTTTTTATCATTACAGTTATTCTTAAAAGTTTTACTAAAAATTTGGTACTCTGTAAGAGTTATTTATACATCTAGACAGACCAATGATGATAGATCAATTAGATAGGTAGGTATTTACATAAATTATTGCAACCACTCCGCTTAGTGTGGTGTAACTGCCAATTATAAGACTTTTTCGACTTACACTTAATTTTACATGATACCAATTGTGTTCCTGGTTTTGTTTGGCATTAAGAACAGCTTCGCAAATTTGAATATTTCGCCATAAAATGATAAAAAAGAAGTAAAAAGTATATCGTAACTCTACAACTAATTATAATATTAAGGTATAGGCATAAGACTAGCGCTAAGGAAAATTAGATTTCCGACAGAGAGCCGTGGGTTGTAGGACCGATTCGGTAATACACATAAGTACTGTAGGCAGACTATATACAGCTGCCTATGTTATTATCTACGCAAGTGAGTGTAAAATGTAGCTAGGTAATTTGACATGCCAGTGGCTTCCGTCGATATTGGGTTTCCTTGCCACCCGCCTCGGCGCGCGTTCGCGCCTCAATGCGTTTGTTTATTCTAACCCAAATGTGAATAAGTGATTCATTTACCATAGCACGTATTATTTGAATTTCATAATGAATACGACCGATATTCTGTCGTAATGTAGTGACCTAAGTACATAGCAGGTGTAAAACGGTAAAACCATTTAGAAAAATCCTCGATCTATGCTAATTTCCGTACAACAGAGGCTGTAGCGGCACAATGCCAAATTTCAAGTAAACATAAATAATAAAATAAGGCCCGTGGATTAAAATTGAACTCAAAAGTAAGAGCGGTAATCATATAACGAAATGCCTCTAAGGCGCCCCTCCGAAGCGCGAGGTAGAGTAGAGACGAAGTCTAACTCGGCTTAAATGGACTGATGATACTTAGACGGTCGTCAACGTGCCGGTCGCCAGGATATTTGATTATCTGTCTCCTTAACAACGGCTCATGACAATCATGACGGATGTGTCGATCGAAACCATTAAGTATTTCATTTTTCTAGACGGGTAGTAATATTAAATGTCTAAGGAAAAATGAAATGTGTTTACCTAACACACCGATACAAACTCGTTTACTCGTAGATCGATACAAAAATACATTCCGTTCATTCACTGAATGGTGCTTTGATATTTGACCATCTACTTTTACTAATCTCTTTGTTTGGTCACTACTAAGCTCCTTTTTTTTTTAATACTACACCGCCAACATAATCGGTGCCTATTCTGACTTCATCCTTTCATACCAGTTCTCGCTTGTTTGTCTCACGCACTTTCATTCCGCATACTTTTTCTTTCTTGCATTCATCATCTTCTAATAGCTAATCAGCTCTTATTGGTCGTAGCGTGATGTTATACCCTATAGCCTTCCTCAATAAATGGGCTATCTAACACTAAAATATTTTTTCAATTAGGTAGTTTCAGTAGTACCCTATAGCTTCATAATCAATTGTGCATGTACAGGCATCAACAATGCCAATTGCCAAATGAACCCGTTGTTCTAGTTAACAGGCGCGGTCAAGTACTGAACTTGTTCCACGTAGGTATATCCCAGTTGTATCATTGTTTTTTTGCAGTTTAGGAGTTCAAATTTATTACACGATAATTTTGGTAACTAGACATAGAATGCGACATTATACTTCATCAAATTTGTGCGTTTTTATACTTTTTATACGTAAAAATAACTCTCACCTGGTAGCGACAACAACCAAAAGCGATGGTGGCTGAATGGATAAGGGACCGGTGTGCAAATCACGCGGTCCGAGTTCGATCCCGACCAGCATTACCAATGTGGATTCCACTTTGTGGAATTTATATGTACTAGTCAAGTGACTTACCATCTGCTAACGGTGAAGGAAAACATCGTGAGGAAACCCACATACCCTAGAAGAAATTCTATGAGTATGTCTGATCCACCAACCCGCACTAGGCCAGCGTGAGTGGATTATGGCCTAAACCCTCTCAGCTCTCTAGTTAGAGGAGAGGGGACCCGAGCCCAGCAGTGGGACTTAATGGTTTAAGTGGGTAGCGACCGCGATATTCGAGGATACCAGTACCTATGCCTAATAAGGTACATAATATTGATCTTCTAGTCTATCCATTATAGGAAAAAATAACTGGTTCTATTAAAAGTATGATTTTATCCATCATCCCAAAATTGTAAATGTTGTGTAAAATAGGTTAAGTTTAAATATCAATTATTATATAGTTAATTACTATAAGTAAATGGAATAAATAGTATTTGATTCTTGTCAACAAGTAACGGAAATCGAGATAGTAATATCTTCTTATTATAACTTTCATTAGAATTTCTGATTGATCATTTCAGAAATCCTATAATTATTGTATTGTTAATTTAAGTACTGACATATTTTTTTTTTATTCTACCACATACACACAGCGCCATGTAGTCCCAAAGTAAGCAATTATATTTGCTTGTGTTATGGGTACTAAACAACTGATATACTACTTAAATACATTTTTTGTAAATACATACATATTATAGATAAATTACACCCAGACACAGAACAAACCTTTATGCTCATCACACAAACCCACGACCTCCAGCTTAGCACTCAGGGTCACTAACCACTAGACCAACAGGCCAGTCTTAGAATCTAGTAATAGTCTTAGAATTCTTAGAATTTTAGAATAGAAGTATTGTTTCCTCTTACTAAGTTTGTAATTAATTAATCAATCGTTTGACTTATGTCATTACAATTTAAGGTATAAAAGCCAACCTCAGTGGGTGTTCGGACACTTCTTGTTTGGCTGCCGACGGGATCACATCAATTCAGAGTTAAGTACCTCTCTTATCACTTTTTCTTGAAAATTGTAATAATATTATTTGTTAGGAATTGTTGAACATGTTCTATGTTGATAATATTATAAATTAATATCCATAATATCATAATTAATTACATTAAGTTTTAAGGTTGGTTGTTATATCTAAATAAAGTATTATGATATGTGTTTGTTAAGATGATAATTATTCATATTACTATGTAGCTGGATATTAAAATTCATAATATGATTTTGATAATTTCTGATATATTTATTTATGACCTACCTTGACCTAATTGGTTACATAAGTTACATTATAACCTATTGTTAGGGGTATACAGTACCTCTTGTTTCATTATGTGTTATATGATGAACCTGTTGTATTAAAATAAACAGTACAATGTTCTTCGTGGTTTCCTTTTCATATCATCACTGATAAATTACTATAAATTTCATTTAGTTTACTCAAAGTAAATAAATAATACTTGATTATATTTTATAATTATTATACTATTTTTTTGACACATGCACCAAAATGGAGTCAATTGTATGTGCTCATACCTGGATACTGTTGATACCTAGAATAGATAATAAGTTTAACTGGGGTATATACATATTGATTAGCGGCAGGCTTAGAGCTGTTTTATCCAAATTCTGTATATTAAAACATAAAGTTCTCTATATAAAAAACTAAGGCTTCTTTATATGTCATTGGCTGATTCCATAGTAGATTATGGACTATCCTGTTATGGAAGAACTTATAAAACTTATCTGAATTGAATATACAATTTATTTACAAATAAGACAACTTAAATCAATTGTACTTTTAAAAGTCAAATATAAATTTAAAGATATTTATCATATACGTTATTCAATTACTGCAATGTTCTGAATGTATTTGATAAGGTGAACTTAGAAATTGTATCACAGTATAGGGGAAATACCCAGGACGCCCTCCAGCTAGATGGTCCGACGACCTAAAAAAGGTCGCTGGGTCTGACTGGATGCGGAAGTCGGAGGACAGAGTGCTATGGCGCGTGTTAGGAGAGGCCTACGTCCAGCGGTGGACTGCAATGGGCTGAAATGATGAATGATGATAGGGGAAATATGTGTAACCTAAAAATGACAACTAGACTCAGTTCCTTGTGAGAGCTATCCTATCTCCCTCTGTATGAAATCCCAAACAGCAGTAATGTTTATGGCGAGAGGACTTGGCAATGCATTCTACCTAATATATTGAATGGGTTGCCAAGCTCTCTTGTGAGCAGGATTAAGATAGGTAACAGACTTGCAAAAATGATGATGCTCAAAAAACACTATTTAGCATTGGCTGTGTAAATGTTTTAATAAAAATATTATTAAATACATTTAGGTCTAAAAATTTTTAATTTTTAATTAAGGGTTAAGTTATTGTAAAACATGTATTTTTTTATGAAATAAACAAATTTAAATTAAAAAAATATATCCATTTCAAGCCGTTGAAAATGGATAACAACGGTTGAAAACGAAAACTACCATAGTTATTCGGTTGGTTGAAATCGTAGACCAATGATATTGTATCAATATCATTGTCGTCGACAACCAGCTACATCTATCTACCCGAAGCCATTTCAACTCAATGCTCTCCACGTAGCCTATGCTGATTATGAATAAAAAATATGTGAAAATCTAACTGACCAATGCGATAACTGTAAGAATAACATGTCATTAAATTAGTTTTATTGAGCCTACTTAATATATCTAACATTATTCTTGACCTTGTACTGTAATCGTTTTTATATTATTATTATTTGTATAAGAAATAGGTATGCAGAGTTATCTCTGCTCTGAGATAATAGTAATTGATCAACAAAATAGATTTTAAATGCCTGAGAATATCGCACAAATTCTTCAGTTTTATGATATTAGTATAGATGTGAAAGTAACTTAGTTTGCTTTTAGCTTTTACTGTTCGATCTGCATGAAATTTCATATACCTAGAGATATAGTTTTTAAAATTGTCATGGTCATTTCATCATCATCATCATCAGCAACCCATTAAGTCCCACTGCTGGGCTTGGGTCTCCTCTCCTCTAACTAGAGAGCTGAGAGTGTTTAGGCCATAATCCATTCACGCTGGCCTAGTGTGGGTTGGTGGATCAGACATACTCATAGAATTTCTTCTAGGGTATGTGGGTTTCCTCACGATGTTTTCCTTCACCGTTAGCAGATAGTAAGTCAGTTGACTAGTACATATAAATTCCACAAAGTGGAATCCACATTGGTACTGCCGGTCGGGATTGAACTCGAACCGCATGATAATAGATAATATTGACATGAGTAATTTTATTGACATTTTCCATTGATGTTTATATAAATATTTGCATGCCTTGATTTGGCGAAATATAGAGATACCTACTAAACCCATTCTACTAACATATTTGTACTACCTATATTGTAAATAAATTTATTTGTAGGTATTTGTGATTTGCACGTCGCCGCGTCGGTCCCTTATCCATTCAGCCACCATCGCTTATTTTGGTCATTTTACTTAATAATATTATAATGTTTGAGATATTTACCATGTCATTTATTATAAAGTGGTGGCATGGTAAATACAAATATAACATTATAATGTTAATACCGAGAGATAGTTAAGAACTTGGAGAAGGACATAGGCTTATTTAGGCTATCATACGGGGAATCCACGGGCCGATTCTTTATATTATAATCAAACTTTTAATATTTAAGATCAGCAATAGAATGTCTACAATAAACCACTCTATGCTAGCCGAAATAGTTGATATAATTCCCCTGAGAAGTCCTCAGATATAAAAAAAACCGGCCAAGTGCGAGTCAGACTCGCGTACGAAGGGTTTCATACGACTATGCATTTTTTTTTGTAATTGAAATGTAAGAAGATATTAGAAGGTAACGGGATAGCTAGAAATATTTACGTAAATATAGGTAGGTTATCTTTATGTAACGTCAATCTGGAGTAAATTCTTACTGTTACTAAAAAAAAATTAGACTTATTATTTTATACACCTTCCAATGGAGTACTAATATCCAGTGATATAACTACACGAGTACGGTTTTCGGATTTTTTCCTTTAGGTATGTGTCATGATTCTAGGTCAACGGGAAATAATCTAGAGGTTTTGACTTTTTTGAACGTCAGGATATGCGACAAAAATGGAGCATTAAACGGCTGTATCTTCTGATTGCATTTACTTAGAACTCTATTTTTTTTATTGCACCAAGGAATTGCAGAAATGCAGACCCGAGTATTTGATATTAATTTCAGCTTAATACCTCTACGTGTTTTTGAGAAAAATATTCTTGACAGATGGACAGATAGACAGACGGACAACGGAGTGATCCTATTAGGGTTCCGTTTTTTCCTTTTGAGGTACAGAACCCTAAAAACCAACATTGAGATTGCCTGTGAGAAAATTGCCAAATCTGAGTTCAATGCAGTTGCTCTCTCTTTGTTTAAAAAATTCTAAATATTTCTCAGGATCTATTGTTTTGACTTATTTTAAGATATTTATAAATTATTGTGACCGTTCCCTATTATTTTCGTTACGTATTTAACTACAGTAATATATACAGGCTGGAATTTTGTCCACCTGGAGAGGAAAGTACTTTAAATACTATAGATTTTTACTCAAAGGAATTATTCCTTTATTTTAAAAAAGAAACATAACTGTATTTAACGATTTCCGGAAATTCGCTTACCATACCCAGGAATCGAACCAGCTAAAATTCCAAAAAATAACAACCTGTACTTTTATGGCGTTCACCGATAGGGTCAATCATAAGGATCAAATCTCTCTAACAAACACAGTAGATTAAATAATAACTAAACCATAAAATCTTAATTTATAAATTCCTTGAGACTAGATAAAGCACTTTTACTCTTATGTTCGTATAATTAATAATTATCTTTGACGTCATTTATTCACTAAAATAAGGAAGAACTATTTAGTTAAGAAGATTGCGATATGCACGTTTGTATATTATGCAGGTCAAATGAAAAAAAAAGATATGACTTAACTGCATGAGGCACTAGAATTACCCACGTAAAATTTATTCACTGTAAGTAACGTAAGTTACATTTTTATGGTTTTATTCTTATTTAATTTACTATTGTTAGTAAGATTCAATCCTTATTGTTAACCCTATCGATCAATGCCATTAAAGTACAGGATGTTATTTGTTTTGGATTTTAACTGGTTCAGTTCCCGGGTGTGGCAAGCGAATTTCCAAAAAATTTTGCAGTTTTGTTTCTTTTTAAAAACAAAGGAATGTTTCCTTTGAGTAAACTTATCTATTTTCCCTCCAGGTGGCATTACAAAATTCCATCCTGTATATGAGTAAGTACCTAGGCTCCTTATCTTCTTCAGTGAGCTATGCCAGCTGAAGTTAACTAATGGGAAAATCATCACCTACGCAAATGACACTGCAGTGGTTTTTGAAGGAGACCCTTGGAAATACGTCTATTGTTGTGCCCAGGAAGGACTAAACCAGATCACCCCATGGTTTAGCTCTGTCTGACACTAAATGTTACCAAGTCTAAATACATTGCGTTCTCGTCAATAAACTCCAAACTCCAAACATGAAATAAGCTCAACCCCTTCGAATACAGGCACATGATTGTACAAATAATGACCATATAGACCCAATGCTCTTGCTCAGAGATCGAATCCACTTAAAAAACAAAATACCTGGGTATTATTATAGACAGAAACTTGAACTTACAGGCGCATGTAGATTTGTTAACCGCCAAAACACGCAAACTAAGTTTTTAAGTCATCTCAGAGTCGCTGATGATGATGACATTATCCTGTTCTCAGAATGTCCACAACAACTAAACATATCGATCAACAACATTCAACCGAAAAAAGTGGTAATAGTCAAATTCTCTTTTTTGGGAAAAAAAAACCGGAAAACAGTTCAAACTATTGTGTCATAAACGTGATAATCAGCAGATGCGGAAAAAATTACGATGCTTTTGTGATGAATACAAATATTACAGGTTTATTAAAATGATTTTATTAAAAAACCTATTATTCTTCTAAGACTTCTAGAACTAATAGCTTATTACATCTTTATTCGCCTAAAATGCGCTGATCTTTGTTAATGTAGGGTTAGGTATTGTTCTTTTTGGTGATTTTTTGCAATGTGTATAGCATTTGTACTTACGTCTTTTTATGTTATATAATATCATTGGTTATAAGTAAGAAAAGATTTTTTGAGCTATAAATTAAAACGTTTTCTAGAAAAACAGTAATCCTTAATGTAACTTAAAGAAATGTAAAAAAGTAGCAAAAAACGATAAGTAATTAACAAAATTATTAAAAACTTTCCTCTGGAAATCAGTGTCTTTGTATGTCATTATAATAAACAAAAAAAAACTTAAATATACCCATTTTGTGGAATTGCGATAAAATTACAAGTCATATTAAAATATTCTTAAAATCGATAATCAAAAATTTGTACTCCATATAATTATTTATTTAAAGTTACTTATTTACCCCCTTATTACAAAATATGAACTAAACATTAAACCAGGTTTAAATATATCAATTTAAACCTGGTTTAATACTTATATTTTGTAATAAGGGGGGGTAGAGTTTAAGTTGTATGTTGATATCACCATCATCATCATCATATCAGCCCAACGACGTCCACTGCTGAACATAGGCCTCACCTAATTTACGCCATGATGTAATAATAATGTTGATATACCGACCTAGTACCTTCAAAATATAAATTTTAAGTTATTGAGAGTAATAAAACGAATCAGATAATTCTTCGTCATCCGAGTTAATTTGTGTTCTATTCTCATGTATATCTTGAGTTGTTAGATGTTTATAAAACATAAGTAATTATTGTACCTCGTTGGTATAGATCCTGAATTACACACACTCATCAAGTCTTTATGTAACAGTGGAGGAATAGCAAGTTAATCTGAATAAGTTAATTTTTTTTTTTGTTTAAATTTCGAACACCACTGACAGGGTCAGTGCCTTTTTCTATATCTACTCTTTCATACAAGTCTATTCTATTGCGGGTGGATGTATGGTGATGAAGATGATACATTCAGAATCTTATATCTCTATAGAGGTCTAATGCATATCATAGCATGCATTAGCGTCATGCTTTGCTTATCCTACTGGTTTCTCTTATTTACTATTTTTACAATCTTTCTACAAAATTCAAAGAACGTGTCTCGTCTGCTACTGGCCTGAATAAGTTTGTAACAATTCTTGTTCAGCAGATGTCGTGGTTTGCTTCTTTCGCCTCGAAATAATAGCTTTATTAATATTTATACATTTAGCAGGTGCTTCCAATTCATATTTGAAATAAATTGCATCAGTTTCTTCAGCATGAATGACTATCTCTTTGAATTTAGAACAATCGTAATAATCTGATTGTGTTTAATATTTTTTTTTATCAAGAACTTCATTTGCTTCGGAGTATTTGATTCGGGGGTTTTGAGGTTTCTTTAAACGCTAGATTTTCAGACAAATATAATTTAGAAGTTCTCTTTCTGGTATAATGGGACTCAACAGTGGGAAATGATTCGGCAACTTCTTTTATTTTGTGTAGTTTATACACATGTCTACGTCTAGTACCTATCAACCAGTGAAGAATTCCATTTTTCAATAGCCTTGTATATGACTTTTTCACTGATTCTTAAAGTATGAATAAAAATTTTAATTTAAAAAAAATGCAGCTGCAAAATATAAATAATGGGGACCAATCTCTTGTTTATAAATTACCTGTAGGAGAAGATATTGCAGAATTTAATCATGATTCCAGCCCCTCAATTATTATTGATTTATCTTCATATGAAACTTTGTCTGTTTCTAATAATCGAATTGATTCACTGATCAACACACTGGTGACCGTAATATCTTAATTCTTGGAATCTGTACCAATTAAGAAGCCACAAACAACAGGATAGAAACAATAAAACGAGGAACTTACCATCAAAAGGAGAACTTCTTGGACATCTTAAATTATTTTGTTTAGCTAAATAAACTAAAGGATGAGTGTGATGGTGAGCCATTATTATAAACATAAAACTTAATATCGTAAACAATCACATAGACACTGGCATCGATTCGGTGCGAGAGTGTAATTTATTCTATATAAACAAAGCAAGGTAGTTCAAAGATTCGCAAACGTATAATACTGCAATTAATAAAATCAGATTCACATCCTTAGCACCGATTATTTCTTAAATATGTTACAAAACTTTTATGTATTGTTAATTTTTACTTGTGAAAGTTAGTGTAGGTACCGCATGTGTCTATTAAAAAAACTGGCCAAGTGCGTGTCGGGTCACACACAGTGTAGGGTTGCGTAGTAGCCCGTTATCACAATATAGTACAATTTTGTTGTTCTAAACGTAACCCGTTTGTATCTAGCGCCATCTAGCGGCAGTATTGAAAAACTTATGATTTATTATATACTTGATATTTTGTTTTTAAATGCAAGTCTTTACCTGTTATAAACAAGCAACTACTTTATCTTAGTCACTATAAAGGATTAATGCTAAGGATTTTGTATTTGGTACAAAATTATCCAACACCCAAGTTCAACGACTATTACTGCTGAACTAATAAAGAATCTAACTAATAAAAAATATCTTAACCGCTATAATTTTCATATAAAGTTCATGAAATGCACTATCATCATGAAAGCTTTTAGTAAATGGGTATTAAGTACTAAAAGTTTCGTAAATGGACCATTAAATCGAAAAATAATGTTAGTAACCCCCAAGTCATTTTAGAAGACCTATTTAACGATACCACACACGATGGGGTAGACGACAAAAAAAAATATATCCCCACTTCACATGTCATTGTATGGGAGCTACCCTAAAAAAAATATTTTCCAAAATTTTATTTTACCACTTTGTCGACGTAATTGATATACCTACACACTCCTACAAAATTATAGTTTTCTAGTACTACCGGTCTCTTAGCAAAACCTCGGACAGACGGACATAACAAAACTATAAGGGTTACTAGTCAGAACTACGAAACCCTAAAAATGCGCTTATCATTATTGAATATTGTAAAGAAACTTACATGTGAAACTATCGTTAGATTTGCCACGAATAAAGTGGCAATAGTGGATTAGGTGTCTTACGGGCTAAACTTTAAATTATTATAAACTTATAAATTATGACAGCATTTCTCATCTGAATTAAAATACAAGCTCTTAATTAAATTATTACGTCTTCTTTAAATATTTGTTTTTATTTATGAAATTATTTCATAAATAAATGAAAAATCAGGGACGTTGGATTATATTATTTTACAACAGAAAATGTAAAAAAACTATTTTCGGTGTACCTACCTTTTTTTTTTTTTTTTTTTTAAGAGGGGAAATGCATTACGCATACCGCCCCGTGCCGGTCTTAAGAGGACCGGAATACCCACTAAAACCCCTCTGTGCACCGTCGCTTCGCCGTAATGGGTGGGCCCTGGAACTTGTTACAACATCAGCAGCCCACCCAGCGACAGACCCTTACGGGGCACCGACACCGGGTCGGTGTACCTACCTAACTGAACTTTACGACTTTATTCGGTTGAGGTAGCGATAATAATAAATGAGTTGTTGCGAATACCTAAAGGGGTAGGTACTTCTTAGTGTTTAAATAACCAACCCTATGGGATAGAAGATTCAACCCCTGTAGTGGGAGGTACGTGGAATTTCAAGATTTTCCTCCTAAAACAAAACACCTACTGTAAAATTTCTGTATAAATATTAAAATATACGTGAACAAAGTCGCGGGTATGAGCTAGTTTAATAAATATCCATTTAATTAGTATTTTGTTGAATGTATATGTAAATAAAATGCAAACGAATACCTATATAATGTAAACAAAATGTGGGATCTTGTCATTGTAATGGCAGAGCAAGAACGCCATGTTAGAGAGTTTAGATTTTCTTCTTTTGGTCGGGTAAGTGGCACCTATCATAATATTTATATTATGATAGGTGTTCCTTTAGTCGCTACTTACGACATGCTGGTGACTCAATCTATTGCGACAAGATAAAAAATAAGAAATATATTAGGTAGGTACTATAACCTCAGCGACCACGTGATTCGGCCGAGATGCAAAATAAAAAAATAATTAATATTTAATCTTTCCGACTCAGCCACATAGTCGTGATTGTCATTGTCGAGTTGGTGAATAAGTCGTGCGATTAACACCATGGTGTCAATAACTCGTAGTGTCAAACAACGAAGTAGCCGTAAAAAAAAGTTTTTGGTAAAACAAGATTTTATTTAAATGCTCTAAAAGAAGGGAATAAAGAATGAATAGGTATATATAACCCAGACAAAAAAAATGGTTACACACATAATGGTTAGTGGTTCTCTGGATAGTATAGTCACTACAACCTATAAATGTCCCACTGCTAGGCACGAGTCTCCTCCAAACATTGTGAAGGGAATTTAGCATACTATACCACGCTGGCCCCAAATATATAGGTTAAGGTAATTTTATTATATATTGTTTCGTAACACATATAAATGTGCTTCCTCTATTCTACCTCACTATTTCCAACTTTAAAGAGCTGACGTCACAAAAATGTAGGTAACCGCAACGTAACCGCACAATATCGGTTGGGTCGCTGCGCTGGGTTGCTGTCGGATCGAAAGACTGGACACCCATCAAATTGTATCATATTCATTAGGTATTTGAGACGTACGAGAAAGTGCCTTACCTTTATCTACCTCTTTGGATAGAAAAGTATTAGGCTATCTCTTGTAAAATAACCCTGCCCCCTGATTCTGAGCTGTCGGAATATTTTCGGCCAGAACTGTCAGTTTATTTAAAGTTAAAAAACAGAATGTTAAAAAAATAGATGGATGTCGAAAAAAGTCCTATATTAATCAGTTTTTAATTTTCTATACGGTAAACTAATTTCTAACACTTAATAACTTAAGCTGTAAAAATACGTCGATCAATTCGAGAAATTTTACGATCCGGGAGCAATCCGATGAGTCAGAATCAGGGCCCTGATTTCGTATTAAGAGGTACGCTGTACAGGTTATGGGATAAAACAATGATATTGTATGTTATATCATTGGGATAAAATATATTACTTATGGTTTTTCTCTTAAGGTATTTTCTAATAAGTACTTCGTGATTGTTCATAATGGAAATAGTAGCTGCGTTCCATTTTAATTTGTTTTGATCATGTAATAAATAATATGGAATGTCCATGAGTTCCATGACCAATTAATTGGCTCAACATCATCGTGAAGAACTACCCATAATTGAAGAGAGCGCCATCTTTTGGCTGTAACACTAACCAGCATTACTTGTCTTGAACAAATACAAGGCTATGCCGCGATGCACGATTCATTCCATCGCGATGGAATGACGCAGCGATGGCGGTTATTTCAATTCGCCAGCCAACGCAACGCAGAAGGTGAGTGAGTAAGAGGTTCCATTTTTAAGCAAAAGAGGTCGCTATAGGACACTTTTCATGTTATAAATGTCCATACAGTGAAACGGGAAACTTTAGACATACTAATTATTATAGTAGATTAGTGATTAGTTTATCCCGCTTTACTTTTTGTTTTATTTAGAAAAGATTCTATTTATGGACCAACAGGAGGATAAGATATAGTATATGCGAAAAGCAACGTCCGGTAAGGTCACTCCATAGATGTCTCAAGCAAATCCGTGCTTTGCCAAGCATTAATATCTAATCTATATACCTATCATTGTATATAAAGACATCTAAGTATTTAAGTACTCCACGTGTTTAATTTAAGTAGGTAGGTACAGGTATTAAGTATATAATAGCTATCTTACCTATGTATGTGCATCTAATTGTCCATCATGTAGAAGTTGTAGAACTAATTAATTATTAATTACGTAATTTAGATTATTATAGAAATGGTAAGCAGGTATCTAAACTAATGAAAAGCTTTCAAAATACTAACTCAAAAAATATGTCACGGTTTTTTTATGGTATCACATACCTAAGATAACAGCCCCTCTAGACAAATGACAATAGATACGATTTATTAACCAAGGGCCATCCCCAACCTTGACCAGGTCGTTTGTCCATCTGGTGGGGGTCGTCCTACACTGTGCCTTAAAATTATACGTTCCCACCACTCGTGAAAATTTTTCCCTCATCGGCCATCAGTTTTACGAGTTATGTGCGCTGCTCACTGCCACTTTAGCAATGCGATTCGGTAAGCTATGTCGACAACTTTAGTTCTCTTGCGGAGGAGAAGGAGGAGATTCCCAAATTTCTGATTCGATTACGCAGGGAATCCCGAGCACAGCTCTTTCCATGACTCACTGAGCGACAGTGATCTTTCTAATGAGGGGCAATTAGCGGCCACGTCTCGAATAAAAATTTAAAAAACAATCGAATATTCTTTTTGGTTTTATTTTAAAGAGCAGATATTTCAATTTGCTCTTAAAAATACTATAATATTATAGTACCTACTAAATGTAGACTGCGTACGTTTGAATAAACATAAAGAAATAAAAATCTTAAGCACATTTCAAATAGCGTGCAGAAAATGAAACTTAAAATAACAACTGAGACGTTTGCCATAACTTAAGAGCTCATTTTGCGGCAACTGAAACAAAAAGTGAGGTAATTCTAACATAATTGTAAGAGCTATTTGTGAAAATTACCGACCATAACTTAGCCTAGTTGTCTATTAGGCCATAGAACAAAAAACAACTACAAATTATGTATTTAACCTTCAAAAGGAAAACCATGAATGCCATTTGACAATGTTTTTTTTACATAACTTTTAGCGTATTATCCGACTGCTACTGGATATATTTTTTGTATTACATGATTTTGTCTCCGTAGCAATTATCGCATGCTCAGAATTAAGTTACGTACAGAGATAGGCTTCTGTTAGCAAAAATTGCTTGTTTTTAGTTAAGTCAGTATTCCATTATACATGCTTTTTGGTGGCAGATAGGTCTACAATACAATCTATTGTCATGGATATTGCAATTTTAATAATAATAAAAAAAATATAATAATAGTAAATAGAGTTACTGATTATGGATCAACTTACATCTACCACTTGTGAATTATAAACAAGGGTAATTAATAAAACCTTTTTTGACATCCTCAAACTTTAAACAGCTTTTGTGATAAACTATAAAAGTACAATAAAATTTTAGTATTTACTTACAATTTATATTAAATCTACATAAATATGGATTAAATTACTGTAATTAATGATTATTTATTAATAAAGTCATTTAAAGAAGTTGCTTTTGATGTTAAACATTATTTTTCCATTCCAAAATGTCACCACAAAAAACAAATAGACTCGCATTTTAATCAAATTTTCATGCACCAGTAATAACTGAATTCAAAGTGGAAAGGCATGTTAGTTTGCACCTTTTGTTCGTATGTTGAGTTAAAAACATTCTGATCACAATCGGTCACAACCGATTGCACAACCGTATGTCCTAGGTGCACACAGCACCGAACTATGCCCCTGATTTATAGCCCGTATCTACCTACTCTGCCTAGACAGCCGTGGTCCGCAGTCGCGATAATTAAATCCAACATTAATTGATATGGCGGCACTAATAGCAATTACGATTTATTATGCCTGTCTCAGTTGTGGAGAAGAATCTAGTAGGTACGTAGTGTATGTGCAATCATATTCTAAATAAACTGAGTTTGAACACTGTTGTGCTTACCTTTTAGTACGGAGGTATTCGTTTATAACTATTTGTAGAGATGTAATTCTACATAATTATATAGATGCTAAAATTGTGTAGTGTACTTACCTACTAATATTATTCGCCTAACAAAAAAAATGGTAAGAGCAATGGTATTGTATACAATATCATTGGGTAAGATAGAGAAAAGAAGGCAGTAAAGTTTAGTTCTTTAGGTTTCCGTGAATATATACGAATCAACAAGTAGCTAAAGTATTATAATAATAGCTAAAGTATATCGATTAATTGAAAAATAGGTAAATCGATTTATATTTATGAATATTGTGTTTATGAATGCACTGCTATGAATCGAAAGCAACAGACGGTAAGTCTATATATTGCAATTATATAGACTTACCTCAATATGTTTAGTTAAAATTTGTAGCTTCCTACAACAAAATAAAATGTATGCAAATATCACGCATAAGAGATGATATGCGGGATATTTACATATTTATCGAAGAAGGGTGCCACAAACGAGGGTATAGGTAGTTCGTGGAACTACAGGTTGCGGACAAGGGTACTTCAAATTATGTAGAGGCGTCTCCGTTTATGACGAAAACTTCAGTTCTACTACGTTCTGCTTTGCTGAGATTATGCCGAAATTATTAATTACACATTTTCTAAATTCTGCTTTTACCTTTGTAAAGCTAAATTACTTACAACTTCAGTTGTTTTTAATTTATTCGTGCACGTAATTGGTACTGTTTGTAGTTATTTATGATCTACACAAATCTAAATAATACTTATTGCTCGAGTGGATCTCGCCATTATTTCAGCATCAAGTAATATGGATTTAATCTCCTACACGAGCAAAAATATTTACGTGATCCTTAAATAAGCGGTTACCAATCTAAGTTTTCTAAATATACATGTGTAAGTACTAAAGTATTTGTAAAGTTGGCTGAAACGCTGGTTTGTTTTCTACTACAGAAGTAACCTTCAATAACAGTAAATTATTGAGTGCCCTTTCCACTTGTTTTGATAAAAATATTTCAATGAAACTCTACCGTAATCCTTTGTACAGTGTAAGTACATACCCTGTACCTACATAATTTAAACTCAGATAAATCACACAAAGTTTGTGAAGTACGATACTTAGTCTGGCATGTTTTCACCACTCGAAACATTTTTTCATTTGTAATGTTGAAGTGTCAGGGTGAGTGGCTGTTCACATTTTCTGATAACATTCAGTACGGTAACAGGAAAATGCAACTAAGGTTATAAAAAGGAACAAGTACGGAGGTACTCATGTTAAAAAGGCGGTGACACGCCGAGCTGTCGTTCAGAAAAGGTCAAAGCGAGAGCGGGTACCGGCAAACTTTAAACAGGTTCCAAAGAAAGCCTTCAAAAGTGCCCAATAAGATTGTTGTTCAACTGCCGAAAACTTATAAACGTATCCATTTCGTAAATGTGTCTTGTTTGTGTTGTTATACAAACTGCAAGCTTTTTTAGACATCCGGGCAGAATATTAAGATTTAAAAACCTTATTGTCTTTATTTATTAATACGTTCAAATTTAATAACAGCCGCCATATTGCCAAATATAGACTGACAAACTGAAAATGAGGAAGCTTATTCTAATTTCAATTACGATCGTTTTATTTGTTTTTCTTATTCTTCGAGCATGATATTGTTTTTTCATCCTATAGATATGTTAATAGGAGGATAATATTTTGTATAATTATGAGTAAAATACGTTGAGGAATCCTATAATTTCAAAGTTTGTTTTTGTAAGTAATACACTTAAACTTAGTAGTTTTAATGAAAATACGTTATTTAAATTTGCATGTCCTCTACATGTAGGTATGTATGTAGTACGCGTCACAAACAATTTTTTTAACGCTCTACTACCATGTCTTTTGCAAACAAATAATCTTTTTCTTTGGTTCAGCATTTTCTGAGAATTAAAGCAGTTATGGTTGTGTAAGTTATTTGTCATAACTCTGTTTCAGCAGATATTCATGTGTGGGAGGACCTGTTAAATATCTAGAATTTAACGCCATTATGTATTTAGGTCTATTGTATGAATTATTAATATTGTTTTATTTATACAGGGTGGAATTGAAACATTCTTTAGAACAAAAGCTTTCGGCGAAATCTTACAATGCTACTAAAAAATAGGAAACCTTAGGATTTGTTATTCTGTTTGCAATCAACGTGCGTCAAGCCCCTACATAACATAAGTAATTACGTAATCAGTAAAATGAAATGATAATTACGAAAGAGATTCATTAATTCTTATTATTACATTATTCTTAATATTTCCATAAAATAAGCATTACAATACATCTCATCAGAAATCCCTAAATCCCTATTAATTCTCCTTCTTCCTCTATAATTTTCTTACTTTTACTTTAGCAAATTATTATTTTCTTTGTTTTTCTATTGTAAATAGTATTGTCATCGAAACTAAATAATGACTTACCTCTTACCTAGAATAGAACACGACAATAAAAAAACAGAATCACAAATTAACTCTAAATAAATGAAATCTAATTTTGAATATAAATGACTTTAACTAACATAATTTTATTCTAATACTGTTAATTATGTCTATAAATTTATAAATAAAGTAAACGTGACCTAAACCATTGAATATTACCTACCTACGACACATTAACATATTATTACGTTCATTAATAAAACAGTAAAAAAGATACCGTCACATACGAAGCTATAAAAAATATGTCGTCTTTCTTATCTAATTTTATCTTAAATTAATATTTTTTATCTATACAACATTGATGACTTAGATACGCTTTTTGTTTTATATTTTGATTTAAATTATTAATTAGTACTTTCATGTAAATAAGCTCAAGTTTACGACTATCAATTCTATTTTTATTTAATTTTTGTTAATTTTAATTAGTGGTTAAAGATAAGTAAGTACTAATAAGTAGAGTCACTGACTCTTTACCGTATAAATTTGTAGTTGCAAGTACAAGAATGCCAATAGTGACTAGTACATTCTTCCTCTCCAATTATAAACTTACTTTAAAAAAAAATCCTTGCGGAGTTTAAGATTGTGTGTTAGCTAGTAGAGCTCACGCTTACGCCACATACGTGAAGAGGTTGATTAATGTAGAAAAAGCGAAATAGATTTGTTTCAATCTGAGAAAATGGCACACTGTATTCCCTGCCTATCCCCATGAGAGACACGCTGATATATACGTAAGAATAAATCTTAAAAGTAAATTCGCAGACAATATAATACTGATGTTTGAAACATTAAATTGTTGATATAAGCCGTGTGTAAGCTTTAATACGATTTATGGCTCATCTATATGGGGACTTGTCACCGTCGACAATCCCTGTATGCGAAGCTTAGCACGGACACCTACGCTTTCAATTCAAAACTTATGTATACAGTATAGTAATAATGAATTTGCAGACACATAAGTACTATACATACATGACGTGTTCTCTATTTGACGTTGTTCTTGATTGTTTTGTTACTCTGATATTATTATACTATTATATTATTATTATGTCTCTTTTCTCTCGGCTATACTTGTCTCTAAGGTGAGAAGTATACCCGGTCCTTTTGGAAGGCTTACGCGGGGACACAGGTCCAACAAACAGAGGCCATTAAAGAATTTTAATTTAGAATGGGATGAGACACTTACCGCTGCCACATCACAGCTCCACTATAGTACAGCTATGATCTGTCACCGGTAGGTGTAGAGCTATTGCATGATATTATGGAGTTAAATAAAGTTGGGCTATGGGTTTGGGTGTTTGGTGGAATGGTGATATCTGGCATACGGGATTAACGTCGCCTGCTTGCCTCCTCCAGCGGTGAATATATGATGTTAAATGAAGATTTGGGCAGACGGTGACTCGCCTTACACTAGATGGGCCCCTTCCACAACCGACATGGGCCGAAGTCCACGGGTCTCAGGGCAACACCGTAGTGCGCGGCTAGGGGTGTCGAGCGGTGCGGCGCCGATTTCGCCATCGCGGGTCCCAAGCGGAGACCCGGAGCGGGTTTCCTCGAAATTATGCCATTGTTATTATTATTATTATTTAAAAGTTGACAGCGTAATGAAATCCGGATAAGCTGGCCACTATCTAATTTGGCTTGAGACAAAGAAAGGCTAACCCTATCCGCACTTATCCAGACAAGTGTATGCTTTTCCGAACAGAATTTTCTGGATTATATAATATATTAAACTTGTCCGGATTAATACGAACAGTGTAGGCCAACATTTTCAAGTCTAGTCTGAGGTACATAAGACAATAGTCCGTCTGCTTACTCTACTTAGTTTGAGTTTAGCTTATAACAATAATGTTTATTGTGCAAGCTACTTTATAAACAGTGAGGCCTTTAAAAACGACTTTTAATTAGTTAATTAGAACTAACAATAAAATACTTCATTGTAATGCAAAACCGGTTTAAGAGTACATATTTAAGAAACACTGTTAGTGATTAATAATAATATAATAATATTCTACCTCATTCACACAGCGCCATCTAGTCCCAAAGTAAGCAATTATATTTGCTTGTGTTATGGGTAGTAAACAACTGATATACTACTTAAATATATTTTTTTTAGTAAATACATACATATAGATAAATAAATAGATAAATTACACCTCATCACACAAAGATTTGTCCTGGGTGGGGATCGAACCCTCGACCTCCAGCTTAGCAGTCAGGGTCACTAACCACTAGACCAACAGGCCAGTCATTTTTTTACATAGATATAGATAAGTACTGGCAACGTCATCCATTCAATAGCTAGTTTAATGAAGTATGGCGGTCTATTCAAGTCTAAGAGAGCGTTAAGAGATACATATACGTTTCATGGTTATCAATTGTTTTATTAAAGGTCGAAATGTAGATTACTCAAGCAGAGGTGATATCATCGACTATGTGTGAGCGAGTACAGATTAGAGCATGTACTTGTAACAAAACATTAGTTACAAAATATGCAATCTAAGCCTTTAATTTGTCTAAAGTTTTCTACCTTATATATAAGTAATTTAACTGTTCAAAAATAACAGAATAGAATACATTTTATTGCACATGAAAATATAGAAACAAAATAAGTCAGGTTTATCTACAGAACTTGGCACCCATTTAAACCTAAATTCTTTTATCGGTGGAGTTAAATACAACTTTATACCTTGGCTGCCATTTTCAATTTTTTTGTTTTTGGTGGGATTACTTTTAAGTTAAACAAGTTGGTACTCGTATTATTATAAAAAAGCATGAAGTGAATCATTAGTAGACTTAATACTAGCAAGTCACTCTCACTAAGTGGTCAGTTCTGATTTAGTATTAGAATTTGTTTAATATTCAACACCGAAATAATTTAAGTATTTGGAAACTTGAAATAAGTAACTATTACCAACATATTCTTGAAAATTATACTTAATGGATTATTTAATTTAAGTTATCTGCTAGAAACCCTTCTAGCAATTGAAGATATATTTATGAACTTTTTTCAATACCTTATACTTTACTTATTGATTATATACATTTTTTTGTTTAAAAGACAGATTTATTGATAAAAATCAATACTGTTGCAAATTTCCAAACAGTTATTTTCCGCTACTATATACTAAGAATAAAGTAGCAACATTGTAAGCACTTGGCCAGTCCGTCTAACGGTTTAACAGGCAAGTGACGTCACGGATATACTTAAGTAATATATTATGTTAGATTTGTGTACTTATATAATATCGGGTCACCACAGAGCGTGTCTTGGCATACATGCAGCGATATTACAACAAACGACTATCGCGAGACGTGGGGCTTCGTGATAACAATTTGATTATTTTGCACCCTTCACTGTTAGCTCGTATAACGTTTTAAGGTAATCTTGGCTAATGATTCTAGCCTCACCCTTCGCTAAAACAACATCGCACCCTAACAATTTACAGGCAAATTAGTTTCTAGATAGGCATATTCATTATACACGACGATGATCGCCGACACCTACACACGACTATGTACATCTCTTTACCTATATACTAATATTATAAAGCTAAACAGTTTGTTTGTTTCTTTGTTTGGTTGAACGCTAGGATCTCAGGAACTACTGGTCCGATTTGAAAAAAATATTTTGGTGTTGGATAGCCCATTAATCGATAAATATACATATAATATCCACGCTACGGCCAATAGGAAGGCTGAACAGGTAAGTGTATTACTTTGGTACCTACTACTGACAGGATTTGTTTTTCAATTCGTTGAAGGTGAAAGATGAGGTTCCACCTGGTATATATAACCTTCCCCCATATACAATATACACAAATTGCATTGCATTAATAAAAACTTCTTAAATTAAATCACTATGCTTGCAGACAGCAGGCCAGTGTCCTTAGACTTTAGACTCTAAGAAAATATACGGCTATTGCTTACTTCTAATACATTTTTTGTCTTCTTGTCATGTTTTTGCTTTGAAGAATTCCAGGCTTTGAAGAATAATTTAAGATTGACAGTACAGCGATTTCTTTTGTGTTCATAAATGACTACTATATACGAGCCGAAACAAAACATTTGTCTTAGTGTTATTATGGCTACGATCATCTGTAGGGTGGAGTTATTTCTCCAGCCAAGCATAAAATATAAATGTTTTGCAAATATAAAAGAACAACAACATGTGAATATTATGATCGCCGAAGTACATGTACCTAGTATAAAATGTGGGTCATAATCTGAGGGAGGTAATATCGTCAACTTTGCTATTACCGAGTTGCGCGCGATCCCGTGCAAAAACGCTATAGACGCTAGATTAAAACATTTTATATGTTTATTTTTAGTAGAAGCTTGACCCGGTTTACATGTGATAGGTCTATAAACTCGTTAAGGATATGTTTAGCTATGTTTTGTAAGTGCGGGAGATGAACATATGGAATGAACCGCGCGATGCTCGACAAAAATAAATACTCGTATTAAACGTATTCTTAACTCTTCATGAGGTTGTCGACTAAAACAGGGAGCTTTTAACGTATATTTTTAATTCTATAAAAGTCTAATTACGAAGAAAACTTATTATTAAACGGCAATCCAACAACAATTATTTTTCCATTAAAATTTTTAAATTACAAGTAAGTTTCATAGGTAAATGATTTTATAAATCATAGGTATTCTACGAATCTCATTGAAAAAAAAGTTCTGTTGCCACACGCTACGGTTTACCGGAGAGGTCGCCTGCACAGGTAGACCGTAGGGAGTATGGGACAGACCTGTGCAGTTTTTTTAACATGCGCAGGTGACGAGAAAACAAATTAATGTCAATTATACTAGTAACATCGTAAAGGTAAACCTGCCTTCACGCTACGAAACGCACCTGGCCCCTCCTATAAACCAGAGCGTGTATGGCCTATTATATACCAGCAAAAGTTAAGTTTTTCCCAGTTTTAGTTAGTATACAATTTATATTTGGATCACAATTCATGACATCCATTAAGCATTAATTGCTTAATAAATTAATCTAAGATATTTGATGAAAACGAATGAAGTTAATATGGGTCGGCGGTAAAGAGTCAATGCAAATATAAGAAAATCTGGCTATACAACAGGAACATAAATATAAAACCTAAATTTAGAAGGCCTTGAGAAGCTCATGGTAACGCTTTGAGAATCATAAACTAGATACAAAAACATTATGATAATTACTAATATTTTATCGACATCATTATGTTAATGTTAATTTAACATAAGAATAGCAGAAAAAATATAATTTTATGTGAAATTTTAATGTAATATATTACTAGATGGCTATAATCTTATTACCCATTTGTGTATGCTAATTAAATTCTCGTATATAATAATATAGCAAACACCGTAAAATAAAATGTATTATTTTAAGACATGTTTATTGAAATGATAAAGATGTCAAACTTTTCAAATTCAAAATTCTTTATATACTAGAATCTTCTATTCATTTAGTACTTGCCTGTTATAAATATTATTATGTTTCGCCTACCCTTTCACCAGGATTTTATCTCATAATTACCTATCAAGGACTACTGTGGATTTAACCCTGTATTTATAACTAATTACACCAAAATAAATATACCTATCTATAACAATAAAAATAAAATTTAAGTGTCTGTTTAATAACAAAATTAAAGTTTGTTTTTAAATATGAAAGTATGTACCTACGTAACAAATAACAAAAACAACCTTTTTAAATTTTTTGTTTGTCTATTAGTCTAGCTGTCTGTTTGTTTGAGGCAAACTCCGAAATGCCTAAATCGATTTCGACTCAAAGGAGTAAATAGGTAAGTTACTCCTGAGTAAGGTGAGTACTTTGATTTTGGAAAAAATATCGGGGTTATGATAATATTAGTTAGTATAAAATTTATATTTGAATCACAATTTATAACATCAATTAAGCATTAATTGCTTAGTAAATTAATCTAAGATAATTATCTATTCGAAGAAATGAGTAAGAAAAAACAAGCTTTTGAATATTTTATACATTAAGTATATTCAAACCAATTGACAGTTATAAAAAAATATTGTTATGTAATGTGTTTGGGATTCTAAATAATATGTTCTTATTTTATAATTAAACTTAGACAAAGTAAAATATGGGCACGGGTCTCCTCCAAAGAATGTGGAGGGAATTTAGCCTAGGTACTATACCACGCCGGCCAGACGGGTTGGTATAGGGTTTCGGAGGAGACTCGTGCCCAGCAGTGGGACGTTTATGGGTTTCATTGATGATGATGATGAAAGTAAAATATTGTAAGTACATTCAAAACTGATTGTTATCATCTATGATAACCCTTAATCGTCAACAAACACTTTAAACTCTGTTTCTATGTAAACAAAGTGATAGAAACAGCGTTAGCTATGGCTTTCTATACCTTTACCCCTGTTAATTCTTAGTTACCTAATTAATTTTTATGATAATTTATGCTATTTATATTCACAAGGATTTCATTTTTGTCAAGGCACGTATCTCGTGCACGTGTCATTATATACTTTTAAAATGTTGTTATCAAAAATGAAATATGAAAGTCTATAAAAACGTCGTTATTATAAGATTGCTGCTGCATAATGTAGACTGAAATACTTAATCGGGTATGAATAGGTCTTTTATTTTATGACTTAGGCAACAGTAGTATGCCTACGTGAAGCACAGTGTAGTATTGTGCCGTTATCGGTGTACTAATATGGGTGTCCAAAAATACGATGCCGATGGCCAACTTACTTGTAGTTACAATAGAAGCGCATTGGCATGTAGATCACGCACTCCCAACTTATCCGTTCCAATTCGTATAAGGCCAAGAACTCACTAAGTTACATTGCGCACTGACATGTGAGTGATTGTCGAAACTTCGCCTACTAACTTAAATAAGTTCAAGTTCAAATTACAAATGTATTATTTATAACGTGTCGTTGTGTTAAGCAGCAATTAAGGCAGACAAAGGCGCACTTATGTAGAACGATCGAATCGTTTTTCGGATGAATGAAGTTAATATTGTTTTATGAGGCAAGCTTGTCTCGGTGTTAGGTATTGTAATGTGGGTTTTATTTAATTATTCCATATTATTTACCTACAAGTACTCGAACGTATTATCTATCTAAGCCTAAAAAGTAAAGCATCTTGTTTGTTGGAGGCTTGAAGGGACGACGAATTGACGATAGTTACATAATTTTAGTCCGTCCATTTACTTTGCTCTTTTCGCCCGCTAGCTTGGGGGGAAAAGATTAATTTATTTCTCTATTTATTTCAGATTATTATACAATTGTGGGTTCCAAGACAGGTTAGACATTCCATGGGATACCCGAGTTGTTGTTGTTGTTGTTTGCAAGGGTTCATCACTATTCATTCTAGCTTACAGTGGGGCCGTGCCGAGAGTTAAGTAATATAAAAAATTGTTGTATCAAATAAAAAAATTCTTATACATAGCCATATAACATTTCATACATTAATTAACATTTCATAGCCTTAGAAGAAAACTAGACAAATTATAGCTCATGTAAATTATCACGAGACCTAAAAGTAATAGCCAATTTTCATGAAGTGTATTTTAAATGATCATGTGGGCATAATAATGCGTAGAATCTCTGAGAAATATGGGTGTGGTGTCGTGTCTAAAGCATACATTGAATCCTATAATAGATATGGCCTATAGAATTTTGCAGCTATTTTGTTGAATAATAATGATGTGCAAATCAGTAATCATAATGGTTTCTTAGCACTATGAGGATTGCTTGAAATCAAAATTGGTAGAATTTATATGCGCAGTCATCTGTTATCATCATTTAGCACACGTATCTAGAATTTAAATAGAGCTGAATATTATGCAAAGTGCTATATTATTCTAAAGCTTTTACACAAGTCGCGTATGACCATTTACTGATACTCATATTAAAATAGCTAAGCAATTAAGCGGAATGAGGGCGCGGAATACATCGTAACATTACACGCTTAATTACTATCTATGTGATTCGAATCCAGTTTTACATTTAATTTTAAGGTCACGATAAATTACCAACTACCAGTTTACCTACCGCGTTCGTTGAATGCGGTAATTTCTAAAACTATAACTCTTAATATTATTTTATGGTCATTATGGATGATTTCGTTCCCAAGTAGCAATCGGAGTTCTCGACGTGGAAAAACTGTTACGTAATTATCAAATTCATTTTACTTTATCTTGTTTTTGCTTTAAGTTGGGATTTGCGGGATAGGTGGTAAAACAAAGTTATCACATATTTCATTGAGAAATAACTTTTGCTACATAAATACCACGACTCTTTGATAACTTGTAGGGTACATCGGTGTTTACGGAGCAGCGCTGGTGCCCAGTTGACACAACTATTACTTTGAAATTTGAGACTTTCTACAAGTTTATTACGAGCTGTGATCTTCCTTACTTAGTTCCCGCTATAAATTCATTAGTTTCAGGCGCTAATTTTTGTCTGACATTTTGCTGGACTTAAATGGCTTTATTTTGGAACCTTATATTCTGAACTTAGTTTCACGTCAGCGACTGTGTACGGACTACGGCCCTTGAGGATCTAATAACATGCCCATAAAGTGACAGTATATAAATGTGGTTCAAACTTCCAAATTGCATCATAGGACCTACTTATGCATCCAAAATCTTATCTTTGCAGTTTTCGTGCTTATTTACCTCTTCAACAGGATGTAACATTATGTTTAAAGCTTAGTCATCGAGGAATACATTGAAATAACCACCTCCTCCACTTTCTACTAAATTAGCCAATTTTGTAATCCAGGTGCTCAAGTGCAATGACTGTCGCGGATGTGGCATTTTTCATACATTTTTTTTGCTAACCGCAAGTTCGAGGAGGAGTCTCGATGTAACATCGCTCGAGTGGGTATTGTCATTTCAAGGCCATGTTCACCCGTGTATCTACTTACGACTATACAAACCTGATATATTCGTGTGATCTCGAGACCTCATATTCTTACACAATTTAATAGCTTTGATTTGATCTTAACCTTAAAAATGGTAGGCACATGTAAATGTGAGTGATAATTTACAATTATACAGGTGCTTCTAGTTTATCTGCTTCTCGTTCACAGTTTTTTATGCTTAATGAGCTTTAACAAATTTCAAAATAAGCTGGAAGTTCCAACTTTAATTAAAAGTTTGTTTCGAGAACTTGCGTCGCCGACAAAGATTACAATCATTTATTGACCGAAGTTAAAACAATGGTGTATCCTGTTTACCTTTGCCATTGTAGAGTTTCGCGAATGTTAGTTTGTTCGAAACGCCCAAGTTTAGTGTGGGTGAGAACATTAGTATTGTCTTGAAACCGAGGTGCGTAGGTTCGACGTTAGTAGTCTCAGACAATAAGCCATTTATTCGCTCTGATTCCTTATTTGCATTGCAATTAATTGGTTTTTATTTTAAGTAACACCGTCGCATTCGAGGAACTGTAATAACGGGTGGCGCAAAAGTAAAGACCCTATTTGGTTCAGCTATAACATTTTTTCTAAATTAGAAAACTAGATTTAGATTTTTTTAAATGTATATTTGTGCCATTAAATTTCGTACCATTAGGATTTAAAGATGATGTCTTTTAAATGGTGACCTCCAGAGTTGATACACATTTGAGCCCTATTTATGACATTTTGCATAACTTGCCGTAACACTTCCTGCGATATGTTCGTTATTTCTTGACGAATGTTTTCTTTTAGAGCTGCGAGAGTCTGTGGCTTGTTCACATACACCCGAGATTTCAAAAAACCCCAAAGAAAAAAGTCTGGACTGGTCAGATCGGGTGATCTTGCAGGCCAAGGCAAATCGCCAAAACGAGAGATAACTCGGCCTGGAAAAGCGTCCCTCACTAAGTCCATAGTGTCGCGCGCTGTGTGTGCCGTAGCGCCGTCTTGTTGAAACCAGATGTGCTCCAGCCCCAATTCGTCCAAACTGGGTATCAAAAACTCACGTAACATGGTTCTGTAGCGTTCTCCAGTGACAGTTATCGCATTGCCTCCAGCGTCTTCGAAAAAATAGGGTCCGATCACTCTGTCAACACAGATGCCACACCATACAGTAACTTTTAGTGGGTGTGTGGCAAAGCGTCGAATTGTGCGACCAATCGGTGCCGGACGGTGGGGAAATCGTCGACGAAATTCACGTTGTGTTCTTATCACTGATATTCCACGTTCTTGGGGAGTAAAACGGTCCATGTTTATTTTCAGTGTATTTTACATTTGTTCACTACACAATTTTCAACAACAGAATGACAGAAAATGTATAATAAAAAAAAAAAAAGCATTTTCTTTAGTGCCACTACTTTTGCGCCACCCAGTACAATTTACGAGTATAATAAAACACACACATTTGCATTATAATTTTATTGGGATATGCAGAGATTGTGATGTGACGATTGTTCCGATTAAAACCTCTGTCGCTATTAGGTACCTTTTCATTTTATCAACCTTTTCATGCATTACGCGCCTCGATTTCACTTTTAATTTGGCCCTTTTTAGTACGTTTATGTAAGAAACAGTTTCTCGCCTAGGGCGACTCATTTTAACGTCACAATCAACTCTCACTCACGGATATAATAATATACTTCTTAAGCTATTAATTTTTCACTTATAATAAAATCTGAACATTCAATTATATAAAACGAAGTTAAGGTAATAAATATGATTTGCTTTCGCAGATATGAACGCTCAAACAAAATTTCAAAAGTTTGCCATTAAATTATTCGGTGCCACATCATGGTCGGCAAACACCTACCTAATGTGCTACTTGGGTACTTTTAATTTCTTTAATAGAGTATTTCTTATCTTCCTTCTTCCACTTGGCGTAGTCTTAAAGAACACGGAAATCAACTGAGTCTGAGTCTTTTTGATTACATCTACAGTGGGATTTAAGATAGTAGGTTACTTTTAATAGGAATGAAAATTTGCTGGAGCGAAAACATTTTTGGGGCGAAAATGTGAACAACGTAGTTATGCTGAGATTACATGTAGGTTCTGCTCAAACTTAACTGAGGATATTTAGTACACGAAGTTATCTAAAATTGTGGAAATAATTTGCGCCTCTAGATTTCCAAGCATTTTAGGTGTCATTGTTGGCTCGCTCGGTTATGAAAACTCAGGTAAGTACTTACATGTGAATGAAAATTTCAAAAGCAAGCATTATGATTACCGTAGATAGCTTCTAAGAATCTTTTATACTGATTTCCTTGGGTTTTATAACGTTTCATTTAGATTTCATGTAAATATAGTCAAATATTTAATAGCAATTTATTTGATTAGTAGGACGCATATAGAACTTACATACAGTACCAACTAAATGGTATACCTTCAAGATGGCGACTAACGTACTTATACAACTATAATCCATTTGAAACTCATTGAAATTTATAAAAAATTGAAAAGGTTTATTATATTGAATTTTTTTTTCAAAAGAACTTGTTTGAAAGTCACCCATAAAGTTGTCAAGTCAGCTTTCATTGGAGCGTGCCTGTAGTAGACACTGAGGTCAAAGTACGCAAATTAGTTGAAATGTTCTAGCACTGTAAGCTAAAGTTAGGTATCACGCAAATATGTATATTGGGGACGCGTTCAAGATAGCATGGTATTGTTCACCAAGAGTTCGCTAGTCATATTTATTACGTATTGATGTCGCACGCGACGCTAATGTTTAACCAATTTACAACTCGTTTCGTTCAAGGTTTTGTAATAAAATGTCTGGATTTTTATTGTTGTAGTTGTTGCTTAGCATTTATTGACTCTTTTATAAATGAAATATTACGGCAACTTCAGACATGGAATAAAGCAGTTAATGTAACTTAAAAATATTTTAACTGTAAGAAGGGTCGTTTAAATCAGATCTGATAATAACTTTTGTGTATTGCGTAGACATTTTTGTTAATAAAAAGTTTAACTCAAAATACAGCGAAAGTTTGTTGGTATGAAAGTTTGGGAATATTTTTGGTATATTTACGTTTTCGATTAAGTCTGTGTACTTTTATAAATTGTCTGTTTTTTCCTGGTGAATTTTTTGCCGTAAAAAGTAACATTGTGCATAAACGGCTTTTTAGAAGATTTAAGCAATTTCTTTATGATATTAAATTAAAACAAAATCTTTCATCTGTGTATGCACTTACGCTTAGATATTGTCAGACACATGTGAGATCACAGAACAATGAAATTAAAACCTATCTCTGTTCTGTGTGTGAGACAGTACTGTCAGTGCCGACCCATAACTTAAACCACAGAACAGAGATAGGTTTACTTTCATTGTTCTGTGACTTAAACTATGTAAATTTCTATTTACTTTTATAACACAAATGTCATAAATAGTTTTATACTTCGTGACAATAAACAGTACACATACATTTATCACTCCAATATATTGGAAAGTAACGTTATTACTCAACGGGACTATAAAGCTGCGGTGTTTTGATTAGAGCGCTATCAATTACGATTTATGTTCAAGGTAGCAGTAGTGCGGCAGGTGCAATGGACTGCATTCCCAACTGCTAGAAAAACTGGATTCAAACACCGCTCCTGCGACGGTGTAGCGATGGTATAGCCGGCCATTGCCGAGATTAGATATATTAAAAGAAAAAATATTGTTCAAATGTGTTAAAGACGTGGGAAACGATTGTAGAACTTGTTTTTTATACTATGTTATTTATAAGTACCAAAACAATTAAAATTAAGCACATTTAGGGCCGTACTTACATCACACAGCAACAAAGCATAGCTCGCGTTACTGTGACTTTTTTTACATAGACATATTGAATCTATGGAGATGTGCTTCACAAACTCAGTTGTGTTTTATACCGAAACGGTCTGCACTTATATCTACTAACTGTACTAACATAATCTCGTTTCTATCATTGGGCATTGACATGGTTACAGTAAGATTTTATATTCTTAGTTAGATTATATAGGCTTAACTATTGTATTAGTTAACCCTGTAAAAATTGTTTTAAGTAGGGTAAAACCGGGATAGATGCCGCGCTCGGATAGACGCCTCGATTTTAAAAAATCAACTTCTAACATACTTCACAGCAAGTGCATAGTTTAAACATGCGCCATGTACACCCCTCACCTCAGGGATGCGTAAACTATTGTGCAGAGTAGACTTGTATCGCGTGTGTGCCCCAATATATCCGCAACGGACGCGACGAGCGCGAAACACTAAAAAACGTAAGTATAGACTGCTCCCTATTTAGTGAAGTAGTAATGTATTATATTTTATTTTAATTGTGTTAATACATTGGTTCATTGAAAACACATTTAGGAGTTAATCATTGATTTCTTACATTTACTTTAATTAAAATTCAAAAAGGCATCTATCCCTAGCGTAAAGGATAGTCGCCCCAAAATTTAGAAGGATAGACGCCCTTGGGGGCATATATCCCTCTATACTGTAAAACCCGTGTTAAAGTATTGAAGAAGTGTATTTATATTACATTGTGATTACCCTGTTGGTTAGAGACCCTGGATGCTAAGCCAGATGTTGAGGGTTCGATTCCCATCCAGGACAAACTTTGTGTGATGACAATGATTTTATTTAGAGTTCTGTGTTTGACTGTAATGTATTTATAATATGTATGTATCTAATTACTATATAAGGATGTCAATTGATATGACATCCGCAGGACATCAGGACGAGGGTGTGTGTGTGTTTGTGTGTACGTGTGTGTGAGAGTGTGTGTGAGAGTGTGTGTATGTGTGATTATAAAGTGTTTAACCAAAACTACTTTGATTATTGTAGGTGATGCCAAGAAAATACAAAAGGAAGAAGGGTGTACAAGCTCGAGTGATATCATGGACTACGGAGCAGCTGCAGAAAGCATTTGAAGAAATGGAGAAAAAAGAACTGGGAGTCAATGAAATAAAATAAAGATGTTACTATTTTGTTAGGGCTATTTCTATAAAAGTTGACTTAGTGATTAAAAATATTTTTGTTAAAGAGATGCATCTGTAATCTATATAGTTAAGGGTCAACTTATTTTCTTTTAGAATTTGTGTTATCTTTATCAGAAGAAAAATAAATGTTACATTGTGATAACTTATTCTTGTTGTTTTATTATAAAGGGCATCTATCCTTCCAAATGATTTAATAGTGAGGCATCTATCCAAGCCGGTAGGCATCTATCCCAAAAAACATGTCTCGCAAGAACTTAATTTCTGCTAACCCAATGATAGTTACGTAAATAAATATACATTCTAAAGCTTTATGAATGATTAAACTAACTATATCATAGGGATATTCTCTACGAATACGTTTGGTATTAAAGTTATAAGACTATTTCCTTAACTAGGGCATCTATCCCGGGTTTACCCTAAGTTACGTAACGAGAGAAGACCCGTGCCGAGCAGTAGGACATCAATGGGAAGTTGATCATCATGAAATAAATAAATTAAAAAATATGAAGAGATTGGTGAGATATCAATCGCTCTAACTTATTGAAGCTAAAAGTATCTACCAAAATTGTCGATGGATTATTTCAATTGAGTTTTTCAACTTAAGCTCTCACTTTAGGTGAAAAATCCTCGTAAATGAAAATAAATTCTAAATTTAGGTCATGTTAGCTTCCTAAATGAAGGTTCAACTACACGATCGCTGATGAATGTGTTCTGTCAGATGGAAAGGTTCAGCTGTAAATCCAAGTCGTTTACAGGCATCGTGCTTACATTATTGCTAATTATTTCATTAAATAGATGCTCTCATGTTACTTTACGACAAGTACATTAGACCGTACTTAACATTTGATTATATACTAGGTACTTTTAAAGTGCGAACTAAGCTATTTTTGTTTGCTTGTTGTAGGTTTTTTCTTTATACCACGATGGTGGCAAACAGACGTACGGTCCGCCTGATGGTAAGCGATTACCGTAGCTTCTGGAAGCCTGCAACACCAGGGGCATCACGAGTGTGTTTGTTGCCGACCCTTAAGAAACCTATTTACTCCTTTTTTGAAGAGCCTCTACTGTAGTCCCTTGGGAAAATCTCGTTAGGGAGTTCATTCCAAATCCTGATAGTTCTTGGGTGGCAATTCCTCTGAAACTGCATTCTGATACTTAAACTTGTTTTTGATACAGATATTAATCTAATAGTAGCATGAGGTTACCTCGTCAAAGTTCTATGTGTCTATTCCGCATCTGGGATTGTACCACACGATGGGTTTTTTATATGACAAAATCTCTCGTACCTATATATATTTTCAGCCAGCACGCAATATACTAAATAATGTTGTAAACAACAATGATAGTGCTAATTAAGTGGGTGTGTGCATTATAAAGTTGGTGCAATTAAGCCGTGCACTGTCATGAATTGTAATCTCATTATGTAAATATAGTATGGCCGGCAGAGGGCGGCTGACGCTGGGACGCGGCCGAGTCGATGTAACTCTGATTAGTATTACATTCGTACATATTAGGTACAATTACATTTTGAGAATTTAGTAGATTCTCTTTTAGCTATTTTGACCCTCAATATTAAACCATCCATAAATGTATTTAATTTGTTTTTTTAAAAGACAAGGTTAAAGGCAATAGTTTTACCTGAAACATTATTTAATTATCAAATATATTATATATTTGTAACATCATTTATTATACTTAACTAAAAGCATCTATGTGTATAAAAATGTAAATGTTACAATGAATGAACTATGCAATTTTGAGATAGGTAAAATAAATTATATTACTGACAGAAATAACTTTACTTATGAATTCAATTTTGTCAATCATCATTAAAATCACGCAATAGATGCTATTACTTGGTACTTGCGTCCAATTAACCCATCTAGTGATGTCCCTGACATTACATTTTACTCAGTGCTTCACAATTAAAACTTATTTTTATATTTTTTATTATTTGATAATTGATAATTGCAGCATCAAGGCGGTGCTATTCAGGTAAAGGTCGAAACACTATATAACACAGATTATTTATTTTATTTTTTGTTGTAAACTGTCGTCACTTAAAGTCACTTCAATATTTATGTACGAACATTTCGAATGAAATATTGTTTAGTTTCGATTGGAGTTTAATTTGTTTCGTTCGTTACTTTCAATTACAAGTTGGATAGTAATTACTCAAATAAGTACGTAGACGTATTTGATTATGTCTAAACAAGTAGTTAGCGTCGCACCTGTTAATAAAAAGTTGGTGAAAGTCGCTTTTTCACACATATCGTGTCAGGCATCTATAATTCATAATGCCCGAGGACATTGTCACAGTTTTACTGCGTACTGCGTGCGTCTTGTGGTCACGTTAAAAACCTCAACTGACCGAATCAGTGTACAGGCGTCATAACTATTTTAAATATTCGCCAGTCAGGCTAGCTCAGCTAGGTACATAAATTAGGCAGCTCGGTGGGGCCATCGCACTTTCATTAGCGAAATTATTTGCTAATTTGTACCGAACACGACCGCAGCTACTCAGTAAGGGGTAAAAGGGGGCTTAATCTACTTCATTACGTGGGCTTTAGTTATAATTATATTATAGACTGTGGCACAGTTCGCGCGCAGTTTTGACTTCTCTATTAGCCTATCATGTTTTAAATTATAAAGTCGTGTGTATTTTATAATTTTGATCTTCTTTTTCAGAGTTAGCTACGAGCTCGTAGTACACAACAATACGTGTACATTGTGACATAGCATACTTCTCATATGGTCGAGAATTTTTAAACATATTTACTTATAAGTTTTCTTAAATTACTTTCTTTCTTCACTAAAGCAAGCGGTACCTAAGTAGATAATTAAATATGTACGATTCGTTAGATGCTCGAGCTATTTGTATGTTGAAATGTGTCGATTATACTGTAAAATAGGATTTTGAACATTATTTCGCGTAGGTATATTTATCATCAAATAAATCATCATTACAACCCATAAATGTCCCATTGCTGGGCACGGGTCTCCTCTAAAAATTTTGGAGGGAATTTTGCCTACTATACAGACGGGTTGGTATAGGGTTTTGTATCGAATTTTCCTTTTCTCGCAGTGCTCTTGTCTGCTTAAGATGTATTTTATATCTTCTAAAAATAAAAAAATAAAACTTGACAACTCTAGTCAAGCGATAAAAAAAAGTTCAACCATAATAGAAGAGAAAATTCTACGAATTCAATCATCCGTGATATAAACACATCATAGTTACGTATAACTAACAAATATACTTGAAACCATTTCTATAAATAAGTTAGCGCCCATGAAACTGAAAAGTCGTAACTTGACCTAGCATGGTTAGTTATTGTTGATAGTAGCGAGTCGTTGAACTTCGTAACACGCGGCGGCTACTTTTCTAAACTGTGTGTAAACATTCGTGAATAACCAGTCCATCTATGATTATGAACATAACAGTATAAACTATGCCATGAATGCCCATTCTACTATTGATTTTTGTTATTCTGTATAGCGTGATAATTGTTTAACCCCTGCATAGATTTCGCTTTAAAACGTTAACTATAAAATAAACGCACGCGTCTCTTTTGTCGGGTTGAAATTTGAATACAATGTGACCTCTTTGAACCAAACGCAATGCTCCAGGGACCAATTTCTCTTTAAAAAGGGTATTATTTGCTCAAGTGTGCTCTGCCACTGCGTGTGTATACGCTCAAACTGGTACATTCACGTATGTAATAATAATAACACTTATAAACCTAAAACTAATTCCCTCTCAGGCTTATTACTTACTGTAGAGTCATATCTACACACATAATTTTTTATGGCTGTGACTAATTTCGGATATTCCATCTAAATTCCGAATTAGTAACAGTAATGGTAATGTGATTAGTAATAAGAAATAATTTAAATACGTAATTTGGTTCCTAACCCGTAATTGAATACAAGCACCCACTTTCATATTATTATGAATTAATTACCCATTTAAACAATTCTGTTGAAATGAACCGATTTATATCTGATGTAAAGAATAATGCGATTCCGATTCACAAGCTTTAAATAGCTCATTGAATCAATACAATAATAGTATGATCTTATTGGTACTTAGTTATGAAACAATATAGATTGACTACTTCCACATCTGAGGATAGATTCGTTGAATATTTTTATACTTTTCTGTTTGGTTCAATTCATGCAATATGTGACGTAAATGTGTTAAAGCCATGTGGAATTAAGCAAAACCCTCTTGTTTTCCCCTGTGGTCGATAAAAATTGTTTAACTTAAAATATCCTTCAAATTTCAAATTCTTTTTCTTATTTTTATGTCTATGATATAAATTATTAAAACATCACAAAGGTTATCGGAAAATGCATCACGATATAAAATGATTTATAGCGTGTTCTTCAAAGCTATATTTAAGATTTTACATAAATTAAGGATTTATAAAAAGACCTGTTATCCATACTAATATCTAATGTCGACTTTATTATATCTATTCATGAATATTAATAATTATCTAAGAATTTTTTATTCTTTTTAAAATATCATTCTTAATTTTCTTGCTTTTAATTAGACCTGCATAATTAATTTGCGTAAAGTAGAAAATGAGTACGTTACGTTTCGTTACTAGGTAAAATTTTGGTTAAAAAGGCGACTAAGGGAGTTAACCTTATTATACAGACAAGAGCACCAACCCGTCTGGCTAGAGTGGTATAGAAAGCTAAGTTCCCTCCATATTCTTTGGAGGAGACCCATGCCCAGCAGTGGAACGCTTATATGTTGAAATGATGATGATAATGCAAAATGTGCAATTATTACATCAAAACATGCAAATTATCTAAACTCTTGATTGGACTACGTATTACGTACACAGGTAATTTGAACTCACGGGCTGTAATTTGTGGCCATCTGATACGAGTACAAAAGGCAGGATAATTCTTTTGCAGATCATTTTTCATATCACTTATGCGCAAACAGTTCTATTCATTTTTGTATTGTTTTCCATCGAGAATCATACACACCTATTAGCACGACATCTTTTTTCAAAACAATAAGAAATCTTAGCAAACAATGAGGACATACAACATAACATATGAACTCATATATAAACTTATGTGTAGAGTACTTTCTTCTTTTATCTTATTAGTCAACAATTTGACGTCACTCTAAAGCTGACTGGTAGTGAATGCCTCAGGCATTAAGTCCATTGTTGTTCATATACCTTTTTCATGAAGTTGATTAAAAGAAACAAGTACACAGAACTCTATTAAAGAGATAACAAAGTTAGTTCATTATGAAGTTTTAATAGTACTTTATTAAATAAAGCATTTATTTTTAAAGCAAAATCTTTAAAGTAACGACTTCAAACAAACAAAGAAATAAACTCTTTTCTTTGCTATCTTAACACTCCTGCAAATAAGCATTGAAGTTTTGTTTTGTCCTCACATCATAGACCGCTCATGATACCTTATCATATGCTAGTCTATGCTGTGAGGACAAAACAAAATTTTATTAAAATTAAATATAGCTTTGTTAGCTCTTGTGCTAGCTCTATAATTCAAATATATATGCAACAAGGGCCGAATTTCTTGCCCGGGAAGTTCAGAAACAACAACTCAATATCATTTGTACCTACACTTTATAAAGATCCACACAAAATTCAACTTTTATATTGCAGTCGCATACATAACAACTATGCTCAGAATTGTGTCAGATACAAAAAGTAGGCTTTAGTAATTGACACTTTAGTTAAATCCAATTCCATCTATTATTATCGTGACCTATAATTTTTGTAACCTGTTAATATACCGTTAAACGCATAATAACTGAGGACAATCTTGCATCATAGCTTTTGCTCCACCTTATTCATAATACAAGTAATTTAAAAACGGCTTCGTAATTGCGCAAGTTGTAAATGCAAGCGATCGATCGCAACACTGACATTTCCGTCGTTTTGCATAACCTGACATTAGGACTGATAGAAGTGCCGTCTTCTTACCAACAGAGGACATCCAAAGTATAACTTTGTTTTTCTTACCCTTTGATATTATTCGATATCGCAAATAGCTCAATAAAAATATTATTGAGAAAATAAACACGATGTGTTGAACTGTATTTTGCCATAAGAAAATAAAAACACTTCAGTTCACTGACTCAGTTGTCTTGTGTAGGCGTTTGTGTAATGGCATTATGTTTATGTTTCATGTTTTCATATTGTTCTGTAGATTGAATCTCGCAATCCCATTGATATTTTTATCGATTTGAACTTTTGTGTGAATAATTATTATACTCAAGTTGCGATCCCGTAACTACCTACCCGTGTCGATATATTATGTGAAATTGATCAAATAATATAATGTCGTGCAACTTCAACGTACAACGTACTAAAATGCAAAAATTTCACACTGCCAGCTTAACAATTCCTTTACTTGTTTCCAATAAGCCCGGAGACCACCAGAAGTACGTATAAACAACACTATTGAGTTTGATGTTTGAGGTAACATTTCAAGTGTCGTAACTAGCTATATATCCTAATTACACACTTTCGATACCTTTGCTCAATTCTGATACCTTTCCTATTTCAAAGTTAGTAAATGTCCTTATAAAAAAAAAGTACCTACTTTCGCCCACGGACGAAGGAAATACAATAAAGGTCTATATCACCCTGTCATAATAATCACCGATATTGTTCGCCCTTATTATTAACACTTTTTTAGCTTCTGTATCAATCATGAATAAAGACGCCCACCGCTTGCATAACAATGCTTTGATTTTAAATGTAAGATAGGTAGTTCATGCACGAGAGACTCCGTTGATTGATAGTAATATCTTTCTTTGTAATTATCTTGATAAGAATATGCATTGTATGTCGTACAAAATAAAAGAAGCTGTTTTAATGAATGGTATCGGAAATATATCAAAGTGACAGTTCGTTATGAGATAAGAAATTGACCGATGCTACAAAGTATTTTATTATGCTACTGCGTTGCTATTGATGCTGTAAAACCCGATGCATCACTATGGTCTTGCTGTAATATTAATAAATCGACAATAGACACTAAACTCCATACTACAATACCTACTAATGAGTAAATCAAATTTCAATAAGTAACTTCTGTGACAAATACTCAACGATCGTGATTCTCTAACTTTTCTGATCGCAAAGTTTGTTTCAAAACTAAATATGAAACCGAATTTTCTTCCCCATTTTATTTTTTTCTACGTATCAACCCGTAAAGAATTTATGGCATTTTTGAAAAATATATTGTTCGTGTTCCAGATTGATTGATATTGCCGTAGGTATCTAGAACAACGGCATCACAACACAATGCATTCTAAATGGCATGTAATCCGGGAAAATCATTTCGTTACATCGCCTTCGTCTTGCCATACCGTGTAGCATTACTCTTAGATGTGTGGTCGACGTTTCGAAGGAGTCGTTACTTCGTCGCACGGATACAATAAGATTTATAGTACGTATTATTACCATTTCTAAAGCAGGAAATACTAAATTGATTGGTGTGGCTACGGTTTTCTAGAACTACTTATAGCTAGTAAGGTAGCCATGACAAAAAACAAAAAGTTTGGAAAGTGATCTTTTATAACAACTGCGTGGAAGGTCGAATATTTCGATTCCTATCATTAAAATAAAATAAAATCTGTGCCGCCGTAACTTGTGGAGTCGTTACATAAAATATACATAATATTGACTTAACACGTGTCCTATGGGCTATATCCAATTTTACTTATGTTTTCACAACGTCGTAAAGTGTCAATTATGTTCGGAAAATAATAGATACATGGTCTAAGAAATATTATAAATTAGTTGCGCATGCGACTTCATTCGTCTGCGATTTAATTTTTTTTTTTCACGGAATCCTGAATTGTTTTTCTAAATCGTAGTCTAAGTTATTCCTTGTGACATTAGCTATCCGCCAGTAAAAATCCCGTCGAAATCCGTCCAGCCATTCACGCGTAAGGAAAATAGGAATTCATTTATATATATGATATTCTGTTTTCAAAGAAGTAGGTATTAATTTTTTTTATGTTAATATTATTAATATTTGTTTACTTTCTAACATTCTTCTATTATGATTATATAAATGACCTCATCTAATAGCTATTCTTCAATCATCAACTATAATTGTCTCGCGATTTACGAAACAAAAACATTTATAAAACAATTAAGTTATTTGTTTTGAGTGTAATTAACATGGTGACCTGGCAGAACAACTTTCTATCCAATCGTTTTAGAATTATTGTGAACGATTTGAAAAAGACAAACAAAGATTATATTTTTTAATACTTTATAATATTGTCATTGGTATACACTTTGTATTTGCTAAAATAGTACTACTATTTATAAAGCAAAAGAAAGTACATCTTTAATAATAAACAATTATGTAAGTATGCAACCCATGTTTGAAAAGTGTCCGGGGCAAGAGAATGCCAGCAACCTACGTAACATACGTAAACCCGTGTAGAGTTTCTTTAATTTAAAAGGTTTACCTTTGTCAAAATATAAAATAAAGGGTCACGTGGATTTTGTAGGCTCTCTCTCAAACATAATTTAGTTATTACCATAGTTAGTTATACGTACTGTAGCGATTTTGTAAAATTATGTTGTGTTTCTTTAAATTTTAGTGTAAATTAATTAAAATATTGAACAGTTTTCAATTTGCTAACTAAGAATAATGGAAACAATTATTGAAGTTTATACCTTTCTGTCGCAGCCCCCCTACACAAGTGGCAAATCGCTGTCACTTCGATACATTTGACCACATTTCTGACATACGCTATCGATATGTCACGTAATGAATGTACTAATTTGAAATGTCGATAGAATAGATAGGTCGAATCGATTGCCACTTGTCTAGCTAGAGGGGCAGAAACAGATAATTGTATTGACATGCTAGTAACTAACAAACTAAGTAAATTGTAGGTATATAATTTTATTCACAAATGAAACTTCAAGGCACAACCTATTTTTTTTAAATTATTACACCGTTTTAATGGTATGTGTTATCCCCTATACTTTCATAGCCTTGATAGGACATTAAAAAGGTACTCCATTACATACTCCTGAGAACTTTGTCTTTTGTGTCTATTACAATTGTTGTATTGTTTACCAGTCTGCTGTCAAATAAACGATATTCTCACGAAACAGTCACTTTCATCAACACACTATATTTACGTAGACTGCGCTACTGTTGAAATTTGTATCAAATTCGATACAATCTCATCTTATGATCAGTGTGCTTAAATAAGCTACTGTAGTTTGGTTCGAGCGCTACGAGACTACAATCAATTTGCCGCGGGTTGCAGTAGAAAGTCAAACTATTGTTGGTTTATTCAAATAGCATACAATGATCCAGCGCGCCTAGTTGAAAGTGTGCTAAAATTGAATCAAAGAAACTCAATACTAATTGCTTGTTGATATAGAAGCGTATTGACTATAGATAATTGAACAAGAAAATCAACAATCAATTTGTTATTACCACACTTTCTAATTCAATTACGCAATTTAAAGAAGCCACCTTGTTAATTGTAATTGCAAATTAAACTGATTTTTATTATTGAATCTTTGTAGGTAATTAATGTATTAACAGTTATTTGGATTATTGAAAATGTTTACAATAACATTTTGGATCGCTCAGTTTTTTTTAAAGCTTTTTTTAATGGTATTATGAGTTGAACTAGTATTAACTCTGCTCTACTATGCATATTTTTAAATATTTAGGTTAAGTACAATAATGTACTTTGTATGTATGTAAATAACGTTAAAGTTAATATTGTACTGAAGTGAATTTATTACTTTTAATAAAGTACGGTTTGCGAACCAAAATTAATTCCAACAAAAAAGTCCATAATAATCCTCATGGCAATAAAATAGGCAACTGTAATATAAGGGGCTGCACAAACAATCTCAATTGAAGTTTTTCAATTAGGGACTCATTTATTGTAAAGTACAAATGGGTCTGAGGAGCGGCGCGGCGTGTCAACAGTCGGTTTGATCGCGAATCGGTCTCTTATAAAGCGTTGCCGCCGCGTTAAGGTGCGGTTTACCAGCGCGTGATGCCGCGAGCAAATACGAACCGACCCTCATCGAAATCGTCCAACTACAAATAATTCCCTTCATTCCCGCTCTATTTAACATTTACCAGTACTTCGCTTTAAACAGTCCAACTAAGTAGGTACTATTCGATGTTATTCCTCACAATATGAGCTCTCAAGCGACAGGATATTATTTAACATCCATTATTTAAGACAAATACGCCAAAACTTGTTGCTTTAATTGTGTAATTTAGCATGGGTCACGTACGAGCTAATGTTAGAAAATAATCCCTTATGTGCACGTGTTGAGATTTGCTTGGCTATAATCGCTTTTACTGACATAATATTAAACGATATAATGTAATGTACGTAATATGAGAGCGAGTGAACACCAGCGATGTAAGTGTACATGTACATTGGAGTTGCAATCAACGTGAGGGGATAAATACAGGGGTGTTTACTTCAATTAATATAGGGGTATCGGTTCAAAGAGCTGCACGCTTGCAAGTTACGATTAGAGAACAGATAAATGTGCGCGCACTCAACCTTAAAATAACTGATGAGTACAAGAAGTGTAGTCAAGACTGACTAAGTAATCCATGACTTGTCAAGATGCGTCATTCTGAGGTTAATGATAAAATTGTGCAGTTCATGTGTGTAGTAGATGCAAATGACGCATTGTGTGCACGGGTTGATTCAGTTGGTGGTACAGTCGCAATCAGCTGCATTGACACGGGTTGCTGCGCCACACCGCACCGCTCCGCGCCGCTTGGTGCCCGTAGAGTCGCCCGGCGCGGCGCGTCGCGACTGCATTTTTCATCCCTTGACATCCGCTCTGTTAACGTGAACGCACTCGGAAATTTATGTTGCTGTTACTGTTGTCAATGTGCCTATCTATGTGACTACGGAACGAACTATTCTGATTTTGGACGTCTATAGCAATAAAATAATAAAATAAATGTACGTGAATTGTATACGCTGAGGATAATATAATTATTGTTGTTTATTAGATATGTTGCCGACGGCTCCACCCGCGTTGAATTCGATTGTTGTGTTTATTTTCTCAAAAGTTTTCCATTTTTCTCTTCGTAAGAAAGAGCCTTCTTTTGACTCCAACGAATATTAAAAAAAAAATAACCAGACTCTCGAGTTTTGTGCTTAGCAACACATTTAGTCATTCATTTGATTATACACCGTGCATAGCCTTACAAACATCACCTTACAAACTTTTTCTGGATCATAGTAATCAAATAATATAATAGCCATAATAAATAAAATAATAATAAAAATCTAAATTGTATTAAGAAAGGCAATGGAAACCCGAGCCAGGCTAAGGAAATTTTTTTTTTTTGTTTGTTGACAGCAAAGAAACTTATATTAACTGATATTTCTTATTGTCATATGCCCTATATTATTTTATGTTAATTTGTTTGTTGTATTGGATATCTTTATAGAGTAAGTAAATAGTCTGGTCATACAGAAGACGCCCAAAAAGTATTCTATAAAACTATTTTTTATTATATCTCATATTATTGGTTCTAGTAATGTTTTTCTGAGTAGTGATTTTTCTTTACAAAAATAATAGTAGATAATACTTTCTTATAAGCACTGTAATAAAAACCAAAGTATTTCTAGTTGCCCACAAAATATTATTTTAGTATTGTGTTTGTGCAAATCCTAGCAACCCACCGCTATTGTTATAGTTATAGGCATAATAAGATGATATACATTCATATTGGCATAACTCAAGGTGGTATGTATGTGAGTATAACTAATGAAAATATTACTGTGCCTAAATACTGTTCCCATAAACTCATAAGTAAGTATCATCTTTGCATATTGAGTGATGTAATAAGCACTTTTAAATTCATAATTAGTGATGACACATACATAGCCTTGAGTGAATATAATATATTAAGTTTTAACAAAACCTGTATACTTAAAAAACATTACACATTGTATTACTGGAGGTGTGAATTTTGTGTAAATCGATGTGTTTGTATTCGATTCTACCATAATAACAGTAAGTGTATTTATTCAGTGTTACCTAGCTATAAATTTCAATTATGTGTAAGCAGTATTCTATACTACAATATAGTAGTCCCTAGTAATTTCTTATACTACAATATGTTAGCATCAGTCACTTTACTAAGTAACAAACTTCTTTTAAACTATTCTCAATTAAATAGTAATGTTGACAACACGCTGATAATATTGGTATTAAGCACTCATGTACCTATACCGTTCATCTACCTATTCTCTTGTCTCGCACTAAATGTAACACAGCATATACTTTATATAAACACATGCATGTGCATCTATCTGTCTACTTTGAGTGTCCACTGTGACTCCAAACGAAAATATTTACATTATATTACAAATATTCTAATATATCTAAAGCATAACATTCAATAGTACATATAACATCTCAGTTTATTATCAAAATTGCCGTGGACTAAGAACTAAATTAAATACAATTTATATGAATATTCTAGCACATAGTTATGACATTATAATCCTGACTGAGACTTGGTTGCACGATGGCATCATGAATAGTGAATTTATGGATCCCCGTTACAACGTATTTCGATGCGATCGAGACCGCGCTGCCACTGGCCGTCGCGATGGCGGCGGAGTGCTGGTAGCCGTATCAAGGACACTGCACGCAGCGCGCTGCACGCCCGCGCCCCCCGCAGCCCCTCTCGTTGTCCCATCCATCATAGATCATATTTTATTGGAACTACGTATTGGTAAGTCGCAATATCTTATAAGCGCCGCGTATATCCCGCCCAGCGTAGAGTCTGATATATATTTTACATTCTTCCATGAAATACAAAAATGTATACAAATAACGGGTTATGATAAGTTTCTATTAATGGGTGACTATAACCTGCCACATCTTGACTGGTACCTCGATAATACGCAAATGAAGATCCGAAACATAAACAATCTAACACCGCCGTATACGCACTTCTTGAATTTTATATTAATCGTGGACTGCATACAAATCAATACTTTCAAAAACAACCTAGATAGACTTCTCGATTTATGCTTAACCAATATCCACAACAGCCAAACATTCTCTGCACCTATCACTATGGTTCCACCCGACCAACATCACCCTCCCTACTACCTCCTAATACCCATCGATGGTAATGCAACCAAGCCTATACCAACCAAACCACTCACAAGATATTGTTATGGAAATGCTTGTTACGAGACTATTAATGGCGATATCTCAGATATTAATTGGTGCGAGTTATTTGGAAATAGGTCGGCGGAGGACTGTGTTAGTATCTTCTATGAAAAAATATTTGACGTCATTCGTAAACACGTTCCCACTAAGCGCGTTCACAACTCTAAATTCCCTACCTGGTTCACCCCTGCATTAATACATATTTTTAAGAACAAAAACCAAGCATGGATTAGATGGAAAGTGTATAAAAACGAATCTGATTATCGTACATTCTCTATGTTTCGGGATAGGTTCAAAAAAGAATCACATTTGTGTTACAAAAAATATATGACCTCAGTAGAGGACAGCATACCCAGAAACATAAAATATTTTTGGTATTATATTAAAAATAGAACCAATCAATCAGATATTCCCATAAATGTAAAATATAATAACTTAGAGGCTGACAGTCCGGAGGGTACTTGCAACCTGTTCTCTGCATTCTTTCAGTCTGTCTTTCAGCCCTCGGATGTGTCTGATACTTTCAGCATCGATGACATAAATGACCTGGATACAAAGTTTCCCAATAGTACCATTATTAGCAGTATATATATATCGGAAAGTGACGTGTTAAAGGAGCTGAAGGCGCTTGACGGTACCAAAGGTCCTGGACTTGACAATATTCCCCCCACCTTTCTTAAAAACACTGCTGTATCCATACATAAGCCGATGGCTATATTATATAATAAATGTCTAAAAGAAGGTGTATGTCCTGCTATATGGAAGTCGGCTAGGATAACACCAATACACAAGGGGGGATCAAAAAGCGACATAGCAAACTATCGTCCTATCTCAATCCTTTCAACCCTAGCGAAAGTATTGGAGAAGCTTGTTCACCATAATATATATCCGTTACTGCAAAACGCTATCCTTCCTCAACAGCACGGTTTTGTCCGCAGGCGCTCCACTGTTACCAATCTTGCTGTATACACTTCTGAACTATTTAATAATTTAGATGCAAACATACAAACAGATAGTGTCTATACAGATTTTCGTAAGGCATTCGACCGCGTAGATCACAAAATACTTCTGGAAAAGCTTGCCTTCAATGGTATTCGCGGTGATCTCTGGAGATGGTTCAAATCTTACATAACAAACAGAACCCAAAAGGTCGTCATTAAGGGATTCGAATCTAATACAATTGTAATAACATCTGGTGTGGCTCAGGGATCAATTCTTGGTCCTCTTCTCTTCGTTTTATTCATCAACGATATTCAACATTGTTTTCAGCACTGTAAATTCCAATTATATGCAGATGATTTAAAAATATACCACACCATAAATAAACCTACTGATCAACAGGATTTCCAGAATGACCTAGATAGATTTGCCAATTACTGTAACCTAAATAAATTGCAACTCAGTCTCGATAAATGTAAACTCATCACATTTACTAGAAAAAAAACTCTTACTTCAAAAACTTATTCCATAGGCAATCACATTCTTGATAGAGTACATACTATTCGCGATCTTGGAGTCACATTGGATACTAAACTGACGTTGGATGCACATGTCGAAAATATCTGCGGTAGAGCCTATAAAATGTATGGCTTTGTATTGCGAGCCAGCAACGATTTTACGCGTCAAAGTACATATCTTAACCTTTATAAGACCTTAATTCGTTCACAGTTGGAATATGCCACATGTGTGTGGGACCCACTGTATGTCACATATTCTGATAGCATTGAAAGAGTGCAAAAGAGATTCTTGCGTTGTATGCACTATAAGTGTTGTCATGGTTACCAATCTTACCCCAATTTGTTAAAAAAATATAAACTGTTGGACTTAAAATCTAGAAGAATACAGATGAAGGCAACGTTTCTGTATGATATTTGCCATAACAGGTATGATTGTATTGATGTTGTCAATAACATCTGTTACAGGGTGCCTCTTAGATCACATACGCGAGCCTGTCGCACAACTCCATTATTCGCCACACGAACCCTACGCACTAACGCTGGCAAACGCGCACCCATTCGCAATCTGGTAGATTCGTACAACCGTTACTTCAATGATATTGACATGTTTGCCAATAGTTTCAGTACTCACAGGAATCTTGTGATTAAAAAACTACATACTTTAAATTAGGCTTAATATAATATAATCTAATAGATAAGCATTCTATGCTGCTATAACTAATAACTTTCTAACCTCACATATTGTACTACTTTATTTAACTGTTTTTTGCGCGTGTCTTGTATGTTTGTAAATTTCTTTATTCCAAACGGCTGCATGGATTTCTAAAATTGGGGTATCGTTGGATTCGTCTAGAAAACCCAAGTATCCTTGGATAAGTTTTAGGAATGGGGGGACTTAAGCGGCGGGCTTTTGACGCCAAATTGTAATAAGTTTAAATTTTTTTTTTTTTTTTTGCGTTGCTCTCTGTTGATGTTCCGCAGTTGGGTTATTAATATTAATATTAATTCTTACTTTTTTAAATTATATTTACTTGTTATTATATTTTAACATGTATAAGAGATATCGCTCTATGCTTGTGAGGTTCGGGAAGTGTAGTCTGGTAGCTCGTTGTCTGACCGTTTGTTCTACGTAATCAACTTTAATCCTGTTAATAACAACACTAATCTTTACCCTCTCCGTTTGGAGATCGACAGTTCTATCATCATATTCTTAATACTTACAACAAGTGTTGCCAAAGCAATCCTGGTGAAGACGACGAATGGCCAGATTATGTTTCCTGGACTATATTTCTAAATCATATACCTATCTGTGGTAAACGGTGTGGATGTCACAATTAACCACATTATGTATCACTATGTATAAGTACATCATGTGACATTGTTTGTTTTCCCAAATAATAATAAAAAAATAAAAAAAAAATAATAAATAAAGATATTAAAATGCAAAACTAACTATATGTTGTAAAAGCGCTGTTTGAAAATTTTAGTAAGATCGATAATAGTTTCCAACTACTAGCTATGCTAAATTCGCACATTGGTCCGTTGTGCTCTGTTGCACCTTGAGAGAAGAACAAATATCTAAAAACTTATGCACTGTAGGCAAATAGTAAAGTTTAAATACTTTATGGACATGATTTACGCTCCGTAGTCCTGTAATACCTATTTCAGTTTTTAGAGCAATATTTAAATAAGTATACCAATTTATTATGTAGCACTACTTATAACAAAAACACTCACTGGCGTAGATTAATGTTTAAGGTAAAATACAAGGAAGAGGTAAAGTACTCAAGGAACAGATTGTCTATTTTCTAGGTCCATTATCACCTCCTGCTATCAAGCGCTACTGAACAGGCGCACTTATTAACTTTCAAACGGGATGCGCCATGCGTTTATTTAACCGGTAAAAGACCACGGATGTTGTAAATTGCACATCCAATTGCAATTGCTAAGGAAGCCTTGTTTTATAGTCGTGATAGTTTAGCGTGATAACGTGTTCAGAAAGTGGCGTTCAATGAGAGTGTATGAGAGGAAATCGGTTCCCATTGAGCTTAGCCGTAATCACGAACGGGCACAAATGATCGCCGCCGCGCCGCACTCCGCGTCTCCGCACCGCAGCCGCGCCGGTTGCAACGCCGCCGATAATGAATTACAGAGCCATTGCTCGCTTGCAAAATCTAGTCAGAGTCGTATCGGTAAGTAACGAGGTTAGCTGCTCTCCCTGGAGCCGAGCGAGATCGTGTCGTGACTCGGGATGCCTTCGGGAGCGTTCATGGGCGAATTATTTTCTAAAATGGGAGATATAAATTATCCTTAATGGTTTTTATTGCTGTAAAATATTGTGTTTGATTCTTCAGATTATTTTTCAACTTATTGAAAGTTGACTACTTATACGTTTTTAATTCCTTTTACCTTGAGTTTAATATGCGTGTAAGGAAGGTAATCACGAGAGAATTACAAAACGAAAAAAGGAAGCAATCGTTGAAGTGTGGACGCGATAAAAGCTCTTTTATCGAGGATTTTACGATTCTTTTCGCACTATCCCAGCTATAAACGCCGAATCAGATGGAGTGAGAGACCGCGGGTGGCATAGCAAAAAATAACTCTATTTACTTCGCCCACATAAAGCTGAACCTCTGATATTGCTCCCGGCCAAAATAAACTAAAGCGAGGATTCAATACATTTTTGGATTTATTATTATGTTTACAAAAACATAATACTGTGCAGTTTTAGTTTGATATCATTCCAATAGAAATACGAAACTGTTTGCCTAATCGTATAAGGGTTTATGAGAAATGAGGGTTTATGAAAATACCTAAGTAAGTACGTGTCGTTCTGTTTTCGCAATCGCGTTTGTGGACTTAGATTCTATCTTTAGGATTATAATATTGGAAAATCTCTGTTAGATTATATGGCGAAGTAATAACTATAAATAAGCACGGGACTTCATTAAGGCTTAGCTACTATCTAAACCCGTCTGTAAATCCCAATTATTTTATATTTTACTCTAGACGATTATGATATTGTTTTCTATTTGTTTCTTAAATTTATTTACTCACTGTTTATAGAAATATTCCTTGTCATCAATACTTTTTACTAAGATTTTTAAGTTTTGTCATTATTTATGTTTATGCAGCTTGCAGCGATAAGCTAAAACGGTAAGGTTCCAGCGATCATTCTTCCCACGTACTTGCAGGCTCTGGGGTGAACTTCCTACAGCGGTGTTTCCTGAGCGCTATGACATGTCCTTCTTCAAACAAGGTTTAAAGAGAGCTATCCTCTCAAGGTAGGCAGAGGCCTGGCTGTGCCCCTAGCATTGCTAACGTCCATGAGCGGCGGTAACCACTTACTATCAGGTGGGCCGCTTGCTCGTCTGCCACTACAGGCAATAAAAAAAACAGCTATGCTATACTTGAAAGTAATCATAATCTATAAGTACCTATATAATAAATAATTATTATCTATACTCTATTATTATAAAGCTGTAGAGTTTGGTTGAACGATGGGACCTGAGGAACTATTAAACCGACTTGAAAAAATCTTTTTGTGTTGGATAGCCTATTTATTGGCATCGTGGCATCGTGGTATTGCCTGTGTCGGACGCGCTCTCCACCAGGACTTTCACATTCTCATATCTGCCCACTTTAGCCGCTAACATCAATGGTGTATAACCTATAAGAATTTTTTTAAGAAAGCTTTTAATAACCTTAAAACGGCTGTACCGATTTTGATAAAACATAAGTCTAAGAACCATCACAAACATGTCAGCTTTCAAACAAAAATAAACACACATCACGCTATGACCAAATGAGCTGAGTAATGGCCAAACAAAGATCCACGGGAGCGAAGCCCCGGGCGACGGCGACGGCTAGTCAGTAATAAGACTTTAAAATATTCGAATACATCACATTGCTAAGAAAAAAAGCTTATTGTAAAAGCTTCTATTTGGTTTATCAAACTGTGATGAATCACCGAATTTTGAACGAAAAAAATAATTTTAAAATTAATCTTGTGGCTATTTATAATCTATTCTACAGAAATATCAATAAATTGCAGTTCGTACTTAAACACTAGGAATATCTTAACTACTATAATGAATATAACCTCTTGATACCGAATGAAATCTACAACATATAAAAATGTAAGATCTCAGTTAAGACATAAAATATTGAATACCCTGTAATATTTTATAAAATTTTATAGCTCTCTGTATTTTATATAAAAACATGACTAGAGTTGGCTAAGATTTTGTTCTGCAGATAGGAAAAATGATATGGCAAGGAGTTGACCGCTAGGGTTGGCAGAGCCGTAAACCATTAAATTTACTGAGCGTCGAAGTTCAAAGACCATCGGAGCTAGTCAGTAAAACATATGGCTTGCCTCTGACGGTGACAACGAATTACCTACTAGCAGAACTCCTGATAGAAGTTGTCTGCGACGGACACTCTACTTTATATCCACTATTTATGACCACGAACGCCTTTAAAATGAGGTTTTATTGAATAAGAAATCTCGTTTACTTGGTATTGCTTATTCTTCTACAATTTGTAGTAAAATTTACAACGTTTTGTGCATGATTTTAAATAAAAATGTTATAGTTTTTAGTAAAGTTAATTTCTTGTTACACAGGATACATAATCATAATTCCGAAAAATAGTGTCGAAAACCGAATAAAACAGGTAATTGTGAAAGTAACTCTATCTGTCTGTAGAGCTGTCAAGGCTAAACTATTCTTAAGAAATTTGGTGTGACACATTCAATATGAACGAGCAATAACAAGTCCTATACTTTCGACACCTCATGTTCATCGCAGACGAGGCTACATTCGGATGGCAATACAATATTTATTTTATATTTGTTTTGCTCGATAATTTAAAAAAATATCGAGAAATAAAAAGGTGCACACGGTCCAATTTAAACTGGATTAAGTATCGACTGGATCGTAAAAACGAAAAGAAAGGTAGATTTACAAGACTTTTTATTTATATTACGACTGCAGATTATTACGAGCATCAGTAAAATGTCGGTCAACCTCTTCCAGGTACATTACACATGTATTTATGCACACAACCGTCGGTATAACTGAACTTTTTTCAGTGTAGTAATAACCAGCTACTTATAACTCTAACGGTATGGGTAATTCTAGCAAAGTCTTAGCGCACTTAGCTTGAGCAAATTGAAACCTAATTAATGTGCAGTAGAAACTTAGCGGCTCGTGACCGCCGACCGTTGCTCAATAATCAAACCCCACGACTATGGAAATTCAGTTAACAGTTGTATCACGATATTGACGGCCAAATTTCTGTAAACAGTCCAATTTTGGTCTTAATAGTTATGAATGACAGTGAAATTGTGGTCAAAGGTCATCGGTTTGCTGCTTCAACTGTCCCTGTGGGAGTTTTGCAAGCTACGGATGTATAAATGACATAGCTGAAATTAAATCAGTCAAGAGATGGAGAACGTTTACTTCGGGAATTTGCGGAGTTTTGTGACTTGCTTCGAAATAAATTATGAACATATGCGTTTAAGATGTTTGAATCTGTCGATCGATAGCTCTAGTATAAATCAGTGCCACTGCCGAGTAATTTAATTGTTATATTTAAAATATGCACGACAGACGGATTTCCATTCATTACTTATTTTATGGAATATTATATTTGTTATAAATATGATATTCCAAATTAGAAAATATTGAAGGAAAAAATATATATTTTTTTTAATAAAATTGCAGTCGTAAAGTTATTTGCTATCAGAATCCTAGAGAAAACCTAAGATCATTAGACCGAATAAATTACCTGTACTTACGTAAAAAAACGTCAAACAAAACATTCATATCCTCGTATGTCCAAAATTTGTATCCTTATTCGAACAACCCTGATATACTTTTAAAAAGAAAGAGGCTCATAAAAGGTATTATGTCACTGATTTGGTGACACACCGACCGACATTACATAAACGTTATGACAGTGAGACAATAGCATTAAAGCTTATATACCTACTGCATTATGTTTCATTTGTTCGCGAAATCGTAACTTTTTAGAGGGTCTATAATTGGTAATGCTACGTATGTCTGATATATGTGATATTCTCTATTTTTAATAGATAATAATATTGAAGAGGCAAATTAGCATACTCTCCTCTCATAAGAAGTAATCATAGTCGAGCCTACAAAATGTCGATAAAGAAAATTAACAATGGAAAGTAGGTACAGCGTTGCCAAAAGAATAGATAGAGGCAGCTTTCTGTGATTTAAAATTAAGCCTGTGAGTGTGTTATCCACCAAGCAATTAGAATGTATACTCGTATATTATCTTAGTAAGAATATAACTTTGGTATTATATTATCTTTTCGGATAAATAAAACCATAATAATATATTAAGCTTTATTAAAACTGGTTCAAAATAAGCTTCAACGGGAAAACCTGCTTTTGAGTGACATAAAATAGAGATTTAGTTTTATTTTATCTACCAGATCTATCACCATAAAATAACTGTATTTACGCGATATACCTCTTTCTATAACAAATAGAAGGTGAAGATGTTAATATACATATTGATTAAAAACTTATTCAATATTATTGTTCGGTAGTGCATAGTGCAGCCATTTCCTAGTTTCACAAAGCAAGACTTGTGTCGTTTTGTTTATCTTGTCGAGTAAGTAAGAAAATCACTTTGAAACTCATTTCCAGCATATACCTACATTATTGAGTTTTATATTTTGTTAGGTTAAAAGGAAGGTATTATTATATTAGGCTCTTGTTATGTTGAATGTTTTGAAAATATACCATCTTTCTGATAGACCAGTTACCGTTTTCCAACATACTCGTAGATAAAGAAGGACATGTAATTTTTTTTATAAATAGGCACTTGTTATATAAATATGCACCACCAAATACTAAGACTCTTTTTGACATATTTATTTATAAAAGTTACATTTAGACGTTAAAATCATGATATCCATACATATTATAAAAGGCTTTGTCCTGACTGACTGACTGACAAATAACGCACAGCCTAAACCGCTGGTCGTAGCGAATTGAAATTTGGAGGGTGTGTTTGTCCTAATGTCTAGAGGAGTACTAAGAAGGGTTTTTTAAAATTCAACCCCTAAGGAAGTGAAAAGGGATAAAAACGATTGTATGAAACTTCTTTGTTTTTTAACTTATAGATTTGAAAATTTGTTTTGGGGTACTACTATCAAAATAAAAAATACCCGCATCAATATTTTTGACAAGGGTGGCTTTGGAAGGGTGAAATTGGGGATGAAACGTTGTATGAAAAGATCTTTGTTTTGATGTTAAAATTTTGCTTTTAATATTTTTGATACGGCCCATCCCTATCATATATTCAGGGGGTGAAATATTAAATAGACAGTTCTTTGTTTTTCAAGTTATATGTGAACTTCAGTTAAGAAGTGAGTTGATGGGTTGTTTTTGGTGTTTGAAAAAACTTACCTTAAGGGATAAAATATGTTTGAAAATTATTAGAAATTGATATGGATGTCGTTTTCAAGGTTTTCAGGGTCGCTGATTACGAAAATGTTATCTATATTGACGTAAAATGAAATTCAACTCCTTAAGTGGGTTGTTGTGGAATTCATGAATTGCACTTAAAACAAAGATCTATGTAATATCGAAATCTACGCGGACGAAGTCGCGGGCAAAAGCTAGTTTCTAATAAGAATATTAACGTTCAAATAATACGAGTATTAGTTATTTCAGAATGAATTCCCAAATGCTAGTTTGGAATGATAGAAATATTCGAATATTGTAGTACAAGATATTTTACGCACAGGTATTTGGGATCGCGATGCGGTTATCGTAATCGAATTCAAATTTCGCTGAACGCACGTACTCGTAGATCGGTCAAAAACTGTGATTGATATCCGTTGTTTATTTGCGTCAAGCGTGCGAAAGATCAAATCGTACCCCTGCTGGAAAAGGCGTTAAAAGAAAAAGAAGCCATTTAGCAATTTTCATCTTGTATTAATAGCAATAAGGTTGATAATTATAAAGTAGAATTAATAATTTAACGCTTCTTCTCTGAGTATACGAAATATTTATCTAGGTTAGTAGTAGTACTCAAGTTACATAAAATATTTCTTAGCGGTGTCTTGTAACCGTAGCTTCATAACTAATTAAACCTAGTTTATATTTGTGTGGTGTCAGATTAGATCAAGATGGTCCATTTCATTTCATGGCAGTCGTGAAAGGCGAGGCTATACTTCGATTTGTCATAAATCGGTGTATGTTTCCTAGAAGTATCTACCCAACACTACTACAAATACTGTCCTGATAAAGCAAATTTTGTTAAGGTAAAGTATAATATGTTGTGTAGTTTTTATTGGTTGTATTTGGAGTTTTTATTTAGGATACGTGCGTTTAATTTTAACTATTACAATACTTGTACATCAAATTTACGGCTTTAAGCTTTTAACGATGATAATATTATCTGCAGATATGGAATCCACAAAACTTAACGTGATTTCAAAAACTAGTAATAACATAATACATTCTTAACACTAGGTCACACGTGCAACCTACAACTAGAAATTAAAAGTTGAATTTCATCTATGAAATGAAAAAAAATAAAATGCAAATTTAATATCGTGAAATATCAATATGTGATATTTCTACAGTCATCATACGGTACTTCATATGCTGTCAGCTGTCATTCACACATTAATAGATTGACTAGCTTTACTTTTATAAATGTTATTGAACAATATTTGAAATCATATGTGGCAATAATGTAATGAGCTTTAAAGATTGCAGTAACGGCCTGTAATAGAAGGTTGTGAGACCATCATATGGCAATAATATACACCTTTCCCTCAATTATTTGAGCGTGACGCATTTTATACTTTTCTTATGAGAACTAGCAATTACTCGCGATTTCATTTATATTAAAAGTACCTATTTATTAGTACACTGTCTACTTCGTTTTCGTATGGTCGCGGAATAGGAAAAGCTTAGAACTTACGGGAGTAACTTTAAGCACACAAGAAAACTGCGAGAAAATGATAATTTGAAACCCGTCTGGCCAGCGTGGTATACGTAGGCTAAATTTCCTTCAAAATGTTTGGAGAAGACTCGTTCCCAGCAGTGGGACATTAATATTAACATAACATAACTTTTGATACCGAAATAAAACTGTATTTAAAAGTTTCAAATATTTTTTATGACTTAAACAAGCATTTACACTTCGAAATCATATTATATCTACATAATATCCGTAGCCCGAAGGTCTTCTCATCTTTAAAAAAGAATGATGCGTCGCTTTGTCAATTTTTATGTTCGAAAATTTAAATTAAGTGCAGATGAAAAGTTGCGAAATATTTCTTTGCTGAAAGTAAGAATCAAATATCAAAATGACGGACAGAATTTTGTTTTGTATTTATAAATAAAGAGAAATAGAGAGGTCGCGTTGGTGCCTAACATCGTGAGGACTGAATTCTATAAATAAGCACAGAGTTTAGACAGATCAATACAACTTTTATTAAAATCAGGTCTATCGCTATCGCTAGCAACGAGCATCCCGCTGTTACAACAAACAGTTAACTGTTATATATAAAAGAACAAGACGTTCTAGACATAGTGTAATGTGAGGTTATGGTACCTAGTTTCTTTCTCGTTATATTCGTAGCGCCAAGGGAAACCTAAAAATATTAATAAAGAAGTTTGCTTTGTACTTAGTTTGAGATTAAATTAAGGTTGTAAGATTATATTATGTAATTTCTTTAAACAAACGTTGTATATGTGATAATGGAACAAATTCATGAAAAAACATATAGGTACTTACCGATTTTATGATGATTTGTTAAAAATATTTTTGGTAAAAAGGGCATAAATACCACATTTTGTTTCGATGTACTTCCTCAAAATAATATTACAATTATGATGAAAATATTATTTAACTTTTGTTTGTATCATCGTCTTTTCACAATAACAGCTACATACCTATAGTAACAAATAAAATACAATTTTTTACCAACGTATTTTAGGTATTGTATCAATCTGTGCCTATAATAGGTTGAGCAACTCCGATTCTTAGATAAGAACAATGTGAAATTAAGCATTCCACAAAATTATATTAATCTAGCGACGAATGCGTGACTAAAAATATTTCATACTATTTGTTTGGCCTATATATATAATACCTACCATTCAGTTGTGCAAACAGCTCTAATAGAACTACTAATACAATAAAACGTGCTCCACATTTTTTCTTATTTAGTACAATAAGACTACGAATACGCAGCTACATTCAATTTATAATTTACTTTTTATTAGTCAGGTAGACTTTCTCTTTCTATCGTGTTACTTAGTGTTTGTATCAAGTTAATTATCTGTTAATGTACTGTGATCGAATGTTTACACGTAAGTAGTTATTGTAGTGACATGTAATTTGGAATACGTTTTAGTGATTGTGCTCTGTAAGACTTATCGACCATCTAACCCTTTTTAGAGGTTAGATGGTCGATGGTAAGACAATACTCGATAGTTAACTAAAACTATATTAAAGATTATTGATTTGATTATCCGTGTAGTGACGGATTAAGAATACATAATGTCACTACTCCATCTCAACCCGTGGGTGTCGTAAAAGGCGACTAAGGGTGTAACCTCAATCAGACAAGAGCACTGCAAGAAAAGGAAAATTCGAAACAAACCCTATACCAACCCGTCTGGCCAGCGTGGTATAGTAGGCTTAATTCCCTCCACAATCTTTGGAGGGGACACGTGCCCAGCAGTGGGACTTTAATGGGTTGTAATGATGATATTAAAGATTAAATTGTTATAATTTTTCTGGTTTCTGATGATCTGATGGTAAACTTTAAACACGAGTTTTTAAACACAATTATATAGTGCCAGGAGCAACAGTTTGTACTGTTGTGTACTTCTATTGAAAGGATAAACTTTGTTTCACAAAAGCATCTATGCTCTAGAGTCTAGAGAGATATTTCCCATTTCATTGGATATAATTATGTGACCCCTTTCAGCATTTTCGCCTTTACAATGGTCATACATAAGTAATTAAGCTCCAAAACCAAAGTTAGTAGTTGTTACAAAAAAGTCTACAACATTCAACTCGACATTCATCATTTTCTCTTCCGTTTGCATCATTACACTATTTACTGTTACCTAAGGTCTTAACTATCATAATGTCGTTAAAAGCGACGTGAAAAATAAGTCAGTTATGATACAAGTAAGTATTACGTTACATAATCCTCGCGAAGCACAAAGTACAGAGGTAATCACAAACACGATACTTCACTATCTTTGTTTGTGTCTCCTTACATAACAAAGGTCTCTGTCGTTTATCTGATGTTTCATGTAAGCAAATAAAAGTTACAGACACTAAAACACTGCGGTACAGAGACTACTTTCATGTACCGTTTAATGTAAGTTTGGAGGACACGCCGACTCAAGTGTTCTGTTATAAAACATTTATTGTCCAATACCATATAAACGTACTATGCGACACTAACTCTGTGTACAACATAAGTTTTAATAACACTTTTTAGGTTGGTTCGCTCCGAAAAGAGCGTTAAGCCCCTACCCTAAATATATTTCTTCTTTATTCGGCTCCCGTATATTTTTTTACACAAAACAAGCTTTAAGCTTACACATTTGTAAAGCTAATAACAAACCAAAGCCTCTTAAATGTAGCGAGCGCATAGCGACGCTGACTGTTTGTTATCCTATTAGGTAATAACGCCTTGAAATCATAAAAATATTCCTAAAACTCAAAAAACATCATTTAACTCCGTGACTAAACAGTGATTTATAGTCAATAAATACAGTTAACAAAGCTTAATAAATCACAAAATTTGTATATCAACAGAAACATGCTTATCCTCTTTAATATCGAAAAGCCATCTTTTATTGAGACTATTACTAAATTAATATTTTATAATACTCGTATCTACCATAGACCGGGTTGGAATAGATGTCAGAGTAGTAGTGTCGTAGTCATAGTGAGACTGGTTTAGTAAATCAATATTAAGTGTCGGATGCAGGGGTTATAAAAATAATAAAGATTAGTTTGAAAGTTTACTGTTTTTAAAAATCAGGTGCAGAGCAAACCGGCAGCGTCAACTTCACGAGACCGGTCTCAGCTCGGGTAAAAAATGTTACGTGTATGTTTCACTTCACACTTCAAGTTGTTTAAAAAAAGAATCCATTAACTTATCTGTATAGTCAAAAGTTTTGAGGTGTAAAGTGTTTACAAGCGAAGATAAGACTTTCGTAATAAATTTCTATAATCCTTAGCTAAACTTTCAGATAAACTCTTGATTTAACTCAGTGATTCCTATTGTTATAAGTTAATGCCTACCGTGTACTTATGTATTTGTTTCTTATCAGATCAATGAACTGTGTAAATTATAACATAAACATACTCAAAATTGTAGAAATTGTAAACTTAAAAATGCATCAATTAATTCTAAAATGTTTCATACATGTCAGTGACGTGAGTGTTATTAAACTCCACTTTTTCCATTTGGCACGTTGTCAAGGCAGATGTGAGGCATAGTTTCCAGATAACGGCTAAGTTGGTAACTTTTCACATTTCCTCGGCAGCGTGTCCCCTGGCAATGTCGACATTGTCGCGCGTTGTGAATTTGTTATCCGCCACGCGCGATTAACGAGATGCATGTACTTTAACTTTGTAAAGCAGATGATATGTTTAATCACACTTCTCGCCGCAACATAAGTTAAATAGTTAACGCGACATGATAGTGGCTTTAAAGCATTAATTTCTATAGTAACATTATAATTACCTGGGTCATTACTTACGCTAAAAGCTATTTATTTTGCATAATGGTGTTTGGGTGAACGCAACAATGGTGAGTCGCAATGCGGCGGGGTGGAGATATGGCGGGCTCGGCTAGTTGCCTCTGAATCGCCAAACTTGACCACTCTGCCCTTTGTTTGTGCAGTCTAGCGCAGTGCCGCGTTGCTCACTGAATATATCCGCGAAATGAATGCGAGAACTCTTCGACCATTAAATTTATGTTATTTCATATTCAAATTATTCAACGAAGGACCATTGCTGCTTTAGGACCCATCGACTCATAAGTTAGTTAATCGTCAAGGAAATAAAAATGTGAGTAAAAAATCGTAGCGTTTATGATCATTTTCCGTATAGCTGACAGTCGTTATTTGAAACACCGCTTGTCAGCGAAAAGGTTCGTGCGTCTATGGCTGCGGGCGACCGGAACACTGTAGGTCTGTCATTTGCGCGAGAGAATGCTCCATTTTTTCACCCAGGACGGGACAAGAACGCTTATTCGTAGAGATAAAAACGACACTTTCTCATTGAGCTTTTTTGTTATCTTCGTCGTCTTTACCAATCTTATTTGTAACTGTCACTATTACGAGTATTATACAGTTTAAGTGGATGTGTTTTGAAAGTTATTCTTAAAGCTACTTAGTTGCTTTTTTTACGAATTGAAGTGACAAACAAGCATACCACCCATTGGTCTAGCTGATGATAACCTGTTACTGTTACTTATTGACGTTAGAATAATATCAGTATCTATCACTCATGGGTTGCTGAACTCTTGTCATACTTTTTTAAAGCAGTTAAAGTCGTAGTTAATCATAGTTAATATTTATTTTAAATAAACAAAGTATTTATCAAAAAATACTACCTATAGCTGATTTCAATTACCCTAAGTCTTAAATTTTGGTTAGGTAGAGGACAATGTGCTTTCTAAGTTCTAAGTTTTTATTAAGATGAAATTTGTGATGTAAAAAAAATTGAAAATTGTGTTTTTTTTTCATGATGAATAAATACATTGTACATAATATTGTAAGCCATTTTAGAACTACCTATTCTTCTTTTGAACAATCAAGTCACAGTATGAAACACGTAACTTTATTTTAGTCAGAGAAAAATCTACGTACTATTTCTTCGATTCCTAACTCAGCCAACTATTTTAAATATAGAATTCAGTTTATCTTATCTTTAAAATTAAAATAAACTTTCTCTCGCAGTAAAATTTGATATCTTTAATATTTAAAGTTCTTTGTTTCAGAGCTCCTTTGGCTCACTGGAAATAAATGTAACAAGATAGAACGAAAGTGTAACTTAAGCCAATATTTTAGTAGCAGTGCGCAGTGTTGTTATTATAAATGACTTGACAATAGTGTAACCTCTATTTTGTTGAGCAGCTCACTGTACAACACGTGCTTTAATATAAGATGAATATTGGTTTGCGTGTCAGATTATATTAACGGTAACCTTTGCTGACCTGAAACTTTCTCTGTTTCGCGACGCCGGCGCAGGTTGTCTCGATCATTAATCACTTTAATGATGTCAAATGAATTATGCTTGCTTCGATGGTAGCATGGGAACAAAAGTTTTTATTCAATTAGGAAATGCTAACGATACTTTTTTTATTTGCACATAAATGGTTGACGCTTTAAATTGTAGTACCATTTGCTTAACTTCTCTCGTCTTTTAAGTTAATATAGAGGAACAGTTTTCTTTAACATCAATAAGCACAGACGTTACAGTCACTCTTTAAAGAAAATACACCGATCTATACACAATCTATACAAATAGATTACAATGATCCTCACCAAGTTCAATCATCAAACAATCGTAGTTAACCAGTCATACCCTAATCAAAACACTATTAGACGGTCGATACAACCGCGTTTATAGGGTCAACTCCGAAACTAGAAATTTTACTTATACGATTGCGATATGGCTGTGTAAGGTTTGAAAATTTATATATGCTCTATGTTTTTTATACATTTACAACGATATTAAAATCAACTTAGTCGCATGTACAGACTCTGAGTAGACCCTTAGAAGTCGTATAAAGGCAAATGATAACTGTAAAGACATTTGCCATCCAGGCATAGCAGGTAGATTAAAAGCTGATAAGCTTTGTGCAAGATAAAATTAGTATGTAAATTCAAGTACAATAATCTACCTACTTAAATATTTCTATTTCCTTCGACGTAGATGTTTCTAGAGTTTGTAGCATATCAGGGAATATTGTACTTAACTAAGTCTTTAGCTGCGTACGTAATCCTACTTTATGAGTTATCCGGACACGACGCGGAATGAAACCCACTCGAGGATGACGTCACGATACGTGAAAGAACACAATCATAGCACTATTAGGATAAACGAGGCCACGGTCTCTCCTGCGGGAGCACGTTATAATCTAGTCTTGAATAAGTACTACATACTTGCCACACAAATATCATGAATTCTTATTTCTTCAGTAAAAGTAAAACTTATTTTTGCTCGAATTTCGCCATAGGTACATAAATGATGCGAAGATTAGACGTCATAAATATCTTCATTTTGAATTACGTGAACATAATACAAAAGGATAATTTAATTTTAGGGAAACAAAATAATTAATGTTTGTAATTTTAAATTCTCTAAGATTATCAAGATCCTGTGTTCATGTTACAAAAAAGTTTAAATATTAATAACATTACCCGTCATACCTGTTATTACCGTTATTTGATGTCAGAGAAAAAAAAAAAATTTCAGTTTTGTCTTTTTCGTGTCATCACTTGCAAGAATAGTACTAACCTACTGCTCTATTTAACACGATATATCAATATCGTTGCCTCTATCTAAATACTATTTCAAGCATTTATGCGTCTTCATACCTATTAAACCTCAAAAAATGTACTACAATATTTTTATTTTGCTGTGAAATGGGGACAAATAACCACATTTTCTCATTATAATTCTTATTAGATTTCGTATCATATTCCATGCATATTCCAGAGTCAGGCCATTTAAAGGCGTACCAGTTAATGGGAGGAACGACCTAGAATGTTAAATTCCTGAGAGACTAGAGTCGTAAATGCTCCCATTTAGTCTTCCTTTAGATCTTGTGAATAAACTATTAATAAACGAGTTTAATGTCGATATGGCCTAAAAAAGATGTGAACATTAGGTACGAGTAAAAATTGTTATTGTGATGTTAGAACATTACATTGAAGAATATGTTGGAACAATACATTACCTACACCTTTGTAACTTCCTACTGTCAACAGTAAAATAAAATAATCCGACTGCAAAAAATCAACAGATTAGCAACGCACTAAAAAGACCAAAAATTTTTGTAATTATTATTCCTGATTAAATTTAAATACATAACATATATTATGTATATATGTGTAATCTCCATTTGATTCCCTTTATTTTGACAACAAACTTGATACGTTTGGTTAAAAAAAAATTTACTACCTACTCACAATTTGGCGCCAAAACTCCGCCGTTTTTTTTTATAATACCTATCTAAGAACACTTGGGTTTCTGAGAAGAATTTAACTGTCGAAATTTATCCCGCCGTTTTGAAGAAACGTGGGAATAAAGAAATTTACAAACATACAATATATGCGCGAAAAACAATACCCTGGCTGGCAGTCAGGTAATTAAATAGATACATAATATACAATTTATAGTAAATTTACTAAGTATATTAAACCAATTCAATGCAAACTCAAGCAGTTCATATTGCAATATTGCACTAGTATTTGGTGCAAAATGTATTATTTCAGTATGCAACAGTTACCAAAACCATAGTCAGTCACCTACATTTGAGTCCACCTCTTTATATACCTACCATTATGGGCACGTATTCGCACACTTCCTAACTCCCTACAATATGCTCAGTCGTACAAAACAAAAGAACGATTGATTGCACGATTGGGCCTTGCCTTCCATCCATAAAATACGTATAATTAATTAATATTCATTTAACTACAATCTGTGTTCGGCGAATTGCATATGAATCGTGTTTGTGTTGTACCTCATGCATTTGGTAGTAGTTGTTCACAAGGAAAACTTCTTATTGTTAAGACTTGTATACCTAGTTCATAATGCTAGTAACATATTTGTACTTATGAACACGTTCTAGACATACGTACAACCTCATTAAGTAGTACTATGCCATTATTTGGTACGAATGGAAGCGCAAGCCTTGTTAGTACGAGTACAAACTAAACAATAAATATGTAATCTATATACGTACTATTGTGCAGGTGCAGGTAGCATACCTTTAGATTGACTTTGGATGTTAGGTGAGTAGAATATTAAGTGTTTATATCAATACGAATTATTATGACGAATGTCTGCGCAACCTAATTAATGTTTCTTTCGACATTGCTCACGAAAGAAGTCAAAAACTGTAGTATAACCTCGATCCTCTCAGAAGGTTGTGTAGAGACGCCTCTCTCTCAAAGTAGTTCAGCCGAATTATCTTTAGCCTAGAGGTTCATTGTCGAATATTGACTTCTGGAATTGTGACCGCTCAAATAATATCACAGTTGTGTCACCTTATAATTATTATAATTTGTGTATGTTTCTGTTAGCCGCTTTCTCAAAATCAACCATGTGACTTATAAATTTACTAATCAAAAGTTACCATGGAATTGGTTATAATTTATTAAAATATTATGCGAATAAAGAAAAAGACAGTTTGTATGATAAAATTAAGGCTTATCTAGAAAGTTTGTAGACAAGCTGAGCAATCTATTTTATTATTACACGTCAAGGTTAGATTGCTTCGTTCTTATGATCTAAAACATAAGATTAGTATATATTTTAATAATATAATTTAGGTAATATTAGTTACTCTTAGCTTCTAACATAACGAGCGTTTTGTACAAATTACACATTAAGGTAATGACTCAGATGGAATAATTTGCTAACGGTCCATGAGATATGATGTTCTAGTCACAACTGACCACGGTCGGCTAATGTGGCCTAGTTGCGTTGATTTGTTCAAATTGCTCATACTTAAACTGTACTCGTATATATGAATGTGACCTAGTAATGTGAACTTCAAAATTAATGTCTCACTGATTTGACCTCCAGACTATAAGTAGAATAATTTCAGAAAATTACTGAATATTTTCATGTCATATGAAACCTAAATTAACCCATTGACTGCCGACTACGTAATATTACGTAGATGATGTTAATAGGAGAGGCCAACTACGTGTTAGTACGTAGATGTTCTCTGTTGGTTGTAGAGCGATCTATGCTATTTGGCCTCCCAGAACGTTCATTTTCGTATTCTTTGGCATCTCAAATAAAACACAATATACAAAAATAGTAACTTTCTTGTTTACAAATATCTAAGTCTATTACACTTCGGTATCAAAAATTATGCAGTCTACTCTTGAGATCAATATGCTTCTAAGTAATTATTTTAACAAAAATAGTGATATTTCTTACTAAATCAACCATAATAAACATAAGAATACACTTCTATAATAAGTTCAAAAAATAAATTAAGCGAATTTAGGATCTGTATGGTAAATTTTAAAACAATTGTTAACACACAAAACTGGCTTTTCAGGACAAGTAGTCGCATTTTAGAAGTTCGATCTTGAAGGCGAAGTAGGTAATCGGTGAGCATCTTGAACGTATACTTCAAAAATGTGTAGCCCTAGCTTCTTGTGCCATCTTAGTTTTTCTCAGGCATGAATAATAAGAGACCATCTGGTCGCATCGGTCTACACCTGACATGCCCAAGTTATAATCAGCGATAATGTTTGGCTTCAATAAGATTTTTCCATGTTTATTCTTAACTCTTACCAACTGAAGATTATGCTTGTTAGATATTACCAGTACATCTCGTTTATCTTTCCATTTACACACAGTAATATCATTGCATACTTTAGCAGCTAACTCTCCACGCTTCAACTTAGCGTTAGTAACGTCTACTGGCAATTTTTTACGATTCTTGCGAAGTGTACCACATATTATGTATGTTTTCCTTTGGCTAAGACGTCTGGCCAAATCAGGCGAATTATAAAAATTGTCAGCGTAAATTACGTGTCCTTTTTCTAAATATCCTTCCATAAGATCAAGTATACGCGTATACGCATTACTGCGTAGGTAGGCACCACTAACATTTGTTTTGTTGTCTGGGCCAGTCTACGCAATACTCCGTATACGCAATATTACGTTTTCCGGCGTCCTTCTACAAATGTGTATCCGTGAAGCCAACTACGTTGTATTACGTAGATGACCATTTGTATGGTGGCTACCGATTATGATTTAATGGTCCACCTCGGCATTCAATGGGTTAATCATTTTTTCAGTAGGCTTCTCTAAGTATTTTAGTGATAAACGACAGCGTATTTTTGTCACGGCTGGTAAGTTCGTCGTGCCTGTCGCGAATTAATTATGCAGCAGATAAACAAGTTGCTAGTGCGGCCGCCTCGCGACGGCAGCGTCCCTGGACTTCCATGTTAATTAACTTCATTTCTATTTTGTAACCAACTTCTCGGAATGTCTCCACTTCTAGCTGCTCAGGTCGGTCTTACGACAAGCAACGTTGCATTGATCTTTATTAGAAAGCTTACTTATAATTCAAAGCTGTATAAACTGAATAATACAGAACACTTTTCATACTTTAAAGTGGCTGTTTATTTGATCTCGCAATATGAAAAGTATGAATAAAGATAACAGAGTATCAAATGAAAAACAGCGCTGTCATACTGAAAGTGTTTCAGTTCCGTAGTTGAAACTGAAATATATGCGAATTCATCTATGTTGTTTTGTTGCAAAATATATTTTGCTTTTGATATTTCAAATATATATGATTTTGAATTTCAAGTTAGATATTTTTGTATACAGTATTTGTGCAGTTGATTTAAATAAACCACATGTGACAGGATATCATATAATGCCTTTCTGGGTCGTATAATATTGCCGTGTCAAACGAGTGTTCGCTTCAGCAGTATTCAGCACCCGTATTAAATCATAGTCAGTTATTGCGTTTTTGTTTCAAAAGAAGAATTTTTGAGTAACAGCCCAGGATTATACGCGTTAAATGACAATAAGTTCGTCCCTTATTCTACGGGACAAAACAAAACGATGAATGAAATGATGCTACGTTATATCACATTGTTTCATTACATTATGAGCATCAAATTTATGGCTATATAAATCTATTTGATTGTTGTATATTAAGTTGAGGAAAACTAGGGCAGCGGGCGGTTACAATCACTGTCAAACTTTGTGGTCTTATAAGTAAAATATAGTGCGAAACAATATCTCCATACGTCAGCTGCACGGGTAACGTGCCAAATCAAGTCTGTGAATAACTTAGGCGGCCTAATTTAAACTAGCTCTTATGTATCTGGCATAGTTGCTAAACACTCTAAGTTAAGTGATAAATATTAGGTTCATTCTGATATTGTATTTTAAGTGTGCGTTTCTTTTATGGGTGTGTTTTAACTAACAAGTTTTCCGATGTTAACAGCTAACTATAGCTATCGTAAGCTTGTTATTTAATATATTTTAAAATATGTTGCAGACAATATCTCTCCTGGCATTAAGAAGCAATTGACTAACTTCACATTATAGTTTACTAAAATAATGCTGCTGGTATTGAATGCAAAGTCCATCTTGAAAACAAAACATTCTAATAGGTCGCACATACGTTGTATGCACAATCGAGAAGAATTTGCTTCTTCAATGTAGGTAAATGTAAAAGCATTTGCTGTATGCTGTTCTGGTGTGTGGCCTGCCTAAATGGTACATTATAAGAAAAAAACTTTTCTCTTCTTCACAAAACGCCATGATGAGCGATTTCAGGCGATCACCGTTGTGTTAGTAATGACGGTATACACTGCTCATTAAGGAGAGCAGTCGTAAGGGTAATGTAGATAAAGGTCACAACAAGATTTTTCCAGCCTGAAGTACCTACCACCTTAATTCACCCAACAAAAGATCGCAACTTACAATATGGATTCTTATATTATATTCTTACTGATGACTTAGTTGTCTCCAGACCTTGGAGAATTTAAAACAAGATTTTCTTAGACTTACAACTCAACAATTAATTATGAAATAACATATAAATCATCAGCCCTATTGCAGGCTTCTTCACGTTATAGTAACTACGTAACCTTAACTTGTTGACCTCTTTAATGATAATTTAAACATAAGAGGTGCGTATCTTGGTTTAGATTCAAAGACTGTTAGTCTCCACCAAAACGGTGCTATATAATTTTTAAATATGAATATTCGTACAGTATTAATAGACCAAGTTTAATTAGTATACTCTAAGGAGATCGCTTCAAGTTCAAGAATTCTCGTGACTCAGCGTAACTTTTAATATAGACTTCATGGCTAAGCCTTTTTTACGCAAACTCTAAGTTAACTTGTTAAGAAGAGACGTCACTACGACTTAGTTTGAGTGAATTATTTATTTCGCTTACGTTTGAGTAAGACACACGCTGTCAAATTAGATTCATTACTATCTAACATCTCGAAAATCCCACTTATATAAGGAGAGACCCGTGCCCAACTGTGGGTACCTAATGGATTGTCAATAATTATGAAGTATGCATATTCATTCATACGTGTAATTTGTACAATTGTGAGGTGGCAGGATGAATACGAATCATAAAATTCCAAGTAAACTGTCGATTTCCTACCTAGAATAGTGAAATTGACTTCTAAAAGTAAGCGTCATGTTCTGAGTTTATGAAAATGTCACAATACCATTTCAATACTATTTGTATGACTCACAAGTCCACTGAGAAGAGGGTTGACATTTCAATTGTAATCGTATCAAACACCATATGTATGTATACATTATTGATTTAATCATATTTATGTCCGTGCATGAATAAAGTAGGTTCGTTTATTTTCGGAACAAAATTCACTAAACTCAATAACCACGACACCGCCGCAGGGTAGGAATAGTGGTCCGCAAAGGTTAAGTTTAATCTGATTGTCGCTTTAACAATGCACAGGGGACCAGTAGACCGACAATGCTGCCAACGATAGAAACTTTCAACCTTCTAGGGGATATATTTACACTGTAAGTGACCGTGAATGGGGCCAAAGCTGTTTTCTTAAAACAACTTACAATAGTGTTATCCAGGTCATATTTTTCCGACTTCTAATTTGGACTCAATTACGTTTTCCTCGTTTAACTTGTTGGTTTAACGGGGTTAGGTATCGTTTGTTTCATTAATTCTTACCTTCATTTCCTAAGGTAAAGATGTCGAGGTTCTTACCCAGAGGGGAGTTCGGAGTAATTTACGGAGGGATACCAAATAAATAGAAACAACAGGATTGTTCAGTTTTGTTTATTTGTAACGACTAGCTATTTTGTTTACTTTCATTTTAACTCAACGTTATTTGATTGAAATGTCAAACAATCAAAGTAGGAAATTAAAATTTTAGTAATAACATTTGCTCCTTTTGTCCCTAATAGCAACTATTACAAAAATAATTTAGATTATGAGTCTTTCTATGATTGCTTGACGAAAATTATCTATATCATTATTTACGTATTTAAGTGGGCACGTAACGACATGGCTGAAAATAAATTACGCGCTTATAATTTTATAAGTGTTCAAATTTAAAACCTAAGCTGTATGCATAAAGACTACATAAGTATACGCTGTGTTACCGGTGGTATTTTTATTCTAGTCGTGACTGACTCGTTACCGTGTCGTTAGGATGTAAATCGATCGTGTGTCTGATGGACCCTATGGGCGAATGAATTATACACTGATGGCGCGTTGCGCTGTCCGGCGGCTATGCGTCGCGTCGTCCATGAAATGTTGCCACGCGATGCCATAAAGTAAATTCATTCGCACATACCCAGCGTGGAATTTTTAGTGTTCCGTACCAAAATTGTAAAAATTGAACATTGTATTTATGGACATAGATTTGATAGTTCCGAACTTGATTAACGTTTTTCACATTTTTGTAGCTCAACCGAAGCAGCGTTTCGGAATAATATTATTCTGATATTACACACACTGAAAAGGCATTTGTTTTTAAAAGTTAACATTTTACTAAGAAAGAAGTATCCAGGTTCACCCAAGATATGTAGCAATGTAGAAGCAGTAATAACAGTAATACGTCAAAAAGGTTAAATAGCTACGTAATAACGATTGTTACAGTTACACAATTAAAGCAATTGTATGAAATATAATAATATCACAAGCTTATATCAATGGCAATGGCGTAGCTATTTGCAATATTTACAATTTAAACCAAGATGAGGTATTCCCGTATCATTGATACGACAGATACAACGGTAGTTACGTCTTCTAATTACCTTAACTTCTCGTATACCATTTACTTAATTAAGTTTTTATAAACAAAACCTTGTCTATCGACTAAAAACATTACCTTTTCACAAGCTATCCCGTATCGCGTAACAGTAAATAGCGTATATAAACAAAACGACAAAACGTTAGTATAATAAATCTCGGCTGTAATTGATATATGGTTATATATCGTGACGAGATTCTAAGCATATGAGATAGAAAAACGAAAGTAAGTGTAAGCATATGTGTGGGAGCGGAAGAGAACGGGCGATACGTAGGCGTACCATTACAGTGTATAATAGTTGATGCACTTAATAAAAACCTATTATGGTAACATGTTGAATAGATGAATTTAATTACTGGTATACAGCAGTACTCTCTCCAATTTGTCTGTAAGAGAATATTCGGTGGTGTCTGTGATTGCAATGTAGAACCATTAATTTTCCCGGTCGAAACTCGCGTGCCTTCTAACGTCCGAATGCTGTACACCTGCCAATAAGTCTCAGCCCGTCCTTAATTTGTGGGAATGGCTGTACCTATTTTGAGTGTTTTGTTTTTCTGATTGTGTCTACCGATGTTTGTAAAGTATCAATTAAAGATTTACTGACGAGATACCTGCACGATTTTACATAGAGCTTAGGTACTACTTTCAAATTATTATTATAAACGGTCCTATAATGGGTAAACAGTTACAAATGATGTTCATCATGATTCTTCATCACAAATATTGATCTAGGAATTGTATGTAAGTATATTCATATTATTCTGTTTATATCACATCTGTGTAGTTTATTATGAATACATAATGTCACTACCCCATCTCAACCCGTGGGTGTCGTAAAAGGCGCCTATGGAGTTACCTTACGCAGACAAGAGCACTGCGATTAAAGGAAAATTCGAAACAAATCCTATACCATTCCCATTCCCTCCACATTCTTTGGAGGAGACGTGTGCCAAGCAGTGGGCCGATGCATTGAAAATACGTTTTAATTGATCTATTCGTAAATTAGCAGACTCGTAGCCCAGTATTATATACAATGACAATGTTTTATCCAAACAATGCTATTTATATCAGAAAAGTAAAATAAACAAAACAAGATCGTCACAAACTTCAGTAACATAATCCTTGTTATATTTAATGTGGAGAGATTGAATGGTGCGTATGAAACAAATGACCATGGGTAAGCCCATTTTTCACCGTCATGTGGGCCGTAGTACAACCCCCACGGGGTCCTTTGGTGATTCCCATAATATATTGGGCTCGGTGTGTGACATTGTGGTGTTTACTTTTGACGCATTACCAATTTCCGCGGCCATAAATGAGAGGTGGTTATGAGAACATAAATTTATGTTTATATAGGTGTCTGGTTTTATGTGAGAGTATACAGTTTATAGCATAGCTTTGTTTTTATTGAGAGTACATGTAGTAGAACTTATATACATTATTTTATTGGCCAATTAAAGGCCGATAGCAACTGCCGTTTTGCGTCGAAAATAAATTTAACTAGAGATGGAGTAGTTTTTGCTTTTGCTTTTGCTTATAGTTGTGGCCATTTGTAGCACCCAAGGAACTATTAGCAAGTTTGTACTCAAAACATGGGGCATAAGCCATATTAGAATTGCTAGTCTTTATTAAATATATAAATTCTCCAAATATATAAATTATTTTCATTTGTTTTTGTGAATATATAACATACATAAAGAACTTATTTTTTTCTTGTTTAGAATGTAGGTATGTACGAGTATACGTTATATTGGTCTAGAATTAATAATTAATCCAAAAAGTAATTTAAAAATATACGTAAATCCCATAATTCTAAACTGAACCTTTCATTTCGTTTCGAACATAAAATTCAAAAGTACTTTCTGACACTGAGATTGATCCCGAGTCTCCGATGTACAACTGTGCTCACATATAACATTCGTTTTTGTAACTGTAATTTATTAATAGAACTCTCCGACCCTCCAACGGGCCGCACAAAAAATCACGTTGACGAGGATAACAAAGGGACAAGCCTTCTCATTATAATGTTAGTTACAATCAGAAACTCATTCAAACATTCTAGGACCAATTTGGACGTTTCATTGACTTGTTCAGACTTATCGGCAACTCAGCAGCCTTAGAATTAATTAGATAACACCAAGCTATCTGAAACTCAAAATACTCTATGTAAATACAAATTAGATTTGTGGTCTCAGTGTAAAAGTTAGTCCTGATTTTAATTTGCAGTGGGACACAACATGTCTTTACTCGCGGGGAATGGTAGTGCAACTGTTTACATCGTTGGAAAAGTTAGACAACTCCAATGTGGATATACCCTGATTAGTTTACTATATTCTATATTTTTATAGCTTTGCTACAAAATACTAGGATAGTCCTGACTAGAACTAGGATAGATAGTAGATATTTTATTTAAACATAAGTAATAGCATAATTGTAATTAGTTTTCTTGATTGATAATCACCCTTCTTTGAAGAAACTGCTAGTAGGTAGATGGTTTAGCTTTAGAAATATATGTGATGGGTGTTTTATAGCATTTAAGCATTTAAATAAAATGATAACTACGGAAGATGTGCTGTAAATTAGAGTAAAAATACAACCTCCTGACACTGACTAAGTATATTCTGTAAAACGAGAGAGTTAAATTTCTAACTACTTAGACATAACCTCTACAATGTTCGTCTTCCGTACATTACAGGTAACAAGCACAAACTATTAGTACAAGGACATAAACTGTGCATACTGGTAATCGTCATGTAGGTCCACGTGTGTTTTATAGTGAGTTTATCAAATGTACGGTCAGCAACAAAAGTAGCGAAACACATCCATAATTTCAAAACGAATGTATACCGTAGCATACATAATCTACTTAACAAGACTAATGCCAGAATTAAATTATCATAGCTATCATAGCATATATGTTCAGCTACTTTTATCGACTCCAAATCTGTAGTAGTTATGTTAATTTTGTTTGTAAGGCACATGTTATACCTAACATTAGATAATATATTTTCATAATATCTTCGAAAATAAAGTGTACCGATGCATCGGAGTACAATGACATCAGTTCCACTCAAACACAGTATTGTTAATCTATTTGTGAAATTAACATTGTTCTAGGAAGTTAGCGTACAAAATAATTAACAACGATTGACGGAGGCATGAATATTAACAAATATTTACGTCAATGTGATGGTCTATTATTAAAGCCGACACTCATTTCAGTTTTTTTTCCATTATCATAATTGATACTCCATTGGAAATAATTCATTCCTAAGAATTATTACGGTTTTGTTAATATAGTATTTAATAATATAATTTCTACTTCTCCTTGCCATACTGGTAGTATACCTACAGTATAATTATTATTATATCACTCGAGTTCCTACGTGTATCGTCGCTCAAACCCTTGTTCTGTAAAATAATTTCATTGTTCAATCCTTTCTAACAACACACAAAGTTAAAATGCTAGAAGAGAACCAGAAATGATTTTGCTGTCCTTACTTAGCAAAATAAGTTAAATTTATTTTTATTATTCTATTCTATTATTCTTTATTAATCCTGTAATGGATATTTTACCGTTGAATTATTTTTTATTATTAAATAAATAAATATGCATTTTTTTTGCACGCATCTGACATGCGTGCAAAAAAAAAAGCAAAGCAAATCATATTATTTTTAATTTTCATAGCAGGCAAAGCATAGAGACAATATTCTATACTTACTCGGGCCAAAATGGATGTAAACAAATCACTGTCAATTTGTATTTTAAGATTTAATCAGTGGCAGTAAATTGTAACTTCTTACTATAAACATTTCAAAATAATCCAAAGTTTTATTTTATAATTTTAATAAAATATTTACACATATCTTAAAAATTAAAAGAAAACAAGAACCGATACTCTTTTTACAGGAAATTCCTATATATATGTAGAATATCTGATTGAGATCAGATTCCTGAGGAAACGTACCCAAAAGGCTAGCCACATTACCGCGGTGGATGGCTAGGCGAAAACATTGAATTATTGCGTTGCGTTTATTTTAATTGTTTTTACAAAAACAGGACATTAAAAGAAAGTCAAATGTTATTGTTTATTCAACATCCAATTTGGCCCAAGTATGGAATAGTACTTACGTTCCGAAACACTCGCCTTAATTTCGTTCGTTAAAGTACTTGCGTCATGTTCACTACATTTGGCAACAAAAATGTCTTACAGCACTTTCACTTGAATGGACAAGCGATCTATGTAATTATGACATGTGCGTGTTGATTTTACTTTCTGATTCTAGACGCAAAAAACAAAGTGCAACAATTATACAATAATACTTCAGGGTTACTCACCACTTTCTTAAAATCCTCAGGAAGTACATGGAATTCAAAATGAGTCCACGTCATTCACGACTGCTTAAAACTTGAAGGGTTAATATATCTGTAACAAATAATTTACACATAGATTAGCGTTGACCAAAGTTAATATAGATAAATAGAAAAAAATGTTAGTCATACGAACAATGAATCACAACGAAAATGACGAGGTTCTGTTCGATTTATGTTTGGATACAGCCAGTTTCTCAGAACGTGGCGACGCGAACGGAAGTCAAGTCACTGAGTCAGACGATCGGCTTACACCGCAATTTTATTGTTTTCGAATGGCGTGATATGAAATCGTCTTTTGTGCTATTTTATATAAAATAATATTGCTATTGAATATATTTTCTTTTATTTTCATACAAACCTGGATAATGACAATTTAATCTATGTGAAGATTTGGTTTACCACTGACAGCTGGCAGTGTGAAGGTTATAATTTGCAAAAAACAACTGAATATAAACCCAGAGTAAGTCATATCACCCACAGACGCTAAATCTAAATAACAAAACTTTAGTGTATTTTCTCGCTTTAACTTACGTCAGGCAGAAACTCCCACAGTTTCTAATAACTTAATTTTTTATGCCAAACGTCTGTGCTCTGATTTTTTCATTCAATTTAAAATTCGGGGTCCAAGTGCGGGGTGTTGTTCATTTGAGGGGTATTCCAACACGTTAAATAATTCAGCTAGTTTGAGTTAGGGTTTGACCTTTGTTTAGACGGGCTGACGCGTAGGGATCTACCCTGTAGGCACGACAGGTGGACGTTATACACGTGCCACCTGTTTACTACCAACTGTTGTATTTTTAAAACTTTTAATATGGATAATGGCTCCCAGTGATCTCAGTAAGACCTAATACATATTTGATGTCGCAAGCTCTTTATAAATAAGCGATGCTGTTTTAAGGAATGTACTTACTTTAGTAATATATCTAGAGACTAGACATAATTTGAACTTTAAATGTGAACACATATAAACACGTATCGAACACATGAAGACAAAATCAGTTGCCGTAAACGACGCACAGTAATCAAGATCAAAGAACACACTGTCTAATGCTGGTATATGAGAGATCACATGTAAGGAGAAAGTTTATTTTAAGAACGCAGGATAAAATAACCAATAGTGCTTGTTTCGCGAAAAACATACAAAATTTGTCGACACAACCGGAATAATATGGTTCAAACGTGTCTGCACTATCTAAGAATTCAATACAACACCACCTGTTTTAAGACAGTGCAAACAACATGTTTTGAAACTAGTTTTGTGCGATCTTGTAAGATGAGTGATACGCACGTGATGCACGCACTGAATGCATTCTAGTGTATGTTCACATCAAATGTTTAAGATCAATGAGAAAGTAGGCCCACTGTTTCAATTAGAGAATACCTACGTGTTTAATATTAATTGCACTCGAAATAAATTTTACACTTAGTTTTTATCGGTTAAATCGTAAAAAGTACGTGATGTACGTATGTATAATTAAATATACGTATTTACCATTGTTACACTAGAGACCAATATAAGCAACATACGCTTGTGACCAATAAAGGCACCCTAGGGTGGTCACAATATGCAAGAAACCTAACCCTATAACATTTTTTTCTCGTTGCACCTCAGCCACACCGACCGCTGCTGAACCGCAAAGCAGGATGTTTTTTAAAACCGGAATCCCATAACGTTCGCTGCCGACTATATTGCTCCTTCTTTATGATTCTGGTCCCGAACGTTCTCTTCGAAAACTAATTGAAGATAACAAGCTTGTTTTTTCGCCTCTACTTGTTCATTTTGGAATCGCCGATCGAGTACGATATTGTTTTCTTTAACCGAGTTTTCTTATATAAAAGTGAGCAAGAAAGAACCCTGCCTGGTGTGGAATAACTAAACGGAAATTTATCAAATTCTTAACCTTACGTCATTCGGAGTTATATTTTATTACTTATACGGTAACGTGTGTTAACATCAGAGTGAATTTGTGAGATTGCTGTAAATTAAAGTACCGGAATCTATAAATCACAACGTCAATCAATTTCTACATCAAACATTGATTTCGTCACAGTAAAGTGGCGGTTTAGTCTGACGATACGCGGCCCACAGTACCGCCACCGGATCGTGTCGTGCGTGACCGCGGTGACATGCTATTTTCTAACAAATAATCTTATATAAAATAAAATCCACTTATCATGCAGCAAATGTTTGAATAAGTTATATTTACTATTTACATTCATCAAAGCAAGTAAAGTCTATTAAACATTTGGGCCCTTTTAAAAGTACATTTTAATTTTCTTTTGTTTTCTATAAGATACAATGAACTATGCTTTGTTTAAATTTGTCTTAAAATACAGCAAATCAAATAAAATAAGCAACGTCAATGTCGTTTAATGTTTATTGTAAACAGTATCTTTGAAAATATATTGTTTGGAAAATTTTGCATTATCTTTATCAATAATTCTGAAGTTCAAAGTGTTGCAAACAATATTAATCAATAGCTTACCGACGCGGGCGGTCGACGACCGAATAATTTTGGCTTGAATTATCGTCACGATAGCGTGTTGATTTTGTGAACGTCCACAACTTTAGGTCAACCACCCCTCCGTTCTGATTTCGGTAACTTTAACTAAATACGAGAACTTCAACCTATATTATGACGTTTAAAATATTGTATGCAACAAATGAAGTTAGATATGTTTTGTACGCCAAGCAATGCCAAACTTATTGGTCCAAACATTAATACCTACAGCTCTGTATTATCTTTGTTTACAAATTGATCAATGATTTGATTTGAATAATGATTTAGTAACAGGCGAGAGAGACCTAAGAATGACATCAAAGTAATGTTACACAACAAAATAAGGTTTAGATTTCTTAACTTCGGCCAATGTAAACAGATATATATCTTTATAAAATTTGTTGTCCCAATCCGCTCAGTTGTAACGTAATCTATTTCAGGGCGGCAAATTATTGACAATTAAAAATTATTGAAGTTATCTCATTCATCGTGCCAAAATTGAAATAAAAATTTAAGCCCGAGACAAATCTTTTAGATACAACGATACCGGTTTGCAAAATCTTAACACTCTCTCTCTCTGAAGTTTCTCTTTGTTATTGTAAAAGTAAATAATAGTGAGATAAGGGAATAGATTCTCAACAGTTAGTTAAACTATAAAAAGAGGTTCGTACAGATCCGTTAGTCTCGTGACATCAGCCTGTAATATTGACGACTGAGTAATATAAGCACTGCTGGCATAACATGTCTCGAGTGAACCACTTCTCAGTCGACACTTAATCGAGTACATTATCTATCTATCAACTATGATTTCCTGCTTCGATTACGACCGAAACTGTATAATGTTTTGTTATTGAACCGTTCGCTCTAACCTCCGATATACTCTGGACACAATGGCTATCTTGGACAACTTTTATGCCTTTATTAGCGCCTAAAACTGACAATAGGGCCATAGCGGGTGGTGTCAAGGGTTTTATATACAAAAATATTACAATGCTTGAGTCAATATTTGTTCTCTATTGCGTACACAACATTATACAATACAGCCTATAATATTGTTAAATAGTAAACACGGAATAAGATAGAGTTTACATTCCAATGTGGTTATAATTGCGAAAATTCATAAGTGAAAATATGTAAGTATAGGAACTAGGAACATACAAGATTTAACATAGTAGACGAATGGACAGGTCACGTCAGTAAATGCGTCAAACGTTGTAGTAATGTTATTTAATGTGTACATAGGTTTGTTTACCTTAAAATATATTTACCGAAGGTAGTTGTCTAAATCTGCTTTGCGTATAAGTTCGGAATTCGGATACAGTACAACAACTAGAAAAAACAAACACTTAACCTAAATCTAACTTTGTAATAATGCTAAAATACACAAAATGCACCGCAAATCTGTATCTGAACAAAATGAAACACATCAGACTTAGAGTATTTTAAAAGTAATTCTTATAATATGTACTTCTTCTAACACAAGACTTAGTTACATGAGAAAAGTTATTTATGAACGAAATTAACTTCAATGCAACAAAGAATGAGAACATTAAACACGGTAATTTGAACGATAATTATTCAAGTACTGGTAATAGGTATAGACGTAGGTTAGTGGTTGCCATTTCAAGTATTCGAAGGAAATGAACAGTAAATTCAATGTTTACGGTGCGATAATGAAAGAGCACCGAATTATTTGCTTGTCAATGTTATCTTAAACTATCTAGGCGTCAATATAAATGTAATACACAATCAGAGAGAGATTGTAGATTTTAGTGGCCATTTATAAACAGTGAGCAGTAACGCTGCTGGACCGATTTTGAGATAAGTGAACGGGTCGGACAAATTTGGCGACTCAAGGCACAAGAATTTAGCGACAATTTGAGCAGTGTTCAATATCATTCATAACTATTTTCACATTAGTAGGTACCGTAAAATCAAATTTACTCTTATCTTTATTAAGAAGAAACCTTTCCTTGTACTTCCTTCACACGAGTCTGTACTTAGCTTCCAAACTAAATAAAGTGTATTTCTAGGAAACTGTGATCTATTTTCCTCATTTCTGCTGTACTACGAGTAGGTATATTAATATTGGTGGTAAATAAAATACAGCAATTATTTGAAAAATTTTCCTCATCTATTTCTTACGATTTACACCATTCGCGTAGACACATGGTTGTTAGCAGTCCAAGGTTAATGCAGAAATCGGCGTGCGCGCAGGCGGGCGGGCGCGGGTGCATACTACGTCATAATTACACAACCTACATCTTGTCAAAAGTCAGCTAACTGACCGCCAACCAAATTAATTACAGACAAACGTTAGACAAATCATTCTGATGCAACAGTATGTTTTTGGCTAAACATTTAACAACTTGTGAACTTTGTCCTCCAATGTTATGCAAGAAAACAAATTACTAAATTTTTCGTTCACAAATAGAAATCTTAATTTATCCGTCTTGATAGATTTAGTAATATTAATTACTTACACTGCAATCATTAATCCATTATGAAAGACGGTAAAGTCAACGATAAAATAAATCTCTTCTACTGTTTTATATAACTTTTATATTTCAAAGGGTACTGTTGCAATTAGAATGAAAACATCGCAGCAATTTTCTCTTTAACTTCAGAAACTGGATCTTAATATTAGATTTTCACTAGCGTAATGCGACGTTTATGCAGATTTAGTTCGTGAACGTTTTGCTGGAGTTATGAACGAGCGTCGTAGATTTGCGTCCATAATCAGCTGGTGTGTTATGACTGCGCGAGGTGGCGCAGGCGAGGCACCGCTCTAGGGCCGCCCGGCCGGACCAACTGGCCTGCTCTTGTCACGGAAGCAACTAACTGCCGGTAACGGTGGCCCGCTATTCCTATGTAAATCCTTTCAGCGCATCCGTGGCTAGATAATACAGCTACAATTTGCAAGTCCTCTTACCCTTTGTTGTCACAAAACCGCCACTCGAACGTACTGCAGAATGGGTATCGATTGTCGAACAACTCCTGTGGATTATCACACGCATAACAATTACTAAGGCAGTGGACATTAGACAAGAGATTACTGATGTTCATTGAAGCTATAGAAGACAGGCTATAGAATATTAGTACGGCCAGTGTTACCAGTCTAAACCTCACACGTGACTTGAATAATTTAATTCTACGCACCATTCTGAACTTAGAACATTTGTAACACAATATCTTTCATATTAATTAATTAAATTAGTTAAAATTCAATACAGGTATCTAATCCTCAATTTAATTAATTTTATGTGTGTGGGCCTTCCTTTATTAAGTTTAAAATAGCCTGTGAAAGTAGAAAATGGTTTGATCTGGGAAATCAAGGAAAGATGGTATGGAGTTTGGTTAGTAGTTATCAAACAATTGACTTAATGCCGATAATTTCAAATTGGCTTTTGAATGAAATTAGAGGACCGCGGTCGGGAAAGTAGCTTCACCGTAACTAAATTTAAATATAAATTTAACTACCTTACTTTAATTTACTTTACCTTTTATTTTTCTCATGTTCATTTTTTTTTGTTAGGTTCTAAATGTTGTATTTTTTTTAATTTAAGTTAGTTATTAATAATACTGTAAATTGTGAAATTTACCTAAGTAATGATAAATTCTGCAAGTAAGTAAAGTTTCCAAGTATGAAACAGCATTCACCTTTGTTTAACAAGCAAACGTTCTTGGAATTACAAGCATAGTCAGTTAATTACTAATTATAAATACCACCTGACACTATACATACATATATGTTCATCTAGGTATATATACATGTGATGTATTACGTGCTTCATAATATCAGATGAGAGCAATGTCACGTTAAAATAGATTTCCACACAAGTATTATATTTGAAGTTATTTTGGAACTCATACCTAGATATAAAATTACCTCATTATATTTCTATGAATATTTTACTTACCTTTAAACGATGAGAATATTAACCATTTATAGCTTGATTTACAGCCTTTGTATTCGTGGTAGAAGAGATACATAATTTGTTTAAATGTTGTATGTATTTGCTATACAGCCAAACTATCAATTGTGTTTATATATAAATACTACTAAATCTAGCTAATTCGTCTCAAAAATCTAACCAAATTGTATAACTATTTAAAACTACTAGTATTAAAACGAGTGGCGTGAGAAACTCACCAGTTTTCTTGTGACTCTAGCTCGTCATCAAATTGAACAATTTAACTCACGTCAATGTTCTGGGCTGATTAGGTTTTTTTTTAAACTACGATATTATTTTGTGAAAAATTATGAGCATGAATACCATCATCATCATCGTCATCATAATATTGGCCCAACGACATCCACTACTGGATATAGGCCTCACCTAATTTACGCCACCGCGAGCGAGTATCATCAGGATATCATCAATATACAATAATCGTGATATTGGGTACGACACAGTTGCTCAAACAGTCAAACAGTTCCTAGGGAATGTGTCTTAAGTTCATTCAAATATCCTCAACTATCTTAAAATCTTACTTAATACTATAAATACGAAAGTTAGGCCATCCTAACTTTAATTTTAAAATACATGTATGGATGGATGTTGTGTGAATCTAGCCAGAATGACTGAAAGTGTCTGTATGTAATTTAGCAGTAGTAGTCTGAAATAGCAGATTTTTACCGATATACCACGCGATCGAAGCCACGGGCGAAGCTATAGTGCATAATATCCTTCGATACTAGGCGTGTTTATTAAAGTATAACACTAAATTAAATTTTATTCGTGATTCCAATTAGCTGCAAAAATAAAAACATGGAACAAGTCGTTTTGCCCACATTGTCGAAACTAATCTAATTTTGACTCAAACTAAAGCACGTTTCGCTTGTGCCATTTAATTGATACGTCAATCAGGATGTCATTCGTCCACAGACAGTCATATTTTTTGTTTGAAAGGCACGATGTGGCGTGGTGCATGCTATTTCCTCTAATTGCCCTGCAGTTCTCTGTGGCAGCGATCCGGCAGCGTGTGTCTGTAACGATACCTAGAATCAATTATGAGTTTTTCCCTCCGGCACATTGGCATCCGGTGCCATCTCAGTAGAGATTGTTGGTGGTACTTAAGTATCTCACAGATTCCAAACAGGTACTCATAACAACCTCCACATCCTGTTTACTACTACACGTTATAGTTTTATTTACTCGCATTTAGATATGCAAAGTTATAACGGGTAGAAAGATAGAGCTCTCGGTAACAAAAGCTGGGGATAGTTGAGATAGATTATTATCTATAGTCCATAATAGCACACAACGCCGATATAAAACGTGAAAGGAACCGCAGGCAGAAGCTAGCTTTACATAAATAAGCTAATTTTATATAATAAAGCAACACTTGTAAAAAATCAAATACCTATCTTACTGTAATCTATACTAATATTATAAAGCTGAAGGGTTTGTTAGATTGGTTGAACGCTAGGATCTCAGGAATGGATAGGATAGCCCATTTCCCAGGGAAGGTTATGTAACATCACGCTACGGCAAATAGGAGCCGAGCAGTGGCCAAATAAAGAATAACAGGAGGGAAGCTCCGCCTGACTTGTTTTATATACATCATGAAATTATAGTGGTTTTGGAAACTTTAGTAATCAATACATAACATCTAGCGATATTTAACAATTAAAAACACTTATTTTATTTTTATTCGTCAAATAATTTTATTAAAAAATGAAAGCAATAAAATTAATTAACCACGAATGACTTATTCGTCAAGTTACGTAGTTACGATTCATTTTATCAAGATTCCCGCTAAAACTAGTAGGTTTTTCACTAGTGTTAAGAACCTATATACATTGTACAAATTATTAGGTAGGTACATATATAAATTGACAAGGCGGCCCATATCATTCATCCAAGAAAAACATATTAGCCTACGTTTCTTGCTTACATATTCCATCAATGAATGTTCTCTTACGGGTCCGTAAAGCTAAGAAAAAATAACAAAACGATTATCAGAACAGTGACCAAACAAGGTTAGATTTCAATGTTCTCATAAGTGAAATCTTACTTGAAAGTATTTCTTTACTCGAAAGCAATAACACGAATCTTTTTATTGAAATTCCCAATAGTTTTATTACACACGGGTGCGCCGTGCGGGCCGAGACGTGGCGGGTGTCTACCAATGTTAATGTTCTATATAGAGTAATTTGTTTTCGGCTTCTGATACGGCTCATACAGATTATAATCACGATCGGAATGTTGTAACGACTTATCTATTCGATACGGATGTTTTATATCTCATACTGCATGTAATATAAAGCGTTCATATAATAGGGACGTAATGAACCAGAATGGTATTCTCACAACAATATACAATCTATTTATAAAGTAGTAAATAGGAGCATTTAGTACAAGTGACTCACTCGTTTCCTAGATCATTTGTTACATCTTAATTGAACGTGGCCTGGAGGGTATCAAGGGAGCTCTTGACGGCAGAGAGCGCACGCGTGTGGGAGAAGCACGACCATGAAATTACATCTTTTAACTTAAACATTGGTCCCTCGTTATATTTAAACAATTTTAATATATTTCTCTTATTTTAAATAAAGAAAACCGCATAAAGCTTTACTTCTGTGATACTTACCAGATCCACACTATAACATTCTTCATATTTTGACAAATATATATGTTACCGGAAATGTATGAAATCTAGAAATTGTATACAAATCCTAGGAAATGTAGGTATACCATTCCGAAGCTATTTAGGAAATGTATAAAATATTGTTTCAAAATCTATTTAATACATAGATATCCTGGGAATGTGTACATTTCCTAGGAATTGTATATAATTCCAATATCGTATTAGGAAATGTATAAAAATAATGCTTTCTGTAATAAAACACGTTGTTAAAATGAGAATAATAATTTTTATTAGAGCATTCGTCATCAGGTAAATAACCCTAACCTAACCAGTCAGAGTCGAATTGCTCTGAATCGGGGGGTGGGTGGTAAGTTTAGCCATCGCGCATAGGTTACCGGAGCCCCGCTTGGCGGGGCTCCCACTTTTGGGTGATTTGAAGAAAAAAATTACCCTAACCTAATCAGTCACAGTTGGATTGCTCTGAATCCTCCCCTCGCCCCGCTATCCTCGCGTACCCATTGATATCTCAATTGTTTTACATTTCCGATTGCTATTTAGGAAATGTATAGACTGCCTAGGAAATGTGTCTAATATAATTTATTTCACACATTTCCATGCGATTTTAGGAATTACATACATTTCCTAGGTATTGTATACAATGACGGATTACATACATTTCCGTTAACATATACAATACATATTATACATACATACTTCATCAACGGTAAAAATGATAACGATGGATGTACCTCCTACGTACATGGCTTGCACGTATATATTCTAGTACTGGTTATTCTGTCCAGTGCCAATCTTGAAGTACATTTTCTATTTCACGGTTCCTGCTTGTATCAAGCATGACAATACACGCAAAAACGAATTTAGTACCTAGAATTGGAATTGTGGCTACCAAATTCATTACACTTTAAGATCTGAGTATTAAAAATATGTATGTAAGTATAAACCTATTTTATATTTAGGAGAAAGTAAAACCGCCATTGTTATTTATACGTCTGGGAAGAGCGTCTATGTCGTTGTAAATCAGAACGATGTCAGCTCACAGGTTATCGCGAAGTTAAGATATACGTGGGACAAACGTAGCTCGCTTGTTTTCTTTATATCAAATGTCTCCGCTATCACACACCTGAGACTGTACATGTACAATAACATTTACTCAAATAACATACTTAGTATTATCCATTATTATTCATTGTTCCATTTACATCAATATTTCATTTCTCTGAAATGTTGTAGCGAATATAAACAGTAATATTTTAAACATGAATAATTGAATGCATTTCACAACTAAAAGCTATTATTCTACAGCAGGTAAGTACTTAATAAAATATTAAATGACAGTAAATAACTTTATCTACTTGGTAATAAAGAGAATGAATGCAATTTTGGCGACATAAAAAATAGAGCGCCATTTATATCGTTTTTGCGAAAAGCATCTGCGTGTCGGCATGCCATATCTTGTTTTACGTCTGTTTATCTATAAGGTATTCGCTCGTAAATTCCTTTAATATTATTGACAGAAATCCGTCCCCAACTGCTATAAAACTGAAATTGTTACTGCAAATAAACGAAAATAGAAAACAGTTACGTGCCGACGACGAGACGTACTCAAACGTGCTTCGTGTCCTTGCGAATATTTGGGTGTCAACCTCAAAAATCACTCCAGGTGTATTCTTAATAACTATTTATTACAAGTGGTTTTCGTTACGATGCGATCTCAGAGAGTGCCGTCTGAAAACATTTTATTGGAGTTTCAACATCTGCGCGCACTTATTTTGAATTACTGAAACTTTCTGTGGTCCAAGAATTTTTCGCAATCTCCATTGTTTTAAGTGCTATTTTCCGTGTGACCATTTTATGTGCACGCTATATAAGCGAGACACAAAACAGAACTTGTAGTTCGTAACTCACTGTAGTCTACAATAGATAATTTACGTACGTCGAAGCTCAGAGCACTGGCTGTTGGATTAAGCTCTCAACATCAGCTCAATCTACATACCGCAACGTTTAGAGCAAACATTTAAATACAACAGAATTCCAACCGAGTTGACTGTCGTCGATACCCGAATTGCAGACATATCTTTACAGAGCTGCGGCTTTACTCTGTGTTACGATGCCAATTAACAATGTAGCTATTCCTCTCCTTGTCGCACATATTGTCTTCGAGTATTATTGGAAATGAAATAGTTACAATAAATTATTGAGAATATTGCGGTACTCTGGCGTAAAATAGGACCTCAGTTTATTTTATTCCTTGACAGTACACTATTCTAGTCGTATTATACTAAGACAAAATGTGTACCTAATGGTCTTATTTCAAATGAATTTTGACCTCAATATATTTGAAGATATATCGTACTATATAATTTTGACATTGGTGAATTTGAAATTTAAAAGATAAACTTACTTACTTTTACATAATCTTATTATCATAAACATTATCCGTTTCTTTAAGATGTAAATATTTATATTTTTTTTTAATAACAAGTTTTTAGTCCAAAGAGTACCTGCTGTGCATTAAATGTTTTCAAAAGCATACTTGCACGTTGTGAACAGTCTATTATACACAAACTATGTAGGTTTTTCACGTTCGTTTACCGATTGGAGTGACGGAAAGGCAATCTGCTGTGCTAGTGGCCGCCCTGTGTAGCAAGGCTTTGTCTCTTATACTATCAGCATAGCGTTTTTATTTTAAGATAGGCAGTACCTTGATTTTAACATAAATATACATCACGAACCAGGCCTACCTACTAGGCAACCATTTCCATCAATCGCGTGGGTCAATAGCACGTCCGTCATATTCAGAGATAAAAATAACATATATTATAGTTCACACGACATTATACACTGCAATATTACTTAAATAAAAATAACCAGAAAGTAGCGAATTACGAACAAGGAAGTAGTTAACAAGTTGGGCAGCGTTTTGCGCAGTTTAAAAGCAAAATAATAGTCCAATTAACCCATTTCAGCTCAGGCTACCGCTATTAATGCTGCTAATTATTCATATTCGCCCTTAATAAGGACATTTTGACATGACATCGCATCACTCCACGGCCAACGTGCGTGTTAAAAAAGTTATTAACGAAAATAACTTTGATCAGCTAAAGTGCCTCTCTGTAATCAACTCAAGCAGTGGTTTTTTAGTATTGTGACTTATATCTGAATAAAGCGGTGATGGCCCAATGGATAAGTGATTGGCATGCAAATCATGTGGTCTGAGTTCGATTCCGACTCGACTGGTGTAGTAGCAATGTGGATTTCACTTTGTGGAATTTATATGTAATAGTCAAGTAACGATGAAGGAAAACATCGTGAGGAAACCCTCGAGAGAAGAAATTCTTAGTTTAAGTCTGATTCACCAAACCGCATAAGATCTCTTTAGAGAAGAGAAGACACGAGCTCATGCTAGTCTCCTATCAGTTTGACTGCAACACTCCTCAAAATTTACCAACCTCTTTAAGCACAAACGTAGATTTAGGTACTAGTACCTACCTACTTTAAATTTGGCTCTTTGAAGCCATTGAGAAATGTGTGGACATCATGATTGTGTCATCAGTTTGCCGAAGATAGCTATGTCAACGTCTCCGAACAACCGAAAAAATGACATATATAAGACTGTGGGCTTTTATTACATGGTTGTGCTTTTGCTCAGCATTAGTAATATTTAGCCAGACACTCTATTTAATCAGTTTATCGCCTAGAATGGTAGGGACCATTCTAGGCGATATTCATTCGCTAAATAGGTTTACTTCAATACAACAGTATGAGCCTATATGTCGTATGTATACTCTTAATCCCTGCCACAAAGCGTCGGGTTGAGGTTTCAACTCCGACTGGGTACAAATATTTGAGTGACACACTTATTAGTTCTAAGTTAGAAAGACGCGACTATTTGTGTGCACACAAGTACGCCCACAATGAAGTCTATATAATGTAAGCTGACGAGGAATAGGTATATACTTACTTATATTTAAATAAAAAATACACACATAAAATACAGTAATTTTCTACAAGCATATAATTTACGAACATGAATTCCGTCTAGATTCTAAACAATCACTGGGTACAGTTTCTTTAATTTCAATACACACGACACTGCATACAGTTAACGAACTGCAAAAATATATATAGGTACAGATACTGTCAGATACCTAAGCTTGCTTGAGCGTTAACTGAAGATATCTCTTAACAGAAACTAAATGTATTCAAAGAGTCTAATTGGTAGTCTATCAATATATTTTAAACATAGCAACACGTCTTTTCCCGGTAAGAACTAAGAAGTAGGCTAAAGCGCATCACACACAAATTTCGCAAGCTATGTTTTGCCCAATACAAAGGAGGAGCCTATTGACATTAGGACAAAAATATCTAATATATTTTTGCCCGAGTCGGTATTTGAACCTGGGACCTTTCGCGCAGCAGTAATAGATAGCACACAAGGTAGTCAAAACAATGTAAGGAAAAATATTTTTTTTAACAAACGCACAATTAACTGTATAAGACATAGCCATTAGTAGCAGTTTTCCTGTCTCATGGTTGACATTTATTAATTGTGTGCACAGATAAACAAATGACACTCTTTTTGTTTCCCGCCTACGTCAATATCGAGAAAGACGTATAAGAAGACAATTTATTACGAAAGATATATCTTTATTCACAACGAGATTTGGCTTTTATTTGTAACTATATACAGTACATTATTGATTAATCAAGCAGAAATATTTACAAGACTGAAAATATTCCACCCATACCAAAATAGTAAACGACTGTTTCAGTGACGACATTTATTAGGCATTCCGATCAAAGATGTTTTTATCATGAAACGTTGTTTTTGGAGGGTTGTATAATTTTCAGAGAGCTATGAACAAAGATTTTATTGAAGGTATTATTATAAAAGATCTGCCGGTTAATGGCTGTCACCGTGGCATAGCGGTCGCCTCGACACTAACATCGTCGTGCCCACTTGCCCAGTGACATAGATTCGATTCCCACACGAGACAAATATTTGTCTAAATATGTGTCTCTACAGCTTTGGTAATAAATTGCTCCGTTCCCAAGATAAATAAAGCCTTATTTATTCAACAAACATACAACACGATTGAAATGTAATAATGTCACTAAACAGAAAGAAAGTCACTTTGTTGCCGTGAACTTTTCGCAAGGGCGGACGGTCGCGAGCGGCGTGCATGGCCGCCCGCCCAGTGTCGCGTGAGCCGCCCAACGCGACGTACGTACACGTTGTCTAACAAAGCCTTCTGTATCGTGAATATTGTCGACAATCGTAGACTTTAACGTGAGTGATGATAACGTGATAGCCATGCGCCTATAAAAACTGACGCAAACGATACGTTTTTAAAACTTTCATAAAAGTTACAATTGCCACTTCTAAAGTACCTTTCTGCTAACATTTCTAAGCACCATTATAGTGTAGTGTGACAATTTTCTAAGAATTACACATTAATAAGAGTAAATAAAATATAATAGCTAAGTTTAATTAAATGGTTTTCCAAACAACGACAGTATTCACGTGAAGTTGTTTAACTTCGAAGAATTAAATTAAAGACATAAGTGAATAAAAAACTATTGAATACAAGTTTTCGGATTCGCCAACAAGTTTCCAACGTGAATTTAATATTACTTGGAACTAAATTGGACGCAGCAGATCTTCTTTAAAAGGTAGAAGCAGTATATGTTTTATGTATATGCTTCGTTCTTTACAGCGGTGCGTTGTGCGGCCTACAATAGCTTTTAGGTAAATTATAAAGGGCAAGGATATTAAATTTGTGTGTTCATTTATTATTTTTATTACAGTAGCCCGCGGCACGTGGACACTCAATTAATATATTATTGCTGTGACGTATAATGAGACACGTTCTGCGTAGAACATCTCGCGGGAATTTCATTTCTTTTTAACAGCTTCGCATTTTGTAGGTAATTTAAAGTATTTTAGTTCGTAAAATTCATATACGTAAAATGTTGGGAATTGGGATATGAAAATTGGATTTTTAATTATTTGAAAACTGGTAATTGTCACGAATTATATTTTAAGGATTTATTAAATGTATACCTTATATATTTGCCTGTCGTTTCGATTGATCGCAATACTAGTTGCGAAAATTTAAAAGTTTTTATTTTATTAAGGGTTGCATACTATGTCTTGTTTGCCATTACAACTTGATGTTTTCTTTTAGTTTCCACTGATGAAACTGTGTCATGAAAGATAGTTAATGAGAGAGCATTGTTATTGGCAATTTATCGTACAATGTGTTATTTTCCTCTATGGATACGTGGTCCAGGAATGGTACTTAAGTAGGGTCAGTGTAATACTAAATTTCTTTTCTTCAGCAATATCCATATTTTTCATACAGCCCGCTTACAACACCGGTAGCTCGAACCTCTGCTTGCAATTTTAGATAAAATCGCTGAATGTGGATTATCATCTTCTGCTAGCAGAAATTTTATCTGCAATTGTCGCTAAAGTTACACAATCAGCTTTAGGGATTACTACTCAGGAAAACTTTGATGCTACCCAAATAGTGTCGTGATTGTTTGTTCAGAACGTCTACTCGAAATCGCGATATTCGATTTTAAATACGATTTCAATGTCATTGTCAAATACTTGAAAATAACATCAACCGTAAACAATTTTTTAAAACAATTTTAGTGATTAAAATCGACTAAGTCGAACGTCGAAATTAGTAGTAAGGCCATGTGTATGTTTGGCTTTGAGTGGTAGTCCGGTCAAAATAATGCTGTTAAATTTAAACGAAAAATCTCTTTTATTGCCTATTTCTCTTCACTACAAATACTTTGTTGTTTTTCATCCCAATACATGCCTGAATACTCAATGTGATGATATACATTTTTCTATACTATCGTGTACGGAATAGCCTCAATAGTGCTCAGAAAACTATGTAAAGAAGAATAAAAATGTTAGATGTTCGTTCCGTGAAAGAATTTCTGTGATTAATTGATTACTAAAGATCGGACGGTTGGGTGATTATTTACTTAGGTACCTATACACGAGAAAAATATGGACATGGGCTTTTCGAATATATTTTTGAGACACAAAATTAAAGAAAATAAGGAAATGTATATTTTCTTTTTTCCAATATTTATCGTTGTGTTCTCTGAACCAATGTAGAGACACACCTGTGGCAAAACCTTCGTTTATACGCACAGAACAGAGATAGGTTTTTACACGAATGTAGTTCAGTCGAAAAGGAAAGCAAAATTTTAGTTTAAATTTATTTATGTATAATATTTTTTATGTAGCTTCATAGTTTCGTTACTCTCTAAAAAGGGGGTAGGTAGTGGTGTATCACCCTCATGTCCCATGAGTCGATAGAGGGTGAGTATATTACCATACCAAATAACTTGGAGGCAATTTAGCCTACTATACCACGCTGGCCAGACGGATTGGTATAGAGATTGAGTCAAATTCGAAAAAGGTTATTTCCCTTAGTCGCCTTGTACGACACCCATAGGTTGAGATGGGGTAATGACATTATATCCTGTTCTTAATCCGTCACTACACGGATATATTAACATTACCTGGGTACATTTTCAGAATCCGCGCTAAAACCTAAAATTCTATGACAGAGAAACTTAATAAAATCATAGCCGACCCGTAGATAAAACTCAGGACTTCTTCCACAGCAACCGTTTACACTTGCACTGCGCTGCCGAAGCTGTCAGAAGTCTTAGATATTTTAGTCAATCTTAGAGTAGTACAGTCGAGTTTTTGATTTAGTTACCATGATTTTTTTATTAACACAGACATGTCCAAAGACGGACTTAATGAGGCTTTCTCTACAACCTGCAGATATTAGGTTAGTACATATAAATAAATAAAGTTGTTAAATAAAGTTACTGCGATCAAGCTATATTTATTACAGCTTCTGCACGACACATCCATATTATTGATTAGTTGTAATCATAAAGATTAGGTAAATAAGCGCCCGAGCATCCGATCTGTAATGATTACCGTAAGCGATTAAAACGAGTTATTCATTGATGATGGTCGGCACTTTGGTCGCGGTTCGAATTGTCAAGAGTGTAAAGGCGTGGGAAAACAAACAACCGCTGCTCTCGTTAACGGTCTCTTGTCATACACCGGCGGACTGGCGACTGCCGCTGTCTACCACGTTCCACATTCAAATTTCAATTTTGATTGCACGGAAGGCGGTTGTTATAAGTAACAAACAAGATAGCTTCAACCGGCAGCCTCCTGTACAAACTTTGTAAAGGAAATGACTTCACATATACACATTATATTAGTGGTAAGGTTTATAGTATACCTGCCTACAAAATTCTGACACTACCATCAATTCCTCGGAAATATTCAGCAAGTTACAGCAATTCTTGGAAGAACTGACGTGGAATAACAAAGGTATTTTAAGGCTTTACCAGACCATTTGTACATTACTGTTACCATAGATTTAACCGTATACCTTTTTCAGAAGGTGTACTCAAAGGCATATCATAACCTTCTTTTGGGCGGCTGTATCATATCTCATGTACAACACTAGTAATGCTAATCACTGGACTAGTGCACACTATTGTATAGAAGGTAATATATAAAGAAGATGTACCTGTTTGTTTGTTATTTCTTCAGGTTACAACGGAGCAATGTGATGTTTTGCATAGAAATAGTCAAAGATCCGGCTAATGACACAGGCTATAATTTACGCCGATATTGCGGCCCCGTGGGTAAGGAACCACGGGCGGTAGCTTATTTCCAAAAATAAAAAAAACAGCTTTTAAGGTTTACTGCGCTTAATACCTAATTACAATAACAAATTGAAGTGGATTACAGTCATTTACAGTCCGCTATATAAAATTACATTTGCATCACAAATTCGTTCTTATAACAGTAAATATTTACTAATTAATGTGAACAAAAATCAACAATAAATAATGTACCTACTACAAAATACACATAATTATTTACTAATTAAATTAATACTTTGTGTATGTGAATGAGAATACATGAAAAGATAGATGAATGTTGAAGAAGCCAAAGATGTATGTCAGAATCGTAGCAAGTGGAAGGAAATGGTTTCTGCCTACCCCTCTATTGGGAAAGAGGCGTGATCTATAGGTATATAATAATAATAATAATATTCTACCACATTCACACAGCGCCATCTAGTCCCAAATTAAGTAATTATATTTGCTTGTGTTATGGGTACTAAACAACTGATATACTACTTAAATACATTTTTTTTTTGTAAATACATACATATTATAGATAAATTACACCCAGACACAGAACAAACCTTTATGCTCATCACACAAAGATTTGTCCTGGGTGGGGATCGAACCCACGACCTCCGGCTTAGCTGTCAGGGTCACTAACCACTAGACCAATACAGGCCAGTCAATAATGTATGTATCAATATATGTATGTATGTATGTAATGTATGTATCACAATTAAACAAAGTAGGTAGTTGCACAATATGAATAGGTTATACTTGTGGTAAAACTAGATGTTTCCCGGGATTTCGCTCCCGTCATTCTTTGTTTGGCCATTGCTCAGCTCCCACGTAATGAACCAGTAGTTCGTATAAGATTAGCGCGGTCAACCACACATACAAACAAATTCTTCAGCTTTATAATATTAGTATAGATATAATTTATTAGTGTATTATATATTCGTGTGGTGACGGATTAAAAATACATAATGTCACTACCCCATTTCTACCCTTGGGTGTCGTAATAGGCGACTAATGGAGTAACCTTAAGCAGACAAAGAAAAGGAAAATTCTAAACAAACCCTATACTAACCCGTCTGGCCAACAACCTGGTAAAGTAAGCTAAATTCCCTTCACAATATTTGGAGGAGGCCCCTGGACACGGGCCTCCTATGGAACGTTTATGGATTGAAATTATGAATTTATTAGAGTAGCAAATATAGATGATATCATATTATTATAACGAATACGTACATGTTTTCCTTCAGTCTGACTTTCTGATAAGAGCTAATTAATATGGGTAACATTAATATCGTAATAACATTTACTACCAAATATACGAACATGTAGATATCATACGATACGTATGTGTGTGGGTTTATTAACCTGATCCCTGGTATCGACGTCATCATCGTACTAAAAAGTATTTATGTCTTCGTTATAATATAATGTTACTTTTTATGAGATAACTAATTAGGTATCTATTGTGCCTCTTCTCAAGACTCAATCTTGTCAGCGAACTGGTAATTGGCAAATTTACTGAAATTTTTGCGTTGTAAATAGCCTTTTATAAGTAGGTATCATGTGGTTATGTAGATTTTGTTGTGGTCATTTATTAGTTTTTATTAGTTATCTACTAATAAGTATCAAAACATAAAACAAAATGCCATTTCAATTTCATATATATTAATTATGTATTTTGTAAAAATCGGGTAACAGTTCATCATCGTCTCTGTTCTAAACTTTTCTAAATAAACTTTTCGCTCAAACAGATTTTTTGTGATCCAGGCTTTACGAACCAATTAAATTAAAAACAAACATTTATTTTCGATGTTAAATTTCAAATTATTTAAAAGCTACATGGATTTCAACGGAAATGAAATCAAATATATGTCTAATAGTATATGGCTAACAGGAGAGGTTTTAATTAAGGCTTCACGGCGTAGGTATGTATATTAATTTCGCTTTATATTTGTACGTATATATCGTTACCCGCTAAGGTCCATTTCCGTTCGGTAACAGTTTCCTTCCATTGCCATATATTATACGAGCAGAGCCTTACGTAAACTAGCCTGAGTGTATTATACGATTATCTATGCATGAGTTTTTATTTGTAAGGACTAAAAAGCTATAATCCAAAACCGGTCCTGTACGGCCGACGCGGAGACGCCAACCGGACGAACGACAAAGTTTCTGTTTCTTTTTAGTTCAGTGATCTAATCTAAAGTCTCCCCAGTCCTGTCATCCTGAGTAAGAGTGAGAGAGGAAAGTTGTTTTCTTATTTGCGCGTACGTAATGCCGAAGTGAGCCGAGTGTTCCCGAGGCGCCCGCGCCGACTTCGCTTACTACGCCTACCTACACTACAATATTTCGTGTGACGTTTTCATTCTATGACGTGAATTCATTGATATTTTTGTTACTATTGTGTTGAATTTGAGTAGTGTTTGCGTATGTGTAATGTTATGTTCTAATGTGTCATCCTTATCACTGAAGACGTATGTCATTGAATAACTTTGATATAACACGTTCGTATGCAAGTAATTAATTAACACTGTCTCTCCGAGATTTGATAACAGGCGCTAACTATAAACTTTGATTACGAGTAAATACCAAATGTTTGTGTAGGTAATTGAAACGCGACTTAATATGAATGTAATATAGTAAGAGACTGAAGCCTTTGTTTGAACCGGTTCGTGTTATTGGAAGTGGGTGACTGTCAGTTTAACTGGTGGTAGGAATAAGGCTGAGTGCCGCAACACCGCGAGAGTTGCACGAACAAACGTAACATTGAAGGAACGTGAAGGTAAGGACCAATTAACTCCATATTATAATAGCTGTAAGGTTTTATAATTTATTCAACTTTTACATGCACGATTAATGAAATTAATTACTCTTGTATATTTAATGAATTAATTACTTAGGTAAAGGGCAGATAACAATATTATTATAATGTCAGTAGGTTACGATAATTATTTGTGAATAATTCATGTTAAATCAAAAATTACATGAGGTATGTAGTACAAGTGCCAACAGTTTATCAAACGTAACTTAAAGTTCGCGTGTGTAAACATTGGTTGAAACGAATCACTCGCACATTCACCGTTTGTATAAGGCTTAACATAGTACCTGTATACAGCCATGCTTGTACAGTTACTGTTGTACCTACCTTTGTACTAATTTACTTTTAATTCCAACGCTATGAACTTAAATAGAATTGATCTTGCTATATAAACTGAAACAGCATTCGGGACTAGGATTTATCAGAACAGCGCGCAGCGTCTATTTAAATGTGAATTTTTTAAAACCAGGTGAAGTCATAATTATTTCATACATACAAATCATCACGCCTACCTCTAAATAGAGTAAACAGAGACCACAGAGCACTGATTGCTCCGACATAAACACCTTTCTCTTCCTCTGCATTAATCAATATCAACAACAATTTCAAGTCTTTAAATATTCATCTTAGCAAATATGTATAAAACTAAAATTCAAAATGTTGGCAAGACCTGGTATCCTTGGAAATGACTATCATGTCAGCTATCAAACAAAAAACATCCTATCAAAATCAACACATTCATTTCGGAGCTACGATGCCACAAGCAGAAACACTCCCCTCTTTTTGTGTCGGGGGTTAATAAAGTTTAAGTTGTTAGTTAAACTACCTACCTACCTAATCGCAACAACATAATAATAATATAGATAACTAGCTACCTAACTAACTAATCGCAACAACAAACAATCTCAGCTATCTTCATCTCCCTGTGGAATATACGGTAGATGTCTGTGATAAGTCTATGGCAACATGGTTGAATAGGCAGACGTTACCGAGCCCGTGCAGTCGTTACCGTAACTCAGTGAAACCCATCAGGGTTCATCGCGAGTTGCGACTCACCGCGCTCGCTTATCCTGCAACAATCTGACCTCGCGAGAAAGCTGCCGAGTGACGTCACGATACATACCATGATTTATATTATATTAAACTTAAGTCTCGACAAGAATGGATTGTTGAGGTGTTCGCAGACGAGGCTAACAACATAACCCGCCGTTAAATATTTATTCGTGCCTTTGGTGTCTACGCACGTGTTCTATGCTCTACTGAACAAAACAGCAGATTAAAGGTTAATACCCTTGCGTTATTACCTATTTAATATTTGTTACAGATAGTACACATTCTCTAGAGGACGTCAAAAGATAATTAACAGAACATGTTAGATAACTAGCACTTAGTTTGGCCTTTTTTATACTGGCAATAGAATAAAATACCTAATTAATTATGAGATAAATACCCATGTACCGAGATCAAATTTTAATTTTATTGTTGCCTACATTATACTCAAATATTAAATATAAAAACTGAATATTAAGTACTCGTTGAAACGTAACTGGAATACTAATTATGTAGTACCTACTTAGAAACATTTACAAAGGAAATTATTAAATACTTTTATTCTATCTTTAAAAACGTAAATAGGTACCAAATTAAGTAACGCTACATTAACATGTTTCTAATGTGTAAACTAATGTCACGATAGAGCGATCGATTAATTATATGTAGGTACTAAATAAACGTACCTAATGTGTGTTTATCGCAACTGAGGTTGTTAATACTGAATAATTTGTTGATAAAAGTGCCTGAACTTGGCCCGTAACCTTTTAATGTGGCAACCGCTCTGCCTACTAAATAGCTCGTAGGTAGGTACATCATTTTATTTGATCACATCTAACAGCGCTCTCAACGAATGCATAATATGACTGAAAATCGATTCTCTTTCGCTTTGAAGTCCATTCGCAGAATATTTAATTTACTGTGTTTGTTTAAAGTGGGCCCTCACAAAGCTTATTAAATTTATAAAATTTGCTTAGAACCAAATTATTATGCTTTTCGTGCAGAAAAGCTTCTTTTTACGTGCAATTTATTACGTGAAACGAATTTAGGACGCAGCTAAAATTTACATTAAACTTAAAGGAATTTATAAAGCGTTTCGTATTTAAGTTAGTCGAAGCCAACAAGTTATAAATTAATATACGTTGTCAGGTAGCAAGCCTACTACGTACAAGTAGGGCAACAAATCATTGAATTTAACGAGACTCAATGCCATTACTAATGTTTCTGGGAGGCCGCACAAGTGTCACTTGCCGAATAACACAATTGGATCCTGGCTTGGTTTCCATACTATATTTTCCGCTCGACTGGCTAAAAACAAGCAGCTTGTGATGTTACGTGACTACTGACTGCTATGTCGGTGACCAGTTAAGCTTATTAAGAAGTACGAAATCAAGTCCTAACTGCGTTAACTATTGTCGAGGATAGCGGAGATGGGAGTCTAATCTAAATAGTAGTTAAAGTGATCAACTCGCCATTATACTACCACTAAAAAGTCTGGGTGTATTTTGTGTCTCTTGAGTATTTGAAGAATAGCAAACGACATACACAGAGTTGCATCCCTAGTGCGGGAGAAACTAGTAATGTTTCCACTATATGATTTTAGTCAATGCCTCAAAGGATTAAAAAATCCCATGTTTAGAATAGTTCGTTGAATATTTGAAGGATTAATTATCTATTTTCTTTTAAGTACGTATTTCTATCAACATAAGCTTTCAAAATTTTACTAGCAAAACAATTTAAAATCGACTCAGTGTCCATAAGAAATTATGAACAGAAGATCTTCTTACATTAATTCTCTTTGAAGTTCTCATTGTTCATGCTTGACAGCTTGATCCATCTAAGGGCTTTATGCATAATGAAGCTAATTAGGTATTTACGTCAGATCTATATTATTTAAAGACTACTTTTTTTGTTATAATTCTTTATAATGTTGCGGTTCTTTATATTCCATATAAATATTGTAGTAGATAGCATTTTAACCTACATAAAGGCTCAAATACACAAATAAAATGTCATCGAATTAGTTTGCATGCCAAAAAAGGCACACCACGAATAAATTGCTACTAAAATTGCATGTAATTTGCTTCAATTTATTTGTCACTAGTATGCCCGCTGTTGTTTTGTTCACACATAATATGCTTTTGGAATGCGGTTTTATTCTGCTGCACATTACATGCAATGAAACAAATATTGCGTGTGTACATGATTATTGACGCATGCGCGGAGGTGGTACTACGGTATTTGTTGGTGAATGCTTCAGGAATTGGTGTGTTCCGCAATGAATTACACTTTGTTCCGTTTTCCATCAAGTTATTACTAATTCTAATGACATATCTTCGAAAAACGAAATATAAAATGTTAAAATTGTTACGTTTTTAAATTTCATTTATGCAGTATTTATTTTAGTGCGTCGCGTCGTATTGACTATTGAGGCCTAAATCTTCGTGCGTTGAATACAATATTGCAATCGATCGGATCTATATTCTATTGACACACATTGATGGAGATCAATTCGTGGCAATTGCGATAAATGGGTCACGTAACAGACGTTACTTGACCGACATTCAATCGAAGAGAAGACAACGCTGGCAATTATACTGATTGTTCAAACACGACACTTCCATCCATTCAATTTCATTTCATTGAATCACTTACACACCTTTTAACTAATTTTTATTATATACTGACTTCCGCGTGCGGCTTTGCTTGCGTGGTTTGTCAGTAAGAAGTATCAAGCCTTCTTCAGGTCTAAGATGTTTTTAATGTGAAATTTCATAAAGATTATATGATTAGTTTTGAAGTTTACAAATACCTCCTACATCCAAAATTGCAGACTCATAAACTTTACCTTTTTAGGTATAATAATTGTGTTCTAGGCTACCATTCTAAGCAATTACTGACCATCGAAGCCTACACATGCTTGCAAAGATACCTAGGAGCATAAATTCGCATTGTCACCTTTAAAAAATATAATTTCTCACAATGATAAGTAAAAAGACATACTGCGCGTGAAAAGCCGTACTGACTGATATCAAAAATCTTTATTATTTTTCTCGCGACCTTGTGTAACGAAGATATACTTAATTCGTCAATATACTACTGTTAAATTAAATGAATTTCATCAAATCCTACCATACCATTCACCTACGTTCGACATTTTTAAAGGATAAATTAACGATCGTCCTATTCGAATTTTAACTGGTTTCGGATATATAAATTTTCAACAACAAAAACCGAACGCCACTTTTTATCTGCCCTTTTCGTAAATCCGTAGATATTTCGATAAATAAATGAACATTAGGACGACTATTGATGTGGGGCTTCGTATAATATTGCTGTGATTACCCGATGTAACGAACAAATCGGTAATTGCTATCCGTTATACTGACGCTCTACCCTTATTTATTGCTTTATGATAGTACGGTTTCGCTGAATTATGATATTACTGATATCACAATATTCTAGATCCCCCGGGACGACGCTTCTAAAATATATTTATATATCACTATATATCATCTTATATTATATATCATTTACAATACTTAGAAAAAAATTGTAATATAATATTCGTAATTCGACACCTTTTCATGACACTTGCAAAGTACGTAATATTCTTCCCTTTTTTTATTAAAGTTCTTTGAGAACACTTTAATATAGCATTTAAATTAATCCAGGCATAATATTACTACATTCTCTGATAAGTAGCCACTTGGAGTCAGAATGTTGGCCTTTTGTGTGCTAATAAACAGTTTTCAGAGGAAAAGATTGAATTCATTCTTAACTTCATTTAAAGCGACGTGACTTAGACACTAAGTTAGCGTTTAAATAAACCTTTTAGAGAAAAAGGACAAAAGCATTGAAGTACCGAGACAAGGCGTGAAAGTTTTAATAAAACAGTTTAAATTTGTCTTTGGTAACGTCCGCCGCAGTTCTGTCTAATTGAATTAACTAAGTGGTAATGAGTCCTACGTTTTGCAGGATTATCATAGACAAGCCATAACACGCAGAATTTAATTTGACACGACTTTTTATGGAAAACAAATGTAGATGTGTTATTTTTTATTCAGATAAAAGATAATGAAAGACTTATCAATATCTAAGGGTAACTTTACCGAGAATCATTTTTACCTATTTATTTTAAATAAATTAATCTAAATTCAGAGTAAGCCCCCTGTACAATAATAATAATAATATTCTACCACATTTACACAGCGCCATCTAGTCCCAAAGTAAGCAATTATATTTGCTTGTGTTATGGGTACTAAACAACTGATATACTACTTAAATACATTTTTTTTTTGTAAATACATACATATTATAGATAAATTACACCCAGACACAGAACAAACCTTTATGCTTATCACACAAAGATTTGTCCTGGGTGGGGATCGAACCCACGACCTCCAGCTTAGCAGTCAGGGTCACTAACCACTAGACCAACAGGCCAGTCTGGTACACATTCCTACATCTTTATAAACCACCTTGACACTAAAGATATTCGTTTAAAAGTAAACCTAATCTTTCCCCTGTCTGTTAATACTTACACAAGATTTATTAATCCGTGATATCAAAGTTTTTATATATCCACACAGGAAGTAGATATCAGCTCTTTATATGACCCAATATCTTCCAAAATATTGTTGGGAAGAGGTTTGTATTATGGTCGATATGATGTTATAATATCGTGTTTCTAAATTAAGTGCGTACACATCAGGGCGTTTTATGCGTAAAGGGGATAAAGATACAACTTTTATCTGGACAAAATCAATACATATTGTTATATATTATCGACGCTTTAAACGATATCAGATAAAGTTCTTTTCACTAACAATATTACACTATTATTAAGGAAAATCTTAGTGACACTTAAGAATAAACAAACGATTTAGACAACGGAACAACTATCTTTTTAGGGTTCCGTTCCTCAAAAGGAAAAAACGGAACCCTTAAAGATCACTCCGTTGTCCGTCTGTCCGTCTACTCCACTATTCACCAGCAAGAACATAACAATGTTATTATGGGGACAGTCTAATACTGCGATATCTGTGGATTGTCAGAACACAGCACGGTGTCAGTACCAAAACGATACCACACCTGCAAGGTAGTTGTTATAAAACATATCGAATTATATAATTGTAATTTCACAATCATCTTGACATTCCAAACATTGCATTGCCATTGACTTGAATAATTATTACAATTATTCATAACAGCAATTCAAACAGTAAAATAATTTATAACAAGATATCTAATATCACAAACTAAATACTCTCCAATTGATTGCCACAGTGAAATTACTAGCAATAAGTATCATATAAAAAGCACTCTGAATGATCACTCAAAAACGAACTGAGACGCGGCTATTGTCAACGAAATGAAACTCAAAGGTACACTTTCTCACGATAAAAGAGAGAGAGCAACCTATCAAGCAAATTGTCATTCCATTCTTAAGTTATATCCCAACGCGCAACGTTACGATCATCGTAATTATCTACGTAATGCATCAACGTCTGTTTGAATAATGAGTTGTAGGTGCAATATATCCAAACAAAAGAGTGTCTATTACAGTGCTGATTACTACCTGATGTAATAACATGACGAATCGTAACCTAGTAGACTCCTTGAAAGACGATGGCGGCCATGATGCAAATACCGTGAACGTCATGGGAATTATGATAGACAGAAATATTACGAAGGCTGAAAACTTTTTAAATATATTGTTATTATAAATTTGTTTTTAAATTTTCGGGTTCCGTGCTTCAAAAGAAAAAACTGAACCCTTATAAATACTTATTGATCAATAAATATAATTTCTTTAGACGACACCATAACATTTTATTATTTATCTTAGCTACGATTCAGACCAACCGGCTCGCATCGGCCCGCGCCGGGCGGCATTTTACAATGCGTTAAAGAACATTGAAATGTATCAACAGTAATTACAGTTCATATTTGCATGCAACTTACGGTCGGAGCCGGTCGGCCGTCGCGACGCGTCGCGGGATGCCGACGGAGGTAACTATGCGTAAGTTGCATGCAAATATGAACTGTAATTACTGTTGATACATTTCAATGTTCTTTAACGCATTGTAAAATGCCGCCCGGCGCGGGCCGATGCGAGCCGGTTGGTCTGAATCGTAGCTTATTATCTATATTTACATTACAACAAGTCGCCTACTTAGTGGCGGCCGAGCAAAAACATAATATCTTGTACCGATTATATGGAAGCATTAAAACAAGCAGAACAATGGACTACGTCACGTGACATGATTGCGCTAACAAAAATAGAGATTGAAAATGATATCGGTATTAAAGTAATACGTGACGGGAATATATGTAATCTATTATTTTTATACCCACAGAATTATTAACTCTTATATATATATATAGACAATTATTATTTTGCGTTAAGTAGCTCTCAATTTTCTTGGTATTATACAACGATATAAACGTTTTTTAAATTCATTATTACATCATTTCGATAAAATACAATAGTTATTTGCTGTTGCAAATTACAAATTACCAACTTGTTAACAAAATATTTTGGTTCGGGAATCGTCATCAGGTTTGCATACGCATTAATAATAATTAAAATATAATGTGTATGTAAATAATATTGTAATGTAACAGAAGTCTATCCCACAAGCCTTGTTAGTTGAAGACTAGAACTGCAGTCGTCGGCACAGAGCGAAATGTCGTTTAGAGGAAGTGGTCTCATCCAATTAAGAGCATGCTCGCTGGATTGCTTCCAGCATTTTTGTTGTTTTTGTAATTGTCTTCCAGCACAGTGAAATCGCCGCCCCCTACCTTTTCTTATGTTCAATTGGTAAAGTTAAAAGTTACACTCCTTTGTTACAGTGCTAGAATAAAAACCACACTAACTTTATTAACTCGAAAAGAAGTTTAGCTTTAAAAGTACTTGTTCTAGCTTCGAAGCTTGCAGCTTCTGTAAAATATTTTTTTATTTAAACCAAAAATGACAAACATGTTGGTAAGCAATTGTCGCTTAGAAATCGATATACTGGTAGTCGTATGTCTATACTGATGATAGAACCAAGCTTTCTTAAAAAGCTCATCAGGCATCAGCAAAAACGCAACACTAAGAGCTAATTAACTGTGGTGTGTGAGGTGGAGTTCATCGTCAGTTGATTTACTCAATTTATTCGAGAAATTACATCGAGCTCAAACCTCTATTAAATTTAACTGAATACCTCCAAAATGTAAACTCTTTGTGTAAAGGGTATATGTGAGTCGTTACTTTAGTTTTGTGTCTCGGTACCGGCTTGATACAGCTCTAAGCGACACGTCGGAGTAGAATAGACGCATATCAACGAGAGGAGTATGCAAATGAGGAATATTGGGAGTAGCGGTGACGGCGGCGGTCGGTGAGCCATTGTCGCTGGTCCCATTGTGTGGTGGCACGAGTGTAGCTAGGTATATGGCGTGTGTGCGGGCTCAGCAATCTGCCTCGACGTCCGCATGACAGAACGGTACCGCCTAAGTATTTGTTTCGAGTCGTGATCGACGTTCAAGCGACTCGCGAGGTTAATGCATTTCTCTGACAGTTTTTGTTGCGTCGGAATTCTGTTCTATCTACCTACAATGTTTGTTACTATATACTCAATTAAATACATGATATTATGTATTGGGTTTCTATCGTGAAAATCGAAGGTCCTCGGATCGCATTCAAATATAAATTCAACAACATTCTTAGTTCATTGTAAATTGTTATACAATAGAATTGTAAGTGAAGTAACGCTTACATAAAACGATGCTTATATAGTGTACAATAATAAACGCGTTTATCTAGTAGAGAGACAGACACCGTTAAAGCTCGTGCAGTCGTGCCAAATCTCTTCATTAAACTGGTTGGGAGGTGGGCCGATAACGGTACATCCCGCTGTTTACATTTTACATCTGTACACACTATACCTAGGTACAGACACAAAGCCTATATTATCTAACTCTACATTGCATTGTCGTTCCGCTATATGCAGTACTGTATGTACCTACCCAGATTGTTATCAGATTCCGCTCACAAGTATGACCACATTTTCTAAGTCTTGTACTATTTAAGTTTATTACTTAGTAAGGCTATCTTTAGAATTATCTGTGTAAGTGAAGTTGAAATTATCCGTTAATAAATAGCAAGTTTACAACTAACTGTACAAGACTAATAAAAGATTTACACATTTGCTATTAATGGAAGAGATTTAATGGTTTAGTATTAGGTAAACTACATGTATGTTTTCTGTAACTTAGCGAAACATGAACTTTGCTCTTAGACAAAATAGATTCGAAGTTTAAAGGAGTTTAAGCAGGAAGTACTGTATCTACTCAATAAGAAGCCTCAGCGGATATTCAAGCTTAAGTTGGAATCCTTAGTTCCGACAAGAGATACCAACATAAATAATGTTAATAATGTATCGGAACGGCTATATCAACAATCGTTGATCCGAAACAGAGATCATGCGCACAGATTAGAGCGGTCGCGTTTTAGCTCAGCTCTTGTTTATTATTCAGACAGTGTCGCGACTACATAATTTATATAAGCGCAGTTATCGCAGACGAATACGACTGTGGCGCTTTGAAAGCTGATTACAGCTTTAAGCGGCAGAGCTGTAGGTGTTCGCTGTGGTCCCGTGTCGCAACTACGTCTGTGACGCGATCGCAGTATGACGTTGCGCCCTGACACAGTTTCTATTAATTCAACGTGCGATAATTGCAATGAAAGCTAAATATAATTGCACATTGTGATTCTCCGCGCACAGCCGCGCCGCGCCGCGCGCCCGCTCCACCCGCGCCGGCGCTGAGCATCCTCGCACGCATCCAAATAAGCGACCACCGCTCCCGCCGCCTACGAATGAGGATTTAATTTAATGTTCTGGATAGTAATTCGTTTCAAAACAATAGCAACAGACACAGCATTGAATACACATGAAGTGTTTTAGCCGCTTAACACAGGACATGTATAAAAAATGAGCAGTCGTTTTTGTGTTGGAGAACATCGGGTTTAAAATTATGTTAATACTTATTAAGCTACTTGTATAAGCAATTGTGTCACTAATGTAATTAAATATGTATCTGATCGTGTTTCGTGCGAATTTATTAAGGTAATGGAGTGTAACCATGGAATTAGAAGCAGAAAATAAAGCTTCACAGAACTGCATTCATAAAAATATCTCAATACCACAATGTTTGGAGGAACTCAATTTAGTTGATGGAATATAATATTTTGGTATCAAAATATTATTTTACGGAGTTGTCGGCTGGGTTTGGCAGTCGTCCATTAGTAAGTATCAGAGCGAGCTAACCGCAAAGAATGGGCGCAGAGGGCAACATACAACCCTGGCTTTATTACACAAACTCTCGCACAATCTTTGATGCACTTAACGCAATAAATTATTCAGCGCTACATAAAATCTGCAAATAATTCTTGTCTGATTCCACGGGCATTACAGTTTAATTTTGGTGAGCGTTAATATTACATGATGCTAAAACAGAACAGTGAAAACTTCGCTAAATTTAAAAGGATGCCTGCAAGTGTTTTCATTACTTTTTTATCGCTTAATGCTGCTTTTATGCTGATTCCTAAATTACCGCTTTCTCTGCATACCAATTTAGAGGATTGCTACGAGTACAAAAATATTACTTTAGCATACTCAGTGCCACTCAATGGAAAGAAAACGTTTCTGAAAATTGCTTATAGTTAATGATTCCTGATAAAATACGCGATGTTGCGTTGTTTAGCAAAGATTTCATTCTGATTCAGCTGGCGCTGGCGCGCGGACTCATGCTTTGTCCATAATTTAGGTGCATATAATTTTAAATACAACACAATATACTCGTAATTGCACCGTTGTTTTAATAATGATCAATAGTTTTTATTACGGAGGGCGTTTCTTATTCACCCAATACATTATTTCTCACAGAACAATGAAAGTCCTATCTCTGTTCTGTGCTGTGGTACGAGTATTTATGCATAACACAAGGGTTTATTAACAACTCAATGTCGGTATTAGGTTCCATCGTTATAGGGAGGACATCTAATAGAGCCGTCAATTTGCCTTGCGCAGTTTCAGTGCCGGGTTATGACGTCGGCCAGTAAAGCCCTTAATTATACTCAGTCACCAAATTACACGCTATTGAACGTAGGCGTACGTGAAACGATGCTAGTTACCGGTATACCACTGTCTCTTGCCATAACATACTTATTACGATACAGTACTTTACTAACAAATACTGTTGTAGTGGTAACTTTTGATCGGATTTATTTTATAAATAGCTTTAAATCCGATTGTAACTAGACTAATTTAGATATCTACGTCACGTATTATATTTTATGGAATAGTAACTACCTTAGTAACCCGACGTTTTGACTGAATTGCTCCAATAGTGGTCACGTTCTGACTCTATGTACAGTCGTGAATATTTAAGTTTTTATTGTTCTCTCTTTCAAACCTTTGACGTCCAAAAAAGGAGGCATGTTATAATTTTCCCTTTTTTTCACTCTTGATACAGATAAAGAGCAACAACATTAGAATGGGACGGTACCTGTATTTGCCGAAAATATTATTATATTCCTTACCAAATGAATCTACTGATAGCTAACTGTTTATCTAAACCACGTTGACCAGGGTATGCCTAATGAAGAGAAAGTTTATTCACAATCTATTCTTAGGTTAAGGCAAGTTACGTTGTTGTTACTAGTCAAGTCAGTGTGTTAGGCGTGAAAAGCTGCAGTGGATGCGCGCTGCATGTTGATGCGGCGAATGAGACAAATGCAAAACCTCACCAGAACATTCGTTGCACAAGGTGCCAGTAGTCAATCAATCTGTAAAACTATGTGTGACAACTATCAGTGTTGCCATCCATTGAACTTCTCCCTTTTTAGGTTACATAAATAACATAATTATGACAATTTACAATTTTTTTTGGGAGCTTTTAAAAAGTATGATTTATTTTTTTTACAACGCCCGCACTATGGAACAAGTCCTGTATCATGGGGAAGATAAAAACATACAATTTACGGGACAGAAAATACACCCAGACACAAAACAAATAGTAAATATTTGTCTATTGTGGGAATCAAACCCACGTCACTCGACACAGCGCAATACGGTGACAGTCTAATATATGGGACATTGATTGATGCCACCGATACGCATGCATTCATACGACGCTGACGCCTACCCCTAAGACAAGTGCGAACACCAACACCAACAACTATCGTGAAATACTAACAGCTTCAGGGCTCAAGCGGGTTTAACGTCCCTGCGTGGAACACAGCCAAGCAATAAAACTTGATGTTTATACAGCGAGTCTACAACATGCTAGTTTATGTATCGAGCTTAAACTGAACATATACATACAGTTGCACAGACCGGTTGCTACAGCGCTAAATGTCGCGTGTGTCGAACAAAATGGACCACAAATAAACGCTATCAGCCCATAGAGGTATCTCTATGAATGGATTTCAATTTTTTTAGCATTGATTATGGCAGTCAGGCGGGGATGGACGTGAACTGTTATTGTTGAATTTAACGAGGCTATTGTTCCAAAGGGTGGCTACGTAGTGTCATCTGAGCGGCATTGTCTGTCCACCATGTGTTTTAATATCCTCGCGTTATCGCTACCAGTTATAATAGATTTAGTTATTCTAACCTTAGCGTTCGTTTATAAAAACATTGAATAAACCTTCAATTGTTTGGAGTACGAGTATATATATAGTTATAAGGGAAATATATAGTTCCGGTTTACAAGACATCGAACGTAACTGTTATTAAGTGACTATTTAGAAAACAATATCGTGAGCAACACAAACAACAATAACAGAACAGAACAGGCTCTATTTACATACCGCTCGGAGAAAGTAAAACGTTGGAACTATGGACTCAGATTGAACTGCAATTGATTCTATAATGGAACAGAGAAAACGCTACAAATAAATTAATTCTATAGTTTGTACAATATTACTACAACGAAAATAATTTGATCTCGAAAAAAAATTATTATAAATTAAGGTTATACAATTATACATACATAGTATAGTTTCCGATACATTTTTTGTATGAAGTTTCAAGGCCTATGCAAATAACCTGAGATAATTCAGACCGAGGCAAGGTTTGCCTATTATTAAGGCACCCTTGATTATTCATCTCGGTTCATGTTGCGTGCATTGTATCGTATATCTCTGTGTGGAGCAAAGTCGGGAGTAAAGCCACGATTAATCAACGTTAACCTTGAAACTTCGTGCTCCACATCTTAAGTTCCAAATTAATTTTCATATACTACTCAGATTTTGCAATTAGTTATGTTGGGTAGACATATTGGCTGTTGTTACAACTTCTCAATATATTTATTTCACACTTTGTTTTCTTTTTATTTTGTTCTAAAACCAATATTCACTTATACCAAGTCACGAGTTTGAAATTAGTTCTCTCGGAATGTACCACTAACATTGGCGTTCAGCTTTAATTACACTTTTGCTCTATTTCCATCTATGTGTAACATATGTATATTAACGTTATCTTGTAAATTACACTCTAACTAGGTATATTCACATTGTTTTTGAAATGGCTTAAGTACAGGTATTTGAAATCACTGTTGTCTGAACGACGAGTTCCTTCAACAAAGTCGTGTAAATAATTCATTTGTATCCGTATGGATGGGGCTAAAAATAGCACCTTTTGCTTAGATAGCGACGACTTTAGAGGTGCTAAACTTGAGATAACAAACCAGCTTTCAGTGTGATGTTTGGTAAAACGATTAGCCGTACGACACGTAGGTGGTCATTTACTATTATTTCCTTAAATTGTTGAAAAGATTAGAAGTTATAGTAAATACAATATGCCGTTTTATCTTTTATTTACAACGGTTTGCTAGCACTATTACCTAACAAATTTTATTGCCATAATCCAATACTTTTAACGCTGGCCCATGCCTCGATTTGCGGAAAAAAAAAGAAATTGTGGCATAGTGCAAAACTAACCGTAAACACTGCAACAAAGTTATAATTCGATATTGGCAATCGATTAGAGTCGAGCCAAACCTCTATTGAAGTCATTTTTCCTTTAGATCAATTCGTTACGATAAACCGAAAAGTGGTTTCTCAAACTTATAGAAAAACGTATAGGGTAAAAACGAGTCTATGTTGTAACAATTGAAAAACCGATGATGGATTTGACATTGAGATTAAATAAGCGGTAATGAATTATATAGAACGTAGTACGGAGGTATCAATCAAATTTAATCAAAGTGTATAATGCTAGTGTTTTTAGGTGAGCTCAGGACATTTAAAGGTCAACGAGTACTACGTTGTAAAAACCCATCCCATTGTAAACAAATTGCATGAATCGTTAAACGCACATGTAACCTACATACATGTGCTTCTAATTGTGTATATTTATGCATGTTTATTTTAGGCATATCCATATCAGCATGTGTCATCGTTGGGATGTGGCCAGGCTGTCTGCGAACTCAAGGCTGTCCTGTAACAACGATACGTACTATGAGTATTTTTAAACATACATGTTTATCGATATTAAAAATGTGTTATAAGATGAAATACGCCACTAGGCAATTTCGAACCTTCTAGTTATAGTAAAAAGATTGAAATTGTCGGACATAACTAAACTCAACTTATATCTGTTTTACAGTGGCAGTGCGATATGTTACGCAATAAGGCGACCATTGTACCCTATTTACTGAATGTGATTTAATGTATCTAAATAAATGTCAACAAGTTGTCTTATTGAGGATCTGCCTACGTCTTGTCATGTACGAATAATCAACGAGAATATGTATGTTATTATTGCGCCTACGTATTCAGTTCGTTATGTAGAGTTATCTCATTTATAATTTACCAAAATAATATGCTTGTAAGGGAAATAATGATATGATATGGCAATTTTATACGAAATACGTAACCAGCTGTTGCCCGGAGCTTCGCTCCCGTCGTGTATTGTTTGGCCACTGCTCAACTCTCATGTTGCTAGAGATTGACTGATTGTCATTCATATGATTTCTTAAAGAGCTAGAAAATACCACGTAATGTATAATTAGTTCGATTATAATAAAGTAAGTAAGTAATCCACCAACCCGCACTAGGCCAGCGTGAGTGGATTATGGCATAAACCCTCTCAGCTCTCTAGATAGAGAAGAGGAGACCCGGGCCCAGCAGTGGGACTTAATGGGTAGCTGATGATGATGATGATAATAAAGTAGAATGAAACTAAATTTATGTTACCGTTTTTTGAAAAAATCTAGCTCTCTATATAGTATGATCAACCGGAACACAATATCCAAGATTCCAGTCTCGTTTACGCGAAATATTTTTAGTATTTTTGACTTACTTAGCATTTAAAATACCTATAAATATTTGTAGGATTATCAATTGGTGAAACTAAGACAGTATCTGTACTTTTTGCGTCGGTCCGGCACATTACTGACGATTATCTTCTTATTACAGGCTTTCAAATTATAATATATAATATAATATATAATATTCTACCACATTCACACAGCGCCATCTAGTATCAAAGTAAGCAATTATATTTGCTTGTGTTATGACTACTAAACAACTGATATACTACTTAAATACATTTTTATTTTTTTTGTAAATACATACATATTATAGATAAATTACACCCAGACACAGAACAAAGCTTTATGCTCATCACACAAAGATTTGTCCTGGGTGGGGATCGAACCCACGACCTCCAGCTTAGCAGTCAGGGTCACTAACCACTAGACCAACAGGCCAGTCGTAAATTCGAATCGAAAATTGAATTTGGATTGTAATCAATAAATATTCCGAGATTTATATAACACCATTGGTTGCCCCAAAATATCTAATAACCATTGTTCTAAAATTTGGTCCGCAGAGCAAATACTAAGTGTTTGTTAGTTTATCCTATAAATATTCATTGCTGAGTACAAAGTACGATGAAACTAGCTCATGGTAAAGTCACTGAACTGATTTGTTCTGACGAACAAGTCTCGAATAATGCAGTATTGAAAAGTTTGTCCTAGAGTTATCACTCTCCAAATCAATTTATACCCAATTTTTACACTTCACTTACCTACTTTATTTCTACCATAATTTAATTAAGAATTAATTAGGTAGATATCATAATATCTACCTTTCTGTTAATGTTTAACTGATAATTACAAAAGACAATTATGTAAATTGTATGAACCAATTTTTATAGAACGACCAATAAGGAAAACATTACGATATACCATATGTATAGATCATTCTAATTACTTTAATTATATTATCATTAACACTCTATAAAATCATTAAATAAATTATAATATTGAATAGTTTACTAAAAATCGATTCTACCGTTTTCGTATAGGTACATTTACGACCGGAACGAATGTAATACCTTATCACTAATTAAATTGGTCCTCTCTACGTAAAGGAAGCCTTTTCTAATAACAAGTTTAATTAGTTACGGTGTCTGTTAATCTAGTGTGTTGTCGTATGGAGTCTATCCCGACAAATGGCCGCCTAACGCATAGGAATGCGTTTGAGTGACGCAACAACGCACCTGCGCAAGAGACGCCAAGCGGTCTTCGGACGGCAATTAATCTCAAGTCAACTATTTTATAATAAGTTTACACATACCTGCATTCTTATTTACTAAGTATGCTTTGATCAGTTACTTAATAGCTTTGCTCATGTTACATATTCATACGTGAATTAAATCTTTAAGGTTGACTGTTACAGAATGCCTTTAGGCACGTTGATATGCGGTATATTTGCAAGAAATTTATTATATATAAAAACTTTTAAACTTTCACGACTAGTACACAAATTGAAGTTTTAAAACAAGTCTACGTTACGTATTATATTTTAAGTATAATGACTGAGTCGCCCATGACCAATCGGCGTAATTTGATCGAAACATTATGCAAATAAATATTTTTTTTTGATTCATAGATACAAACTTTTAGCCTAGTATGGAAATCAGCATCAGTACATTATTGTATAAAAAAATATCAGAACCTACTTTTATTCCAGGAATGTTTTTATGTGTCAATAATTTTTTTATCCATAAAGTATAAAACCTTCGTGATGTCTACCGTTTTGGAATAATAAAATATACATTATACATATGCATATTTAAAAAAATCCTAATCGAAATGAAAGAGACTGATAAACGCCTGTTTGAACATGACTTGCATGTTGCCACTTTATGTAGAATGTAATCTCTGTTCTGCTTATGAAAAAAGACCTCATACTGGCCATAAATACTGTAATTAACTCTGAAGATCTTAAATAATATTCCATTATGCAATCTTATATATCAACGCTGAATAATACAGATTCAATGGTAGGAAATATTCTATACGCTTATGCGTTGCCATTTAAACTGCTATCGTTGTAAAGCCGTTATTGCTATGCACTTAATTAGTAATACGTTAATTAACCATAAATAATACTGCGAATAACATAAATTACTAAAAGATATGTATCATTTAGTATTTACTTAGCTGATGACCGTGACATTTTGCATAGGTTATTATAGTGTTGTTGATTGGCTCTCTTGAAAGGTTTCTTGAAGATCTGCTTCTTTTTATATATAATAATTTATTCAAATATAGACCATCTTCGTTTTGTCATCTTACCTTATATGGATAGTAAATAGAAAAAAACTAAGATCGTATCATAAACATCACAGCAGCCGTACGACGACACTGTTGGTATAACCTCTCCATGAGAATACCAGATTTAAGATCGTTACGTTACAATTAAATTGACTGTAAACATTTGACTGTCGCCGGTGTAGCAGTTAATGTGGTCACTTCGCCACTAACATTGCTGTGACGAGTGACGTGGGTACGTGGGTTCGATTCACACATGAGACAAATATATGTGTTATTCATAGATATTTGTTTCGAATCTTGGTATACTTACACAGAGCTTGTACTCTAGGGGGAGGGGAGGGGGTTATTAAAAATAAAATTGCGAATATTTACATTAGTTGGTAATACCACTTCGTAGTTATGTGTTTATGCATATAAAGTAGTCAAAATTCATTACGAAGAGAAAGAGTCGTGATAGAATCAATATTTGGTCTCTATTCGAATTTTCCTACAAACTATAGGTATATAGGTACATGTACCTATGTGTATATGCTGGCCTACTCATTTTGCGCCAAAAGTCTTACACGCAACAATCAGGAAATGTTAAGTGAAATAATCCACCCGGTTAACATCTTACGTGGGTTTACATAAGACTGCGAAATTCCATCTTATTCTACGAATAGTAACGTTCAAATTTATTTGCAATCTTTGACCATGTAGATAAAAGCTCATAAGAACCTTTTAAAAAATATAATTTATAGTAACGATCTAAATCTAGTTTGACGGCAATAATAAATAACAAACGCAATTTTCCACTGATATGGACTTGTATACATAAGCAAGCCTTTTGATATACATACATAGTTTATCTATACATCGAAATTAACGAGTTTTATCGAGACAGATTTGTGCTGTAATAAGCCTGCTAGTGTCAAAATTAAAGTTTTTATACCTGTGTGAGCCTACTCGCGTATGTAATATCAAGACGTTCGAACAAGTCAATTTTGATATCGTTGTCAAATGCTTAATTTAAATTTTCAATCGAAATTGACATCAACCAATCGAATGTCGAGAGGATATGCTCCTATTAGCCATACGGTGCGGCAGTTCAGAATTTTGAACAATAAACCTTCAATACTTACACCGCTTACACGCTATTAAAATTTACTCTTCATTAAAGATACATTATGCACATAATTATCAGAATTAAAATGATAGAATATTAGATTCTAACAGACCGTTGTCTCACATTTCACTATTTGAAACCTTTCTCAAAGTATTGTATACGTCATTAATCATTTGTATGCATATAACATGCACATATACCTACTGTGTAAGTAGGTATACAATATGCTCAAATTAATCATGACCTAAGACTCCAAGACAGTCTCAATCTGATAGCTACTAATTTATTATGTACAAGCTAAATAATTATAATCTCCTGCTGACACTTAGTATTTATAATAAAGCACCTAACCATTATTAAGTATCAATATAAAGTCATAATATTTTTGCTAACAATACCAATCTATAGGTTTCCTTTACTTCGTATACATTGCTGACAATCATGCAGTAAATAGCAGATTAGATAAATACAGTCACTGTCAACAAATTGCATAAAACCATGATCTTTATCGTTGTGAGAACAAAGCAAATAATAGCTTGCAGGTATTTTACCGATGGTTATAATTCGCTATCTTGGTTGCACAGATACGGGGTATTGCAGGCACATTAAGCGTTATACAGTATCGATATCAAGTGATTTACTAATGCTTGACTGTGCACGACTATTAAAGTAATTTTATATCATCAGTCACCAAAATGAACTATAGTTTCAATTCAATTGAGTGGAATGAGTAAGTTTTAATGCTTTAGGAGGCTATTATCAATTTATCATTAAACATATCTACTGTGTAAGCGGTTTTAAATTTGAGAATCAATTACGTTTCGTTCACTTTAGCCAAAGCTTCATAGATTTTGTCGGCACATTAAAAACATTGTAATTCTTCTAGATATTGGAATTGAAATTGAAATGCTGTCATATATTTTGTACGAAGTTTATACTACTTAAGTACCAGATTATCAAAGGTCTTATTCTATCCAAATTCTTTGAAGAATAGATCAAAGTAAATAAATAAGAATTTCTTTATTATATTCACACAACTCTATTATCTAAGAATACATCATTTGCCCGATAAATGGGCTATAACACACATACATCTGTTGTCTGGTTTACATCAAAATGCGCATACCTATCCTGGGATTCATATTGTTTTACTAACAATTTTAAGGCCTAAAAACGCGTTAATTCAATATCAACAACAAACGCACTGTTCATTACACGCTACTGTCGCACTACCTTGGTGAATTGCATATCTTCGCCATAAGTCCCCTTTTTCCTAAGAGATCGAGTTCAAATTCGTAAGATAGACAAATAGGCAGAACAAGAAAAGTTTAATAGTAACTTGTTAGTCTTTACTTGGTTGAACTTACCTTATGTACACACTGTGGTATCAACTTAGAACACGGCTACCGTGATTAGTTGCCTGCCGGGCTTATAAGGACAGTGATGTATTTCAGTACAAATCCATGAGCAAGTTTCTTTTCACTTTGTTGTGCGTCTATTTACTTAGTTGCAATGAGAAACTAACACAGTTTCGCAACATATCCATTATGCATACGCCCTAATTTTTCTGTACCTAATCAAATTAACACTAAGTAAAATACGATACGAAAAATAGCATGCATTTCACAATTAGCGAAAAATGCGTCTAAAGTTGTTAACTACACATGCATTCCTTCCGTGACTTGTGTAATGTAATCGCCTACGTTGTTCTTTCTAAACAGTCAAATTTGCAATTGTGTAAGCAACAACAAACTGTAGGAAATGATACAGGAGTACAAACTCGTGCTTAATTACCAACATGAGCTGAATCTTTCAAGAGTGCCTCACTCACAAGAATTCGTTTTATCTTTAAAAGTTTCCTAGAAAATTCCATTTAAACTTTGTTCGCACATTGTATTTGCTATTCCACTTTAAACATAAAACATTGGTGTAAATAATGTACAGATTCCGAGGGTAACCAACGTAAATGAGCCGAGAACTAAGAACAACACGTGGCCGAATTCGCAGAAAACACATTATCCACTGCTAAACTCGCTAATAAATGTGATGATTTATTTCCTAAATATACGCTTTATATTACTCTGTGTGCGCGCAAAAGTTAGGGAACTCAAAATTAACCTGAGTACAATTTATTTAGGTCGTATTAACTTATTATCAGGTACATGGTAAAAAACCATGAAACAAAAATAAGTATCGGTGATTAAATAACTCTTTCTAACCGAATATTTTATTTTATTGCCCATTTAAAATCTCGAAATCCTTTTTCCACCAAATGAAAATAATAAATCCATTGTAACAGGAAAAATATTTTTAAATCCCTTTGTGATAACGTAGAGATAAGTTCACGTTATACTTTATTATCACAATGAAGAGGATGAATTAATTCAAAAATCTTAAGATTACCCAGCTTGCAGAATTTGAAACAAGCTATTATGAAGCATAAAAACAGTACAGAATATCTTCTATGAAAGCTTCGTTCCTTTTTACTGCTGATTGTGCGGCGAAAACACCTGAGAAACAAGGAGGGATGAACAATACTACGATTGCTGCCGGATACCCGGGTTTTATATAGGTAACTAGAATAGAAATAGATGTTAAAGTGCTTACAAAAAGACCGACATGAGTTTTAGTACAATCTTATTACCTATAGAATATCAACCGTTTACTGTAATGACATTTACTTTGTCACTTTTAATGATGATCGGAATAGAAATCGGTGGATTGATCATGTAACTTATCCAAAAGTCGATTCAACAATCGGGTTAAGATGTAAAACTGCCATTAAACTTAATTACTCCGAATAAAAGTTGTCGGAACTCTGACCAGACTGCGAAGTAATTACATTTCTACAGGCTTTGAATTTTAATCGTTTGTAGAGCTACAGGGGTGCCGGCGCACACATACTCGCGGCGCTACCTGTAACCTTTCTTACATTCAATTTAAACCTTAGGAATAAATTATTACATTTCATGTCACCTCTTCTTGGTATATCTTCAAATGTACCTCGTGTAGATTAACACGTAACTCGTTTGGATTGCGGCCATAAATTCATTATGTTACAATTGCTGTCGACAAATTTAAATCTGTTGTTGGTAATCGGCGATTATAATTTATGAAAACTGTAATTCTGAATTAAATAGGTCCTCTTAATTGTAGTTGGCAAATTCAGCCTATTTCAGTTTCAAAAGTAGTCGGTTGACATTTTAATAAATGAAAACTATGAAATAGCCTGGCTGGCCTTTCATTATAATGAGGACACTTATATTTGCTTGTGTTATGGGTACTAAATAACTGAATTGCGAATGAGTTGTTTAATCGGATTATTTATAGTTACTTTACATCGCGCATCGCGCTTTATCAGATTGGAGTCAAGATGCATGAGGTTCATTAGAGCTTCCTTTTAGCAGCAGGTGCAAATGACGGCATGTACGTGTCCGGGCCCTACCATTGGTCGATGCGCGAGCGCTGATTTACGGACGCTACGACTCTTCACGCAGCTGCCTCTTTCTACAGTTGCCAGTGTACCTAACACAACAGTTATGGGAAGTTAATGTTTAGAGAGATGTATGAAACGTAAAGGAAGTTGCAACCAGATCCCTCTTGATGTGAAACACCTTGTTATATTTGCTCACTTTTTTTTTCTACATAATTTCAGTTAAGTTGCTGCTTTATGATGCAAATAGGACGCTTGATTTATTATACGTAAGTTGCGGAAAGGATAAGGTAATAACGGGTTATGAATCCTAGTAAGGTATTTAGTGAAGCTATAATATGGCACATACCTTCAGCGTCGCGGCGTAGTGGCGGCGGTCGCGGTGTGGTGAGCTGGCGTGATCAGAGACATGACAGCGGCGACGGCGGGCGCGCCGGGACACCGGTAGAGCCAGGCACGGCGCGCGATTTCCGTCACGCGATGTCAGCACACAAAATTGAACTGAAAAAATAAGGAAGCAATATGAAAATTATCATAAGGAAACTTCGGATATATTTGTTCGTGTTAACGACCGATACAAAGCGATGATCTATAGCCGATCATCGGTGTCGGTTCTCGGTCATATTTATATACCGTCTCGCGATGATAGTTAATTAACTGTGAAGATAAAAGACTAGCGCAGCAGCTAGTCTCTGCTAAACAGTGCGCGACTATTTATCAGCGTCATCTGCAGCGTGTTTCTTTTGTCACAACGTCATTCATAACCGAGGTCTGACACTGGCGTCGCTTGCTCTCAGTCATGATACCTCAGTGAGCACGTACGCACGACTAGCCGACGTCAGAAAAGAGTGATGTCCACAATTAGTCCTCGGAGCCCACATCTCTATGATTAATGTTAATTACACCTCGATTTTCCCGCGGATAGCGATTAAGAGCGCCATTAGACTATATCCCAAGGCGAACATTACTCGTACTTTTCAAAGATCTCAACATTTTGTCTGATAATATTTTGAGCGGAGATTACCACTCGTTAAATGGTATTGTTCTACATAAAGAATACTCGTTAGTATACAATTATCGCAGTGCAATATTTGCGAATCTGACGAAGAAGTACCAACGTAAATAAACATGATTACTACATTCTGTACACATTTTCCGTATCAGTACAATAGGACCCATATTTGTTCGGTAATTGAGCCGTCGGAGCTCGACATTGAAGCATCAAGTGGAGCTGATGAAGGCTTACATTTCATAACATATGATTATTATATATTTATCTGCTATATTTGAACAAGTCAAGGCACTTTGTCAGACAACCATTGCTTTTGTAACATGCCTTTTACTTTCATATCACCTACGTTAAATATTAGCTGGGTATTATCCCATCGCCCGTATTAACATTATCTTGTATTGTATTTCATCATTCAATACCGTAGAGAATGTGTACTATCATAATAATTAATATAGGTACGTAATTCTCTGTAAAGGTACTAACATTGTTAAGTTGAAGGTTCAATAGCCTTATAAGACAAGACAATAACCACAAATAAGAGTTATTGGTCAATTTATCCTTAGCCAATGCTAAGGATAGATTCTAGATTGACCAATAAATCTTGTCAGCCTATTCACCCGCCCCATAAAGCACAAATTACGTAAACAAAGAATTTTCAAAATAATAATTCGGGCTATGGTTCACCAGTTCGTCACAATTTGCTGCTGCCAACTTTTATCGACTTCAATAACCGTTAAATTTGATTACGACGTGTATCGAGATGAAAACGACAGTTGCCTAACAAGGTATTGCAATTTTGTACAGTACTGTTCTATTCACCTTTTACCGATAATAGGTTTACAATAGTTACGTAAGTATTGTCTGTTCATACTTCAAAGATACTCGTACTTCGTCATTTTCTTTTATCGGTCATTGTGCCAACGACACGCAGCTAATACAAGAATAGGATAATTGAGTGTAGCTAATTATGATCATTAACCGCTTCGTTACTCTCCTTACATTTCTTGTTATCCAACAAATAAATGACAATGGTCAATTTCTTGTATTTTTGGGCACGTTTTCAGGACAATTAAATTCTTTTCGTCGGTACCAAATATTTGCCGATAGTGTAAACGGTTTCGTACAATATTGTTGTATTTCGAATGGTTTTACTTGAAATAATACAGATGATTGAATTTTTTTTTATTAGAAACAGACTTGATAAATTGTGCAGTAAATTCCTACCTTTTGATTACATCACAATGCGCTTTAAAAGTTCAAAGACTAGGTACTCGTACGCAAATATCATAACAATTTTTGTTGCCATAAAATATCAACTCTAAGAAATTGAAAATTAAAAACAATTAACTCTGATTAGGTAACGGTAAGAACGAACAGGTTTGTGATTTGAAGAATTGATTGAGTGGGTGTAAATAAAAAAGTGTGATTGTGGCTATCGGCTAAACAGGTTCTCAGGACTCCTTAAGTTTTTATACGTGATTAAGTTGTTTTGAACATCTTGCTTAGTTTTTCTGTCGAATCAACAACACAATAATTTTGATTTAAAATCCCAATTAAATAATAATCAATACTTAAAGTTTTTAAATAATACAAGTGGTTTTCTTGTTTGAACTTTAAGTGCTTGCGTCAACTCAATCGGCCATGTTTTTTAAAACTTGTTCTACTGTGTCAAACGAAAAAATACAGAACAATATTTTTAATAAACGTTGCATATTACTTTGTTGATTTAATACTTTCTTCAGTCGATTTAAGCCTTCTTACGTAGGTTACTATTATACAACTAGTACGTATAAGAGTTTACAATTTAATAGTAGTTCTACTTGAAAACTTTAAATTAAACTTCATAAACAAACTCAGGTGGATTTCAATCAAAGCAATAAACAGTGCAGGTATAATTTCTTAAAATATACGACCTCTGATGTGCGGATTTATTTTTATGGCCTCCATATTATATTATGTTAATTCTGACATATGCATGTTAATTGTCGTAAACTGAAATATAATATATATTTGCATAAAGCCTCGCCTTTTTTTCCTTGACTGTGTTGAGATGTGATACCTAAGAAGAAGAAGACACCTACATTGCTTGCTATTCTAAGTATCGTATATAAAACCCAAGCATGGCTATTGTGCTCAATAAGAATCAGAATTTAAACTCATAAATAAATTACTTCTAGGCTTATTGTTTGCTGGTATAAAAGTCAGTTAAATAATTTCTGCGGGTTTATCGATCAACCCGCACTAGGCCAGAGTGTGTGGATTATGGCCTAAACTCTCTCAGCTCAGGTTGCTGATGATGAGAGTTAGTAAAAAATTTAATAAGCAATTTGAGTTTGGAAAAAAACATATATACACTGTAAAGGGGATAGCAATTTATAATGCATCCCAATCACTCAATATTTAACAATATATTACAGCTACATTTAAACATGAACCATAAAAACATAACAGTATATTTAAAAATCACATCCAATATTCAGTTTTCGAGCAACCGTGTAATATAAAATGTACATATAAACTGGTTTAAGTTAATGATGCCAGTGCTTTATGGGAAGAAGAGGCGACAAACCGGTCAGTTACGACTGTGACTTATTAGGTAATTGGTTGCACAATGACAGTGTGAAATCATCACTGACCCCTCGACATATCAGTCACCATTAGGGCGCCCACGATTAACTAATTAACATAGCTTCACATAAATATAACAAGATTACAAAACGAAAAAACGGCGACCTCAATTCACATATTTAAATATTGCATAAAAGTAATTACATAAATTCATATTTTCAAAGAAAATCTGAAAAACGTGCGCGTCAATTCACAACGGAGTTTCGACAGGCATGACGCATCAGTTTGTCAATGTCGGTCGGCGGTATGGGCCATGTTGTGACCAAAACTCATACAATACTACACTGTCATTTTCACTTTACATCATTTGACTTATACCACGCAATATATAGAACTATTTGACCGATTATACTATTTGTTGTGACTGACTGTACTTATGCAATTATGCATGTTTGAATGCATACATTCATTCGTTTTATAAATTGAGGACATGTTTGTTTTGGTTATATTTTTAATCTGGGAAGTATGTGTCTGAATTGCAGGCTGAGGGTTTAATATGAACTTTTTCTATATACATAGTTCGTATATAATAATATACTGAAGTCCATAAATCATGAACATACCAAAATTTGTTTAATCGCAAAAATGATTGAGAGAAGCCATGTGCTGAAAAAAGACGGAAAGTTTATTACAACGAAAATCGCAAGCATCCGATGTCTGAGCTGGAAGCTGTAGCCCTGTCACTCAAGAATAGCGGATGCAAGCAATTTTCACCTTAAGATAATGATGTTTTAAGAAGATTACATTACAATATTAGACATTATCTACGCTCTTATAACATAGAATGATGATAAATATTCTAACCATACTCTGTTAACTAAAGTAATATTGTGTTCACTAACATAAATCCAAACTAACCGTTAGTTAATACAATAGTCACGAAACCCAATTGTTATTCTTCAATAACGCCTACTGCCTAAACTAATAAATAGGTAGTTGCCTAAACTAATTAGTGAGTAGGTACCTAAACAGGCTGGCAGGCTGCTAATAATGTTCATTTTCTTATTTGTTCCAGTTCAAGCAAGCGATATCGGCGTAAATACCATTACGCCAATACGCCACTCACAAGTAATGGGTAAGTAATTGTTTATCATATTTTCCTGGTTTTTATTTATTTGTATTTCTTTAGGTATTATATTCAACGAAGTGCGTTATAATAATTTAATTTGCGAATATACGTAAAAGTGTTTCATAACTGCGCCCTTATTTAGCGCAACAAGAAAGCTTCCAATTCGTAAACTTTTTCGAATTCAAATGTATTTACGGTGAAATAAATATTGGTAGAAAATAGGTTATCATGTTGAAAATTCAAAACTGATTGATATGATATATTATTTCTACTATCTATTTTTTACCGTTATGTTTCTATATCTGTAAATAAATCGACGTTTTCCGACGGAAACTTCCCGAAAGTTTAGAATCAGGACCCGAGCCAACCAGTTTAACCACACCATTATAAAACCATAGCTAAACGAATACAAACTCATACTTCTTTAACGGATATGTTTTGAAATTAAATACAAACTGTACCTACAACTTGGCCATTTCAGAAGGATACTAATTGCATAGTGCAATAAAAGAGCTAATATTACAAAACTTAAGTATATTATTAAAACTATTCTAAAAGTATTTATACAACCTTATTCTTTTTCTTAATACTAAAACTGAACCCAAAAACGTCTTTTTATTTGCGGAATCAGAATAAAAAATCTAAATTTAAAAATAATTAAACCTCACGAATTTATATAGCATTTTTCATGCTTATTTTTGCCGTGCGCTGCGCCGCCGCTCCGCCGCCGCGCGCCGGCCGAATTTTGCCGAATATCAATAATGTATCGCTGTAAATAGACGATGCGAAACAAAAATGGGCTCTATTGGATTCCCATGTGATTGGGTGATAAATATACCTTGAAAAAACATATAATTTTGAAATACATATTATTGCACCCATAATAATAAATTAACAATGACGTTTTATAGGGACGGCGCTTCCCTGAAGTTTTCCACGTACGTAGCTTCATTTAGTCTCGAGGTATATCTAGATTAATGATCCATAAATGCAGTGTATTTATTTCTGTAATAAAAAAAATAAAAAACCTACGTCGCGTCGTGAAAAATAATAACTTTTTCTTGAAAATACTGTGTGTATCTAATTATTGTAATATTGTTATTTGACTGTTGTTGATATTTTAAGAGTGCATATTTTAAACTAAAAATAGTCATAAAACCATAACATTCAGGATCTCCCCTTTATCCTACACAATCACTGAAACTCAATCACGCCAGGAAATGATAAAGTTTTATTTTAAAAATTATCAATTTAAAATGACATATGTCATGAGCAACAATTGACATAACGAAACAAAACATTAGTGCATGTGATAACTAAACGAAGTTAATACGTAATACCGATAAAGATGGACGATAGATGAGTTACCGTGGCATATAACGGTGGGCAGCAGAACCTGCTCATTCATGAGTCGCTTCAGTGGGAGGTAATCCGGAGGGTCCGTGATACTCGCCCACGCCTCGCTCGAACTAATCCATACAGAGCCAAAAAAATAGCACTCATAAGATCCACTTTCCTATACAAACGTGAGAAGGAATCTTCAAATCATATTGTCTTGTAATCTCGAGTATGTTAAGTATTATGACTTAAGCATCTTCTCTAAATCAAACGGCTTACAGCTTAAAGTCACTCAACTATTGTTGTTGAGATTATTACAGAATACAAAAGTAAGTACCTACTGTTGTTTATGTTATTAGCTTATTTGAGAAATTAGCTTCGAAGTGGTGACGTCAAATTAAGAAGTTCATTGCCAAGTGACAATTGTAGAAGCACAAAGGGAATGTAGTTTGATAAAACAATTACATATGAAAATGACGTGAATTCAAACTGAATTTAGCTAATCTCGAAATGAACGTATGACATCTTTGATCAAGATGATAGCACACACAGCACATATGCTATAAAGTAGATATTCCAATTTTAAAATAATTATGATGTATAACCGGAAAGTAACAATCGTAATTTCGCAATTGTGATAGGTGTGGCAACTACAATTGAATAATGAACGAATGAACATTTTACGAAATTAATAGAGCAGTGGAGTCGTGCTCTTGCGCTCACTATTAAAGTTGATTGACGCATACGTTCAATTGCAGCAAATGTATAATTACACAGGTTTCCACGTGCGCTATGGAATGAGGCGGAATGTATACTCAAGGCGAACCTATGACATCATTGCCTAGAAAACGCTTTGACTCTAGGAATATTGCGTGAAATACACCGTGCTATCAGCTCTTGTGACAGACAAACTGGCGACATATTTAAAGTGGTTTGAATAGTTTATAACTTATAAATTATTCACAGAAATATATTCCACTTATCTATGCGTGGGATATGGATTTATACATTAAACTATAGCAATCTAAATATTAATAAATTGTAATTTGGAGATTGCAAAATGATGTCCCAGCTCGTAACATCGATTGTGAATCAAAAATAGAAGGTCGCAACTCTGAATGTCAGGATTATGATAATATTACGATGACCTAAAAGAACAACACTGTAAGACTAAACTTTGAATAAATTAAGTCAAGGCACTTCTTTCAAAGTGTTTGTACAATTAAATTATAAAATAATACATTTGCTATAATTTTAAAACAATATTTCCTACAAGTGTCGCAATTTCGATACTTATTTAATTGGTCGATTTCGAAATGTCTGAAAATAATAACAATAATATTCTACCACATTCACACAGCGCCATATAGTCCCCAATTAAGCAATTATATTTGCTTCTGTTATGGGTGCTAAACAACTGATATACTACTTTATACATTTTTTTTTTGTAAATACATACATATTTTAGATAAATTACACCCAGACACAGAACAAACCTTCATGCTCATTACACAAAGATTTGTCCTGGGTGGGGATCGAACCCACGACCTCCGGCTTAGCAGTCAGGGTCACTAGACCAACAGACTGGCCTGTTGGTCTAGTGGTTAGTGACCCTGACTGAAAATGACAGCGACCATATTAAAATTGTCAAACATTTGACAGCGATATCGAAATTCGAGTCGTTGAGGTTCCGAGTAGGCTGTAAGTATGCTATTGTCCTTACATTATGAAGAAGAAAGTACGTACTAGTGACTTGATGCATTCATTATTCAATTTATAATTCTGCCCTCTGCAAGAACTGTGGCCAATTTATGAAGTTAAAATGGCTTCTAAGTATATACAATCAAGTATATATATAGTTTTTCTTCGAATCCTGTCCTCGGTATGGGCCGCAGGCATCTAAGCAGTCTATATTTATTAGGTATACGTTGTATAGACATTCTACAGTTTATAGCGACTTCCTCGTAAGGTAAAGTTAGACAACAGACAGCACACGTTGGCATTTTAACGCCCTTTAATTAAATAGAATTTATGATGATAGGTTTTCGATCGACCGCGACATTGTTTGCTCTTGAAAGAATATGAAATTCATATCATCCTTATCATGTAGGGCGTGTTCATTCCACACCTTGTTATAACTTTTAAATTCGACTACAGACCTATTTATTTAATTAATTTATCGTTGTTGCCATATAACGTAGTGCCCGTTTGAAATAATTGCTGTTATACAGATAATTTTAACAATAATATTATCGATTAATACTAATAACACCTAAAAAAATAATGACCTCTTTAATTGTATCATATTAAATTGTGAAAAGATATTTTCGTAATTAAAATCGATTGAGTGCTGGGGCCTTCTGTGGTTAAAAGGAGCCTATACTATCTAACAAAATTGCAGATTTTACTTACTTAAATTTTCTTTAGTCATTTTAAATTACAGTTATCGAAGCCTGTTGTTGAAAAAAACGATAATAATAAATAATTTTATAAGATGTTGTACCTACATACATTACATTATTTGGATTTTCTTATTTAAAAAAAATGAAATTATATTTTTTGTATCAAATACTGTTGTTTCTGTATTAACAATTATTTGCATGATATTTCCAAGTTTGTGGATTGCGTGCGTAATTATTATTTGAGTGAAAAATATTTACTGAAATTTACACATATCACAGACAATTTTCAAATTATATTACAAATGAATTATCCCTTATTTCATTCTCAAGTAAAACACGCCGTAACCCAAATATAGATTTAGGAAGAGGCACAATTTACCAAAAGTATTTTATAGCTAAGATAGATTAATGTAAGGGTAAATAACGGTGAAGGGCCATAAATCGGGGATTAGCATGTTATGTACGTAATACTTTTCTTAGAATAATCTATTTTGTGGAGGCACTCGGGGTAGCTCGCGTACTCGATACGGGTTCACAATGATTGATGACCCTATCCTACACGAGTGTACCACACCATACATTATTCCGCAAATAACGTACAAGATCGCGAGATATACTAATGCTATGACAATACTGTGATTAATAGCACATTTTTAACTAAATGATTAATACAAAGAACATGTAGTCAGTACATGCATTAACGCTTATCCGTTCCTTTAATACCTGGGTAGTTTGATTCATTGCCTTTAATGTATTTCTTTGTCTCTATTATTAAATAATAAAATATAGGTGTATATTTATTGATTTTCTACAGCAATATCAACGGACAGATTTTATGACCGGAAAATTATATGCCTGTAATGAGGGAAAATGGTGCGCTTTAGGAGAGTTCTATGTCCAACAATGAAATACTGCTAATGATAATGATGATTATGATGATGTTCACAAGTGAATATGGTGGCTTATTCAAAATATTATTCGGTGTAATTCACTACACTAGAAGTCGATCCTTATTAGGCCACTGCTCAGCTCCTATTGACCATAGTGTGATGTTATATAGGTTTAAGCCTTCCTCGTTAAATAGGCTATCCAAAACTATTTTTTTTTAATCGGTTCAGTAGTTCCTGAGAACCTAGCGTTCAAACAAACAAACAAACTCTTCAGCTTTATAATATTAGTATAGATAAATGTATTGTAATAGGTATAAAATAAGGCCACAACACAGCACAATACTAGAGTAAAATAAAATGAAACCATTTATTATATAACCATCAAGCTTCAATTTGTTTGCAAATCGATTTTTATAGGTCAACATATTGTAGATAACGTGCTGTTGCCATTTCAATATTAATATTTACAATCAATTACTATTCCCGGTACCACATGTTACAATGAGTTCTAATTATCGCGTGGCCGTTGCAGCTGGCTGCCACCTGCAGACTTATCGCCAGACCACTGAACTCCCGTGACCTTTATACGGCTCCGTTTGACATAACACACTACGGTATACACCTGACTTGTACCTAAGGAGCTAAAGAGCGGGCAGATGCAGTACCTATTAACGGTAATGAAGCTATTTCTGGTCACTTGAGTAATTAAAATAACGCTTGTTTATTTTATTTGTATGGCAATTAAAGTAAAGTTGAGGAGCCCGCCGAATCTCCTAAAATATTCATTAGATATTTCAGTGTTTTTGCTGAAGTATAAACCAGCCGATTGAAACGCTATTCTAATACAACGACAGTATGAAAACAGAAAACCTCTGTCTCTCAAGCTGCTTCTTCTATATTTACTACAGTACCTAGAAGATATAATGAAAAGGTATTAAGGCTTCCTACAGCGATGTTTCCTGAGCGCTATGAAATGTCCTTCTTCAAACGAGGTTTAAAGAGAGCTATCCTCTCAAGGTAAGCAGCGGCTTGGCTGTGCCCCTAACATTGCCAACGTCCATAAGCGGCGGTAACCACTTTTATCAGGTGGGCCGATTGCAAGTCTGCCACTTCAGGCAATAAAAAAAAATTGCAAGTGTCCTCAACCTACACTTACTGTCAGATAAATCGTCAAGTTAGTGAGTAAGTAAGCCTTATTAGTACTTTTAAAAATATGGAGTAGTTAGGAACTTAACTATAATTAAATTACCATTTATAATAAATAATTGAAAACCAATACGCATCAGCTATTATACGGTGTAAAGTAAAATGAAATTGCCACGATAAGTCTTACTCATTTTGACATAATGTAACTTGTTACCTCGTTTGTGAAACTCATTTACCAGTAACGATGCAAAATAAATTCGATGTAAAATGTTTGATGTTATTAATTCAAAATATGGTAACTAGCTACGTAATTTGATATAAAAATAAAGTGGTATCATTATATTAAAGTTGGTATATTATTTTAAATAGCAATTATTAGTGAAAGATTACGAAAAATAATAAAATTACGAGAGCATAAGTTTAGTAATAGAATTCATGCACATTTTAATCACTTTTTATGGCACTTATAACTAGTATAAAGCTTACAAACATTTACCTAATTGTTGGTATTCTCGGAATAGTAAACTGTAATATTAAATTATAATATTTATCATCCTCACTACAAGAAGCCATTATAATTTTAACTATCGACTAAGTAAATATCATCGCATCTTCAACTAATTAATATCCCTACTACAACAACAAGTGTATCCATTTCTAAAGCTTGGCAAAGTCTTACCATACCATACAAAGGCTTTAAAATTAACGCCCTCTAAACACCGATGTAGGTACCAATATGTACAATATGTACATAATGTCTACGAATGTCATATTTCAGACATTCGCGAATGTAAATGCGGACTAATGTTTGGAGAGCGAATTTATAAATGCGAGTGCGACTGCGCGTATTTAGGAAACATAAAAAATACATTACTTTCATACTTTTTGGTGTTAGGTTATTGAAAATCAAATTAAACGCATGTGTATAAATTTGTACATACCTAGTTACTTATTAATAATCAAATTTAAAAAGGAGCAGTTAAAATTTCAAGTATAATAATATTCTAGCTATTTTTCATCCATGATGATTTGCCAGTGGCTCATCTATGTCTGGGTCATTGTAATCACGATATCTCCACCGCTATATAACAGACGCGAACGTTAGTATATAACAGATAAAACGGACCATTTACGCGACCGCGATGTCAACCTAACGTTATGAATACTCGAGGAATGTTAATATCACTACTTACTATAGCTGTCTACAAGCGTTACGTAAAGCGGCATCATTACGGGGTTTTTCTAAACGCGCAATTAGACCTCGCGATTAGGGGCGGTCGACCAACAGGCATCCGGTGGGGTCCCTGTGACCGTTACACGATGCCCGCCCGCGCTCGCCACAACTCTGTGTCACCGTAATTAACCGCAACAAGATCTTCTACCCTATACGTTGTGATTTCTAACTCGTACTAACACTAAAAGGTCTTAATGAACGTTGATCTGTTAGGTCAAAGAACACTAATGAGGTGAACTGAATACTTCTTTTATAAAACTAAATAAAACAGTTGTGACGTTGTAGTTGATTCTGAGAAGTTTGATTTTAGCGAACGTTCATGAGAAATGCATACATAGATATACTCAAAAGAATGTTCTAATGAAGGAAGTATTCATATTACATTTCAGATTCGACGCCCGGTTCTACTTTCATCAACCCGTCTGTTCATCTCATTAGGTGACATCAGTTCGCTTTCAGTGAAAGAATCAATGTATAACTTGAACGATTTTATATACGAATGACGTCAAACAAGCGGGAACTTTTTTATTATCGACGGTAAACGTGAACTTTCGTTCAGCCATTGTTCTCGTTTACTCAAACAAATTCGTACTGACAAGGAAAACGACGTGAAACAGCAAAAAATATTGTAAAAATTAATAAACATGTCAAAAATTCTAATATCAATAAGAATGTTATTTTATAGATGTGTATTTACAGTGTAAATACGTCACAATGTAAAATAATATGTGTCGTACAACTGCCAAAAGCAGTTTCGTGTTGAAAATTCGTCGTTGATCTCATACATTAGGTATAGTTCAAACGAAGACATATGCGCACATAAAGCCTCAATAAAAGCCATTTCACTTTTATGATTGGTTCAGTTATAGGATACAAACGCTGTTAGAGAACGGGAATAACTATACAGTTATAAATTTCAAGGGCATCAAAAATCCGGGGCGCCTGGCGGCCGCCCGCCCTCGCGCGCCCGCCCGCCTAGCCCGCGCCGCCCACCGTTGCCACTGATTTAGCACACGCTAAAACAACACCAACTATACAATTTAGCCGCCAGTATATTTTATTGTGAACTTTTATGTCGTCTCTTTGGCATTTAAGTTTCGTACCGAAATGCAAGCCGACGCGACTATGTTTTCTTTGCTAAACGTTGATAGAAATGTTCGAGGCAATAAGAATTTCGTTCCTTCTCTTGAACATTCCATTTACATTGTTTATGTCTTGTGAGTTTTTCAACGTCCGCTCGTATTTTAATATACGAGTGCCTTTTTACATTAACGTTTTCGAAATAAAATGAGTTTTTAAACATAAAAATATGTCCGTTATGATAGATAGTGACCTTTTTAGTAGAAAGTCGATATTTGTATCAACGTAAAACATTAAGAAACTCTTAAGTCATATGTTGTTGAGTTAAATAAATTCCCTGGACGCACATTCAGGCTCGCGCTATCGACTTGTCTGTAAGATGTGACTTTTTATGTTTGCTGTAAGAGTAAATATCCATTAGGGGGAACCAAGTAATGGCCCCAGCTACATTAGGCGGCGGAGGTCGTCTTGCCTTATTAAAGCTACTCTTTTCTTGTGGATGATAACGAAACGACAACCATCTTGTACGCTTTGCAGATTGTTGTTAGTCAGAAAACTCTGGGATACTTTAATTTTCTGTCTCAGCGAACTGTGAGGCGAGGCTTGTTAAAAACAAAAGAGTAGCTAGTTTGACAAAATTTCAATTAGGTTCCCTCTTTTAGAAAGTAAACAAAAAGCACCATGCACGAGTGTACCTATGGCGGTTATAGGAAAAATCAATTCATAGGACACGATTAGTTCTTTTGTACGGTGGAGTAGGAACTTCGTTAACAATGGCGAGATACAGGGTTCGTACGAGTACAAGTAGAATGTAAATGGAGCAGCAAGCGGCATCGGGCACTGCGAATGTCTCGGACTATAAATCGTCGCCAGCGACAGCGACGCCTGACTGCGCTCTTTATAACTCTATATTTAGAGTCCACTGTTAATTCGTACATTGTCGACAGGAAACTATTGAACACATTTCATTATTATGTCTTGTATTCAGTCTTCACTGACAACCCTTCCTCATTCCTCATTAAAACAGTCGGCCATCGTTAGTTTAAATAAACTGTAAAATTGTTCAAATCAATCTCGTTCTCTAATATCTGCCAGGGCTCATAACTAAAACACATCAATATTACTAATCTGTAGGACTGTTTATTTTTGAGAGCTGTGAAACCTGTCAGATGTATAAATAAGCGTAATACATCATGGGAGCGTTTTGAACTAAACTACTGTTACGGCTATTTCTCACTCTAACAATTCAGACTGGGTGGCGGGGCATCGAACCGAGTGAAATGGTGAAAGCTTCGTGAACGATACATTACAAACGTTAGACAAACAAGTTCACTCGGCGGTCGAAGCTGCCATCTTAACTTAAACTTATAAATGAGTAAGCTAGACTTTTATTGTTTACCGGCTACATGCAGGGCACGGCGTCGCCGTCGGTCGGCATCACGACGCGCCACTCACATGCGTCTCATTTTATTTGCGGCGCCTCATCTATAAAAAGATTCCGCATATACATTCGTCTGCCACACTGTCTCCTTTTAGTTCCTATTGCTTGCAACGCTCCGATTTCATTGGAAAACTGAGCCAGTAAATTAGTAGCAGTGAACTGCATTTTCACATATAACAGATCACATTTGAGTACGAGTACCTACTGCCGTCACAGTAAAATAATAAAAGAATAACAACATTGCACAACGTTGTTTTAAGTGTAGCAGCTGTTGTTCCTTAGAGACGTTAAGCGTTATCTAGTAGCAAATACAATGAGACATGACTGTGTCGGCTCCCTACGGCGCAGCGCGGGACGAGCGTTCTAGTAAACTGGCAAGTCAGCTAGCGAGGTTACAACGGCTTGTGTCTTGCGTCAGGGGTATAGTGCCAATCCACGATGGCTTACGCCTTAGCGTAACACTATCCCGATGGAGATGCGGTCACAGCCGGCTCCATCTGCCACGTTGTTCCAAACTCAAAGTGAAATAAAATATTTTAAATCGTAGTTAGCCTTATGGAAAGCTGCACAAACAATTCAAACTGTCGTTATTTGATTTTGATTCTTCGTCCATTCTAAAAGCTATTTCATGGCTCGAACCGAAACCCTTACATAATAGATAAGTATTTGATTAGAAAACTTCAAAATGGTTGAATTTTTGGAATTTAAGATATATGTTGGAGTTATAAACTATTCATTATTCATATTAAAGCCTAAATCTAATTAAATATTTCATCGTCCTATACGATTTATAAGCCCCTTTATATGCTAAGTTTATTTCCGTCGGTGAAAATAATAATTCACTCGTGCTATTGCATCGGTTGTACAATTTTAAAGCGGGTAGGGAGGGCAAGACAGTGCGTGGCCTGGCGCCGTCTGGTCGTGTCGGCTGACTCACTGGGCTCTCCGGGCACCGTTCTGCACTCCCCTTTCATTTTACTGACGTTTTACCCCATAATTGATAGACTCACCAGTAGAGGAGCGCATTTTATAGCACACAACGTGCTAATTTAATGACTCATATATTTTATTAACCATGTTAAATTAATGACACTTATACAAAGTGACGTTCTTGTTACATTCATTAGTTCGAATTTCTCGATGCAGCAATATTAGTGATATGATCGATTTGCCAAAAATAACACCGCCTAGCATAGCGACATAAATTATTGGAATAAACGTAGCAGTTTGGTCAGGTTCGTGATTATTCTATATGATAAACGATGGTTGGCGTAATTCCCGGTATTAATATGCAGCGGCCGGGGTTGGCGCGCGGTCGTCGCGTGACTTGCACCCCTGCACCGCGGTACCGCGGCCCCATCGTTCCCCACACGCACCAAATTGGCCTGTCCCAGCTATGAACTTGTCAGGCCCTACTCGGGCCCGTCTGCTGTTTGATTTAATTAAGCGTCATATCGTATCCCATCGCTTTAACATATTAATTACTCACGAAATTGAAAATATATTATGCTCCCCACGTACCTACACATGAATAAATCACCAAAAAATTTAATCGATTTTTAGTAAATTAAAATTCTTAATATTGATTAAATAAAATATATATAAAATAATCTCAAAACGAGTGCAGTTTGATTGCATGCATTATGATATTTCAACAATTCTTCCTGAGTTTTGTTAGATTTATTTCAAGTGATTCACAACTAACCGTTTTCCTGCCCGTGATATTTCCTTAGAGATGCAAAGCAATTTTCTGCTAGAGATAACCTCTCTAAACGAGTTTTCGCACACACAATGTTTGAAAAAAATCTTTGATATGTAGGTGTAATTTACATTTAAGGCATGTTTATTGAAGTTAACGTTCGACCTAGATTCAGCTTTATGAAAATGTTGGTAATAAATACGTTTCAGCCAGTACTTAATTATTAATATAAACAGAGCCTCTACCACGAAAATAACATTTCGGGTATGCCACAAAGCATCTGGCCTCATAAAAAATTAATCGAATCATTTAAAGTTTTTGAGAGTCAGATTTTTACACAAACCATTTATACAACCGCCGGCTTCTGCAAACATTTTGAATGGTTAAATCAAGCTTTCAAGGAACAACAAATAAAAGTGTCCTACTGAAATGGTTATAGTGAGAAATGGGCAGGCGTTAAACGTGTTAAGACCGCTATAAAGAAGAATGCAAGTACGCTATAGACGTTTTCTTTTACTATGTCTAAGAACATAAAAAATCTGACCATGTACACAAATTCGGCATGCTCATGTTAAACAGGAACTTCTTTATTTGAACAATATTCATTCAAAATTTCCTTTTGATGCACATAATGGTAATGACGACGCTGTTTGCTGGAACGTAATGAGTGTCATTAAAATACATCTGAGCCCGTTGTTCTATGGACTTAGCTTTCCTGTAGTTGTACCTTAAAAGGAGTCGAGACTACGACCGGCGCCAGAGAAAGTACAGTTCCAGTCTGTGCTACTTTAGTCTGTCACTTTTAGATTATTCATAAAACATAGTAATAAAAGCTTGCTTAATTTATTTACAAAGGACCTAATTGCTCTTTTGTTAAGGTCTTTTTGTATAAAAGATAAGGTTTTAAGACAGTCCGCTTTAAATTCCAGACAGAATTCGTGAAAAGCTACTTTTAGAGATAAACATCTTGAGATACAATTTATTTATTACACAAGCTACTTACGTAGTTTTTTTTTTTTGCAGAAATATGGAATATTACCTACACTGTTCACGTTACGTTGTACAAGTCAGTTTTTCTTGAAACTACTTTTGGTACGAAAGGCAGTGTCATGATGGAGATTTGCATGTCGATGTTAACCCGTGATAAAAAAGCTGTCTGCACACTGCCACGATACCTGACCAGCTTCTGGAAATGCACTACTAAATTAAAATTTGTATTATATTGTATTTTTCGTATATTTTTAATGGTGTACTTAAAAGCAGTAGCCGTTTCTTTCAAGAATTTTTATTCCTCACAAGAGGTAAAACTGCAATAAAAAAATTTATGCGCTAGTTTTTATTAGACTAACGGTCAACAGTCGAGTGTAGCGAATGTAAAATAGTTATAATCGCCACCTTGCAGTAACAATGGGGATTTAATTGAAAACTAGATTAATAAATTTAATATAAATTAAGAAGAATTTACATCGATATTTCAGAATTACGTCAGTAAGGCGTGTTTGACAGAGGATCATGGTTCTCGCCGACTAACCGCAGGGCTCGACTCGAAAACGAGATTAGTCGAATTAAGGTATTACACCCGCATCGGCAGCGACGGGCGCTCGAAGGTATTTCCCAGAAGGCGGGTAAATCACGCGTTTCATGGTTACGTCTGAAGCGAACAATTCGCTTGTTGTTCCAAATGTTTCAGTGTTATTGTACGCCTGTAACGATACACACAGGTAGCATACGTACAAATGTAAACAACTGTAATTCATGAGTTTCACGGATTTTTTTACCTACAGCTGTATACTTCGCCTAATACATACAAATTGCCAATAACAATGCTGTAATGGATTATCAACGTGTTTTAAATAATAATTTAGAGAATATTATTTAAGGCCTTTTTGCTAGAAATGAAATCGCCACTTATAATTAATTTTAAATCTCAGAGTACCTACTTATAGTGCATGTGTAGATGTAGGTGTTTTCTATCAAGTAACAGAACAAAATCACGCACCTGTGCTCTGGTACAATTTCGACCCCGGACTATAAAATACCAGCAGCGTGGGTCTGATGAAGGACGAATCCGAACATTCAAGGGTCATTCCCGAGGGGCTACGAGCGCTTCTAAAATCTTGTATTACGTGCCACATCAGCGACTACTAACAGAATTACGAGCGTAGTGCTTTCTCTTGAGTTATGAGTTCATTTACGATTATGATAACTCCTCGGGTAGGTAGGTAAAAATAAATGTATGTCAGGTGAATCGGTGGAACATTACAAGCGCTATTGGTTACACTTTACACGTAATAAGTAAGCAAGTATTATAACAGGCAATGGTTTATTGTTTTCCTCCGACTCTATTGAAATACAAACCGTTCCTCATTTTACACTTATCGCGTTTCAATCTGTTGGTAATTTATATAAAATACATTATGCAATAACGTTTACTAATACATTTTTGATTGCTCTGTATCACAATTAAAATTGTTACAATTCAAATAACAAGTTCTATTCATTACGGCATGTAAATTAATACCGTAGTATGGCTAAAGCCGTTTATTAAAATTAAACTCGGCCTGGCGTGGAACTAGGAAGATTAATGATCCCTTGAATACTGAGTTATGTAAAGAGCAAATGGAGTGGGGCTCGACGGGCCACGTCCTGGCATCATTCCAAAATCACTTATCTCTATACGTCTATACCTACTGTTAACACTGAACCTATAGCAAGCCTTTTCAATTCCATCTATCAATGAGAACTTACCTTTATTGCTTATTGTATGACCCATAAAACTTTATTTGTTACTTTAAGAAACGTACAATTTACCTATACTTAGAAATAAATGCACCTGCAGCCTAGTAGTATAAAACTATTTATTTTATAATGTGAAAATAAAAGAGAAGTCAGCTAAAAACAAGCAGCTTATCGTCCTGAGTTAGTTGTAAAAGTCAATTGAGAGTAAAGGATTAGTCGATAGCGCATTGAACCATATTATTATTCCATGAGGACTGACTTGAGAAGTGTTAGTCGCAAGTAAGTCGGTACACTTTAATTATTGTTTGACTCGATACCGCCAGAATGAACAGTCTTGCAACAATTTCAAACTTATAAAGGCTGCTTCCGACAACAATTTGAAGCACAATAGATTTCGATTAACTGATTGTACTCGTACCTACTACGTACAGTGTACACGGTATAAGGAATGTTTCTCACGGGGCCGAAACAACAAAGTTAAAGAAAACATATTTAACGTCGTCACGGACGCGTGCAAGGAGCCGGCGACGTGCAATTCACAATACACTTGTTCCGAGACAAGTTGGTTAGAGTTCGCGAGCTTCAAGTTATATTGTTCCCGATGGAATACAGAAAATAGGAAACAAGCAATAAAAATAGTTCCGAGCATCCGTCGGCCGGGGACAAATTCCGACCAAAATTACGTGAGCAAATTAGACATTCCGGGACAATGCTGGCGGAATAATTGAGGGCCCGTAGTCGCTCGTTTGTCGAACGAAGAATGCGGCTCGTTGTGCTGCGCCGCCGCCGCGCCGCACTCAGCCCGCGCACGCCCCGCGTACTTATAATGTATTCCGATTATGAATTGAATATGGATTATACGCCTCGCGAAGAATAGTTACTCTGCATTCGATCAGAATGTACTACGTCAACTGATTTTCCTGTATATTTTTAGCCACCTAAAGAACTTCTGTGAATGGAGCCGGTAATGGAAAGTGCAAGAACCTCGCAGTACCTTTCTCCAAATTTTTCATAACCATTAAGAAAGAAAGAAAAGAAGAAGAAACTAAATCGATTTAATTTCAGACTCCAATTGACAGAATACAGCACAAACATAAACTATAAAAGACCTTTATGAGTCCGAAAAACGGCATTTAGTTGAGCAATATGCAAATTAGTAGGTAGCTACCAAAAAACTTAGTTCATAACACACATCAACTTGACAGTGTTTAATGATAAATATATAATATATTACATGGAACAAAACACTTTAAAATCTGTGTGGCAAATGTGGCAATGCCATTTTGATTACCTACTTGAAACTTCAAACTTCCTATCTGCTCTAAAAATTGTAATAACGTTACTGCACCAAGACATTATTGAGTATTCATAAAAATCTGATTTTCCTGTATCTACTAATAAGTTTGATTAGTCAACTATATCAACGCAACGTAACGAAAGAGCGCATTTAATTCACATAAAAATATGAATCATAGTGCTTCAATGCACGTAACAATTTATAATATCTTGATAAAAGTGAAATAAAATGCTGAAAATATTAATGGCCCGTAGCTCTGTCGTGTTAATTTAAGTAAAAACATGTTTTCCTTTTTATTGTTTGAGAATATTCATAACATCAACGTTTTTACGTCAATTTGTAAAATATCATGATTGTGAATATTTGAAAACGAGTAGAAATAAACCTTTTTTTTCTATTATAATAATCGCAGTCAATGCACAGTAAAATAAACTTTGTTCAAAGTTCCAATATAAGAACCAAACCGAAAGCCATGAAAACATGACTACAAATTTATTTACAAACCAAAATATTTTTATTTATATCGTAATAAAAAAATGTAATATAGATAGGTACCAAGATTTATTATTACTGTTATATTCAATTACTGTTCACCTAACAATATTTATTGTGTCGAGTAGGTACGCACATATATGTATAACGTGAGAAAAAGTACCGATAGCATTTTCGCCTGTATAAATACAACGAAAAATATAGGTAATTTATGACCGTAGCTAATAATAATTGCTACTATAAACATACAATACCAACTGCCGAAGTATTCCTTTACTATAATGTATGTTAAATATTATGTAGGCATTTATCTTTCAGCAGACGTCTCAAAAACTGGACTTATGCCAAGTATGCAATAATAATTGCGGTCAGGAGACAGTTTAGTAATAGCAACAAAGTTGAAAAGTATACGCACGTGAAAAGCAAACTACGATTACTGTATGTATCATTCCAAAAGGTTAAAAGTTATATCAGTGTAACTAACGATAGATGCAAAGAGGTAAAATAAATAGCCATGCACAACGATTGTTTAACGTTATTATTACGTAACCATACAACAAAGCGATGTCTCGATACCTACTCACTCATATGAATGAATGCGTAACCTCACTAAGAAAAATCTGATTCACCAATATTATTTATCTATACGAACAAAGAGGCCTGAGATGCTTCAGTTCTCTACAAAAGCACACGAACGATTCGATATGACATTTTAGTTATCTGTTACATGAGTGTAACTTACCGTTAGCTCAACGTAAGACATCGTAAAGCTATCTATTACACAAATATCGTTAAATCCAAGAATGCATTTCGATAGCGTTAACACGGATTACAGATATTACATATTATATAGTTTATTTTTATAACAATCATAAACATGTTCAGATTCGATTGGAGAAGTGTTCGCGGTATCAATTCGGAGCTCAACAGGAAATATCTGTATATTGATTCACGGATGCGATCCAGCCACGCAGTAAAGGTATTTTGGGATAAAAACGTAATACACGAGGATTTGCGGCAATTCATATGCGTTAAGTCTGACGAGCGTTGCTATATTTCACGATTTTTCCGCTTTCAGCGCTGTATATCCGGCACGCATGATCGCCCATAATGAAGACTATCTGATAGTGGGGACTTGGTCCGGCGCGCTCGGCGACGCTCCTCACATCAATAACAATCCTCACAGATCCTCCGCAGTCCGCAAAAGCCACGGCGACAATTTGTCCGGGACTTTACTCAACTGGATATTCCAGCTGAAATTTTCTTCCTCATCGCTACTTTTGAAACGTTTTTGTAATAAATAGCGACGTCTCGGTTTTGTATTCCCTTTCTTTGTATGCAAATTACAATCTAGAAACGTTTCGTATTAAGTGCTAAATTGTGAGGCAAGCCGTTTTTTCGCCATGTTAATTGTGTATGAATAATAATGACTCTATTAAAACACAGAGCCTTAGTAGGTGCGGCCGGAAATCGACGTTGTTAGTGCGCTTGTAGTGTTGGATATTAATATTTAATGATTTTCCAGCTCCAATGAACACTTGAAGAAAATAGATACTCATACTCTCAAAGTCTCAAGTATCTAGTTACTTCGTATACCGTAATGTAACATGATTTCTTGATATTATGTTCTTCTTATTCAATTTTAATTTTCATATTATATTTATAATTGTTATAGAATACTTAACAGTATCCTACAACCATTTCGAGACTGATAACATGGATCGATGTGGACCCACAGATGTGGCCATATGTATATATAGTATTGTTTATATTAAATTTCTTGGAACAGTTATCTACGCAAATAGGTACATAGAAAGCCGCCGCAATGAAATGAATGCAATACTTTAAAGTAGCTTTACTTATTACCATATTCATTTACAGTTTACGACTCGAGCAGCTCGTTCGTTCAGTTACAGGCCAATTGCGCGGAAGCTTGGCAGGCTCACGCGTTCAGGTCACGACTCCACTCCAAATCTAAAATTGATTACGTACAAAAAAGAACACTCAGCTCGACACCGGTCGGTTGCCGTAAAAAAAAACAAACCCACTCGCCATTAAACATAATTTATTCAACATTATTATTCCATTCGGCTCGAAAAATGATTTTTGAAGGACATGCCGAAAAAAACTCTATGGGGTTCTACAAAAAAGATCTACGCGAATCGTTAATTGATAATTGCCGAATCACTGTGAATAATAAAATGGAGTCTAGTTTGGAATATACGTATTCGGATAAATTACCTATTAAGTGCGATTGAACATCAAAGCGAATTTTTAAGACTTCCTTAATGATCATACTAAAAGTGATAAAATATTTTATACCTCTCAATACCAAACTTCATTACATATTTTAAGGTAATAAACAAATATTATAATTAGTTCCTTATACTACAAACATAAAAACGAATTTAAAAACAAACTTGAAGCAAACTTTGTGATTGTTGCTCCTTGTAATAGTGAGTGCTAAATGCAAAAGCTCTGCATAAAGTTGTCTTGGATACGACTACATTACCGAGATTTTATATTTTCATTTCGATGTAGGAGCTGTGTTGTTTGTGGTTGCGTGTACACTGTACAGCATTGCGTTTGAAGACCTTTAACAGTCACGATAGCGGACAAGCGCTAGGCGTGCGGTCTAACACAAGCACAACCACAAGAACGTCTATTCCTGAACCGGGTCTAACGGACGCACGGCTTCCGCATCGTGCGGTAGCACGCTGGTGCACGCGGCGTTCTGCATCAAATCAATCACTGCTACACCGCTACAATGCACAATTTCAAATTAATTATCTACCGCCAACGATTACTCAATTCATTGGAAATTTCATTATTGTTAAACTGAAGTCATTAACCAACTTTTTTGTATAATTTTAAAACCGCAATGGCGTCGATAAATTAATTGGTGCGAGTTAATAACCAAATGACTCAAGACTAATTCACAAACGATTTTGACGATTGTGAAAATTGGGGTCAAAAATCATTCATCACTTCAATAGAGTTTTACGTAACCATCAAACAACAAAATTATAATGAAGAGTTGCATTTTATGAAGTACCTACTAAGAATGTATCTATACTTCTAGGTATACTAAAAGCTGAAGAGTTTGTTTATTTGGTTGAACGCGCTAATCTCAGGAACTACTGCTCCGATATAAAAAAATATTTTAGTGTTAGGTAGCCCATTTATCTAGGAAGGCTATAGGCTATATTACATGACGCTTCGGCCAATATAGAAGCTGTGCAGTGGCCAAATAAAGAATGATGGGAACGAAGCCGCGCGCCTATCTACTATGGTATAAAATATTACAAACACTAGGACAGTATTGTTAGGATTTACGTCTCATTGCTAGGCGGCAACTGTTGTCGGAATATTTTATAAACATTAAATCGAGATTTTAAAACAATTAAAATTCATGTGCACGTACAAGCACATATTTTTTGTTGAATATGAGGTGTGCACGTAATTCGGAGGTATCGTTAGTGGTGTGTAATCATCGTTATTCCCGGAGCATCACACCATAAATAGGCGGTCGGTTTAGCCATTTCAGCCGCATCTCTTGCGACCATCCTGAGACTAATGTAATTAGTTCATTACTTTGTCCGGGACTCTCCTCGCCCGCTTTGTATGTCTCTGCAGATTTATGTGAGCCTCTCTGTTGTGCTGCGGTCGTGAATGCGAAATTGCGTTTTTTCCTCTTTATAAATGGCTAAATGTGTTCACGTTAATAGGACCGTATAAATAAGGATTTCAGACAATTGAAGTCAGAAATAAAATCCATTTATTACCATTTGCCAAACGACCCTCATGTAAATGATTTAATTGAAATCCGCAGTTTGAATAGCATCGTTTAATAAATACTACCCACCTTGGCAAGTCATGCGAGAAACGAAGACGCGTCGTTAACTAAACCTTGGCAAATGGACTCAGTGAACCTTGAGTTTATTATAGCTATACTGTTACGAAACTTCATAAAAACAAAGTTCAAGCGACAATGTGGCAAAGAACTATTGATTTAAGTTGTAAGTGTTCAATAGAGTATACAATATCAACACTCGCTTACTAAATACTGTTTAACTAATCAAAACATACAGCATTTAGTAACAAGTTACAGCCTCTGAGTTCAAGTTTATTGGGCAGATACAGGTTTGGTGGGTATATAAAAGCCGGAGTGTCCCGTTAATAAGTTTTAATGCTAATGAGGTTTCCACCTGGCCCCGACGAGTAGCAGGCGGCGGCTGTGGATGATGCACCATCCGCTCTAACTTGACGTGTTCACTATCTTATTTTATTTTATTTTATTTTATTTTAATATATTTGGGATACTTACAGCTAGAACTAGGATAAACTTAACTATAACATATAATGGCCATTTACAAGTTTCCACTTATAGATACTTCGATATTAAAGATTAAATATTAAAGGTCGATAAGGAAATAGTTAACAAATTAAGAAAAACTATACAAACTAAAGTTAATTAAAAAAGTTCTTAGCTAAAATGTTTTTAAGTTTATAAACACTGGTATTAAATAAATCTAGGTTATGCTGATTTGAAAGTTCGTTGAACAGTCTACACGCGCGTATAAAGTAAGAGTTCTGCCTATAAGTGCTCTTAGCGCTGGAAACAAAGAGTATGCGGGGATTACGCATGTAGGTGGAGTGTGTTGCAAATCCTAACTTATTGAGCAATTCAGGACAATCGATTAAACCATTGGCAACTTTAAATAAGTATGATAAGTCTGCAATTTGCCTACGTTCATGTAAAGGTAGAATATGAAATCTCCTACACCTTTCTCTATAGTGAGGAGTGTAAAATCTAGTCTTAAATTGTAAAAATCTAAGAAACCGCTTTTGTATGCGTTCTATTCTGTCCTTGTAAATGTTGTAACAAGGGTTCCAAATCTGAGTAGCGAATTCCAAGTGGCTGCGGACAAAGGCACAGTAAAGAATTTTTAATGTTTTGACATTTTTAAAATCCTTGGAGAGTCTCAAGATAAAGCCTAGTGATCTAGAGGCTTTATTTATGATGCTGTCGACATGGGCATCGAATAACAGCTTAGCATCGAACCTCTTATATCCTCTTCTATTCCCAATGTGTGTCGCTGTTTCAATTAGTTAATATTATCTGATATTGTCGTACAGTTTCGTCCATGTACACATATTTAATAAGTTTGAGTCTCTGGGACAGTGGGACCAAATAAAATCCCTTAGCTCGCTCGAAAAAGTGTTGACGAAAACGGTTGACGTAAATGTCTTGTCAGCGATCTTCCTATTGATATTTGTGAATTCTGATCACGTACACCATATTTTCATACATTTTGTGTTTACCTACATGTATTTTCTTTAGTATGTACATCGTAAGTGCACCTATGCCTCAAAAATCATAAAGGAACCACTTAATAATGTTTTAGTTACCTATTTAAAATTAAATTGATCTCTAAGTGCTAAAACTATTATCAAAACTTGTTTGGGGACGTGGGCGATGTTTGTAACTGCAAAAAACAGCACCCAAATCTAAACATATAGCTAAACACTGTCTACTACCTAGATCTAAAGGAACAGGTACGTAATAAGATTGGCTGACAGCGTTAATGTTATTAACACGTGGCAAACTCATGGTCCCGTCTAGATTTTGTGCAATTTATTATGTATGTAGAAAATGTGCTTCAACTCTTCCTAACCAATCCAATCAAGCGTCATTGTTTTGTTTTGCCGTGTCGTTACGAGGATGGCCTGGGGCGTCATCGTGTCACTAAAGCGTCTATGCCACTCATCGTACACCGAGAGGCGACTACAACCGAACTCATAGCTGACAGCCAATTAGCCTCATGCCCCTGTGCCCCTGCTCTCATATTCCCCCACACCCTTCTAACCCGCACTCATAGACCCATTTATCTTTATTCGATGGAATCGAAGAACTGACGCATTCGATTCCGTGAGCACCGATACGATACCAATCCTGATTCGAGACCCGCACTATTCGCTAAATGTTGGTGGTTATACCGCTGAGATTGCCCGTGACACATGCACAATGGACTAAATTTATGGCCTCTGAAATAAGATATCAAATAATATTTATTATGGTATTCATCAATATCGACGTTTCTTAACTTGAAGTGATTTAAAAAAATTACATTACTTATTCGATTGTTTGTACCCTATCAATAAACCCACAGAACAGAGATATGACTACTGTCATAGTATTGTTCACTGTTCTGTGGTTATAGCTATCTGGGCCGTAATCTATGTAGAATGTTTGTAAACAAATCACTGTAATCAAATTGGATTTTAAGATTTAATTTAAAATATTTTTCCATATGCATATATATCAGTGGCATTAGGCTGTAACTTCATAATAATGCACATTACAAAATAATACAATAGTTATTTTTAATCATTTAATTGGTTTTATACAAAAATAGGCATTAAAAGAATCAAATGTTGTTATCTATACATACAAATAAATAAAATTGGAGTGTCTGTTTGTAATATTAAAATAACCGCTTTCTACTACATGCGTATGAATGTATCGGTACATAAAATAATTTTTTTTTTTTTCAATTTTTGTCTGTCTCTCTCTGTTTGTTCCGGCTAATCTCTGGAACGGCTGGACCGATTTCGACGGGAATTTCACTGGCGGATAGCTAATGTCACAAGGGGTAACTAAGGCTACTTTTCTTTTGGAAAAAATATCAGGTATCCGTAAAAAAAAAAAACTCCACGAGTACGGGATTAGTTGTCCACGTGAACGAAGTCGCAGACACAGCTAGTTGTTTACTATATTATAATATATTCATCGGCCCGAGTATACATACATCTCGTATTAATATGTGTCTACTTAATTTCCACAATCTCTTATAACTTGATTGTTATTTACCTCGTGTAACAGGTTAAACAGCTTCCCAAAACTAATTATCATACAAAATGTCAGCAGAGTTATAGCTAGCTGAGAGTATCAAGGAAAATGAGAGCACATTCACTTATAGAGGTAGGTATATATATATAGTTGTTGGTTCGGCGGTATTGTCGAGACTTGGGGCGGTGAACAATCTGCTTGTGATTGTCAAGGCTATTTGCTATTCCCAGAATATCTGTTAGCGCCGTCCGTGAGTCAGTAGATACACTTTAGTTCGTGAGTCATCAGCACTACATCACTCTTCGATTGTTTCCCGATAATTTGCTCTTTTACTGATACATTTACGTCTATTCACACTGGGTTCTAAGTCTATTGTTTTATACGGACATAATACTTCTTTATTCAAGTTAGCTATTCATGCATATCCTTGGTACCCCATTATATCATAATAATATGAGTACCTATGCTAATAGTGAAAAGCAGTGATTGACTGACTGATATAATACTTAAGTAATCAGAAACCGGGCATAAGTATTGATTTACAAAGATACCTACTTTACAGTGATAATTGTTCAATGCATTGATTAAAAGGAACGAAGAAATTCAGAAAATGTAACCATTACGCGAAGCAAATAAAATGTAAACTGAGAAACTCCACAGGGGTTTGCGAATTGCGACCCAACTCTCTATGCTGTATGGAACAATGTACTCGTGGCACTCAATTGTTAAATTTCGTATCCCATAAACAAAAGCTTTAGTAACTACGTTTATGTTATATTCTACGAGAGAATTGACGCGTGTACCTCTTAAATGTCTTATTTACATATGTGTTATTTGCTCAGTCCATTGTTTATAAACCGCACCACCCCATGTTTGAGTAAACAGCAATCTCTAGGAACTCGAGGTTTCTACGAAGGCTCCAAACTAAAACATAAGTCGTAATATTGACTTTTCAAATGAACCTAAATAACAAACTTGAATGGAATCTTTATGGTAATTATGTTTTTGTATTCATAACCACAGCTATTAAGAATATGTAAATAATGCTAATCGATATTTACACAAGACAATTAAAATATTGCCGTAAGAAAATATAATCTATCCATTATTAATTTCCGTATTGTTTTTGTTCAAGCGTGTATTTAAAGCTATTATCCTATTATAAAGAAGAATGTCACAAATAGTTAAACTCGCAACTCCGACTCTTCGAGTTGTTAAAATCGTTAGTATTAATCTACACAAACAATAAATGTCTTATATTGCATAAACACACAATTATTTTTATCTTAGTCTAACTGTGACAATTAACACTAACACAAAATCTGTGTACATATGTGTTATTGTTAACTAATTTCATATTCTTCTAACTATCACTAACTGCAATAAATATCTACTGCTCAATTCGCCTTAGAAAAACAACATGAAAAAAGAGATTAAGTAAATGTAGAGTAAGATACAATAAAGTGTATTTACAACAAAAAACTCAAACAGGACATTAGTCACCAACAGTAAATATTTTTCAAACATTAAAAAAAATAGCCAATGAAGTCGCAGATCAAAACTAGTGTGCAACTATTCAACATAAACCGCGGCTCAGGATAATCGTGTTATGAGGATATTTGGTGTACCATTTGACATTCAGCGCAGTTGCAATAAAGCCAGTATTATGCAAAAAAGGTTGTGATGCAAGAATGGGAGCGTCTTCATTCGCGAACGGCGCGCAGCGCTCGACTCTGCTCTCTCCTTACGCCATTCACGTCCGACACATAGCCTCGGGCACACACTCTACCCAGGATAGGGTTGCAAACATAATCTAATAAAGGTACTCACATATTCGTTACTCCAACATACTAACATTTTATTATTTTTACCTTTTGTTCGTATTTCGGGTAAACGAAACTTATTAGGGAGTCCAGTCTGGTTGTACGCAATTTCTATAACACAGCTTGGAGGGCTATTGCTACTCGAGTCTATATGAAGCAGCAACTTGTTGGATTTAATTCAAAGGATAAGCGTAATCGTGTCTCGTACACCGGTATTACTAGATACGCCACATATTATACTAGCATACTTTCTAACGCTGCTGTCTTGTATTTAGTTAAAAAAAGTTACAGATATGGCCCTACATATTATATTATTATTGATTGGACCTTGCTATTGAAACTGCACCCAATATTGTGGGTGTTAAACCCACATCGAGCAAAATATTTACCTGACACCAAGATAAATGTTTTAAACCAACCTCTAATTACTAATTTGTATCTGCAAATTGTATAATAGTTTTGTCTCCCACCACAAAGTAATTCATTTCTAGAACAGGAATGACATTTTGAAATAAATATTGCAAGATGTTAATTTAGTAATGTTATTCATTTGTTTTATTTATATCTTACTTTGAATTTATTTTTAATTCAAAACTAATACCAATTCCCAGTATCATTTAAGCTTGAACTTCTTGGAGCTTCGTATCGTTTTTTTATGATTTACAAATCCGATAGTGGTTTAGTAATAGTTTGGAGTTGAAAATATACATACTAAGCAGGTGTCGAAATCATTTCGATCAGTTGACAGCCCTATAAAGGGTTAAGCCGCCGCACCGGAGATTAGGTAAACGAAAATAGACCGGCTTGTTTACGTTTGATGAGCACAGTTCGCGCTTCTTTGACTTTCAGAATTTTAGATGAAGTCTTCTTTTTGGAAACCTCTCACGTTTGATCCTAATCAGCTTATACATCTATCACCAAAACATCAATCGCTTCTTATATGTAAAATTAGCTCTATGGTACCAGTCTCTCCCATACAGCCATCGCAGTGACTCTTGTAGTCCAAATTCGACAACAATTCCTTTGCAATGTTATATGATATTCAAGGAGTCCCAGAGAAAATGTAACTTACTGCCATATAACCTGCTACAAATTTAATCAGAAATAATTTGCAGGAGAGAATCGCCTTCTCTTCATAACAAACGGTATATAAAATCAATCAGCACTGGATTAAAACTTAGTTTACGCTGGTACAAGTCCTTTATCATTTGGAGAAACATTATTGTTTTTGTCCCTACATAGATGTCGATCATTGACCGACCGTATTCTAGCATCTAATGACAAGTGAGTGCTTCAATAAACATGAAGTGTCGAGGATCTTCTCTATAGTGCAGTAGGCACGGCAACGAGATTGACATAAACAGAGTAAGTGTGATATCTTTAATACTCCTACTACTAGTACTTACGTATTACAAAGGAAAGAAGTCCCTTGAGAATAGCTGATACTACGTCATGACTTCACTTCAAATTGTCTCTGTAATAAATTATGCTATTTTGAATCAAAGAGATAAGTCGCACCTTTTGTAGAAATATGATTTTAGCTGATGCTACAAAATGATTTATCGTATTGTATTTCTGATGGTGAATAGTGTTTGGTTGTATCGTTGGCATTGCCACATGCCAAAGGTGGCGGTTACCACGCTCGGTCTCAACTCTCTTGTCTTCCAAATTCGAATAAGTTTTATACCAATCGTGAATCAGATACGAGTTATTTTTGTGTCACAACACATCCGCTGCGGCTACCAACTAAAACTTTCATCTAAGTCCTCAGTGTGACATAAGTTTAGTAACTTGCTACCTTACGTTGTTTCCGGCCTAATTTAGTTTCCAAGTTAACATAATAATATACAAGTTGGTATTGACTGGTTCGTTTAACTGTTCGTTGAGGCTGCCTGCCTACTGACATACCTAGCACTTATCTAAATTGCACCGCAGACCACTACGCAGTGTCCGTATGTATTATTATTATATATTCCGATCACATTTCTCACGTGCAATGGCATATTCAGTACAAACGCAGGTCGTATTGCGAACTATCACGTCGTCGGCTGCGTGTAAAGTACACTATATGATAAATACGACACTCACTCAACACGGCTAGCATGCTTACTATCAATAATTGCATAACCTTCACGGGTTCTTGTAACACACGCTAATTAATGAACTTATAAATACTTATTTCATACAAAGTGGACATGTACACGTCGAGCCACTCCTCTACGTGTAATGTTTCACAATTTTGTAGTTGTCGAATCATATTACATATGTATGTTACGATACGCTCAGTGGGAGATGAAGCGCGTCGGAATGTTTAACTATTGAATTTTTATATCAATGTCAGAAAAGGTCAACGCCAATCTTCTACTAAGCAACGATGCTAATAGGCATTTTTCCGACAGCTCATGAATACGGGCATATTTAAAATGTGATTAACTATGCCGATTGCATATTGCCTGTTAGCCCAAATATTTGAGTACCTATGAGTAGTTATATAATTGAAAGAGCGGTGGATGTAAAACAGATCTGATTTTTCGTTTTAAACCAGATACTTCAAAGATTACGCTCTCTCTACAATTGGCCAAGTCTTAAATCCGAAATTACTCAACAAAACACAATAACACTAAACCTTTTTTCTTTGTCCACAATTCCCCATTTAATTTTCTCATCCTAACGTCTCAGTTATATTTCAATTGCCTGTGTCAACGGGGCGGTGAAAAAAATATTTCATTTTTTACAAAGTTTGCTGGAGATGTTGTCTCCCAATGCGGATTCCTTCTTTTTGTAGCACTTGATTGATGACATTTCTTACAACGTGACGCTTCTTAGAGGTTTTTCGACCGAGTTTGTCCTCTAAATCCATCAAAAAGAGTCAATTACAGATAACAAGCTTTTATTATTGATAGCTACCCAAAGGAAACATTGTTACACTTTTATCTTTTATGAGTATTGTTTAGAAGAAAGACAATTGTTTAAAGTTATAAGGAACCAATGACTGTCATGCATGTTAATGCTAATTAATATAAAGGAGAAGATAAAGGCAAAAAATGGGCGTAAGTGATCATATGGTACAACATAGACAATTCAATTATTATTTCAATCATACCTGAGTGATATGAAATATTTTCGTCAAATATTTTTTACAAGAACTACATACATACTCGTATGTAGATAATAACTCGTCTTTGCTCCAACACTCTGCTCGTATTTTTTCAGATGGCACGTAAGTAGCGATCAATTGATCAACACCTTGAAGTGCTTCGGTTTATATTAAGGAGGCAATAAATATAAACATAACGGTATTTCAAGGATTTGGAACTTGCGAGTAACAATCAGGATCGATAACACGTAGTATATTGTAGTCCCTAGTCTTGAAAATCTGCTGAAAATGATGCTGATTTGGCAAAAAAAAGTTAAAAAACAAGTGATTAATAAGGTTTATTAACCAAATACAAACCCACTATAAAGTGGCTTTATTCTTCCGGTGAAGATTTAAATATCCGAAAGCGTCATCTTATCTTTCGTCTTGTAACATGAGTCAAAAATAACTGTCAAGCTGTGAGAAAGGAACCCATTATCATTGGTTGACTGGAGTCGTGTGAGTAGTTAACACAGGCACTGACACACCATCTTGATACCTTGGCAAGACAAGGGAATTCCATAAAGTGGTTATTTAACTACTGGTTATGTTGAAGCATCTGTAAGAAAATATATATATCTGAAGATGTTATAAATCAGATTCGAAGCCTGAACATTTCGCTTTTTGCTGTTTGAATGATGAATGAGTTTTTATATGTTGCGTCTATATAAAGGAGTAGTGGTCGTGCGCGGCGTGACCTCACGCATCTCTACAAAATTCCGTGCCTATTTGCTGGCTACGTGCGTGAAAAAGCCGCCATGTCCACATTAATATCATTTCCCGCGGGATCTGGTTGAATAATCGACTTACACCGGCATTGATCTGCGCTGTGTTGGTTGCTGGCACCAAATGTTGAAATTTAATTTAGCACGCCTCTGTAAATTGAACTTATGCATTGTAGTGTGCATGTAAAGCGCTCATATTTAATACGGATAATGTACGTTATGTTAAACATAGAGGAGCTCATGTAAGTTTAATGCAATTGACCCCGTACAAAGTTCAATCCAGCCAGGATACTAAGTCAACGGACGATCCTGCGCAGTGATCCGGAGAGGAGGGAAGTGCCACCAGACACGCTCTCTGCGTCTCCACTCACACTGCACCTATAAATAACACACATGTTTATATGCATACTGTGACCGTCTACCATCTTTCTTACACTAAAATTCTATACGAATTATATTATTGAGGTTGAGTTTAAATAGCACGTACCATCCTTGACATTTTACGTATATCAAAGGCATAGCACCTAGGTGTGAATCATTGAAAGCAAGCTTCTTCAAATATCTTACAATAACAAAGCTTATTGGAATGTAATAATGTACAGAAATCATAATAAACATATATCATATTATCACAATAAACATATTTTTAGTACAATATTGGATAGCTGATTATTACTAGACATTGTTCGAATATTAATTCATGACCAGTTACATAGCCGTTGGTTTATAGATTAAATTACAGATTGGAATTCTTACAGATTACGACAAACGAGCGAGAAACAAAGACAGTTCAGTATTACACAAATAGCATTAAATCTGCAAGGGCAACATTCTTGCACGCATTCACAAACTTTAAGCCATCAATTAACCTTAGAAGGTGCTTATGCTTTAGAAATTCCCATAATGCGGTAGGTCTCTTTTATGTTCGACTGTATGTATTCTTAGTAGCCAACTTTAGTGTTCTGTGATGAAAAAACTGGGTAAAAATAGACATACCATTAATTAATTACTATACGATTTTTTTTAAACTAAACTTACTCTTTTATGGTTACGATCAGTAACAGAAATACTACGTCGTCAGTCGTCTGCTAATACTCATAAGTCAAGTAAAAGTCGTAATTAGCGCTCATCTACAAATCGTGAATCAGTTTATTCTTGCATGTAAGATTTATTTGAAAAATAAATCCATAAAATCTGTCTGCTCTCCATAAAGTACAAGAGCAATATATTTGTGTTAATGACAAAAAATGTAAATCAAAGCATGATGAGATTGATATAGAACCGGGGCATGGCACAAACCCACTATTAAATTTAAGAATATTTTAAACTTGACTGGGCTATTAAAGCGTTATTAGTTTGGTGGTGTGGTGGTACGAGACTGTTATGTTGTCGGCGATGGTAGAGGTGCGGGGAGAGTCGGAACGCGTTTGATGCATAAGTGATCAAATGGACTTCAATTCGGGCGCGGGTCGTCGTCCCATTGCGTAACAAACCGTTACCTATCTATTTAAATTAGGTTCGGATACATTTGATGTACTATTATGAGCCTGTTCGGGCCCTTAGGCTGCGTCATGTTTGACAAACTGAGGCACAATTACTTACAAATTACACAGCGGTACGTGACCGGGACCTGTTCTAACAATCTCGCCACCCGCTTCTAAGGCTCTTGATGTTATCATAACTTACATTCAAACAATCTGCGTGTGTATACATACCAAAGGGCAATTTATAAAACTATCATTCGTTTCTTTACGTTTTGCATAGACTATTATTAAAACTTTTATATAAAATAGGTAGGTCATTGATATTATTCGAAAGCTTCGAAAACAACCGATAAAATTAAGTATCTATGTAAACTATTGTAAGTTATTCTCTGAAATCGAACATAGATATTGTATATCTACAATACAATCTGCGTTTAACAATTTTATATTCCCATTAAGCAGTCATAAAACAAACTTTAAAATTTCGTAATCTGACTATACAACACTATCATATTACATACACATCACATTACACATAGTACACATTCAGAATACGGCAGAGTAAGGGAAGAGACACATCTGTAATGACTCTATAAACAAGCTGTAAAGTTTCCTTTGAAATGAATAAATTAAAAGACTATCTTAGTTCATATAACTAACTTGCGCGATTGGATATTCAATATTAATGTACCGAGATATAATTTAAAGCATTTTCCAGAAGCTATCAATCTGTGCTGTTAATGAGATTCGTCCGGTCGTTGGCAACTTCGTCGACCAATTTGCGCGACGTTGCACCCCGCTAATGAAATACGTAAGCAACTTATATCCAAAATAAACTCGTCTCTAGCAATCATCCGTTCGGTAAACAAATTTCAATAAGACACGACGCCTATTCACCACTCAAATAAATTCTTAGTTGTTTACTTGATTGATATCACAATAAAACGTAAGCTTACAAGGGTCATCGTGGATATTTATGCTAATATTTATAGATGTTGTTAATTTACTTATATTCGTGTCAAGAGATATCTAATTTTATCTTTGTGTACGTAAATAATGCCTGTCACGTCCTCCATTAGATTTTAATTGTTAGGGATGATGATGCATATTGTTAATGTTGGCACAGCATGCATTTTTGTATAAAAGTTGTGCTTATTATTTGTTGTGCTTATCTAAATATAAACGGTCCGATGTAGTTGAACGGGGTGACAGAGGCCCGCGGGCAGCGGCTACGACCTCCGACCGCGCTTTCTCCCATCTGCCCACAGCGAGTACCATTCCGCGCTTTCCAACCTTCTTTGAAACCATTCTCACAACAGTCCTTGACTTTTGTACCACGACAACAAGAGACACATTAAACACAAAATCATTTATTCATATAACAATGCTTAGTGAGTCATTTGCAAACAATAGAGCGCAGGAAATGATCCATGCTAGCAGCTTTTATACAGATGAAACTTTCTCTTCAGATGTGATTATTATTTGATATCATTGTTAGGTCAAATATTTGGTAATAGCGACGTATTCCCTGATAGAATAACTCTTTCGTAACGCAATACTGCGTCGCATTGTTTCTGTATAGTTATTTATAACAAGCCGGTTCTTAAACAATCTACTTATAAACTAGATGAGTAGTGATTGGCCGAGTTGCAATGCAGACATAAGTTTCAATCTGTTCGTTTCCTGCGTCTCTGACGTCTCAATTGCTGCTCTTTTGTAATCAACAATTTGTGCCGCCAGTCGTCGAGATGCTACCGTCGTTCTCATTCAATAACAACGTGAACGAATTCCAGACACTTTTAGTTCTCTCGTTATGATTATGTCACTACTATATCTATTATGACATAGTTGGTCTCTTCTCATCACTCACATCACATGCGTCTCTGTAATATGAGAAAACATTTAAAGTATTTTCTAATTATGATCAAATTCCCCATTTAACTTTGGATAAGTTCGTTGAGCTAGAATTACACCGACAATTACGTAGAGTGTTACACTTTAAATATGTTTCACTAATTAAATAAGTTTAAGATAATTACAGTTTCAAAACAATTCCACGTAAAACATCCTACAAGAAACAACTTGAATTATTTATCAATGACAATTTTAATTTGGCATTTGCCATTATCCTCGGCTTTAGATAAGTCGCTGCTGCCATGCTGTCGGAAAAGAGATCCTTATCATCAAAATGTCAGGTGAAATGTAAGAACGTCTATTTTTAAACGACTTCAAAAAAGGAGGAGGTTATATGTTCGACTGTATGTATTTTTTTTTTTTTTTATGTATGTTCAACGATTACTCGGAGATGCCTGAACCGATTTAAAAAATTCTTTTTTTGTTCGAAAGGGTATACTTCCGGATTGGTCCCCTATTCATCACGTCAAGTTCTGATGATGGAATCTCAGGGAAATCGAAGGCAACCCTCAAATTTTATAGGCACATGTTACGTTTTTCATATATTTTTTAAAGTTATTCAAGTATTTACGTCTGATAGTCAACATCTCTTGTTGATGAGCTGGTGATGGAAGGTATAACTCCTTGACTGTTAGGAGTTGGAGGATAATTCTTTCGACATTATAGGTTCTTATAAACCAATAGTTGTATTCTTGTAGGTTATTTAGGTGAGCTGATACTGGAAGGTATAACTCCTTAACTATTAGGAGTTGGAGGATAATTCTTTCAATATTATAGGTACTTATAAACCTATAGTTGTATTCTTGTAGGTTATTCAGGTGAGCTGTCAGTGGCAGGTATAATTCCTTGACTCTTAGGAGTTGGAGGATAATTCTTTCGACATTATAGGTACTTATAAACCTATAGTTGTATTCTTGTAGGTTATTCAGGTGAGCTGTCACTGGAAGGTATAACTCCTTAACTTTTAGGAGTTGGAGGATAATTCCTTTAACATTATAGGTACTTATAAACCTATAGTTGTATTCTTGTAGGTTATTTAGGTGAGCTGTCAGTGGAAGGGAAACTTCTTAATGTTTAGGAGTAAGAAGATGATTTCTTTAAATATCACATCCATGTATAAACCTTAAGTTGTGTTATTTCAAGTGTCTGAGGTGAGAGCTCTTGATGGAAGATAAAGTTGTATAATTCAAAGGAATTCTTAGATGATATTTTAAGTTCTCGATATAGTATCTAACCTGCATTGTATACCTTAACCTATACTTGTTAAAGAAAGACATAAAAAGCTGAGAGTTTTGAGATTCCTCTATTCTACAATCAGGTTGTGTTGTTAAAATATTTAAATAGACGTTCCCTTCTATCGAAGATTCTTTATTTCGGTTTTCCGTCTTAGTTTGCCAGCCAGTATTATTAAATCTGCTAGATAAAAAGTACACTAAAAATGGAAAAATAAACTATTTTTAACAAAAAAATATTAAAACGACTTCAAATCAGTACTAAAAAGCGAAAAATAAACTGAATTAGATATTTAATTCCAAGCTAAAAAATACCTACCTACCTGTTTAAAGTATAATACCTACTCTATTACTAATCTGTTTGAAGTCGGTGCCAGCCTAATGAGGTTGTATCACTCAGTTAGAGCCGTCCACTAGGTACACGCAAGTGCGAGGTGGTGTGAAGTAGCGAGCGGTAACAGATGTACGTACTAAGTAGTACGTAGCTTAACAAACTCATTAGGCTGGCACCGACTTCAAACAGATTAGTAATAGGGTATTATACTTTAAACAGGTAGGTAGGTATTTTTTAGCTTGGAATTAAATATCTAATTCAGTTTATTTTTCGCTTTTTAGTACTGATTTGAAGTCGTTTTAATATTTTTTTGTTAAAAATAGTTTATGTTGATTTATGTTTAAGGAATCACCACAAACATCAGAAACTTTAGCAAGTTTTGCATGTTTTCATGTTGATAGTTTAAATTATAGTTTGAATGAATTACAAATATAGAAATGGCGTAGTAATGCGCATCGTCTAATCTCGATTATTTCACGATGTTTTTCGAGTTTCGTAAAGTAAAAAGGGAACCCTTATAGGATAACTGCATTGTCCGTCTGTCAAGAATATTTTCCTCGAGAACGCGTAGAGGTATCAAGTTGAAATTAATATCAAAAACTCGGGTCTGCAAGCTCTTGGCGCGAAAAAATCTAGTTAGTCTGAGTTCTAAGTAAACACAATCAAAAGATACAGCCGTTTATGTTAAAAATATGATATAATACCTGTTCATAATTATGTCTTGTGAGTTCATGAATGTAAATTTTACTATCCTATGCAGTAGCATTTATCAATTATCGTGTAATTATCGTGTGTGTAGCAATTATCGTGACTTACAATATATATTCAGACGATAGCTAGTTACTCGGCCACTTAAGGTTTCTCCTTGTCTAAATCTATGTTTGCATAATACTTAAACGCAATATTACAATGTAATCAAGGCTCAGTAATATGTTTGTCCTACTTAAAAATCTGCTTTAAATTGAACATCTTTTTGCTCGTTGCCAAGGGCCATTGTCTCTACAAACAGCAATTTATACATCGCAATGCAAACAACACGCGACCATTTGTGTATGGCTTGAAGTTAATCGGCTCCTCGCTTCGCACCAAACATTAAAACTGCATTAAATTCTATTTAACTGTGAACGAAGCATGCCTAGTTAAGTAATTGAAATACACGTACGTGAAGTTTCATAATACCCTCAAAATCTTCAAAGTTAATCAACAAGAATTGAACGATCTATAATAGAGATAAGGACAAAATATAGAATAATTTTTCCTCCGAATAATAATTATGAATGTCACGGTTGGGGAACAAAGGCGCATAGGTCACGCAACAATATATTGATCACGCGCACACGTGTCCAAACTGAGTCGACACGAGATATAGATCGAATACTGTCTTAATTAAACTGTGCCTTTTTAATGGACACAAACTACTCTTATTTGTACACGCTTGATAATTGATTTAACCGATGCATCCGCACTAAACCACACGCACCAACGTAAAAAGGATACGCTCGTGGTAAACTTGAATGAAATAGTAATCGAATCAAACCCTGACACACATACGTGCACGCTATGGTAGCGTTTGTCGTCAGGAGTTTAAGGAATGCCCACGACCGGTCGCCACTTCCGACGGAGACGATGCTCGTCTGAGATGACTGGACTGTACTGACGACGCGGCGACGCGACGCGACGGTCTGAGACATAAATCTCGCGCCGTGCTTGCGGTCCTCGCGAATGTAACCCAACATAGGTAACCTCACGTTCCATCAACTATTTTGCAAATATCTTAAATGTTTTAAATGGCTTTACAAGCAAAGTTATTGTATAGTCAAAGCCGTATGTATAAAAATACCACTGCCCTTGTTATGAATAAATCGACTGTCTAACATGAAAACATACCTGTTCTTTATCACAACATGGCCATGTTAAAACGCGTGTTATTTTTAAATTACGGCTCGTTGCTCCATCGTCATCGCACATGCCGGCACCAATACTCACCGTTCAATAACGGATGCCGTCGATTGTGAATTATTTTGGTCTCGGGAAGCATAAACTAGCAAATGCGCCACCCGCCGCCGCCCACTAGTCTTAGCGTTCATAAGGAAACGCCAGCGATCTAGCTACATCGGAGCCTATTTTAGATATTCTGCGAACAAGTGCTACGCTTATTTAGCTTAGTTAGTTGAAACTCACATTACATTTCCTATCAGTGCCTACAAGGTATAATCAAACAAGGCGTGAGGAACACCAAAACATATGAATCGCGCAAGCTGAACAATGTGTCAGTATATGAGCAACATTACCGTCGACTCGTATAAGTATAATTTGTGTAATTTACTACTTTACTGCGTTGTGTTGTCATGTTAGGAGAACCTCATTAAATAATGATAATGCTGTCGTTCGACGAATTCGCTTATGCAAATAACTTATTCGTTCATGGGCAGAGCTTTTGACTCGAGGTTAACCAGACATGTTTTATGTTATTGTTCTGAGAAGGTGTACTATGAAAATGACAATCTCTAGACAGATACTGATATATTGAGCTTGAGATTATCGTTTTTGAATATTTATTAATAGATAATGATAGACATTTACCGTTGACTCGGGACTGGTTTCGCGACTTCATTCGTCTCTTATTAAACTTGATCGATGTCCATTGGGAATAGTGTAGCTATTTATTATGTAAGATTTCTTGTGATGGGCTCGATTGGTTTCTCCATGAGCCTGAGGCATTATTATTGTTGGTTTAACCGCAGCTCTATATCCATGCTTACAAAAACATATCCCCCATACTTTTTACTAACATACCAATTTTTCTCCTTATAAAAATCTTCCTCGGACTTCAACGATTATTTCAATGAATTTCTCTAAATAATAGCCATGATTTGTTCTAGAGCTTTTTTGACATTGCTACTGCAGAACTAAAGTTTTATTTTCAAGGCTTAATATTATATTGAGCCTCTGTATGTAGGTAGGTATGTAAATTTTTGATCGATGAATACAAAATCACGTAATACACACCTGACGTTGACTAACTTTGGCAAACCATTATGCTACGTGTTTATCAACAACCACTACTTGTAATGCTTCAATTGCTACACTTTACTCGTTCTCTGTCAAATAATTTCAAAAAAACAAACTTGAATATACACAAAGTGTTCTTATTATCTCACGAGCACTTTCCAGTTTTAATGCTTACTAAATAGGTATTATTAATTCTTATTGCAAGGCGAAGGAGAGAGCTCTCGTTAAATCCTGAATAGCGTGATATTGTCTTGTTAAATAATAAATGCGAATAATGTAGATAGGTAGGTAGGTACGTCTCTTAGCAGACGAAGTGAACCGAGAATCACTATTGTAGGCATCATCCCAGATTCGGATACAATCCTTCTACTGGCAGTTGGCAAAACGGGTTTAATGGCTCACTGATTCACTATTTATACGACGTTCTTTTGTATCGTTACCTGAATTTCTATTCTTGGTAATACTTTGACGGGATTTCGATGCGGATAAGATTAAATAGCAAACAAAATACTTTCCTTCAAAGAAGGTCAAAGATTACTTAGTTGTATACCTAAGTATATATTCTGTATATTTTTTTGCAAGAATAACTAAATTATTAATAAATGACTACAATAAGTATGTTATCCAATTACAACCCATTCAGTAAATAATGTAGCCTGTAACAAAATGACAATTGTATAAAAGTGAAGATTGTCATTGAACCGTTTACTGGAATGTGCAATAAACCACTCAATGAACCTCATGTGAACAGTTGACGAACGTACCAGAGCTACATTGTGAAATTACAGTCCGTTGTTAGGAAAAATTTAAAATAGCTGGTGATTACGTGACGTCATTCAACAAATTAAAATGTATGGCTAAACACAAACGAATATATGTGCTTGAAGTAAGTACCTACCTACTCAACTGTTACAGCAATCGCTGTGTACGTTACCGCGCTGTGAATCTACGATTTTTTCCGCTGACCATTGAGTACTTATGTTACGCCAATGTTAACAAGTTATATCTTCAGACATTTGATACGCCGCTTGTAAATGGAAATTACAACTTGATATTATTGTTAACTGGCGTGAGAATATCGTAAACAAAGGGGTGAGTATTTTAAAATTACTTCATAAATGTTTTTAGGTGAACAATAAATGTTATATCTGTGTCGCATCTCGCAATGACGACGTGCGGATGTCCGGCGACCACGGCTCGGCACAAACACAAAACACGCGAAACGACTCTGTGTACACACAAAAAGAGAAGAACACAAGCAGGATGTAAAACATTGCAGTACTACATGACATGACAAACGATGGCTATTTTTGTTGAACGTCCAAAAGCTAGTTTGGTATAACTCCCAACTGCCGCGTTAAACGCAAATTGTTTACTAACACAAAGACTAATATTATTGTTTTATTAGTTTTCAAAATACTACTACAAAAAGCAAGTACCTAGTATCTTATAATATATTAATCAAAGTAAGAAAGAATTGAAAAAGGATAGTAAAGGTTTTATAAAAAAGCGGTTTTATATAGGTACACCTATATAAAAACTAAAATATGATGTGTGAATTTATTCAAATAATGAATTCAATTTGAAGAAAATTCATTTAAATAATGAATTTATTAATTATTTAATTCATTACACATTACACTAAAGTTACTTCTACATTAAACGACTTAAAAAAGGTGGTTACGTTATAATATTAATAAAATTTTAGGTTTTATGAGTAAGTACTAAGTAACTACATTCTAACTCACATCAGAAAATAAAAAATTACACTGTATTGTTTTTATATCCATTGACGCGTCTGACTCTACATTTAGGACTCTACATGATAGGTACTGTATTTAAATCTGTTTTTATGTTAGATGCACGTAGAAAATTAAGTTAATATTTCAAAAAATATGAAACAAAAGTAATAATAAATGTTTCAATAATATATATACAACAACAAACATCAACGTAATAATTATGTTTGTTGTTATTTAATTCAAGTAAGCCCATTGTTTGGTTTTAATTAAAAACCAATGTACTTTTGACCTGTTGAATTTGCTTGAGGTTTATGCTTGTTTTATGGCTGTTAGCACCGTGGTAAATACTGTGTGTAAATGAATATTCCTGGCGTATGCGTTGTGAAACCTCTCCGAACACGTATTGACGTTCTTCAACACATAATAGCGCTGCTATTGCAAAAACACCTCATCTTATTTAGAATAATTCTCTATGAATAATCCGTAATTTTAGTTCTGACATGCAAATATTTGAGATCACAATTGAAGCACACTTAATATCAGTTCCGCTATTGATACATATGGAAATGGAAATATCATTGTTGCAATAGTAACCTACTTATACAAATATGCCAAAGTTATTTTAAAATATTTAAAAGCGTCTTTTTTAAAGAGAATAAGCAGTATGTTACCTAACTACTACTTTGTGATGTCTTGTTATCTTGTAGTTATAGTTCGTAGGTCAGTCACAACTAACACAGTTAACGGGTGGAACTCTCTAATACAAAAATAATTGTAACTTGGGAAAGGAAAATGCCTCGGCATTTCGGAAGTGGTTTCTTGATTCTCATGGTAACAAAAAGGCACGCTTGAGGTAAACAAAAATCACCATGAATAACGGATTAAACAATAGCAAACAACCCTGAGCGAGCTCTAAGCTCACATTGTATATCGTGTGAAATCTCGTCGACTGCATATGCACAGTGCACAGTGCACACTCTGGTCCATTGTATGTATGTTGGGAATACGCGAACAAAATTGCTCATTGTCCTTACAACTCATTCTTGTCCTAACTGATTAGTAACTAACACTATGTTTTTATCGTTGACACAAAGCAATTCCCAACAAATATATATTGCCAATTGTGGGAAATCGCATTTAACGTCGCGCGCCTCGGCGACTTTTGTTGTTGTACGATCTCACGATGCCGACTCATTTAGTTTTATTTTCTCACACTCAATACTTGAGATTAATTATACGCATTCTGTTCCTGTATTGTCGTCGCGCAAACTCGAGAGTAAGACTGTACCTCAGACATACACGGAAGTAAAGCTATACGCGGTTAATTACTAAAATACTTCCTCATACAAATTTATAGTCCATCCATCCGTATTTGTTATGAGATTAAATATCGTTTAATGTAGCGTGTTTATTCGATACTTCAGTAAAATGTTGTTTCAGGCAGTTTTCGAATTATAGCCGAAAAGCGAACCGTAGGTAATGTAGGACAATTTTATATTTAGTATCTAGCATAAATATGAATATAAGGTTCATATGTGTCATAATGACAAGGGCGTTAGTATGTATCATACTCCACATTTTTAATTGAGAGAGCCGTTTCTTGTGTCAAGGGTCGGGCACTGCATGTCAGTGCGATTTAATTGTCGCGATAAGAGAGCAGCATTTCGCGTGGGAGTCCACCAGCGAAGCGTGATGTCACGCCGCGTAATTACGGAGTCTTGCGCACATCCGGACTGAGCTACACACCCCTTTCTTAAACACCCAGGCCCTACTTATTCATAGCTTTGACGTAACTGTGAAGTAAAGCCTAAACACTCAATTTAGAAGAGCCGTTTCCACGCACCGTGTGTCAAAATTCAGAACATGAAGGTAAATTGTATTTCTTGTAACACGCTATTGTATAAAATGTAACATATAATAAAATATGTAACATTTGTTTTAAGTATCATTACAAGCAGTTAAATCCGATGAACATGCACTGACTCTCTCTGTTTTCACACGGTTCTTATAATTAGGATTGACTTAAAAATGGGAAGAACTTTTAAAATGCTTATAATTATAGTTTGAATTTTAATTCTTCCAAATTAATATCCAGTGGCTAAATACTAAAACTTAACTATTTAAGCTTATATTATGCAATGTCTATAGAAAAAAATATTTTATGTAGATACTTATTAGTTTAGTTAGCTAGATAGAACATTAAATAAAGTAGACTAAAAGATACCGTATTAGTATTATACCGTTACAGGGCGCCAAGTCCTAGAAATTGAACTTACACCACGCCACATAGAAAGAAACCTTATTGGAATCTAGTCTAGTTAAAACTCAAAAGTCTCGACAGTGTTTCAAAATTGTTCAATATAAAATGTCTTACTTTGTTGCGACCGAATACATTCTATCGTAATGTCAGCCATTTAAGGTCCTTAAATTCTTACAATCAATACATAGGAAACAATTACTACTATCGGCAGAAGTTCTAGCTTATTGGTTTAAAATCGAAAAGGTTAAATAAGTTAAAAGTAAAAATTAAAAACTGAAAGGATAACGACATTTACAACAAGTCCTACTTTGTAACCGACTGTACAATAATTTGATATCGCGACACTTAGCGTAGTTTTTGCGTACACAATAGTAATTCCTTGGCCGTGCACTCGCCATTGCAGAACTAGCATTTTTTGTTACGTATCTGTTGTTTTCTAAAAACGTTTAGCTCGTTCCTACAATGAAAAGTCACGTTTTGGAAACGCAGCGAATGTTAGAGCATTCAAGGTACAATACCTTTAATGCGGCAACGTAACAATTTTTTATATTAAATATTAAGCCACTTTCTTTACTTTGTTTGAATTTTTTTATATAAACGAGTTTTGTATAAACGAGAGTAATGGAAAAATCCGGAACTTGAAGCCGCAACCCTAGCATTCCGTGTCCAGTACTCTTCCAACTGAGCTATACGGGCGGACGTCCCTGAGATCGAATTTATCCATTACCTGTTAAGATGATAGCGTCATGACAATGTTTTGCTACATATCGCCAAAAAAAAGACGCAACTATTGTTTGACATAATACTTTTATACCATTATTACACGAACACTAATAATATTAATAGTAACTTGTAGGTACATTGTACGGGCGAAAGGACCACAAAACCTTTCGCCCTTTAACTACCCTACTATACCCACGGGAAGAAAGCGGGCTAGCCTATTCTTAGGAATAGCAACCACAAAACCAATATTAGTTAGTACAAAATTAATTTAGTTAGCTGGTTTGTATTGTTAATTAGGTTTCTATTTCACAATGTGGGCTGGCTGTGGCTACAGATGTTAGATGTAGAGTAGGTGTAATATTATCATTTATGATACGAGTGTACGGGGCCGGTATATTTGTGTGGAGCTCGGTTCAGTGTTGGTGGACAGTCGCTCACGGGTCAGTGCTACACAATGAGCAACTTCCTGCCGCGGCCGCGCGGCCCGGCGGCGGCGGCGAGCGGCAACGCTCAACAAGGACACGCAGCTGACACGCGAACTGCGTCACTTATCCTACGCTTATAATCCAATACCTACCGCCCCTCACCCACTCTTGATAACCAGCGATACACTCCTACAGACGTACCTCCTAATCTTAATCTTACAAAATAGCTGCATTATTAAACAAAAGCATCTTTTTAACATCATCACTGGCGCCAGCATTAAGTTTATTTTAAATTTTATTATGAAGTTTGTTTTCATTTTATTCAATACTTATTGTGTGTTGCACTTACTTTTTGCAGAATTAACTATTAAGCTCGGTTAGAGCGCTGTTTATATTTTCACAATGAGAATAAATTAAAAATAAAGCCAGCTAAGAGTAAAATAAGGGTGATCACGGTAATAAAAGATAAAAGAGTACATTCCAGGTGAATCGTTCGTGTGACCGCGATTAACCTCATGCCAATTACGCGACCATTAGTGCACAGCACAATACGCCTCCATTAAATGGATGTCCAGCGCGGTAGAGCAGTGCCCGCCCAATTTGCATTTGTTTGGAATTAGAACGTCCGAGCGGGCATCCGCGTCTCGCTTTATGTCACCTGTAACATGCCCGGGCCTGGCTCCGCATAATGCTTCTAACTCTTTAATGGTCTACGATGTCTACGGTTATAAGCGGTTAACCTCATCATTTCTATTGTATGACTTTTCCAATAACACACCGTTGACCGTTTCTCACGCGTCGAGTCATAAGTGATGACAACAATAGTGACAAACATAAACGGTGAGATATTAAAACGTAAGTTGAATCGTAATAAAAACATTATTGTTCCCATAGCGCCACCAGGTGACAATATTGTCAGCTATGCAGAGAGTACTCATACTTCTAAGTATAAACATAAATAAAAATATTTTGGTATACTTCATACTTAGACCATATTAGGCGTAGATATGCAAATATTTCAATAGGTATCAGTAGCTAGGTAAGTACAATATGTACATTCTTCTATGTATAATATAATTTCTAACGTACCTATCCTCTGTCCACAATCCTAGAAAATCTCTGTTTATTATATTGTTACCCCAAAACCCTCAATTTTCAAAAGGTTCCAATTCAGTGAGCCATCCTAGGGCTTATTCGAGTTCATTGAAGTACAATGGCTACATTCGGATAATTGAGTCGGTGGATTTCATTACGACGAATTTCGAATGTCTTTGTAACAAATTACATGAGTGCCATTACCATACCAGTCTAATTCAACGGTCACGCAACTTATGTTATGGGCATACTCGAGTAAATACACACGCGGTCCTGAGCTGTCTAATTTTATCAGACGACGTGCTTGTGATGGATTTAAAATACTCGAGTGGATTACACGCTCAAGTTCCACATTTGTAACCGCATTCGATCACGTACATTTTTTCTTCCCGTATTTCTCTCTATGGAGTCGTTATTAATATGGACGCAACGAGCGAATAGACGGGATATGGTAATGACAAATGACGTTCCACGCTTATCTGAACTGTCTGTGTAGAAAAGATGTGGCGGTTTTCTCAGCAGAGTGAGACGTCGACGGGCGCTGAGCGATGTCGTTAGCGAAGCTCCATCTAACAGATATCTGCGCTACCCTTCTTGCCTCACTGAATACTGGAGATAACTATTTTCGCCCTATCGACGATATTGCAAAGTGTACAACTTTTGTAGTACTTATTCAGTAGTGTGTACCTACACAATATCAACTTACACATCAGTAATCAAACCTTTCAGTTAACTTTTGTCACCATATCCTCACTTCCTTAGGTAGCGCTAAGTACGTAGAGAGAGAGAGAGAGACTTTGGGTCACTCTGCGTGCTCTATCGATTGTTCCATGGGGAGTGCTCCGACGAACTTCTTGATTTGGTGCCATCGTCGCCTTTTTATCATCGCACCACTCGACGCCGCTGTAGACTTCACCCGCACTACCTGGAGCCGTTATCGTCTAGAACGGTAAGGTTTCAGCGGTCATTCATCCCACGTACGTGCCGGCTCTGGGGTGAACTTCCTACAGCGGTGTTTCCTGAGCGCTATGACATGTCCTTCTTCAAACGAGGTTTAAAGAGAGCTATCCTATCAAGGTAGGCAGCGGCCTGGCTGTGCCCCTGGCATTGCCAACGTCCATGAGCGGCGGTAACCACTTACCATCAGGTGGGCCGTCTGCTCGTCTGCCACTTTAGGCAACAAAAAAAAAAAAAAAAAAAGTCAGGCTTACTGTCTTTATCAGTTATAAATGCGGCAGTGTCATGAACTCATGAGGGAATGTAAGTAGGTATTTAAGATGTCAGAGTTTTTGTCTGGCTGTGGCATAATGCCAGCTGCAAAGGTACCTTTCTTAGTGTTATGTACAATGGAGGGAGATAGCGTGTCGTCTTTAGCTGAAATATATTGTTCCCGACTTGCAGCGCACTCGGTACTCCACAGTCCGCACCCACACCACCGCCACTGATATGCAAATAGGCTCCGCCGAGATCGTAAACCGTTTCAGATCAGATAACGTAATTCGGAGCTAAAATACACCAAGTTAAAGTAACGTCATTGCTATAACTTTCCCTATCCAGTTCTTTTAAATCACAAGGATTATAATAGGAAGATATCCGTTTAGAACTTGGTTGTATTTGCAAGTTCGGGACCGTTTTATCATAATGTTGAATAGCTTTGCTTGTGACAAATGTTCACGATAACCCACCGCGGTGTACGCGGCGCTCAGGGGCGCTCGCACTACCTGCTCAGCTATCAGCCATCTTGGACCTCTTCTAGCTTATCTCCAGTAATATGTTATTCAGGCGAAAGTCGGACATCACGTAGCCATAGGCAAATATCGATTGTTTCCACTATCTTTGTTCCATTATGGTAATGCATCCACTGTTTTTGGGTCGTGCAATCTACTTTTACATACAAACACATCTATGGTTCTATTTATTACTAAATTCCTCATTTCTAAACACTTTTTGACTTAAGCATAGATTTATAGGCTATAAATCTATTAATCGTGTGAAAATTCATAAAAGTACCCAGCTGCCAGCAGGCTAATCCTGTCGATAAAAATATAGATCAGTTCACTTTTATAACCTTCTTCAAAAAAAAATTATAATTACCAATTTAGTCTACAACCATTTGAAACGGAATTAGCTAACGATGATTAATTATATTATCATACATCTGGAATTATGGGACAAGTATTTCTATAAGTGGTTTTGTTAAATGCAAATTATACCTGATTTACAAATGAGTTACATATGGTTCATTAGAAGACGTTTTTATAATACCGTCTTAATACTAAGCTCCCCTTAACCAGTAATCCAAACAATTTAAAGAGATTTACACTTATTTGAAATCAGTTTGTTGGTGCGAGCAAATCTTTGTAAACCTTACATTTATATGAAGTCGTTTAAAAATAAAAATCTCAAGAAGACAACTACATTAGAGTTAGAAATAAACGTGAATATTGATATGTCATTGTTAAACGGATATGACACGAATACTGCTGTACTGTACCATTGCATGTTCTGTACATTTTGTAGACCGAGCCATAATAGCATTAGCGCAGGTACTCGCCCAGGTAGCACCTGACACGTACAGTCGTACAAACTCTAAATAAACGTAGTTACGATGACGCTCTGTGGCTGTGGCCATGCTTCAATGCCTACATCCCACGTATTTTGTAAATCAACTTATTTTATTTATTTACTTAATATTACTTCCCATAACGTAACTACCAGAGGGCTTACTCTGAATGTTTGAAAGTGACATCGACATCAAAATCATCATCATCATCAGCAACCCATTATTGTCCCACTGCTGAGCTCGGGTCTCCTCTCCTCTATTCTGAGAGCTGAGAGGGTTTTAGGCCGTAATCCTCACACGCTGGCCTAATACGGGTTGGTGGTCAGACATACACTTAGAATTTCTTCTAGTGTATGTGGGTTTCCTCACGATGTTTTCCGTCACCGTTAGCAGATGGTCAGTCACATGACTAGTACATATAAATTTCACAAAGTGAAATCCACATTGGTACTGCCGGTCGGAATCGAACTCGGACCGCGTGTTTAGCACGCCGGTTCTTATCCATTCAGCCACCATCGCTTCACATCATCACATCAAAATCGATCAAGTCGAATGTTGAAATTCAGAGTAAGCCCCTTGATAATAACAGTAACATGAAATAAACAGTGTATGTATACTAATGAAATAAGAGCAATATCCATTACGTAAATTATAGCTCACAGTTAGTAGGGTAATAAGCTAATCCTTCCCACGCTAGAGTCAAGTCTAAACAAACTAGAAAGTGACGTTAATTTCATTATTTCTACTATTTTAGGGAGCAACATTAATAACCTTTATAATAATGTAATGTTTTCCAATGTACTTTGGTATACAATCCCCGTTAGCTTGATTACTGCCTTCAGGGGAATAAGGAATCAACGAAATACGTACCTGATTGTAAATGCGAAGTAAAATATTTTATGTATTGTGTTGTCTAAACAAATGATGATCATAAATATTGAGACAAAAGTTACATAAAGTGCTTACGAACGACGATTACAGATGGAACACGGTGGTTATTTTTTCTACCTTATGTGGGTCGACTCTACCTGGCGCACAGTGAGGGGTGAGCCGCGTATAATAAACGAAGACGGCCACATGTGTCTATCCCTGGTGAGTTTAAAACTAGGATTAATAATAATAGATTTTATAAAAGTTATTGTAGAACCACACGAGTGCTAAAATAGACAGCGTAATCTACTTAAACTTACGGAAACTGCGAGTTACTTTTTACTTTAATATAAGTACTGAAAACTAGTTTGTACATTCATTTTAATTATAAATTTTATGAATGTAAAAAGTAATAAGGTTTACAAAAAGCTAGGAATATAAGATAATAATAGTAACAGTATGAAATATACAATTTGTCATGTCTAATACCTAATCTCCGATGTTATCGTAATTTTATTATGCGCTGTTTTTTTAATGTAACAAAATATTAAATCTTAATTCAATTCGGAAATTATACATTTGGTTGGATAATACAAAATGAAGCCCACATTATGTATGCTTCACTCGAGTAACTTTTCCTAGAGGAGAGCTAGCAAGTAACTAATAAAAACCCTTCGACTTTTTGTTCGACGAGCTACGTTTCTATTTTATAGCCCCTCATTTAGGAGCGTCAACACAAAACAAAAAAAAATTGAAATATAGAACTGGCAACGTATCGGGTAAACCTGGCAACGGTGCGCGGCTCGGCGGAGCGCACGCGCATGTTGGAAAGAAGCTGAGAAGCCTGTCAAGCAAGTTCAGGCGGGCGCGCCGCGCGAGATAGTGGGGCGCCTCTGTCGCCAGTGCCCCTGCCGAGTGCGCCGCGTGAGCACGCAATAGCGCTACTCTACGTGCTGGCTTCGTCAACGCGCCCACTGTAAACACTTCACGGCAAGTTCTGTTACACTCTCCTACATTAAAACCGGTTACAACCTTTGTGATCTCGAGTGCAGCATCTGTGATTTTTACGTGCTCGTTGTGATTTCTAACTATATGTTCGAGAGAATTTAATACATTATGAGTGTCAGTGGCTAATTACATACTGTGTTTAGTTTTTGCTATCTTAATAATGCGATGACCTGTGACTTAAAGTGGACTAAAATTGGATTACAAAGCAGGGAATATTTCAAAGCTGGTAAGTGTCCGACTGCCAACTTTCAAGAACATGCGTTTAAAATAATATAAATTAAAGTAGCGGGCCCCAACGGCCGAAAGCATTGTGGAGGCGGTACAAACAAAACTCGTAGGATAGGGGAGCGAAGGAGAGAGCACGCTTTGTTGACACAGGGCAAGCGACTAGCAAGCAACGGGGCCGCTCTACCAACGAGTCGACGACTCAACTAGACACTCAACGCCAACGATGTAAATTGTACACTCAAAAGCACACTGTTGTGTCTTTTGTTTCTCACATTGTACTAATTTAGAAAGTTTTGTAATAACATTCGTTAATTTTGAACCGAAAAAATTAGTGCATTCAATATAAGCAAATAAAAGGAAATTATAATTTCAAGCTAAAGTTATCGTATCGTATAATGTGTTGTCGCCCCGTTAGGACATTGAACACAACGCTATTAGTAATTGAATGATAGTAACGTTATGTATGAGTAATTTAGATAAACAACGTTTTTTACAGCGTCGATCAAATTTTAGCATCATATCGCATCCGCGGGAACTATAATACACATATATAAATTATATTATTATCGCCTCATGGTCTTTCCCCCACATCAATGTGGATGTGAAAAAGTACTGCTTGTTGTTATTCTATTGTAACATGTCCTTAACATATTACAATAGAATAACACTTATAAGTTTTAGTGTGTAGTGAAAATAAAAAGGAGAATCTCTCGCATATCAAATTGAAATGGGGAAAAAACCTGGTCTCTATTTAATAAATCGTGTTACTCAGACATCTGTCATGAGAATTTGCCGCCAAAACCTCAAAGAAATAAAATTAATTTTATTTGTGTGTGATACTTTTGCTAACCGTACCTATTTCAAATAAATATTTGATTTGAGATGTTTGTACAATAACTAAAAGCTCTAAGTAGAAAATATTGAATCAATATACAATAACAAGTAAATGCCTAGGCCTACTAAGAAAAATTCAGCCGTATTTCAGATCCATTTCCCGAAAACTTTAAACTAAACTAAACTTTAAATTTAACAACAGAGATTTTAGTTTCATTAGTAACAAACAAGCTCCGGAACGTAGGTATGTCCGTGTACAACCATGTCATTGACCCGTCTAATTATGATTTCTTGATTCACTGTATAATTTAAGATTCTCAGACGGCCCGATTATAAATAGAATAAACAATTATACAACTTTGCAATAATAACGAATGAAAACCATTATCAACATCCTGGGTAATTTTGCACGCATTATGTGTTGCCACTGACGGAGCATCTATTTAAAAACATAGCATGGGTCTAATACAAAACAATGTTTTAAAATGTACAAAAAAAAATGTTCAACTTTTTTTTAAAGTAAATTTTATTTTCTCTAGTTTTCAATTCTAGGATATTCCTAGTTACCTAGTACACAAAATTCCAGAGAAGTAGAGGTTCCCCGCCAAATGTTATTTAATTATAAGTGGGGCCAATAGGTCAAACAACCGTTATGTGTTTACTTGTATAAATGTGTTAACAGTGTGTCCCTAGTGCGTCAATTTTATATTTCATAAATTTGGTGCAAAAAAAAAAAAATTTGTATGTATTTCATGGCAATAGAGTAGGAATACAAAATGTAACTAGGTAGTATATATATATTTCATCTCCACATGCCATAAGAAGCGACTAAGGTAATAACAATACTCCTTTGCAAGAAAAAAATACTCATAATTTAACCCTTGGTTAGCCATTTGACTGACTATGATTAGAGAATAGGCTAGACTTTTAAAAACTGTTGGGCTTCAATCATAGAAGAGATATGGCCAGCAGTGGGAAGTTGTGGTGTCGATGTAATTAACAAATCATCATTGATTTAGTAAATAGTTTACTTGATATGTTTCCTTTAAAAATACGCAGAATAACATTAAGAAAGTTTAAAAATGCCACGTGGCAATTCCTTCTCAACTTTTAGCGATTTTGTATATTCTACGGTCTTTTTGCACCTATAAATATAGAATTATTTAAAGACTTGAGCACTACAATGAATGAAAATGTGCCTCACATAACACATAATACTCGACACATAGGTATGCAATAGGCAGGCATGTGTGGATTTCAAAAGAGCAACACAGGGGTTTTGTAATATCGATAATTTCATTCGCAAAGGCCTATTACAGTCGGATTAATGGACACGACAAAACACAAAACAGTTAGTTCAATTGAAGCAATACTATTTTAATAGTGTCAGTTTATTATAGTTCATTTACAACTTAATTCTCATTACCTACAATGCGAATGACTAGGCCAGCCGCATACCACTGCTGATTCACAAATCATGTGGTTACCAAATACGAGTATGTGGCGTATTAATTTATGAAAATATTTAACACCAAACGAAGTTTCATTTAGTTTCAAACTTAAGTCAGTCCAGTCCACGCTTAATATTTTCAATACATTAAAATCAACAGCTACTGGTTTTAAACAAAAACATATTTATATAAATGTATTGATCGGATAATTGTTTATAACTGTATTTTTTTATCAATTCTGTGCTTACTTATAGCTTTAAATCCCATTTTGCGACAATATTAGCAAACAAAATAATAAAATTTAAACTTACTGACATAAATAAATACCTACGTACAAACCTATTCAAAATTATGCGCATGGCCAACGTCTCATCAGTTTCTCATGATAATTAGATAATATAATGTAGTCATTAAATAACAAGATTCTTTATGCTGATGTACCTACTCGTAATATCTACTCATAACGACCAGCGTGAATCAGGGATGTTCCGAATGTCATGTTTAAGTCATTCACGAATGGGAATTCGGATGCGAATGTGTGAATGCGAGTGGGAATATTTAGGAAAGACAAAAAAATCCACATTGTTTTAACTTTTTATTTGTTTTAGATTATTGAGAATCAAATTAATTAATAATCAAATATCAAAAATAGATAGAATAAGGCAGATATTATCTATAAAAAACATAAAACAACATGTTTATGCAGCCATGTGTTTGACTGGCCTGTTGGTCTAGTGGTTAGTGACCCTGACTGCTAAGCTGGAGGTCGTGGGTTCGATCCCCACCCAGAACAAATCTTTGTGTGATGAGCATAAAGGTTTGTTCTGTGTCTGGGTGTAATTTATCTATAATATGTTTGTATTTCAGAAAAAAATATGTATTTAAGTAGTATATCAGTTGTTTAGTACCCATAACACAAGCAAATATAATTGCTTACTTTGGGACTAGATGGCGCCGTGGTAGAATATTATTATGTTATTATTATTATTAATGTGTATAAACAAATGTTTACATTTACACTGAATACGGGGCTTAACATTTGCGAGAAATGCTCAAGTTTATCAGCATAATATTTTCTTGAAACGGAATATTTTGTATCGATGCCTACTTAAAGTAGACAATCGATACACAATATTCTATAGCCTTACATTCATCGAATGATAAATTAGATTATTAAATTATGTAACCATAAAATCCTCAAGTTTTAAATACCTTTAGAACATATAAAACGTTAATTTAATTATCCTGTGTAACAGTAATGGGACTAGAACTAGGTTTAGCCGCAACTGAACTTTTAGTTTTTCAAGTTGATCTTGGGTGATAGTCAACTTTTTCACAAATAGTACATCTATTATGACCTCGATCTATAGGCGTGAAATATCGCCATTTTTTTTCCTTTTATTTCATTTATACAAAGGAAACTTGTAATTACTTCCTACTACTAACTATAAAACTTTATTCATAAACGTAATCCTAATATTGAATGACAAATGACAACTAAAAAACAATGCAATCTAGATATAGGATGAATGAATTGAATACGAATGTTGTTGCGAATATTTGAAATTATGTGAATTCGAATGATCGTAACATCCCTGGCGTGAATCAGTCTTGAATCGTCATGACTAAATATATACATATATACCTATTTAGAGTTCAATAATGCAATCACGTAGGCACATCGTAGTAAAATAGTCATTACATAATAAATACTCATCTTACTATTACGCATAACAAGGAAAAAGACAAGTTGGTTGCTCTTCTAATTGTAGAATTTTTCTTGTAACTACAAGGAAATTATAAATTAACTGTAATAGGGGATTTTCAAAATAATGTAGAACAAATAAAATTATAACAAAGTAGCTGTCATCTATGAGATCTGTCGCGTGATGCACGGGATAATCTGACCCACATACTTGTCAATGCACCCAGGATTTACAGTGATAAGATCCCTACAAACACCGTGGAGACAATTGGATTCCAACAAAATCTTCAATGTTGGCTATGTCAAAAGTTAGATAGAAAACAGCTCAGATATATATTCGGGACAGTACACCCATCGCTATTATATATTATATTATGACCAAGATTTTCATAGTTTAAAAAGATAACAACGCCAATGCCCGCACTACGGAACAAGCCGTGTCGTGATACTCGTGATAGACTGTACAAACATACAATAGGACACAAAGTAAATCTAGATTCGAAACAATTAGAAATCAATCACACAAATATTTGTCTCGTGTGGGAATCGAACCCATGTATGTTAGTGGCGAGGCGACCACCTAACTCTTCGCCAAATACAATTTTACAGAAAAAAATCAAGTACCTAAAAGATTTATCATCTAACCGTGAGGGATTAAAAAGTATAATACAATATACAATGTGTTGTTAAAGAACGCCTTTAGTTTAAAAATATTCAATTCAGCAAGCTACAATTACCATATCTACAAGTGTTTATAACTTGTGTTTGCCTGACCGGTTGCATGGTTTTAAATAGCATCAACTTGCAGTTCTGCAGAAAGCTCGAATAACGCAGATGAATATTTTTTAATAAATGCTATCATTATTCTTCAACTATCTTGGGTCGACGGTGGTCTAGTTGGGAGTATGTCTACCGAGATAAGTTTTATCATTGAATCTAATTTGTTGCGAAATTAACATGTGATAATTGGCTTGAACACGAATACCTAGAACTTAGTCAGTCGAAAGTTAACGTGATTGTGAACCCAAAAATGCTACAATAAAGGCATTTGCCTTTTTTGTAGCATTTTTGGGTTCTCCAAATAATAGATAAAATAGATATGTATAGGTATAAATAGGTATAGGTATACTTTTTATCTGGAGAGTAGTTACAATGATATTCATGCTATACAGCTGTTATACTCAAAGCTAAAATTATATAAATAGAATTATACACATAATAAGTTATGTCCAACGCATTCTATAAAGCCACTTCATCAGTATGCAAAGCGATAACCAATGGATGTATGTTTTTCCTTTATGTAGAGACATAGGTATAGAATAACATAAAAAACAAGAAACATAGACAAGATTACTGAATGTTTTGTAAGAATTATATTTCAGAATTACCCTAGGAAGAAATACCGTTGAATAATAAATAGCTTATTCTTCTATGATAATATATAATATCACAATAATCTATTGATAAGTAAGTAAATACCTATATGTTATATAGTAATCCAATATCATAAAAAAATATGACATGGACTTTTTCTAAAGTGTTTTTCAATGGAAAAGCATCACAGCACTATAGGAGTATTTATCGTAAAATATTACAAATACAAATTCATTTATTCACAAGAATGATGGTACATTTTTTACATTTTACATAACATTACATATTATAAATTACTAATCCTGTTATTAGTAGTTATTATCCTGTTTTCTCTACTGTTTTTATCACAATAACTCAATAAGAACAGAGATTTGAAACGACCTTTTCAACAAGCTATTTAAATACCTACATTTAGGTATATCTCTAGAATGTGTATCTCTAGAATATGATTCCGAGCAAACGGTTCAGAAATAGTCATGACTAAACAATTCTTAATAAGTTTAACATATCAACAAACATGTGTAGTCTACCTAAATACGTCAACAATTCGTAATTTGTAATTACTTTACTCATACTAATAACGTTATCAGAAACAAACTGGCAAGTAGGTGCAGATATGAACTTTATCAGTGCGTTATTATCAGGAAATACCTAAACAATAATTTACAAAGTTTAATTGGAGCAAGATACAGTTTTTATTTAGTTATTTTATATAACTTACTACCTACAATAGTTTGTTTTAGTTTATTAGATGATAAACACAAGTTTTAATTAAGTAATGAAAAATCTAGTACCGTAAGATAATACTATACCGTCTTAAAATATAATTAGGTATTTATATATATAATATTATATACAGTTTATGAATTTAAAAATTAACTAAATTAAATAACTTACTATTAAAACAAGAAACTAATTCTAAACTACTATTAAATTATTATATAATAATTTAAATTTCATTAAATAACCAACTTTAAGAAAAAAGCTAAGTTTAAGTATTACACGCTAGGACACTATCAACAGCGCAGTATTAGGTAAAGTTGTCATCGCTCCTTCTACGGCCTAGCGAATTGTGTCAACAATAACAGAAGATAATGTCTAAATATTTGCTCTTATATTTGTGAATTAATCTACAATAATCAGAAGAAACATTAATTTGCAGTCTTAAATGTAATAGTAACACGGTTACCCAAGAAGCGTAAAACTATTTTTTATCTTACTGCTTATTAAACCGCACAGCGGGATTCTTGACTGACAACTGTAAATTATGCTGTAGGTACTTTTAATTAAGAGCATACTTACATCTACGAAATGTCGAACATTCAAAAAGAATTTACGTATGCGTTGTCATATACCTATATCCCTGTCACGCGTCGTTTAAAAACATACATTTCACGCGTGACACCGCCAGAAGCGGCAATAAATTTTGTGCTGATATGGAAAAATGGCGGGAAACTGTCTTTAACGTCTTAGCATAGTCCTTCTAACCGAACATTAAACCGCGCTGCTCCTTTAGTAGCTTATTTATTGCGGCCGACAGAAAAGAACCGCAGCTTCCTGAGCCGCGTGGGATTGTATAGGACTTCATCACGTCCCGGTCGCATCTCAAGGCTCGAATGACAACCGGGTCTCCACCAGCTTTAACTTGTTTACCGCGAAGTAACCGAGAAGCTTTTGGTTTTGCTATAAAGTAATAAGAGAGTAAATAAGATTCAATTTATTCGCTTAACTTTTATTTCATAAATTGAATACGTTAATGAGAGTAACAAGAACTGACCGCGACACCTGTCTTATGTGTACTGTTGCAACTAGGAGGTTGGATAGGTACTAGATAGTAACTCGTTCCATAAAATATTCATTCGAACACCTCTTTTACATTTTTATATCTTTCCTATTTCGTATTCGACGTTAGACGGTGCGATGCCATAATTTATTTCTTTGATATTTCGATGTCAACACGTGTAGCAGATTTATCTTTATCATCGATATTTTGAACCAGTTTAGTCGGTAGGTACTGCTGCTGCAATACTTCAAGAACTGTTTAAAAATGTTATGCTCTATATTAAGTTTTACCTTGGAATAAAATAGAAGGTCTACTTAATCGACTAATCGCTCATTTGGCCACAATAGTACAGAATAAATAATAGTACTACGACAATGGTAATGAGTCTCGCATAATACTCGGAACTCATAAATTACACATTCAAAATTCATGTCCATTTACGTAAACAAGTTTAAATAGCACGCCTAAATCATTGTGTGTTTACCCTCAATTTGACAACTGGCAACGCGGTCATATGACACACATGAAAATATCAAATGCATTGCCCTCTGTGCAATGTGCGCTCACTCCTCCATGCATTATATGGTACATCTGTGCGATCAGCGAGACAACATATTACGTCAACCCTCAACCCTTTTGTAATAAATTTTTGTGCAGTACAAAACATCTGACAAACCCTTGCCATTATTAACAACAAAAAACCATTAGTCTTTTAAATTTTTAACCCTCTACTAAAAATCACTAAGACTGGGCTTCAGCACAGCGTCCTAACGGGTACAATGATTTAAAATGCTTGATTTGGAATCTTATATAATTTATTTGGGCTGATTTTAAGCTAAGTTTCATACTAACAAAAATGTATTTGTAACACTGTGCTGTTAGAATTTCTTTAAATTCATTTATATTTTTGAAAGCAGATTATGGTATGAAGGCGTCACTTCTCTATATCTAATATCAATTTGTTCGTCCTCGTAGAAAATCATAACATAAAGCTAATAAATATAAACGTACATATATAAATCTGATAAAATAATAAAAATATAACCGCCAGCACGTAATGATAATAATCGAACTCCATTCCTTCCAATAGCAAAACCACTAAATTCTCTGTATACCCTCATCATTGTCGCAATAGATTTTGTAAAAGATTATCACATTTCATGACATCGACATTACGCCTATCCAGTAATATCTATTATTACTTCCAATGTAAACCAATTTAATATTTATAAAGTTCATTAAAATTGTCCGCTTTACGACAGACGATTCATTTTAATATCCGTGGATATCTATAAAATGAAACGTCTTCAATAAACTGTATTGAAGCATAAAAGGTTTAAAAATAAGATATCGAAACTAAGTGAACTATGTTGAGATCACGACTTGGACGAGACTATCGAGTTTTGTTTCTCACGATCGACTAGTTACAAAATGAGAAAAAATAGTATGCGAATCCTGAGCAATAAGTGCGTGTAGGGATGCATGCTGCGCGTATATACGTCAAACAACGTCCCGTGTGACCGAGAACCAGACCCGGCCAGTAGATATGCGTGCGTTCAACGACATCATTTAAATAATTACTGTCTTGTCGTTCGTGTTCAATAACTGAAAAAAATATGCACAAAATTATTGCTGTGGTAATAACAACGCGACATGAATTATGATGAGAAATCCAAGGATTAACAGTTACTGAACGTCGTAACTCGGTCTAAAATAACGGCTCATTTATAAGAACTTTGAAAAAATGTTTATGATAATTGGAGCACTCCGATCACAGTTCTTTAATGGATGTTAAATAGCAATCTAAAAATAATTTAAAATTGGCTGGCTAACATTTGAATTCAAAAGGGCTACGTGTACTATGTAGGTTATGGAACGTTAACATTACTCGACTCTTACAAGCTGAGTAGCAGTTCTGCCGACGAGTCTTACTATACATGGTTTATTTTTTTATAATAATATTTTGTTTTCATTGTTGCAGGAAGTACGCAGTCCCCAGAAACATGGCTTCCATAGAGAGGAGACAGTGAGTCAAAATGGCCGTAGCGCGTGCGGTCCTAGTACTCTTAGCATCCACGGCTCAAGCTTGGATGCCGGATGCCAACGCTCGCATACATATTAAATATGGTAAGAACCATTTTACGACGATATTATACAATTAATACGATATTATTTTTTACCTTAGACATTACAAAACTATTAATAGGCAGATACTTAGATGCCAAAGAAGTGAACACTGATTTTAAATCTTATAAATTCTTATAGATTCAAAACTAAAACAAAAAGTCACATCCTGTGACATGCTGCATGGCAGGTGCAAGAGACTGCTGCGGATTTCGATGTATTGTAATGACATGTGAGAATTTCTCAAACAATTGTTATGAAATCGCAACCGTTCATTGTTATTTAATCGCTGTACAATGGGAACTTTGTTCAGGTATCTGCACATTATACAAAAAACTGAATATTCGCATTCAGACCTGCATCTAAATCGTGCACATATCTAATTTTCTATTGTAGGTGTCAAAAAACATAAACCCATTTCTATGAAATGTTCTAAAATACGTTCGGATTAAATTTTATTTTCATTTTATGTTTATATTATTTACTAAAAGTACGTTGTCTTCTCCAGGCGCAGAAACTTCTGAACAATTCGTGGGTAATGCAACGGCACCAGACCACTTCCGTATATTAGACAAAGATGATTTCTCTATCATTGTGGGTGGCAGGTAAACTACTTTATATACTACTATCTTGTTAACACTATATAGATATTTAGCCTACTATTATTACCACGCTGGCCAGACGGTAGTAGGATAAATTCCCTCCAACATCTTTGGAGAAGACTCAAGCCCAGCAGTGCAGCAGTGGGACGTTTATGGGTTGAAATGATGATGATAATGGTATAGGTATTTTCCCTACCTGTGAAAAAGGCACAAGCTACGTATTCCGTTCCTAAATTTTATTATCCGTATGTATACCTATTTAATGCAAGAAGAAACTTACCGCAATCACAACTTACTCGCGTCTTATTTCTACTGAGTGCAATACTCGTATATTTATGTAAATCTTTACCAAACATGTCCAATGAAGGCGGATTATACAATACTAAGTTTTATTTAAGCAGGTGCCACTAATCCGCAGCTATTCTTGGAAAGTGTACAGTTTGTTTAATGGAAACCATTTTTTGTTTCAGAAATACAGTCTACAATCTCAGCCTCTACGATTTATCAGAAAATGTAGATCAGGTAATTTCCTTATTTAAATTTGCCATGATATTATGTATTTCAATGTTTACTTTAAATCAATACCCAAGTTTTCAAAATACAAGCAATGTTTCAAAGCCATATGCATTATAAATCGTTTGAGTGAACCTTATCTTGTATTCGATTAAACCCGGAACTCTTCTTGATAATGGAAATCTCCGGAAGTAACAAGATTGATATCACTGAGGTTTTGCCAAGTGTACCAGTAGCTGGTCGATGAAGGAACTTAACGAAAACTGTAATAGGTATCGCGCTCCAATACAGGTTTATGTATCTAATCTTAAGCAAACAACTCAGTGAAGGAGGTACCTATTCTGCGCTCACTATTTATTCTTACGACCCATTTCGCGTGGCAAACTGTTTATTTTCTGTGAGATTTTAGTTACAATTTACTTTAGTATACATATATTTAGAAGTCCTGTATAAACATTGTAAAGTTAAATGTAATATCAACTCGTAAAAGCAGAATGCATGGCTATACTATACCACGAAACTTCTTTCTCGGCATACCTAGAAGTAAAGGAATAGAGGATTACAACAGAAAATAATGGAACTATGGCAGAAATATTTTTGCAGTTACACATTACAATTATTATGTAAATTATATACTGCGAAAAGTAAACAATGTAATTGTATTGGTCCTATTCCAACTGCCTTAACGTTGATGTAACAGACATTCCTAACAGCTAACGTAGTAGAATAAATCATTAAGATTGTTTATATAAAAACAAAGCTTGATTTTCTTCGTGTAATTTATAGAATTTTTGATTGACGGCACCACACAGTGTGTAAAATAAAAATACGAAGCTATATGGACGAACGGACGCAGAGTGAGAGATTGTTTGGCACACATCCAAATATTACTAACGTTTCACTCGTGAAAAACAGTCCTGTGTTTATGTACATTCATGATTTTATGAGAGACATCATACGTCCGTTCAATGGCCTTACAAAGATAAAATATCATCTTATGAATAACTGTAAGAGAATTTCTAAGAGCATGTTAAATCAACCCATATTGAACCAATGTGTAGATTATGACAAACACGGTTCCTTGATAGAGGAATGGAACCTACCGAAATACCCTACTAAATACAATCTATGTAATTTGTATTTTAGGTGTAGGCATTTTGTGAATAGAAGTTTATATGCGTAAAATTTAATACTAATTTGCATCAAACAGCTTAATATACATTTTAATAACAAGACTTAATACAAATTGAAACGTAAATCTGTCAAGTTTCGCGGCTGAAGCTGAACCAAGTTTATTGAAATTATGTATAGTATACAGTAATACAGATTTTTTATAGTTATTTATTATTTATAGTATAGTATATAATATATATGGTATAGTGTATGTATGTACTTATTTATTATTTAAAGTATACACTAATACAGAATTTGGTGGATTGGTAGTACCCGAGCAAAAGCTAGCTATATAGGTGTTGAATAATATGTCCTTATTTTTCCTTGTTATAAATTCCTTTTAGGAGCCATGTTTTTTTCCGACTTGCACTCATAGGTTCGAGTTGAATATAAATCTTATTATTTTAAATTACTCGTCACATATTAGAGTTGGCCGGTGTGCGGTGATGCGTTGAATTATTCACGGCCGGCGGCACAGGGCGTCCACTCTGTCTCACCCGAATACTAATCATATCTACGGTTACTTTTTCTCCAACCTGTTCAACTTGTATTCTTTGTTGCCACAACTTTAATGAATTGCCAACGAAAATAGACCGACCTAGCTTACTTTTCGTTGGTGTGTCCGAAATATCACGTTTTAAACACAGTTTTATAATAAAATCAGAAAACAGAGGTTAGATCTCATTCAGTAGGTAAGATAACCAACAACGTAGATAGGTATATAGTTTTTGTATTTTCCGCTAGCGCTAACGAGGATATCAATAGGACTATCTTGTCGCTGCGATAACCAACAGACTTAGTCGATAACAATGTATATTTTGAAATAAACAGCACTACAGTGGGATACAAAGAATTAAGTTCTAAATTCAGTGAATTTGATAGCATATTTCAAATAAGGTCACACGAAACTGCCTCAACATCTAGCCTGAAGAGAATTTGTTGCCTCGGTTAACTGGTTTGTGAAACAAGTATGGTCATTTAACAGTCGTTTACAACACAAAGTGAGCAAATTTAGCAAACCATTTGCGCCCCCACTTTATTTATTGTCGAGAGAAAGTAACGAACAAAACCGCGACTCAAATTTGTCATGTAAACGATTATTATTCTAGTTATACATACAAATGGCCTACATCATCAATAGAAATGCCTTGAAAATAAGTCTCCCTACCATAATAATGTTGATGGTTTACGAAAGACTTAAGATATACGTAGGTAGTAATTATTAATAGTAGTAGTAGCTAGATATGACATTACCATTAGTATATAATACCATTAAAAGATCTCTATCTCCATTGAACATTAAAGTAACTAGAGATAAAATAAATAAAACTACGGATGATTCAAATAAAAATACTAAATACAATAATTGTCTGCAGCGCTTGGAGTGGCAATCAACCGACGCGCATCGGGAACTATGTCAATTAAAGGGCAAGTCGGCAGATGAATGTCAAAATTACCCGCGAGTAGCGGCGCGCTCGCATGGAAGACTCCTAGTATGTGGCACTAACGCATTCAAACCGTTATGCCGCCGGTACGCGAGGCACCCACCGAACCAACATCTAGAAGAATTCGACGGGTCGGGCCGCTGCCCTTATGACCCGCAACATAACTCTACTGCCATATTTGTTGGTAAGTAACTACACGGATTTGTTACTGTTTTTATTTGTCTTAATGTATATGGATGCCCTTAAAAGTGGGAAAACAGGCAACCGCTTTTGGCCTCACAGTGCAGCACGTTTTGCGTAGGTAGTAAGTCTTTTTCTGCTCCGTACAAACAAAGCATAAGGGTAAAACAAACTACGCCCCTTAACAAAAATGCTCAATTAGATAAGTTTAAATATTTTTTTAAATAATATAGCCCCAATAATAATATAATATAATCGCTCGTTGTGGCGAAAATTAGGTGAGGCCTATGTTCAGCAGTGGACGTCATTGGGCTGATATGATGATGATGATGATAGCCCCAATAGAAAAAAAAATCACGAAATACGAAAAGAATACAGAAATTTCGTTTGGAAACATGTTGTTTTTTTGTTCTGGGGCCAACAAAGTCATGTAACATCTTTTTGTTGTCTAAAAAGCTTGAATTACTGGAACCAAAAACTGGGCTACACTCATACAAGTAGGTAAAATTGACCTCAGGCCGCCTCAGGGACAATAAGAAAAATTATGTCCTTTAGCCATACCTTGATGTTGTCTTTTGGAACTCAATAACGTTAATTGAACAACATATTTTCTGCTTTCTCTAAGAGTGTAGCAAATATAATGATTAAGGTATTTTGTAGTCATCGGTAATATTTACAAGCATGTTTGTCTTTACAGATAGCCAATTATATACAGCGACGGCAGCAGATTTTTCTGGAACCGATCCTTTGATATATCGCGAACCAGTACGAACTGAACGATCAGATCTCCGTTTACTCAACGATCCATCATTTGTGGGAGCAGTGGCATCTACTAGCCATGTTTACTTTTTTTATCGCGAAACCGCTGTTGAATATATGAACTGCGGAAAGGTCAGTACAGAAAAGTTGGTCGGGAACTCATATAATTTAAGTTTCTCTCCTACTATTTTGCTAAATATTGCATTAATTTTACAGGCGGTCTATTCGAGGGTAGCAAGAATTTGCCTAAATGACAAAGGTGGTCCTCATTCTTTTAGCGATCGGTGGACATCATTCTTAAAAGCCCGTCTTAATTGTTCGATGCCTGGAGAATATCCATTTTATTTTGACGAAATCCGTAAGTTATGATAAGTTATAGATTATAATTATATATAAACTATTTATGATTGAGTTTAGATTTACTCAGTTATTTTTGTAATTTACAGAAGCCACGACTGAAGTCATAAATGGAATGTATGGCAAAAGCAGTAGCAAGAACGATATTATGTACGCCGTTTTCACTACACCTCAAAATGCTATCGGAGGTTCCGCAGTATGTGCATTTTCTATGAGAGACATCATAGACGCTTTCGAAGGTTCTTTCAAGGGTCAAGAAAGTATGAACTCTAACTGGCTGCCATTAGAAAAAGAAAAAGTACCTGAAAATAAACCAGGTTCCTGCGTCGAAGACAGCAGAACTCTTTCTGATTCAGCTGTTAACTTTATAAAAACACATCCACTGATGGACAAAGCAGTCCCATCATTCCTAGCTAGGCCAGTTCTTATTAGAGTTAGTTTACAATATAGATTTTCGGCTATTGCGGTACATCCTCAAGTTCAAGCTATGAATGGAAACAAATATGATGTCATGTATATCGGTACTGATGACGGAAGAGTAATCAAAGCAGTAAACGTTGCTGCTAATGAAGGAGATTTTGATTCAAGTTCTGACGAATATAACAAGAATCCTGTGAGAACAGCTGTGATATCTGAAGTGCAAGTACTACCTCAAGGCGTGCCTATCAAACAAATGCATGTCGCATTAACAACCGAAAAATTGATAGTTGCATCAGGTGATATTATTACAGCAGTAACATTATCACACTGTGGAAACGTAGAATCGTGCAGGTAATTATTGAAGCTTTTAAAATTTTAAACTCTTGTTTATTTTTCATTTAATTAGACCACGGCATTTTGTATGAAGACAATAAATAAATAGCATACCTATTTAATTAATAAATAAAAAATAAATTAATTTCAGGGAATGTGTTGCGCTGCAAGATCCTCATTGCGCTTGGGACTCAAAACAACAAGTATGTTCTTGGGTTGGAAACCGACAATTCCCTAACCCTGAAAGATTTCTACAAAATGTAGAATATGGAAAGACTGATATATGTAATAAGCTGCCAGCTCTCTTGCCGGGTGATCGACATAGCAACAGAAATCCTGGCACCAAAAAGCCAACACAATCTGAATCAGAAACACGCAAGAAAACTGATGATATTCAGAATGAAATATTAATAGAAGTCGTCGAAACAAACGTGCTATCAGAAGAAAAAAGCGCTACTAACAATAAACATGAAACAGGTAAATAAACTACCGAATTAATCACGAAGATTCCGAAATGGATTCTTACTTTTTGTACACTTTAGTAGGAAGATAATAAGATAGTGTATTTCTATATGTTGCATTAAATCCACAGATCTACTGACGGTGGAGGCTGCTGACGGCAATATCTACAGTGCTCAAGCATTACTCACAGCCGTAGTAGCATCCTGCCTAGTCACACTCATGGTCGGTTTCGTCATCGGGTATCTTTTTTCACGGAGATTTCGGCACCCGTTTTTAGATACCTCACCGTTCAATGAACAACACAACCATTTAAACAGGTAATTTTTGATTGAATATTTCGTCGTAATAAAGTCAAAAGATATGAGGTTTATATAGTTATCTTGCATTGTTTACAATGACAACACAGTTTTCCTTTTGCAGGCGAGTTTTTATCATTTCCCGAAGTGAGTTATACTAAACTTGTAATCTACAAATGCTCGCTGAATTTTTTGTCACATACTTTAAGCCATTGCACTCAATGAATCGACCTTGTACAGATGCGATATGCTTAGTCACAAATCGTTTTTGCACTTACCTATACACATGTAACATACATATACAAACACATTTAATGTGGAGTACGCAAATATATATCTAATGAAATTAGCAAATATGAGTTTTAACATAGGTGATGCAAGAGCGCCTACTACTAATTTTCAATTGTTGACTAATATAAACTTTTGTTTCCAGATTGAGCCCATTAGAAACGCCGTTAAATGCCAACACAGCGTACATGCCTCGATCGAAAAACGTAAATATGGTAGCGAACGTATGTCCTAAACAGGACAACTTGCACCTGGAGCTCGGCAAGGAGCGCACTCTAGACTTGCGAAACTCCACCGAATCCCTAGACAAGGATCTCAAGTGCGGAACCTTACAGAAGGTTAAAAAGACTTATATTTGAAAACTACCTACACAAACTGTGTATGGATCCATTGATAAGTGACTGAGACGGTACAATGCGGTCGCGTATCAAGTGTCGTGCCAAGTCTTCCGACGGAATCGGTTAAGACAGTGAATGTAATGTGATTCACTCAGTGTTAAACTATGAATATGTGTACATAATCTATTGTCTCCTCTTTGTACAGTCTACAGTTATTCCCAGAGATAATATTGTTATATTTCCTCAAAGAAATGTTGAATACTGCATTTAATGAGATATCGACGAACGAAGAACGACTCGCAGAATTTATGGAGTGTCCGAGTATAGGTGTTTAAATTGGGAAAAAAAAGTAAATTGTTGTTTTATATTGAAATCAGTAATAATGATTTCACATAGTTATGTGAAAACTCATTACATTTGTCATATAGAGCAACATAATCAGACTGATAGTACTTTGATTGATTGTTAAACACCGATTGTAAATATTGGGCTTTAGTATTAGTTAGGTACAGTTTTGTCACATTCCATATTCCTAAATGTAGAATAACTGAGGTGCAGCTAACGTAAAAGGTGTGAGTATTGCAGGGGGTGTAATACTGCACGTCGCGGACGCAGCTATGTATTGTAAATATAAGTAAATGTGTATATACGCTGTATGTTAATAAAATATATATAAAGTGGTCTCCAGTCATGGTCAATGCCGGATTAACCCAGCAACTGGATTAGAGCCTGTACTTGAAGGGCGCTACATAACAATATGAATGTAAAAAATAATAATTTATAATGGTGTGTAGATTGGAACAAACTACTTAATTGAAAGAAAAGCATCCGTGCCTTATAGGACCAGAGTCCTCATTTGGCACGGATCCCGCAATCGCTTGATCCGGCACTGACCATGGGGTTTAAAGACTATTTTATCATAGCTTGACATAGTCAAGTAAAAATTTTAGCAAATTGATTTAAATATTGTATACTTTAATAGCCATTGACTGAAACTAAATATCATTGTATTTTATTTTCGTTAGGCACATCTTATCATTCACTATGCGAATAATTTCAAATTAAATTTTCTTGATTGTGTTCTTTGTAGGTAAGTTGGTCTGAGGTAGGTAATAAATAATACCTATGCTTATAAAGAGCATGCCTTATATTTTCGTCAGTTTGTTTCATAATGTCAGTCTTCAATATTCTCAAAATAGTATTACAATGTAGAAAATTAATAGAGTTATAAATTTTGTTACAATATAAAACATAATATAATTATTATAGCATATATTGCTGTGCTAACTGCATAGTGCCTTGTAGGTTGCCAATTTAGTGCCTAATGTTATGTAGGATACATCGGGACAGAGAAAAATATTTATTTGTAAACTTTTATAAACCTGTTTAAGTTTATATCAAATTAAATTTAAATTCATGCATTATTTTAAATTTTAAACAAAGTAGGCTCGTATTGCTTTTAAATTATTATTATTCCTGTAGATCAGCCAGTTGATGCCTCAACAATATTTTTATTGCATGTTATATTTCAATTTGACTTACAGTCGTTATGGATTAAAATGTTATATATTATTAGGTCTGAATTAACCACCAGAAAATCTAAAAATGAGCTAGTATTCCCACCGTGAAACAATCAAAGTCTCATAAGTTAAGTGAAGTAAACTATCTATTTCTGTACATACAAATAAGCAGTAGAGGGTATGTTAAACTAAGTGATTTATCTATCTACGTAATAAACAAAGTGAGTACCACTATGTTTTCTTTTTCAATGTGTATAAGTATGTATTTAATATTAATACAATTTTGGAATCATATATATGAATATAATGTTGTTACTCTTAATATCAACTGTGTTTCATCAAAACATGTCATTAGTACTCACTCAAAACATGTTTAATTTATATTTTTTATATCATTATGCTGGCAATTATATAAATTTCAGTACTAGAAAAGAAAATATAAATATTAAAACATTACAAAGTAGTTTTATTGTTGATAAAAATATAATATTATGTATTGCAACAGGTAACTTGAGCCTAATGCTAATATAAACTTGCGATTTTTCACTTTTAAATGTCTAACTGATAAGAAAAACATAGCAAGTTCTTATTTACATATCTCAGCACTGAGTGTTGTTATCCCATGATATCCTGCCCCTATTCCAAGTTCCTATGGGTCATAAAATCTGGTCAGAAATATTACTTTTGCTCTTAACGAATAAGAGTCAGTATATTTTTTATTCTTTCACAGGACTAATCTTAGCCATTGTTTCAAGGTGATGGGTTTTTATGAGTATGTCTTATTTTTAAAAAGTAAAGATGTGGTAAATATCTATTAATTTTATTTATTTACTTAAATGTCACTTACATAACAAGAATCCTCCTCCATATCAATATAATTGATATAATTACACAAAAACTGCCTTTTCTCTTCAGCATTCTGCACAATATTTGTGTTGATAGTAACACCATTGTCACAAGAAATTGCTTCCTCTTTCACTTCTGAACTTCCTTCGTGCATTAGTATAAAATTATGCAGAATACAAGCAACTGATAATAGAAGATGTACAGACTCAGGCTTCACAGTGTCAATATGGTTTAATTTTCTAAATTTCTCCTTCAACAACTCAAAGGCATGGCCAATATAACTGCGAGTCTTCCAATGTATTTCATTAAATTTCATCTCTTCACTAGTCAGCAATTCTTCACTGGTAAATGGAGTAATAAAATTATTTCGCAGTCTATATTCAGAGTCACCAAGTATATGATTCTCAAATTCTATAAAATTTTTCAACTCATGAGCCAATTGACTTTCTTTGAACACTTTGCTCTTTTTTGTTCTTCCTATTTCACCTACATGAATATCAATGAACATTAGAGACTCATCACACACTGCTTGTAAGAGTACAATGTCAGGTTTATCCTTTTTGTTCCTCTTTGAACCCACTTTGAAACGACAAGCATCAATGAAACCAACACAATTGGGAAATTTAAACCGACTATTGACCTTAAGTCTTGTAATATTCTGTTCATCCATAGGGGGCCAACTAATAAAGTGGTATTTGTGCTCCATCAGTTGAGTACCAATCTCATGAAAGATATAACTGACTGATGATTTGTGCATGCCAAATAGCTTACCAACTTCATTGTACGAGCAATCACTCACAAGAAGCCAAAGAAATACATGAACTTTTTTGTCTAATGGAATGTTGCCGCTGCCAGGCTTTGCATAATTCTTCAGAAAATTTATTAAGAGCTGGAAATAATATGAGTTAGTTAATAAATTACTAAGCAGGGTTTATAACAAGTTTAAAACATTAATTTTGAATACACCGTAGCTAAGTAAGTACCTGGACAGTACTCTTTTTCATTTTAAATTTCTCAATATAATCTCTATCAGTAAAGTTGCGGATTTGTTGTTCATAAAACCCTTTAATACGACGTGTGACAGGTATAGCGTCTGGACCTACTACTCCAATAGAAGACTGTTTAAACTCCTGTTTAAGAACATTATTAAACATTGTAATGTTCTCGTTGTTTTCATTTACAATATTGGCCACAGCTACGACTAATCTATTTATCGTACAAACATTATCATTATCTAGAAACATATTCATCAAAAATTCTTTAGTAAAGTTATTCATTTTTCTTTATTCATTCTTTAGCTTTTCTTATGGCTTTTATGCTTTTATCAAATTTAACTATTTCAGTTACTTAATGAATGTTATGTTTGCCATAGTATCTTAGTTATTTTATTTAAACAATAATTATATTTATTCAATAAACAGATTGCTCGCAAAACATAACAACCAAACCACAACAAATTCAAAATGTCACATGTCAATATTGTCATATTTGTCAAGAACTCAAGACTCAACACGTTTTACGTTACACGATCAACCTAGAATCTAGATCATTGAGAATATTGGAGAAGCAGAAGACTGAAATTAAAATATAACTACCTACTTTAAAATTTATCTTAAGTATCTTAACCCACGCATTTAAAATTTCAATATTTAAGTTTCGTCCTTATACAGAAACTAGGTTTTTTTTTATAATTCTACGTAATTTAATGAAATTAAAATCTTGTGTTTCAACTTTGTTTCAGTGATAATGTCTGTTTGATTTGATTGATTGTATCAAAACATGACATTTCTGACAACTGACAATACTGTACCACTGTACCAACTACCAGCTGTGTTATTTCGATCGATCGCTACAAAAAGCTTTATGTAATTTGTTAAAATACAGTTAATACAAAAGATTTGAAGACCAATTTTGATAGTGTATCACCGTTGATATAGCAGAATCTACAACGATATATATATAATATAGCGTAGAAGCTAAGCTATAACTATCTATTTCAAGAAGCCTGTAAATAGCCAGAATTCGATTTCTTAAAATAATATTTTCTGGCAGTAGAACTCTTCTAAAGTCAATGGCTCAAAGTATTGCATGCAACTTTACTGGAGAAGATAGGTACCTTCTATTTACATATTTTAATAATTTCTTATTGCTAGTAATTTCTAATTAGTGTTTATTTTTTAATTTAACACTGTACTTGAAAAATTCTCAACAGTTTCGTCATTAAGGTTGTTTAAATTGTTTCATTTATCTATACATTTGTAAGTACGGCGAGCGTTCATGTCCGGATGAAGGAGTGATTAAAAAACAATTAAAAACATTAGAATTTATTATGTTGTTATATTTATGTATTAATTATTTGTATTGTGTTGTATATGAATAATATAATGCTTTGTTCTTCAGTTCTAATAATGAAAAGTTGATTTATCCTGCTGCAACAAGAAATCAGGACCCAATACTACAAGTGTTAAAGAGGTTTATATTATGTGATGTTGATAGTATTGAAGATGAAGAAAGTCCATTATTCTTGGAGATAGCATCGGGCTCTGGACAACACTTGGCACATTTTGCACCACACTTTCCTGGTGTTAAATTTCAGCCTACTGAATATGATGAAAGTTTATTAGGAAGTATTACTTATTATGCCAAGAATTGCCCCACAAAAAACATACTCCTACCAAAGCAAGTTGACATTTGTACCAAGCTATCATCTTATGGATTTGAAGAAAATGGTGTTGACTACATGTATTGCGCTAACATGATTCATATTAGTCCTTATGAATGCACGATTGGTTTATTTGAAAATGCTGGCAATTATTTGAAACCTGATGCACTTATGATCACATATGGGCCTTATAGTAAGGATGGTGTTATAACACCTGATAGTAATGTACAGTTTGATGCATCTCTGAGAGCAAGAAATGCAACATGGGGCCTTCGTGATATAGCAGACTTAATTATATTAGCAGAAAATAATAATTTAACGCTTATGGATACCATAGAAATGCCTTCTAATAATAAAACTCTGATATGGAGAAAAAATTAAGGATGCTCAATAATATGTGTAACACCAGACACCACCTATACACAAGACTAATACTCTCTATTCCTAATAAATAGTAGACGATTCATTAATGTGATTGTTCTCATTTAATTATTAATGTTTTCCCTGCATGCATGCATGCATCATCTTAGGGGCTCATTACACTACACGTTTGTGACCTGCCCCCTGATTCTAAGCTGTCGGAAAACTTTCGGACGAAAATGTCAGTTTAATTAAACTTAAAAACGTAATGTTAAAAAAAATTATGGTTGTAGGAACAAATCTTAAATTAATCAGTTTTTAATTTCCTATATGTTAGACTATTTTGTAACAATAAATAACTTAAGCCGTAAAAATACGTCGTACTACGATTCGAAAAAGTTTACGATCCGGGTGTAATCCGACGTGTCAGAATCACGGGGCTGGACACTAGTTAGTGTAATAAGCCTTTTAGCTGGCTAAAGCCAAACCTACAGTATTTCGAGAAGTTGGGCATATAATATATATATATATATTATATAATCTCCGCTAAAATTGCGCCTCCGCTTTATAGAAAACTGCAACCATAATAACATTGTGTTCCTGCTGATGTGTAGTGGTGTCTAGAGTACATTGAGGAGGGAACGGTTTTGAAGGGTTGCTCGGTTGGCAATGCGCTCCTAATGCCTTTTGGTGTTGCAGGAGTCAATAGGCTACCGTAACAGTGTACCATCAGACTAAACGTGGCGTACGTTTAGTCTGATGGTACACTGTTACGCTGTTTGTCATGGTCGCCGTCAAGGTAAAAAAACTTCTCTCCTCATTCAATAGCCGTGTATTGCCTCTAGAATGTTTAATAATTATATTGTGTGGGATTTGTTTGATTTAAACGGTTGTTTTTGTCAATCTAATTAGGTATGATGCTTATTCGATTTGTGTTATAAACATCTTCGCTTTTCAGGATTCTGTAGTCATTATGGAGCTTGTCAGCAGCTTGTCTGTCTGTCTGTCCATCTGCAGGTAACATAAAATTGTGGAAAATAAATTAAAGTGCTTATTAGGGTTCCGTAGCTAAAATGGCAAAAACGGAACCTTTATAGTTTCCTAATGTCCGTCTGTATGTCACAGGAAATTTACTCAAAAAATAAAATAATATAAACAAAAACCCGCCTGCTGAAGTGTCTGTTTGTAATAATAATAATAATGGCGTGGGCTCAGCTCTTATCAATCTGTGGAATGCAATCTTAAAAATCTGTGGAAAAATCCGGCTCGGGCTTGGCTCATCTGCGCTGACCACTGAGCAAGGAAGGGGGCGTTCATAAACTACGTGAGGTGTTTTTTTCAATTTCTGTATGGTGAGATGTCGTGAAATTTTATTCAACCCCCTTCCCCATCCCCCAATCTCACGTGAGATTTTTCAAAATGTGGGTTTCTTAAGTAAAAGCGTTGGATTGTTATTGTAAAAAGAAAAAGAAATTGCTTCTTGCTTTTATTTACGACTAGTTAAGACTAGTAATAAATATTGCTAAGAGTTTAATTATAGGTGTAATGAAAATTTAAAAAAAAGAATATCTACTCTAATTCAGTCCATGGAGAATAATGCGCGGTCTAAAGAGAGACTATAATTGGAACCAACATGTCCATATGATTTTCAGTAAAATCATCTGCTCCTTCAACTTAGTTCTGTTCTGATCTAGCCACTCTAAGCCGTTGGCGCTTGCGCATAGTAACTCATTTGCTCGTCTTGTGTCTTGTATCTTAACAGTAGTACAGTCTGGATTAAATTTACCAAAATAGTATAATTTTCTTTTGTTTCAATTAGAAAAAAAATTGCGTGATATTTGCCGAGACCCCCCTCTCCAACATAAGATTAGATGAGATTTGAATTAACCCCCTCCCCCCCCTTAAACACCTCACTTAATTTATGGACGCCCCCGAACTTTTATCTCATATTTAGCAGATATAAGTTCCTTGCCACTGTGACTGACGTGTCACCAAAGAGTTTCAATTAGAATTAATGTTGGTTTTCGGGTTTTAATTTTTAATTGATGGATGAAACAAGCTAAATAAAAAAAGTCACTGAGTCAGTGGGTATTAACTTTCTTGTCACTTTTTTATTATAATAATGATGTCTGTGTGTTTTAATAACTCCTTGGCTATCACCAAGTCACCACAGAGCACTGATCTGTATATACCTCTGGATAGACGCCTTTGAAACTGATTTTGTCGCTGTTTGATTTGCGCCATTGTGCGCTGTAAGCAGTGGCGGAGAAGACATGAACTAGAATTAGTGATGTGACAAACTTTGTAGATTTAACACGTACCTATCGATAGATTTCATTTTAAGATTTGATATAAACATAATTATATTCTGAAAAAGGGAAAATAATTTTGAATAATCCATTACGAAATTAATCAGTGACGTGAATTGATTTTGAAGGCCCTAATTTTAATAGCAGTATCTGTTCAAATAAATAAAATTGAAGTGTCTGCTTGTAATATCAAAACAACAGCTTTTAGCTGATGACTTATTCGTCAAATGTTACGAACAAAGACGACTGTTTGCATTTGGAGTCCCGCTGCCCAGAAACGCTGGATCAGGTTGAAATCTACAATAAAATAAAAATCTATTATTATAAAAACCTAGGGACCTAGATAATGTCTGAAAAGAAAAAAATGGGCAGTCAGCTTTTATTTCATTTACTTCTACGAACAAATTAAAATTTTGTTTGCAACCATAGATCACATCAGACCATGATCATACTTATCGATATGGACATCACCAACACTTTGTTTACAAAACGTATTATATACGTCAAATATAGTTTCAATCTTCTCCGCTAGTTGGTCAAATAGACAAAGAAAATTAGCTGTCATTTGTATAGGACAGCCAGTCCAGAGGTATATACAAGTCAGTGCCACAGAGTAAAAATGCTGTCACTGCTGTCAGTGTCAAACTGTCACCCTATTCACTTTTAGCACATCGTATTTTAAATAAAAGTAAATTGAACTAATATCGACATTTATTATCGCAAATTGTATTGATATTGCGTATAAAATGTATTCTGAGTGTTAATCGTATTACTCAGCAATCATTCTCTCAGTTTATTAAACATATAAGAATCGCTGTGGTTGTTGGTTACGATGGCAAAACGCCCAGCGTCCGAAGTGTTTGATTTTGAAGAAGAGAAGAAACAGAAGAAAACAGAAGGTAAAAAGCATTCACTAGATTCAGATGAGGAAGATAGTGGCGCTGAAGAAGAAAGGAACAATGTCCTGAATGCTGATGATATAGAAGGAGAAGAAGATGGAACTGGTGGAATGGAAGGTGAAGTGAGTACTTCTTGAGCGCTGGCACATTATGTTTAAAGTAATTATTGTGAAACTACTTCTCGCAACACACTAAATTTGCTTGCACAAACTCAGACTTGTGCAAATCTACAACAATAGAAACAAACTATCCCTACACATTACGATATACTTGGACAAGTGTGTGTTTGTGCAAGTATATGCGAAAGTGTGTGGTGGGTATTCAGTTTTAAACTTTTGAATGCCAACATTGGCTATACTCGACAAGTGCAAGCTTGCCCTGTGCGCCTATAGGCAACAAAACACAGGTCCATGAAAATGATAAATATATTAAATTTATTTTTTGTGCTTTAATTTTATATTTCTAAAATTGAATTTTCTGGTTGGCGTACAGAAGGTTAAGTACCTTTCGCCTTAATGTGGTGTGTTGATAAAAAGTAGACAATGTTCTTCTTAAAGTCCTAGACCACCTCTTCAAACTTACTTTTGCATTTTAAATTGGTTAGGATTTCATTTCCCAAATGAAAATGTTTGTGACTATATAATCAATGGTTATTGTTTTGTTCTTGCAGATAACAATTACCCCATTTAATATGAAAGAAGAACTTGAAGAGGGTCACTTTGATAACCAAGGTCACTATCACTTTAAGAAAGAGAAAGAAATAAGAGATGGATGGCTGGATAACATTGACTGGGTCAAGGTCAAAGGCAGACCGGAAGATAAATACAAAGTTCACAAGGATGATGAGAACAAGGGCCTTGGTGATGACTCAAGCAGTGATGATGATGAACCTGAGGAAAAGTTTGATTTGATGGAGAATTACAAAGAAATATTACAACACATGAAACCAAAAGAAACTATTGCCAAAGCTTTACAAAGACTTGGTAAGTTAAGTTTTTTTTTTAACTTTTAACGTCTGCTGAGTAATGCCAATCCAGTTTAGAATATTTTAGATCAAATTTTTTTTTAAATATTTTGGCATAAGTGTTTCTGTGTGATGTATGTAAAAATACAAATCCTTTTAACTATCTGTTGCCCAGCACTACTCTACCGAACTTTGTTTGCCCACTGCTCAGCTTCTATTGGTTGTAGCATGATGTTATACTGCCTTTATAAATAGGCTATCCAAAATTAAAATCATTTTTCAAATTGAATCCTTTCTTCATCATTTTAAGCAGTAAATGAAAATGTAGTAAATCCTATTTGCAGGTGCCAGTTCAAAAATATCAAGTGCAGAGCGATGGAAGAGGAAAAAGGCCGGCATTGTTGATGAAAACAGTAAAATAGTTACAAGAGTAACAGAGCTTGCTAACCAAATCTTGACAAAGTTGGGTAACATGGACATTTATCAAGAGAGTTATGAGAAAATCACTGCAGTCATTGCTAAACATGACAGAAAAAATGATGATACTGATCTTGATATGTATGCTGATGATTTCGACCAGAAAGAAAAGAATGTATTAGGCCAGAGCAAGCCGGATAAAACTGAAAGTGACAAAGAAGAAGAAGAAGACGAACAAAAAGTTGTCAAATGGGAATTTAAATGGAAGCAAAATGATGATGATATATCAGGTCCACATTCCACTGAGCAAATGCAAAAATGGTCAGAGGAAGGTTATTTTAAAACTGGTGTTTGGGTGAGGAAACATGGAGAGGACAGCCAGTTTTACACCTCTAATAGAATAGATTTTGAACTTTACTTGTAAATAAATAGGTTGTAATTATCACAAATCTGTGAATATTATTTTTAAGGTTGAATAAAACTTCATTCTTTCTTAGACATATTTTTTCCGACTTTTAAATAATTTACCAGCAAATCTATGAATACTGACATCAGTTAACAACTTTGCAATAATATTGATAATAACAATAAACAAGGTAATAACTTGAACAATAACAAATTGTGATATTGATGTTCCAATTTCCAGCCAACTGCCTGTATTTTTCACATTGTATAATAATTGTATTCCCATTAAATTTGAATAGATCAATACTATAATATTTAGGTATCCAATGGGTGCCTGTAATCAAAACATAGGAATTATAAAAGTCAATTACCTACTTAATCTATATATTTATACTACATATATAGACATCCGTAATTCTGAACAGATTTCACTTGACATCTCGAATTCGATATAATATAAAATGGCAATATAAAGTGTTTAGCCATGGCGACGTTAATCGGTTGGTTGGTCATTGTGTCCAAATTTTATGCCCCAATTCCACATTCACAGTACTTTTGTATTTAAAAAACTAGAATGAATTACCTTAGTCAAATGTTGCACTGCTCTAAAACTACACGCAACACTTAAAAATGGTGACAAAGTTTTCAATAAAATGAGTGCAGTTATTATAAATGGTTGAAATGATGTTATAAAGCATGTCACCCATCTGACTTCAAATGAATTCAGTGATGCAATATTTCCAGTTCCAAAAAATGCTACAATAATGTATAAAACCTGGGGACACTGTTGAGGATAATTATTAGAAATATATGCTCATATATGGTACTTAAATATAACTTTCTGTCGAACTTTAATGATGGCAACATCTCCTTAGCATAGATAACTTTTGAATTATTAACATTAATATCTATACTAATATATTTAAGGGCCGCAATTGCATATGTAAGTAGTTATAATCATTAAATATCGCTGACGGCTGAGTATGCCCTATATCTATTCAATCTATCAGTGTTAAATTTCTGATTATAATTTATTTTATACATTAATGAAGTTATCGCCATTATATTCGTCGTGCGAAAACGGCGACGCAACGTAGTTAGTTGCAATGTACTGAAAAATAGAAGCTGTGTGTAAGATTGTAGTCTTAAATATTTGTTTAGCCCAATATGACTATTTAGGTCCTAGAACTGGCTCATCATTTGCACATAATCAGCCTTATAATAAAACAGGATCTATCTGCAAAACCAAGTTTATAGTGCTCAATAATAAATAGTATGGTATTGGTTTGTAATTATTATTCTCTATTTAGCAATAGCAATTTAAGAGTATAAAACGGATAAAACCAGTTGAGGTGGGGTCTCTTCAAATTAATTTTATACTCATAACAACCTACATAATTCTTAAAATTGTAAGTAGTTACGTAAAGCAGTAATTACAAAACATTGTTGGCTTATAAGTATAATATGCCGATTCGAGTCTGAGTTTTGTTATACAAAGGATACGAAAAAGAATGCTCTTCTGAAATCTTGGCTGTTTATTCCTCTCTCCATAGATGTAAATGATCTTAATCCATCAATATTGTCATTTTCAAAACTGCTTTCAACTAGCTGTAATTAAAATATTAGATATTCATTTGGTTAAATTTAATGAATATATTTATATGTAACTAGAATTCGCACGGGACTTCGCACCCATCGTTCTTTATTTTGTCACTGCTCAGCTCCTATTGACCGCATCATGATGGATAGCCCATTTTTTTATTTTTTTTATATATTAATATAGCCTTCCTCGATAAATGGGCTATCCAACACTAAAAGATTTTTTAAATCGGACCAGTAGTTACTGAGATCCAGGCGTTCAACGAAACAAACAAACTCTTCAGCTTTATAATATTATTAGTACAGATATATGGAAAAATATAGGATTAATTAATTAACAGCTTACCTTTATTTTTTTTAAATGCAGTAGTTTAAATTCAATGAATATCCAACAAATTAAGTTAACTATTAATGCTACTATGAACAGTCCTTCATGGGAAACTGAGAGCAATAGATAAAAGTTCAATATCGACGTATTGATAGCTAATAAACGACAAATCAGTCTTTTCGTGAACATTAGAGGGATGACTAGTGATATTGCTGAAACAAAAGAGGTTTGTATAAAAAAAAAAACATATTATTTGTATTCTTTTGTTTGTAATCGATAACCATACAAAACCTCATAAGTACATGTATAATATCCAGCTCTCAACTATTCATTACTTAAAAAAGACAACGCCCACACTAGGTAGCGAGCCGTGTCGCTAGAAAGTACACCCAAACTTAAAACAAATATCTATGAAACACACAAATATTTGTCTTGTCTTTATTTCAAAGATTAACCACTAAAACTGCGGTAGCTAATGGAAAATGAGCTCTATTGTTAAAAGGACAAGAGCATATTTTATTAACAAGAGGTTATTAGAAAATAGATACAAAATAAATTTAACATTTACCTGCTGTTATCCAAGCTAATGTTTGATAATACTTCGAGACTGGAGTGCCTCTTTCAAATCTCATAGATTGAACATAAATATTATGTAGTGAAATAATTAGTAATATTAATTGTATAACAGTCAATATAATTTCTTTTTTGGTTTCATGATTGTTCTGATACAAAGGTATTAAGATGCTTCGAATGTACACAGCAATTGTTGCTAGCCAAATAATACCTGCAACGATACTGAAAGAAAACAATACAAAATTTAGATCTTATTTATATTTTAAGAAACCATTACATTGAATAAAATGGGAGCTGTTTTTATATTTGTGTCAATGGCTTTACCATCACAGTATTTACAGTTACAGTTATAAGTATCAAAAACTGTATGATGAGGTACACCCTCAAAACTAACATAATAATTTAAGTCTATAAAGACCGACTCCAATATTCGATATCCAATTAAGGAATCTTTACTACCGATATTTTGAATTTCAAAAATAAGTCTATACTAAAATTTTATAGCTAAAGAGTTTGTTTGAACACGCTAATCTCAGAAACAACTGATGCGAATTAATGAAATTCTTTTACTGTTGGATAGTCCATTTATCGACGGAGGCTTTAAGCTATATAACATCACGTTACGACCAAAAGAAGCTAATCAGTGTCCAAACAAAGATTCACGGGAGCGAAACCCTGCGCAAAAGCTTTATATCCGTCAGTAAGTGAAATTGATTGTTAATTGGGTAATGAAACTGGCCAAAATAAACCTGCTTCAGCTAAAAAATAATATTGTTTACTTACACTAACTCTATTAATACATCTTTACCAACAACAGGCATGAATGAAAATATGCTAAGTAGAAGACAACCAATTGGCCAAATAACAAGTATATGTTTGGGTAAGTGGTGTCTGGTAGAAGAAAGAAATGGCCACAGTCCCATACCCAGGAGTGGCACACTTAACATCCACCTGTAAGTAAATGATAAACCCTGGAACAAGAATAGAAACTTAAAAATAAGTTTCAGAATGTTACCTATTTCTAAGCAATAAAGGTGGTTGTTAGTATGTTATTCAGATTTTCTTTAGAAAAAAAAACCATAAGTGGATAGGATAGAATACTTTAATATTAACTTGCTGCCGCCCGCGGCTTCACTCGAGTGCTATGACGGGAAAAATAGTTTTATTGTAGGGATATAAAAATATATAATCGAAGAAAATTATCTAACTGATGCTGAAAACCGCATCCAAATCCATTGAGGTCTTTAGAAGATAGCGCATAGATACGCGGAAAGTGACTTTGTTATAAACCATTTATAAATATAAACACTTACCATAGCAAAAGAGCCCAAAGTATAACTTATAATCTGTATAGACAGTGAGAAGATTTCCTTGTTTTTTCTAAATAGTCTGTATGCCTTTCTCCAAAGTAATAATGATGATATTGCATACCACCACAAAAATATTGGCATTAAGAAATATAAATAATACTGCACTGGTAAGTTTTGGACTGAAACCAAACAAAATATTTAAGTTATAGGTAGGTACTAAAATAAGATAGTTTTTTTTTTTTGTTTTTTACTTTTTTTTTTTTAAGATACATTAAGGTTGATTTTTTTAAATATGTTGGTGTGAACCTTAAGGTGCATGATGATGAGTGGTTACCATAGCCTATGGAAGCTTACACCACCAGGAGCTACACTTGTGCGTTGGCGACTCTTTAAAACCACTTGCCACCAAAGCTGGATGGACACCACTACTCACTACCATGAACACAACACTACTGAGGCAAGGAAGCAGGTACCTGGTTGTGTGAAGTAATAAGTACCCTTTTGGGTTTTTCATTTTCATGCACCAGAAGTTAAAAGGTTAGGTATATAAAATAACATTTACCATATACTAAATATGATGACAACCCACAAAAGAGTAAAAATATTCCATTCATACATTTGTTCAAGACACCTTTAGAGGAAGTAAAACTCTTCAAATTTGGAGGTTCTACCTGAGTATTGAATTGTTGTTCAGATAAAATCTTCAGCAAGCTTGCTATCCAACCTAAAAACGATGCAGTGACTAGAACAAGTAATGGCCGCTGGTAATAATTATGATAATAATGAAGGCCAGTAAGACTTAAGTTTATAATTTCTTCACTCAAAAGTATTAAAGTTTCATATTCTTCCTCTAATAACAGTTTCTCTGTAAACTCAATGAGTTGTTGATATTTCTCTTGGGTAAATGGTTCGTAAGGTTTATAAATAATTGATATAGCATTTTGTTCAACATCAAGCCTCTTCTTATTATATTGTGATGCTAATTGCCTGCTGTTACTATAAATTGCTTTAGCTTTGTTAGGTAAGGTTATATCTAACACCTCAGTAGACAGTTTTCCCTGAAAAAGAAAACTCATTGACTATTTTTGACTATTTCTAACCGTTATTAACCCCCAACGCAAAAAGAGGTATGTTATAACTTTGATGTGTCTGTATGTGTGTCTGTCTGTGGCGTCGTACCTCCTAAACGAATACGCCGATTTTGATGTAGTTATTTTTGTTTCAAAGCTGATATGATCAAGACTATTCTTCTACATGTTTTATCAAAATCATTTGAAGGACATCAACTCTTGTCAGGGGTTAATGAGAAAATGAGAAAAATATTTTCATGAAGTGGTTTGTTTTGTTAGATCCTTACTTACTTTGGAATTAACAGGCACAGGAATAGAAAGAATAGTGGACATAAGAGGAGACAAATCCACTTGATTAATGTCAAACCTGTGTTCTAAGGACATGCCATAAGTTTGAGGGTCTTCATTAATTTTGTATGTTTGTTTAACACCTGAACCCCAAATAACATAGGGTGTTTGAGTCTCATGATCATCTCCTGCACCATGTGAACCTGAAATGGAACCTTATTAAAGATTCTAATTCTAAAATTAAAACTGTGAACCTGGCTGTTGTGTACACTAAAAAAGTGATTTTACACTCTGTGCTCCACTACAGTCTACTCAATGGTAGGTAGGTATCTTGGATAATGTTTCATATGATGGGTAAAGACAGAAAAATTCAATAATAATCAAAAACAATATTCAGGTATTAATGAAGTATGAAAATTACCCCAATCGGTCATGCCATGATCTGAAGTCATCAAAAATGTAGTTTTACCATCATCATTATAGAAGTCTCTTATAAGTTTTTCTATATGTTTTATACCCTCATCAACATGAATCAATGTGGTTAAAAAGTTTCTGTAAACAAACATCCATATAAATAAATAATACAGATAAATTAATGTTCAAAAATAAAAAATATGGAATGAAATGCCTATTTGGAAAATACTAATATCATCATCATCATTTCAACTCATAAACGTCCCACTGCTGGGCACAGGTCTTCTCCAAAGATTTTGGAGGGAACATATATTATATAAAAAACATTTTAGTATTGGACTTACTTTGTTTTGGGTTTATGAGTGTGTCCAGAAGTATCAGTTCCCAAAAGATGCAAGAAAAAGATAACTTTTCCTTGCAACAACTTCTGCTTTAAACCACTATCGTGTTTGGCTTTTTGAAAGAATGTTCTAACATTATCAAAGACCCATGCATCAAGCAATGTGGTATTCTTATCAGTAGAAAATGTGTGATCATAAGGGTCAAAATCATGAACAACTATGTGATCATCAATATTGGCTTTAGTAAATATATTCACAATATCATAGGTGCCCCAGCACCAAGTGTAAAAAGTTTGATTAAAAACAGAATCAAAGTCAACAGGATTTTCCTTCCATCCTTTGGCAACTGCTGAAGGGTCTTCATAAAACCCTGCAATTACTGCCACATGACCAGGCCGTGATTCTGTTGGTACCTGAGTATTTGATATTCCCCATCTTCCATATGAATTTGCAACTGATCTGTAATTTAAAGTATATATATTTATATATTATATAATAAATAAATAATGAGTATAGTAAATTTCAAATTATAACTAAGCTATGACAAATAGTATTTTATAAGAAAAAAGTAACTCTCTTTAGCATTTAAAGTCTCTTTTATAGGAAGCTTTGAAGTTTATATTATAAACATTCTATCTCTAAGTATCTGAGTTTTTGTAATAAATAAATGTTGCTGTTTCTAATAAATAAATGTAGAGGTAAACATACCTTAAATAAGGCATTGTTGTGTAATTAACAAATGATTCAGCTCTCAAACCATCCACCATAAAAAGTACAAGTCGATCAGCTAGATGTTCATGTTGAGGTTGGTAAGGAACTACATCTTTAACAATAGGCGATTTGAAATAAATATCAAAAATAGAAAACAAAAATATTACATGAATTAAAATGCCCGCAAAAAACATTTTGGTAAATTCTCATCGCACAAACACACAACTTTGTCAATGTCACGCATTAGGGAAACATACTGTTAACGTGTGAGTTACTTTATATTATTAATAAAAGTAGTTTAAGTTCATTTACAGACAAAATTAACAAAAGTATTTTAAATTCTCTTCATGAATCATGATAAACCTCCTTGTGTTATGATAACAGAATGATATGTCAATGTCAAATTGTAAACGTCACTTTTTTTTATCAAGACACGCGGCCGCGTGTCAGCCCCAGTTCCAGCATCAAAGCGGGTGACACGCAGTCGTGTGTAGTATTACACGAACCAGTTGGAGCCACTTTTAAGACACCGATAACTCAAAATCTATTTAGTATTAACGCATGCAATTTGGTATATGAATTAAAGTCTACTAGACTAACCAGAATCACAAATTTCGTAAATACAGCTTACGTGGTTAGTGAGATATTGATGCTCAAAAATCGCTATTTTTCCACTGACTGACTTACCTATAGACCTTAAATAACACCCACTTCCAGATGACCTAGAAAGTTGAAATTTGGCGTCCAGCTGTGTAATTGTGTGTATACAAATAAAAAAACTAGAGAACAATAAATTATTCATAATTATTATTATTATTAAAAAAAAAACCATAGCGCCTTATAAATTATATTAGCAATGAATTGTTACTTATCGTTTTAATAAACACTGAAATAGGAGCTTATGACTTCCGAGTAGCTAGTTATTTATATGTATATTATATGAGGAAGAATTCATTAATTTGTTATCAGTTATAGCCTTATCTAAAACATCTACGCAACGCAACGCAATCCTTCCTATTTGATTATCTTTAGGTGGTAAGGATTATCGTATAGACGAATATAGACTTAATTACATTATTCATCATCATCATCATAATCACAACAGTGCAGCCCAATGACGTCCACTACTGAACATATGCCTCACCTAACTTCTGCCAATGCGAGAGACTTTGTGCCGCCTGCATGCAACGACCACCAGCAACCTTTATCAGGTCGTCGGTCCATCTCATGGGGGGTCGCCCTACACTGCGCTTTCCAATACGTAGCCTCCAGTCTACCTTTTGCCCCATCGGCCGTCAGTTCTACGAGTACTGGCACTTTAGCGATGCAATTCGGTTAGCTTATCGGCATGCGACAGTGAGTCTTATGAACTCTACAGTTTAGTAAATAATAAATAATAGACACTTAAAAAAGAAAACAAGATATTTATTTTTTATTAGTTCCTTCCGTGTATTTTTCTTAATCGTTCTAGCGCAACTTTAGCAAAACTAAGTATTTATCTGAAACAAATATTTAAACTCATTTACACATAATAAGACATCCATGCTACTAGATGCAGTTATAAAATGTAACTTTGTGTTTAGTATCTACCATGGGGACTACACACATCTACTAAACCGCCAAGACTGAAGAATACACAAACTCATGCATATACTGCCAATAGAGACAGCGACACTATTATAATATTCCACAAAGAAGAGACTCTTTTACGGCTTGTGGTAAAGTGGTACATTATAATTACATTCCTCCACGAATGTACTTACTATACTAACTAAAGATATCCCGGTTTACCAATCGACCACCTGAGTGTCCACATGGTCAGGTTGGTCAGTTATACTGCAACCTTTACTTTTACTCTAAATTCCAAATTCCCTCACGCTGAAATTTTCCAGAATATAAATATAATTTAAATAATATATTATTTAAACAACATACAACCTAAATAAATTATAAAATTTGTAGTCATCTGTCATGTCATCTTGTGTCAAATTTTAGAAAAAGTAACTTTTACAAAAAAGTTTTTATACCTTTTGTAATAAAAAAATATTTTCTTTAAATATTTTTATGCACTCATTTTATATATTGACAACAATATAAAATATCTTTATTCATATTCATCATCATATTTATATACTTTCTGGTTAAGACTACAAGTTTAGTAAAATAGTAATTTATTATTGACCTTTAATTTCTGAATATCGAAACTAAAGTCTGGCCATCCGTTCTTTGCACAAGAAAAGAGCGGTAAATTCAAAAACACAAGGGGTGACAACACCGACTATAGACTGAAAAAATGCGTTTGATACTATTATCTCAACTTAAGTAAATATCAACTTTCTAACTACGCCTTTGATAGCTTTCGGCATTATTTTTCAATAATTTCAAAAGAATATTGATTGAAAAACACTAAAAAGACAGTGACATGACAGTTCAAAAATATTGCCATGTATAGATTTTAAAAAACAGTCCAGTGCAGAGAACCGGTAGCCAGACTCTATAAGTCAAACCTTAACCTACCTTAACCTAAGAGTTTTTACTGACAGCCAATATTGTGTGTGTTTTCTATAATTTACCTGACTCATGAAAAAAATATATTTAGAGAACTATAAGAAAGAAATTACAAAACGCAAAATGCAGAATTTTTTTTTACAAAAAGTAATGATATCCCACCAAAACATAAATGTGAAAATGGGAGCCCCTAGTAGTTCAAGAATACCTTCTAGTGGTTGCTAATTTCGCAGACAAAAGAATTGAGATATACCTAGGTGATGCCCAGTTCTGAACTAGTCGAATTATTTACAGAAAGCAGATAACTTGCTTAAAAATTGAAGCTCAAGATTTAACTGGGCTAGTTTTTACGTACATACAAGTTATTATATATATATAATACAAAGTTACTGTTCTTATACCTATATGTTTAACATAAAAGTTGATTAACCAGATACAATAAAACTATGTGTCTACTATGTGAAAACTAACCAAGTTAAATCTTGAGCTTCAATTTTTAAGCAAGTTATCTGCTTTCTATAAATAATTCGACTAGTTCAGAACTGGGCATCACCTAGGTATATCTCAATTCTTTTGTCTGCGAAATTAGCAACCACTAGAAGGTATTCTTGAACTACTAGGGGCTCCCATTTTCACATTTATGTTTTGGTGGGATTTATTTTACGGCCATCGGACAAGGTAAATAGGTACAATCTTAAATGCTATCACTAGCACTCACGGCAGTAGTCTAATGTCAACTTTCTGTTCCGTGGTCAACTTCAACTTCTTAATGAGGGTCAATTTGATTGACCTTCATTGATATTTTTCATTTTCTATTTTATTAGGGTTTTGTCCATCTGTCCGTCCGCAGCTCAGGTTCAGGGACTCTTGGTACCAGGAAGGCTATAACTTGGCATGGAGTAAATATTTTTAGCAACTCTAAAATTAACCCTAAGCGGTATTTTTTATAGTAGTACAGAATAGTCGTTAATTATAATTTTCGGCTAATGGAAGTTTGAAAGAGTAACCTAAATTACATTACCAGCCGCAAGGAACTTATATCTCGCAGGAGATAAGTTACTTGGCCAGCCGACAGGACACCTAAGTGCCCTGTCAGACGGCATCATTGACTTATCAGACGGCATCGCCACCATATCAAAACTCGGTGTTCACAAGGTCATCGCTGTTAATCCTGGCTTATGGGGGTTGCTGTGGTAGGCTATGCACTCTGTGGGTAGGCTCATGCCTACCACAGCAACCCCCACCAGCACACAGCACACAGCAATCCCAACAGGATTATCTCACGTATACGGTAGTATACGGGGATAACCCCACCCTCATGGGTGGGGTTAACCCCGTATACTGTGAGAGGGAACTACAAAATATTGGCGATCATTTGGTGTTTGAAGATAACAGCAGCTCACCCAAATCAAAGCTCGGTGAAAAATATTTTAGCAATAGAATATTTAGAAGTTTCACTATATTGAAATACTCGATACTCTGAAACATTTGTCTGAAAATCGGCACAGAGACTTTTTTTATGAAGTGGCAAAATGAAAATGCCATGAAAACTTCAATTTCACACTGGGCTTAATGTTATAAGTCAATGTGCTCAAGTTAGTAAATATTAAAAATCAAATTTAAGTATTAAGTATAATAATTATGACTTTAATAAACAAAAAAAAATAAACACTATAAATAATATAACACTATATTATTAATAAAACTTTAATAAACACTATAAATTACCTACAATGAGTTAAAACAAATATACGAATAGATACTGTAACTGGAAATCGCAATTAATCAGCCTGGAGACTTGATACCTTAGAATCACTGTTAATGTTAGACTGAGACTCTTTGTCACTTGACTCTTCAACAATATCTGTTTCTATCCCAGCTGACAACAATTTTTTTAATTCTTTCGCCTGAGTTTCCTCTAAATAAGCTAAAACTTCATTGACAGACATTTTGTCCGGCAGGTTTTTCTTTGCTGTAAGTCCAACTGTAGCAAACGCTCGACAGATTTGACCAGAACTTAACCATCCTCGATTCCCTGGATCGAAACTTTTCACAATAGCCTGCATGTGTCTGAAACATAATATAATAAATAAATTACCTACTTAATTATTGTCAATAGATGTCGCATGGGGCTTTGTTTGGCTAATACTCAGCTCCTATTGACCATAACGTAATTTTATATAGCCTTCCTCAATAAATGGGCTATCCAACACTAAAAGTGCATAGTTATATCCTGTCCATTGAACACAACAGCGTATCTAAATAAAAGCGGGTTATGCAGGGCTCCTATCATTTATAACCATTTACCTAAATCAATACTGGAAATTAAAAGTACTAATGTGTTTAAAAGCAGAGTTAAATGTCTTCTGCTAGCAAAACAATATTATTCTGTTGACGATAACCTTAATGATAAAACATTGACATGAAATATAATGACTATCAATATGTAATTTTAATGTAAATCTTGACATGTATAACTAATTTTATTTTATTTTATTCCATTGTTAATTTAATTTTTGTCCCATTATTATTGTTTGCATGCCGCGAGGCAAAATATAGCGATCCATGTATCATGTACCATCTCTCTGTACCTATATTTAGCAAAATAAATAAATAGAAATTGAAATTAATGTGACTAAGTTTTAGTTTGTGATACCACTTGACTGATAACTTACGATTCTAACCAGCGAGCATCACAAATTATAATTCAATTCCCACTATGTTTACGAATAGGTACCTTGCCATGGTGTCTTCTGCACGGCCCGCCCGATGGTAAACGGTTCCCATAGCCTATCATCAGCAACCCATTAATGTCCCATTGTTGTTGTTCCATAGTCTATGGACGCCTGAAAAACCAGGAGAGGAAAGACGAGCGCGTTACCCACCCTTTAAAAATTTATTGACTCTCTTTTTGAAGAACCCCATTCTGTAGTCCTTTGGGAAACCTCGTTAAGTATAATTTGGGAATTTTATGGGCATGGGCATTTAAATACTTTGAAACAGTTTACCTCTTTTCGTACAAGACGGGTGCGTGTCCATGTCCTGCACGAAATAACATACAATCGTCTAGAAGTTCCTTTATGAAAACAACTGGCTGAGGGGAACCACTAGCAATTACTTTCGTAAGAAGAAATCTTATGAATTCAGGAATTCGACGCTTGCATAAGTATTCCTGTGTTCTAGACACTGTCGACAGAATTAATTTTTTGCGCGGAGAGATGACAACCTCCTCTGAAGGTTCATCAAGAATACATTTGCAAACCTCTATAGGTTCAAGTGGATGTTTATATCCCCAATTCGTAGTGATCTCTTCATCCACAACAGTATCGATAACATCAACAGAATAGTCAGATTGCATTATTAATTATTATAGTGAATGAAATTCAGATAAAACAATAATAATTCTTTCAAAATGCGACACAAAGAGAATATGACCACTACCCACTAAGTTTATTATTTTAAAGGTAGTCTATGTGACTTAAAAAACTAATTCAAATAAAAAACAAACCAAAACGTTACATATAGGTTTTATTTAGGTATTGTTAAGGTGAATTAAATTTCTGAGAAGGAGAGAGTCAGGGATTAGTCTATTTATTTTCCGATCCGGCCGTGTAGTGAAGGATTAAGAATATATTTTATGTGTATACCCCATCTCAACCCGTAGGAGTCGTAAAAGGCGGCTAAGGAAGTAGGTAACCATAAGCAAACAATAAGCACTGCAAGAAAAGGAAATTTCGAAACACACTCTATTCCAGCCCGTCTGGCTAAATTCCCTCCAAATCCTTTGGGGATTTTTTATTTTGCATTTAAATATTTGGCTGAATTTCGATGAAGCATTGTCGAATTTTCTCTTTCGGCTTAGACCTTTGACTTTAATATAGCTTTTATAAAGCAAGAGACAGTAAAAAGAAAAAATAGTGTGGCAGGAAAACTTGGAAGACCATAAGCTCTGTGTGCTTTCTACACGTAGCTTTATGTCGAATAGGACGCCATAACTGTATGATTCATTATATAACATTATAGTTAAGAAAAAAAAAACTGCTAAAACTTGCGTTATTTCTGGGACACCTATATTAGTGGCGTAACTAGGGGGGAAGGGGGCTTCACCCCGTTCATAAATAAAACATTTTACCTAATGTACCTAAGTAAATAACCCTCTGATAAAAGATGTCAGCCGTGGCTCCTGCACGTATTTCGGTTAGCGTATAATGGTGGAAATAAGACATTTTCCTCAGGTAAAATTTGGCCTAAATTTTAAGTTAGACAACCAGCAGTATATTGGTGAAAACTGCAATTAATTCCGTGCATTTTGGTTTCTGCTGCTCTGTAAATTCGGACCCCTTACCTACATTATTTTAATTTATTTTATTGATACAATATACAGTCATCAACCTGATTTTATTATTATTATTATTAATTAACCGTTACATTCGGTTTTTTGTTGATTGCTGACATAATTGGACTTCTGAAAATAGTTGAGTATTTTTTATTTTCACCGTAAGTAGTAAGTGGGTATATGACAAAATAAAAAAGTGTAATTATTGAAACTGCGGATATACCACTACAGGATGGATGGTTGTCTTCATTCAGTTTCAAAATAAATAACTTTTATAAATTCACTTACTTCAATATAATTTCTCCGTAAGTAGGTACAAACATTGATCCCTGTTTCAGCCTTATCATTGTTCATCTAGCTGGGCGTTATCATTATCAGTCACTCACGGTAGTGTCAGTGTTTTATGTAATTAGATTTGGATATAGGAAAGGATTTATAATAAATAGCTTTTTATACGTCCCTGAAAACTTCGCAAATGAAATCCATATGGATTTATATTATTCTTCATCTCTAGCATATCCCTCATGAAGTTGTAATTTTTATAATTTTTATTATTATCTCGCTCCGTCCGTCCGTCTGTTTGTCCGTCTGTCACAGTGCTATATCTCGGAATCTACTTATGCTAACGACATTAAATTTGGAATAGTTTATAACATTGCTAATCTAACACTAATAAGATTGAAAAAAATTATAAAATGAATTTAATTTCTCTGCAAAAATTGAATTACATCAAGTGGGGTATCAAATGAAAGGGTTTTGTTTCCACATTGTAAAACCTATTTTTATTTATTTGTACGTTCCACAGTTTTTGAGTTAGGATTAAAAACACCAAAAATATACAATTCCTCCCCCATATCTTCCGAAGTTAGTTTGTGTTTGTGATTAGAAAAATGTGAAATAATTTCAGTTGATATAAGTTTATGTAAATATTACAGGAAAAATAAAATGACGTTTCTAACTAGCACACTTTTTTATAATCACAAAAAATATGATAGTACGGAACCCTTGGCGCACGAGCCTGACTCGTACTACACCGGTTTTTTTTATATTTAATAATAGGTTAACGTGGCCAAAGAAGCCAGCATAGACAGAGCGTACAAATTAATTAACAAAAAATTGATGTCAAAACTTCAAAATTAACGAACCTGCTAACGTCTCATGCTACGGTTTTGTTTTGAATTGAATTGAAACTTGAAAGTTAAATGAAAACAATTTTTTATTTTAAAAGTGAAACATTATTAGTTTTAAATGATACCTTTCTTTAAAATAATTTTGAATTATCCATCAACATGGGAAAAGGTACAGAAGAAATTCACATTGGCAAAATTGACGATTGTAAGTAAAGAATGATCACAAATAATAGTTATTTGATAATAAATGAATATAATTTATGCTAATACTTATTCTATCTGTATTTATTGTTGTTAATGATAATTATACAGGCGACTCTGATATTCGGAAAACCGGGCAAGAAATGGATATTATAAGACAAAGGACGATTGCCTATGAATATTTATGCCGCCTAGAAGAGGCCAAGACTTGGATGGAAGCCTGTCTAAAGGAGAAACTGCCGCCTGCTACTGAGTTTGAAGAAAGCTTACGAAATGGCGTGTACTTAGCCAAACTTGGCAATTTTATAGCCCCTGAGTTACTTCCATTAAACAAGATCTACGATATTGATTTAAAGAGATATAAGGTATAACTATATTTTTTTTTGAACTTACTTCATCATCATCAAATCATTCCAATGACGTCCACTGCTGGACATAGGCTTCATCTAACGTCCACCACCGCGAGCAACAGCGAGTGAACAACTGTGCTGTCTGCATCCATCAACAAAACTAATAACTCTTTGAACTTACCTATTTGGGAGTAAATTGGGATTTAAATAGGTACTCAATCGATTGACAAAAATAAAAAAAATACATGCTTTATTTTTAGCCCAAGAATTATGATCAAATTCACATTTTATTTGGTTTACAGAAACATCTAACTCATTATAACAGTTTCTTAAAAGTGTTATGTTAATTTCAGATTATGGGATTACAGTTTAAACATACAGATAATATAAATAAATTTCTGCAAATTTTGAGAAAGACCGAATTACCTGTGGTAAGTTTTTATGTGATAACTTGATTACTTGTAATAAGTAAGTACAGTCTGTTTCTGTCTGATTATCTGACCAGGCTTTTGTATGACACACTGGTTGATTTGAGGTAACCAGACGAAGGAGAGAAATGCATAATCATCTATTAAGACAGTAGCACAATCTCATCTTATTTTAGGGGATTGCTTGATCATCAAAAAATTAAACGATTTCATTAATGTAATTTAAAATAATTACACTTGTATCTGTTATAAAATTATTTTATAGTTTCCAAAAATAAAGACCGGCAGTGTGGCAAGGGCCGTCTCGCCATGAAGCCATATATTCTAACCATAACAATCTAGCTTATGGTCTAACGACTGATCGCAAGTGAACAAAGAAGTAAAGAAAAAAAAAAATGTTTCAAAAAATGAGGCATTGACTATAATAGTTTAGTAAAATAAAGTTCAAATATTTATTTTCCAGACATTTCAACCTGAAACTACAGACATTTATGATAATAAGAATATGCCACGAGTCATTTATTGCATACATGCTCTTAGTACTCACTTGTTTAAACTTGGGAAAGCTCCACTAATACATGATGTGTATGGGAAAGCTGTATTTACAGGTAAACTTATTTATTAGCAGTCTTATTAGAAATGCTAATATTTTTATAATACTAAGACCAAAAATATAAACAAAATAGCTTCACGACTTTTCCCAGAAGGGTAGGCAGTGGTGTATCATACCCATATTTCACCAGCTATGCTCGGTCCAATGAAATAGGGACGAGCCTATTGATATCAACCGGTATTGTTTGTTTACCAAAGTCCTGGAAAATGTCAATACTGGAATTTCGGAATAGAAGAACCCAATACCATTTTTACCTGACCCAGGAACCAAACCTGGACCAAGAGGACACAGCAGTTGTATACACTTCCCTAAACTAAATTTGATTTTGTCTAAACATCCATACATAAAAAGCAATGATTGGAGTCATACTTTTTAGTGACATTCCACACGGACGAAGCCGCGTGGGCGGAGGCTAGTAAAATATATTCTGGTGTAAAGAATTTTAAATTTAGGATTTGGTTTACAAGTCAACATACTAATTATTATGTCATTCTAACCATCGTTTTTACCCTCCTGTTTAGATGAAGAACTAGACTCAGTCACAAAAGACTTACAAAAATGTACACAGCCACTACCTATGTTCCAAAAAATTGGAGGTATATTATCAAAAAATAGTAATAGTGACAATGAGGCTGCACTGCATAACGCTATTGTGGAGTTAAACACTCTTTTACACAAAAATAAATCTATAACTTCAGCTCTTCTCAACCCCCAACTAAAACTTAAACATGTGCAGAATAGATTAATAGATGACTATAGAAAGGTTTTGAAGGCAGCTCAGTATGAAAAAATTCAAGCTGCGCACAACCATTCTCTTAATGACAGTTATATCCCTGATGAGTATGATGAGCTACTTACTCTTGTTGAAATCCAAGGACACATAACAGCTGTAAATTATAAATATTTATGGAAAAAACTGTGCACATCTTCCCAAAACAGTGAGATTAATGCCTTACATAAAATATTTAATGAGGACTGGGTGAAGATTAAGGGTTACAACAGAGCAAATTTGGATTTCTATTGTGATGTGGTAAAAGACCTGAATGAATATAACAAAGATGTTGATGTAGAGAGTGTCACTAATTGGCATAAAATATTCCAAAATATTATCAATGAAGGTAACCGCAAGTCTTTGGAACACACTGACCACAAAACTGCTATAAATGATGTGAACAGAGCCTTAGATGAGGGCACCCCTGAGGATTTATATGTGGCCTTGAACAATCCTCATTTAGAGTTAAATTTCAAAGTTGATAAATATGCAGTCCCACTATTGTATGAAGAAATGAAATTGGAGAAATATGAATTAGAAAAGAATTTAAATGAAAGTGAAATTGCTGCTACTGTATCATATTTGTTAGCTGTAGCTGTAGTGTCTGAAGCTGTTGATATGGGGGATGATGCAGCTGTGTGGAACTCACTTAACTCTAAACAGTTACATCTGGAAGGCTTGCGGCCTCACTGTCGGCGTCGGTATCTATCGGCTTTAGCTACAGCTCTCCAAGTGAAAGTAAGAGAGCAATGTACATGTACTTTGCTAACTTTGGATGATATCAGAGATTCTATAGATATGGTCAACATTAAGGATGACGACAATGAGGAATGTAAGTAATAAATCACTTTTTTCTCAGTTTTAATTCTTCTTTATTTGTTGGAGACACTTATGGTGGCCAATAAGCTTTTGGCCTGCATGATAGTAAGCAGTTACCGTAGCCTACGGAGGCCTGCAACACCCGGAGCATCACATGCCGATCCTCTCCACAATCAGCAATATTATTATATATTCAGTCTGGACTTTAAGTTATCTTAATGTACAAACTTTGTCTAGGTCATAGTAATCAGACTATACAAAACATCTGCATTCAGGCCTAAAAAAAAAACAAAAAAATTGAACAACGGATCTCAATAGAAACTCGAGTCATGTAAAAGAAAACTGCTTTTTTTAACGTTTTTTTTTTAATTTTTGTGGACTGTTATAGGTATATATGATGATGATGTATAATGTGGATAGATGAAGTGTGTATCTGATTACTATGATGATACTATGGTCTAATTAATTATTATTTTTTAGTGGTTTCAGTAATAGAACACATCAATAAAGCAGTGATAAATGAGGATGCTGACACTTTGCTCATCATGTTAAAGCATTCCAGTTTAAAATTATCCACACCCCTGCAAAAAGAGGAGAGCCATCTTTATTTACGTTTGTTAAAAAAGGTTTTAGTACAAAAAGAATCTCAAAACCTTTGGTTAGATGACATTGTGGGAACTATCAATGAAGTCAATGCTGAATCTCAAAATGTTAAGGATCTTACTGAGTCTTTGGTCCAGTTGAACTTAGCTGTTCTGAAAAATAATTTAGATGAGTTTTGGAAAGCACTCTTACATCCAGTTTTGTCAGCTTCTAAGATGACAGAACACTCTTGCAAGGATGTGTACTTTCAAATGTTTTCAAAAGCTTTGAAAAAGAAAGGCCATAATATTTGTCCATGGATTGTATGTCATACAAATGCAGGCAATACTGTTTATATTGATGTGGAATCCTATGCATATAGTTGGACAACACCAAAGGATTTCGTTCCTCATGCTCGCTATTTGACCAGAAGAGATATCCATGCTATCATTGAGAAAACAAATAAACATCATGTTCATAAATATATGCAGACTATAATTGAAAACTCCATTGTAAAACTCCAAGCATACTGTAGAGGATACTTAGTGAGGAAACATTTGAATGACAGGCTTCAGTTCTTTGAAGATAATGTAGATTATATCATAAAAATTCAAGCATGGTGGAGGAAAACAGTGATTGAAAAGAAGTATGGCACTTTAATTAAAATGAAGGCAATCGAAGCTAAACTCAGAAGAGAAAGAAAACAAAATCCCATGGCATGGTATAAAGTTCAGGTATGATTATCGAATTTTTTCTAAAAGTGATGGTGCCTGAATTTGTGACTGGCGTGCTAAACACGCGGTCTGAGTTCGATTCCACTAATTTAGCCTGACCCGGGAATTGAACTCGGGTCCTCTTGCATAGAAGTCGTACGCAATCCCACTGCGCCACAGCTATCATCTTTTATAATTAAGCTATATACAAGCTATATAATATTAGCAGTATTAACTTTATAGTATTATAAATGACTGGGACGCCCGCCTGTGGCTTCGCCCGCGTGTTATCCTAAAGCACTATATTCTGTGATAAAAACCGCATTAAAATCCGTTGCGTAGATTAGAAGAGCGTACATACTGAAGGAAACGACTTTATATTACATAAAAATATTATTTTTACAGGAACATAAGATAATCAAAATCCAGGCACTTTGGAGAGGTCGTCGTGCTCGAGAAGCCTTCACATCATTGTTCCACTCATCCAATCCTCCATTGAAGGTTGTTAAGAAATTCGTACCAATGCTAGATTTCTCTACTGAAGACTATGATCGAGAAATAGAGTTACAGTCATTGAAATCTGAAGTGGTCCAGTCAATTAGAAAGAATCAGGAACTTTCTAAACAATTAGAGGGTATGGATTTGAAGATAGGCCTTCTAGTTCAAAATCGTATCGCATTGCAAGAAGTAGCTGCACATGGACTAAAGTTAAATAATTTGGTTAAGCATAATTCTATGACGAAACTTGTATTAGAAAAACGTCCAGATGGGAAAGGAGCATTAATGACAGTTTCGACTGCTGTAAAGGGCTTAAAGTCTCTTACTAAAGAAAGCAAAAGACTTCTGGACGGGTATCAACATCTTTTTTATGAGCTACAGACAAACCCCACTTACTTATCGAAACTTTTATTCTGTATTCCTCAGAATAAAACTAACTTCTTTCTTCAAAATGTGGTGTTAAGTTTGTACAACTTTGGGGCGTATGCTAGGGATGAATATTTACTGTTGAAATTATTCAGATTTACATTAGAAGAGGAAATTAGTTGTAAAGTGACAAAACCATTTGATATAATTGCATCCACACCGTTGGTACTAAAGATGGCAGTGAGTTTATCTAGACAACTGTCTGGCTTGAACAGTCTTCAAACGATAATTGGCCCTCTCGTTGATAAGATGTTGCAAGATAAAGATTTGAATATAGAAACGGGTCCTGTTGAAATTTACAAAGCATGGAGGAATGAAACTGAAATGAAAACTGGCCAAATCTCGTAAGTGTACTTCCACCTTACATTTTACCATAACTACTATACTGGAGTTTCGATCTGAGTACTAAGTATGGCTTGGCATGTCTATATTTAATGTGGAAACATCATACACAAATACATCAGATATAGCCTATATAGTAAACATTTTTGTAGTGATGAGTACATGTATCATAAATGCTGTGCGTATATATAACAAATAATTTAGAAAAATTGCTAAGTAACTAATTGTTCATATTTGTTTATAGGAAACTAGCATATACTGTAACCCAGGAAGAGGCATTGACTTTCCCCGAAGTCAAATCACGGTTAGAAAAAGCACTGACACAACTTAAGACTATAGTGACCATGTTTCTGGATGAAATAATCAATTCTACTGAACTTCTGCCTTTCTGTATCACATACATGGCACGAGTTTTACACAGAGCTCTAACTTCAAAATTTCCTCACACTCCTGAGAAAGATATCTTAAAGGTAATGTTGGTCAAACACTTGACTTTTTCATAAACAATAATGTGACTTATTTCAATTTAAATTGATACTAATTACGAGAGGCCTTAAACTGCTTTAAAGCAGTTTAAGGCCAATTAACCACTTTTAAACCATTTTTTTTTAAAAATGGTTTTTCTTTAGCATAACTCATGTTTACGTATTACTGAGAAATAAAATCCATTGAGTAGTTATTGGGACTCAATTACTTGCATTAAATATTAAGATTTTTTAAAATTTAAATAAATGCATTTTTATGCAGCGTGGGGCAGCCCCCCGCCAGATGGACCGACGACCTAGTAAAGGTTGCGGGTGGCCGTTGGATGCGGGCGGCACGGGGTCGCTCGCTGTGGCGGAAATTAGGTGAGGCCTATGTTCAACAGTGGACGTCATTGGGCTGATATGATGATGATGATGAAATGTAAAATAAACAATTAGGTATAGCTAATGGAAAAATTCGATCCTGTGACGAGACTTGAATCCGTGATCCTAACATGCTTGTCCAATACTGTTTTCCAACTGAGCTACGTGGCGATCGAATTCGTCCATCTTCTTAACTTGCTGATATTGCTGTAATTCACTTATCACTAGTCAAAGATGTGTTCTGACCGTTTCAAGTTCCTTACTATAAAATTATGACTGCACTCTGCTTAAAACAAAGAGATTGAAACAGAGCCATGTGTAACTTTTGTGATGTTTTCAGGTAATCGGTAATCTTGTATATTACCAGTTCCTAAATGCGGCGATAGTAGCTCCCGATGCGTTCCACATTATTAATTTACCTAACGGGACTGGACTCACAACTGATCAACGAAAGAATCTTGCTTCTGTTGCAAAAATACTTCATTTCTCAGCTGCTAAAAAAGGCGTAAGTATTTTTATAATTATATTAGAATTATTGATTATTCTCTTTTTTTTATTCTAAATACCAACATAATATTTGCTGCAACGAATTCACAGATAAAATCGCGCATTTTTTTTTTTTTAATAAGCTGTACATTTGGAGGTATTTAGTGGTACCTTTTGAATTACCTATAATGCATCCTACGCATTCTTCTATTCCCGGGAATCTCGGCAAGTACCAAAACTAGGTTCTACCTATTTCAATCACTGATAATCACGTTTATGTTACCAGTTTGGAGAAGAATCGAGTCATTTGCGTTGTCTAAACCCTTTCATTGTGGAATGCCATGAGAAAATGAAGGAGCTGTTTCGGCGATGTTGCCGTGGTCCTACACTTGAAGAATACTTTGCGGTTGATGAATACACTGAGGCTACGATGCTTCATCATCCACATATTTATATTACTGTACAGGTATAGTGTTAACAGAAGACGTTTTGATTAAATCAGAATTACACGGAATTCTGAAGTTAGACAGACTTGTATGGGGAATCTTAAAAATACAATTAAAAAACTTATGCGGTATACCTGCGTACCCGCCACAACACCTACAAGTATACTTACACAAACTCAGACTTGTGCAAGAATAAAACAATAAGAATCATAATCTCTCCCCATACGTGTTACGGTACACTTACTCAAGTCTAAGTTTTAGCTAGTATTCTTGAAGGTGTGTGCGGGCATCACAGTATTTTTACCCGACTGCCAAAAAAGGAAGTTAATGTTTTTATAATTTATGTTATTGTAATTAGAAAGTTAGATAGCATCACCTGATAAAATTATTTTTTTTATTTCTGCATGTCTTATCTCAGAATAAAGCGCAGTTAAAATTTGAAATAATACGAACTAATATCAACATAATTTCAATTAGGAAATCGTTGATACTCACGCGCTTTTGATTGAATATCAAGACATCATAGCACCGGATCCACGCGATCGGCTCAACGATCTGTTGGACGACTTGGGAGACGTACCTTCTGTGACACAACTGGCCTCGAGGGATGTTGATGCTGTAAGTATTCCTGCTTATTACATAAACTTGCTGCGTATTGAAAAGGAAAATAGGGAGGAAAAGGAAAAAGAACGGGTTTGAGAGGAGGAAACGGGCCTTTGCGCTCCAAAAGTCTTCAAAAATTTAAATTGTATATAATTAGTCCTGACTCCTGATTGATCTTTTTTCATAGCATATGGGCGATACTACTGAAGAAAACGCAAGGTTAGAAGTGTGCTTAGCTCTTATGAACAAGTTTCAAGCGCCTTCAGACGACATGACGGATTTAAACAAACTGTTTATTAAAACAAAGGAGTTGTGTGTTTCTATTATTCCATTTTTGAATGGTAAGTTTTGAAAATTTTATTGCTCTTTACATTTATCAAACTTATACTTATCAAAATATTAATTTTTCACTTTAAATTTGCAGGTGAACATCTTCTAGAAGCACTATGTATTGGTACAACCAAAGCCCAACAAGAGCAATATGCCGAGAGAATACAAAGAAGGATTTACTCCGGACAAGCACGTCAAGACGAAGTGATGACTTTACGGGAACACATCACGAAACTGCGCAAGAATTTACAAATGCTTGAGGACGAAGGCTACGTCACGCGAGAAGATGGTTATCAAGCACTAGTTACTTCTATCGCTCTTGACTTGTGCAACAAAGGCAAATACAGACAAGCTCAGAGAAGGGCTCTGGCTACATTGACAAGAACTAGACAAAGTCTACTAGAAAAGACGAAATATTATGAAGAAAAATGCAAGTCGTATGATCAGTACATAAAATCTTGCCTAGCCAATCTTCATACAGGCAAAAAGTAAGTAGAAATGTTGATTTAATGCTTTATGAGTAGAATGGTCTGTTATCGTTATCACTAAGCGCCATGTTACTGTCTTGATCTCCGCACCGAATAAGTTTGTACCCGTAACAGTGGTTATTACTGCTTCCGCTCGAGGCTTCACCCGCATGGTATATCAGTAGACACTCAGTACTAAAGATTTTTAAAATTATAGAAGTAGTTTCGAAGATTGCCGCCTACATCCATACTCATATGCATTAATTACCATTTTATAAAATTAATATAGAAAATAGTAAAATAACTATAATCCTCTTTTTCAGAAGTGTTCATGCTTGCCTAAGGAGGTCAGGAAAAGATCTTCAGAAATTGAAATCTAAGTTGACAGTGAAGTATTCTGGTGCTAAACTACTCGAAAGGGGTGTTCTTCTGGAAATAGATGGACTGTCGCCTTCACAATTCAAAAATGTACAATTTGACATCACACCAACAGACCACAATGGAGTCTTCACAATAAAAGGGAAGTTTATGGGTGTAGAAATGGAAACTGTAGACATCGATATACAAGATCTACTACAGAAACAATATGAAGGTTGTGCAGTCATGGATATGTTTGGGAAAGCTAAAATTAATGTTAACCTTTTAATATTTTTATTGAATAGTAAATTTTACGGTAAGTCGTAATAGTTGTTAATTTAAGTATACTTATTGTTTGTCTTAATTGTTGTTGATACTAATTACTAAGTTACTTTCTTATTAATCTTATTACTTTTAATTATTTGTGACTAATTTTATTAACTCTTAAGTTTTGAGCACCTATGTTTATGTGACAAAATTGAGACACTATCTGCTATGTTACCAAAATCGTACTAATTTATAAATTGAGGCTAAGCGCCATTTGATTTAAATGCAGAGGAAGAATCAGTTTATTGTTTTCCTCAGTAAGTAAAATAAAGATGAAATGAGACTTAATTTGCACACCCAGCAGTCTCCTCTTCATGTTTAACAACACCAAATGTGCAAAAATTCTATGAAGTATTATAATGCCAAAAATAATATTTATTTATTGATCTAATGTATTCCTATTCCTACAGCTTAATATATGTAATAATTATATGTAATTTAATTATGATATACCAATGTATTTTCAAGCATTTCGTAATGAAATAGATGCAAGACGTTTTTTGAAAGACTGTGATATAATGTGGATTAATTGAATTTCGTTCGTGAACGCATTATGCAACCGTTGTTGGTGTGCTTAATAATGTAAATATTTTCACAATCAGACTCAGTATTTTGTAGTTTTTTTTTTCTAATTAAACGAGGCTAAAAATATTTTTTTATTTTTATTTCAAGTGGCACCTGTAGCCATGCATGGGGTATGGAGACATGAATTTTGATTCTTTTTATTGTATATTTTTTCCGAATATCTTATCTGATTCATCATCTTAAAAGCCATTGGACATCTGTTGGACATGGGGCTCCATAGGAGATTTACGTAAGACTGGTTACATGCAGCTTCCATCCAGCGCAACCCTTCTGTTCGGATCAAATCATCCACCATGTAAGCAGGCGCGGTCGTAGCCTGAAATTAGAGGGGGAGTCACTAATAAGGCTAGAGGCAGGCTTTTTACATTGACTGTTTCAAAGCAACTTGACTTAACCGAAATCACGGTAAAAATTGTAGGTGAACGAGGTGAACCTACAATCTCCTTGGACTACTTTTTGCACAAATGTACCTATAAGCAAAAACCAATTGTGCATTGTTCAACAATGAACAGAATATAAAATAATGGTCACGACAATAATTGTTGTGATCCAAGGCTGCAGGTTAAATTTTTACATTGTATCCATGTTGTGATCATTATTTTATGATCTGTTTATTTTATATATTTTTTATTTCACACTAGCAACATAATATTTAAAGAACTGTCAAAGTGGCAACTCAACATAGAGAAGAGCAACTTAATGTATCGATATTCGGAATTAAGTGAAAAAAAACTCTTGTCTTGAAAAGACAACAATAACAAATTGTCATATTTGTCATGTAATGTAATAAATTTGTTAAAAATATCTTTAATTTTGAAAAGTTAGTTATATTTTATCAAACGATATTATGTAAAAGAAAACTAACGAAAGACTCTCCATACGTGGGATATGAAGTTGTTCGATTGGATTAATTCAACGCCTATTGTATTATTTGTATCCACCACCCCTTCACGCCTATTCTCTATCCATACACTGACCTGTAACACCTCTCCATAGCTCTACCCTACTCGTTCATGGGCAACCACTAGGAAATTATATCGACATTCTTATAATTATGTCGATATTTATACCCAATCCTTACGATAAAATTTGATACGACATAATGACAGAATCAGAATTCAGAATCGCACGCAGGGACGCAGGAACAATACACATACAGGCACAACAGCCAACGGAAGGAAAAGTTCAAGTCAATAAAAGTAACGAACTTGAAATGAAATGGAAAACTACAGAGAAAGTTTAATTAAAAATAAACTCAACGGCTCAGATAAAGTTGTATTTCATTAACGGCTAGTAACTCAATTTAGTTACTTTAAAGTTTAAACAGACAAGTGCTTAGTTTAAATAAAGCAAATTTTATTTTCGTTCCGGAAGGCAACTAGGTACAATTTTTATGAATTTTAAGTTATTAAATAATTGCATCTAACTTATTTACTGAAAAAAGCGCGGGAAATTCCAAACTAGGCGGGCGTCCGTTTTTTGGCTACTCGGTATTTTTATTAAATTATTGGATAGAAGGTCACTAAAACAATAATTTTATGTACATATTTTTCTTTATTTATTTGTAAATATTGTGTAAAATAGTTTGTCTTCAATAGGTAAGTTTTTTTTATTTCTATTATAAAATATGTCGGAACCCGAAGATCCTGGGGGGACGATCCCCCAGGTTTACAACACCATAGTAATAGGGTCTGGAATGGACACGGAAGGCTCTATTATAGATACGGATAGTTCAGAGAAACACTCCATATAAAGAAAAAGATATAAAGAAAGAAGAAAGAAAAAATTTGCAAACACTGCAATAAAAAAAGGCGCCATCACAAATCAGGATCTCCTGAAAATTGTTTTTGTGAATCCTCTTCGGATTCCTCTGTACATAAAAACACAACAGATGCGATTTGTCCACCACCACCACCATTGCTCGCTACACAAACACCTCTGCCACAAAATCCACGTACTCCAGTCGGACGTACTTATTATAATAATTCTGACGCATCCCCTTTTATTGTCCATATACAGAAGGAACAGACATGTCCCAACGATAATGTCTCAGTTCATCCAGTTTCCTTTGGATATATCCTTAAAAAGGCCAAAATACAAAATATTGTTAATGGTAGTATTAAAAAAATTGGGAAAAATAGAATATCAATGTCTTTTGCCAATTTTGAGGATGCAAATAGGTTTATTGATAATGAACAATTAAAGATTCAAGGGTACAAAACTTTCATTCCTTCATTTAACACCACCCGTATAGGTGTGGTGAGAGGAGTCCCCACTGAGTGGACAGATAATGAAATATTAGAAAATATTCAAGTGCCAATAGGCACTGGAAAAATACTTAAAGTCAGACGTCTCAAAAAGAAAACATTTGTGAATGGAACTACCGAATTTGTGCCTATACAGACTGTTGTCCTAAGTTTTGATGGCCAAATTTTGCCAAAAAGAATTTTTCTGTGCTATAATGCCATACCCGTAGATTTATATATATTTCCCACTATCCAATGTTACAAATGCTGTAGATATGGTCACGTCAAAACCCAATGCAGGTCAACCCCTAAATGTTATAAATGTGGTAAGGGACACTTAGGTGAAACTTGCACTGTTGAAGAAGAAGCAGTCACTTGTTGTCTATGTTCTGGGCAACATTTTGCTAACAGTAATAAATGTCCTGAATATTCCCGACAGAAGTCTATTAAGGAAAGTATGGCTAAAAGCTGTATCTCATATGCAGATGCTGCAAAATTGCATCCTCCAGTTGTGAAATTATATTCTGAAGTTTTGTCTTTTTCTAAGTCTCAATCTCAACCCAATTCTCAAGCTCCTAAACGCTCTGATAACAATAATCAAACAACCTCATACAAAAAAACTGTTTTTATTAAACGGAATGAACCGAAATCACTTTCCACAGGGTATGATCAAATAGCGCATAAGAATCTTATTGGTAATTATGACATGCCTACTACTTCCAAGGGATGTGGATATTCAGATTCCAATCCTCAATCAGAAATATCTCTAAAGGAACTTTTAATACAGCTCATTCAACAATTATCACAATATAATACTTCTGTACCGACCAACGCTGCTATCATCTCATCTGCAACAATAGATAACATTAAAAATAATCATGGACCAAGCTCCAACTGTGATACAGTGGAATTGTCGCAGCATCACAAATAAAAAACATGACTTAATTTATTTAATTAATCATTATAACCCATTTATTTTTGCTTTACAAGAAACATGGCTAAGGCCTGAAAATACATTTAAAATTTCTGGGTTCACCAGTATTAGAGAGGATAGGTCTGATAGTTATGCTGGTGTAGCTTTGTTAGTTAAAAATAATTTATCTTTTCATCATGTTCATATTTCTTCTTCTCATAATCCTAATTTTTCAATAATTGCAGTTAGTGTTAAGAATATTTGCTTTGTTTCTATTTACATACCTCATCCTAGTTCTGATATTTTTGATGAGGTTGAAAATATAATTTCTATTCTCCCTACTCCACTGATGATAATGGGTGATTTTAATGCACAACATTATTCTTGGGGTAGTTCTACTTGTAGTTACTATGGATCTAGAATCCTAGATATTTTAGATATACATAATTTATGCATATTGAACACTGGAGATCCAACTAGACGTACTAAACCACATGAAGCAATCAGTGCTCCTGACTTGTGTATTTGTTCTCCTAACTTAGCATCTTCTTTAATCTGGCATGTTCATTCTTCTACTCTAGGTAGTGATCACTTCCCCCTTATGATTAATTTCCCTCAGATTAAAATTACTCCTTCATCTACACATTTGCCTAGAATAAAACACAAACTCATTAGTGATAAATGGACTTTATTTAGAGAAAAAGTAGAGCAAGAAATTCCATCATTACCTTTAATTACACAAAATAACCAAACTGAATGTGCTCACGCTTTGGCTTTTCTTTTAAATGATATAGCTGATAGAACCTTTCCCATTAAAAAAGACTCTCCTAGTAAAATTCCTTCCCCTCCATGGTGCGACAGTGAATGCTCGTCTGCTATTAAAATAAGAAAATATGCAGAAAAACAATACAAAGATAACTCCACAGAAGAAAATTTTAATATTCTTTCTGAATTGATTACTAGTACTAGAAAATTATTTAAAAAGAAAAAATGGGAAGGGTGGCAAAACTTTTGTTCATCAATATCACCAGATGTCCCACCTTCAACAGTTTGGCGTTATATTAGGAGATATAGATCTGTTTTTAAAGAATCCAGACCACCTTTTCTTCAAAGTGATATAGTAGATAAGTTCCTTGATAAATTAGCTCCCAAGTTTGCTCCAACTGATATTATAAAACCATGAATTTCTCTTTTAAATATTGAAGATCAAATTGGATTGAATGCTCCTTTCAGTCTGATTGAACTTCAAGGTGTTCTATCTAATGTAACTGATTCAGCCCCCGGTTTAGATGGCATTCCTTATTCCTTTCTATCACATCTGAGTGATTCAACTCTTACATATTACTTATCATTAATCAACTCTATAATGATAACTGGTAATATACCATTGTCTTGGAGATGTCAAGAAATAATTCCTATATTAAAGCCTAATAAACCTTCCTGTGAAGCTTCATCGTACCGACCAATTGCATTGTCTTCAGTTTTGTTAAAAATAGCCGAACATCTTGTGAAAAACCGATTGGAATGGTTTATGGAAAGTAATAATTTATTGTCACAGAGCCAATACGGTTTTAGAAAAGGCAGAAGTACAATGGATAGTATAGCTATCTTTACTACAGATATTCGTTTATCATTCTCTAATAATGAATCTTTACTTGCTGCCTTTTTAGACTTAACAGCTGCCTATGATAATGTAGATATAAACATTTTGAAGACTAAATTAAATTATTTACAAGTACCAGTTATGTTAACAAATTTTATTATCAATTTATTATTTGAAAGATTGATAATTATTAAAATAGAAGATGGGTCGATATCTAGATTACTATGGAGAGGATTACCACAAGGTTCTGTATTAAGTCCAATTCTTTACAATATATACACTTATGACCTGGAAACCTCTCTAAATGGTCAGGTTAACATACTGCAATATGCTGATGATTTATTATTATATACTTCTGGACGACAAATTGACCATTTAGCTTCCTCCCTTACATCATCTTTGACATTACTTAATAAATGGTTAGGCAAAAATGGTCTAGATATATCAGTCCCTAAAAGTTCATTAGTTTTATTTTCAAGAACACGTTTAACTCCTCCTATCTCTGTTAGTTACAACAACCTAAAAATTCCTGTAATGAATGAAGCTAAGTTTCTAGGAGTAATTTTGGATAGTAAAATGACTGGTTTATCCCACTGTTATTATATTGCTGCAAAATGTGAACGTTCCATAAATATTTTAAGATGTTTATCAGGTGTATGGTGGGGTGGACATCCCTTTTCTTTGAAGTTACTGTATAATGCTATAATAAGAAGTAATCTTGATTATGGAACTTATTTTTTAGAACCATGTAGTATGCTTGCCTTGGATAAATTAAATAAAGTTCAGTCCACAGCACTTAGAATTGTAGCCGGTGCTATGAAATCTAGTCCTGTCAACGCATTACAAGTAGAATGCTCTGATCCCCCTTTGAAATATCGTAGACAGTATCTATGTGATAGATACCTTTTCCGTGTATTACAAAACTCTGCTCATCCATTACATTTTAAATTACAAGCTTTATCTGAATTTGTTGAGTACTCTCCATACTGGTCTCATAAAGTTATTCCATGTCTTATCATAAGCTATCGTAAATTTATTTCGTTTGGACTTATACACAAATCTAATCATTTACCCATTTTTAGTACTAATTTTCAAACATTAATCCATAGACCGGAGGTCATTTTAAATTTAAATTCTCTAATTAAATCTGATAATGAGAGCTTTGATACTGTGATTAACAGAGAATTTCCAAATTTCCATCATATATTTACAGATGCATCTAAGAATCTGAATTATGATGCGTTCGGTGTGGGGACCTTCCACAGCCAATATAATGTTGTCCAAAAAGTTAAACTCCCTCAAAAAACTTCAATACTTACTGCAGAATACATTGGTCTTTAAAAGCATTGGAATATGTTTTTATATTTAAACTCCAAAAAACCTTAATCATTTCGGATTCAAAATGTGCATTACAGGGTCTGGAAAAATTCTCTTTTAAATCAAATAATAACCCTGTATTTTTTAAGTGTAAGCAGTTACTCCACAAATGTTTTCTACAAGATAGCCTGGTTATTTTTATTTGGGTTCCTTCTCACACAAATATTGACGGCAATGAAAAGGCCGATAAATTAGCAAAAGAGGCTATTCATTGTGGTGATATTAATTTTAATAAACTATATACAACAGACTTAATGGATACTACCATTAATGATTTACAGAATTCATGGGAATTAGATTGGCAATCTACAAGCCAAGTAAAAGGCAAGATATACAAACAAATACAAACCAATATTCAGATGAAACCCTGGTTTTCCCATATTCGATTGGGAAAGATAGCCACTTCTATTTTAATTCGGATACGTTTGGGACATGTCTGCTCACCAGAACATTTAGCTAAACTTAATATTATCACAAATTCCATATGCAAGTGTGGTGCTGATGTTGGCGATCTCAATCACATCTTCTTCCAATGTCAAAATTCTGATAATACAGATTTCTATAATAACCTTTCCCAACTTCATATTCCATTTCCTACCTCTATATTATGTTTATTATATCTAAAATCTTTTGACATTTATTTATTTATTTTAGGATCTTTAACAGAAAATACACTTCACATTGGTAGAGATAAATATCAACAACAGTTTTAGGTCTTGTGTTTTCCTAATTATAAAAGACCACAGCATGCCATATAGGAGCTAGGTTTACATTTTATAATTATTATGGTAGGTAGGTGTTATATATGTATCTATAAGTAAGTATAAAGTAATAAACAACTTAAAAAGAAAACATAAAATAAAAATTATTAAGGAACAATTAGAGGAATCACTAAAACTAAAATAAAAAAAAATAATTAAAAATACAAATTAACAACTTAAATTTTAAGAATAATTGAGGCAAAATGTGGATTAGCTAATAGGCGGGTCCACACAGAGCGAGCAGCCTCGCGAGGCATTTGCCGCGCGAGGAAACTATCCCCAAACGAGCGCGGCAGCCTCGGTATCATCGCGAGGCTGCCGCGCGCGGCAAGCCCGAGCCATGTTCGTTCGTTCAGTTGAGAATTAAGGCATCATGGCACCAGACGTACGTGTTGCGGTGGCAGCTGTTGCTTTTATCCTTATAAATAGGATTATAAAAAAGAGAAGACAACAAAAACTTAAACGAAGACGATATTGGATCCAGACTTTATACAAAAACAGATTATTATATAATGGGAACGAACTGTACCAAGAATTGATAAATGATGGAGTGGAAAAAAATTTTGCACGCATTACTACAGAGGAGTTGGATCTATTGTGTTCAGAATTACAAAGCAGACTTCGAAGAAATGATACGAACTGGCGTCGAGCGATAACCGTGAGAGAAAGGATACTTTTGACATTACGGTTCTTAGCGACAGGAGATTCTTATACCAGTTTGCAGTATCTCTTTCGCATTTCCAAACAATCTATTTCGAAGATTGTTCCTGAAGTTTGCGATGCCATCATCGAACATTTAAAGGATCATGTAAAAGTGAGTAAAAAAAACCAATCTTGTCAATTTAGTCCAATCATTTTAATAGAACTTTATAATAACCATAAAAAGAAAGAAAGGTGAAATTAATTTTAATTAGTGGTTCGTATTACGTTTTAGCATAATTAGGAGGCAGGAAGCCGTGGGAGAGGAGGAATGTCTGATAGATTTTGAAAAGCCATCGGAGGGGAAGGGGGAGTAGGAATGTCTGATGAATTTTGAGAAATCATCGGAGGGGAAGGGAGAGGTGGAATCTCTGATTGAATTGGAGAAGTTATTGGAACGGTGGAAATAGATGGTTGAGGAGTTAGTGGTGAGGGGGACGTCGGATCGTTATAAGATGAAGCATGAGTGCTTGGACGTTGCGTAGACCCAGCATAGCTTTGTGTATAATAGCCATATTGTTGATAAGCTCCTGTGTCGGCTTGAAATATTATTCCGCATATATCTTTTTTTACGTGCGCCAGAGTTACTGGATCATATTTTCTCAATTCGTTGGCTATGTATTGTCCAAATGCCGAGTATGAGTCACAAGGCGGTGGGGTTGGCTGTGGTTCTGTGCATTGCTGGAGAATCCTGAAAGCTTCAGAAAGAGTTTCGTCCGATAAATCGTCTGTGTCTTTCGCTGGTCTTCTTTTGCTTCGTTTTCTGGATCTCTGGTCTTGTGTTCCAACTCTAGATTGTGTGTTATTGGCGCCATCTTGTTGTTGCTGATTTTCCATAACTTGAATGTTGTCATTGTCAAGTGAAGGGTCTTGAGCGATTTGAGTTGCTCTTACTGTTTCATCGTTAGTATCGGTTTCATTCTGTAAAATAATACATACTTTTTTACCATCTGTTTTAGGTACCAGGTACAGAACAAGAATGGGTTGCAATTTCAAACGGTTTCCTAAATAAATGGAATTTCCCACATGCTGTGGGAGCGATGGATGGGAAGCATGTTGTTTTGCAGTCACCCATAAACAGTGGCAATGACTACGATAATTATAAATCTTTTTCAAGTATAGTTTTGTTTGCCTTAGTAGATGATAATTACAAGTTTTTATATGTAAACGTTGGGAGTAAAGGACGGATTTCTGATGGAGGTGTATTTAAAAATACAAAATTATACCAAAAGTTTGAGAAAAGAGAACTTAACATCCCATCACCCACAATTTTGCAATTACCGTACTATCCCAAAGTACCATTTTATATATTAGGTGACAAAGCTTTTCAGCTAAATGAATACACCATGAGACCATACGAGGGTAATCCAGAAAGAGGTTCAAAGGAAAGAATTTTTAATTATAGACTCTCCAGAGCACGAAGAGTTGTAGAAAATGCTTTCGGAGTGTTAAGTTCTGTTTATAGAGTTTTGCGTAAACCAATTTTATTAGAACCCGAACAAGCAACAAAAGTAGTCTTAGCATCAATACATTTGTACAACTATTTACGGAGAACACCTTCTAATAGCTTTTCAGCTCCCGGCTTTTTTGATGCGGTGGGAAATGATGGGGAAATCGTAGAAGGAAGTTGGCGAAATGAATCAGAACCAACATCATTATTACCAATTCAACAAATACCACGACGTGGAGGAAATAATGCTAAAGAGATACGTGACCACCTAGCAAGACATTTTATTACAAATGGAACTGTCTCATGGCAAGATGACTATCAATAAAAACTATATTATGTACTTACATTCTCCATAGTATCCCGCGTGGTACCTGGCTCGTTCCTATCAGACATAAATGCAAAGGCATTATATGCAAACCAGCTAGATCTGTAAACCTCATCACGACCTGGAAAATAAGTTACAAGTTTTTATAATAGATAAATAGTTCTTAGTAGTAACTGTGAAAGCAATTAATAAATATATATCTTACCTGATCCTGTTAAACGACTTTTCTTTTCTCGTAATTTTTCCCGCCGGAAGGATCCCATTAATGACTCCATTTTCTTTTTTAAATCAGGAACCGGTACATTCATCTCGCGGCTAATATTTAACCAGGCATCTTCCCTAAGTCCCCTATTTGTATAATTAGGATCACTTGCATTCCATAGCCAGGTGTTTACACCATAGAGAGATATTAATTTTAAACACTGATCTTTATTCATATTTTACTCTTATTATACTCGAGCGAGGCATGAAACAATATACGCGAGCGTCCAGAGTGCGCGCGGCAAACGACTGAGGCGCCTTTGAGCAAAACAAAAAGCCGACACTGGATGGCTCGGGCGCACGGACGCTCGCCCGCGGCAGCGCGCGCGTTTGCCTCGGCCGAGGCACGTCCACACAGAGCGAGCTGCTTCGCGCGGCAAATGCCTCGCGAGGCTGCTCGCTCTGTGTAGACCCGCCTAATTGAATACACAAATTCTTTAAATTTTATGGAAGACCAACTTATGTCGATGTCAGTGCTCTTAGAGAGCTCGTTATATTGTCTACAGAGCCTTGGCAGAACAGCAAAGTGTCCGAGATTTGTTTGGCTAAATGGGATATTAAAAAAGTTATAACTCTTTTTGCGTGGTAGGCGAGTAGGTGCAGATACTGTAAGCTTATTAAGTAAATCTTCACTGTCTATAATTCCATTAAAAACCTTATGTAGAAATATGAGATCCGTTTTTTTTCTTCTACAAGACAGTGAAGTCATATTATAGTGTGTTAATCTATCCCCATACCTAGTCAGTACATTTGCAAGTCTATCATGGAAAGTAATACGATAAAGAAAACGTTTTTGAACATTTTCAATTAGGTTGCTGTAATGTTGATAATGTGGATTCCAAATCATACTATTGTATTCGAGGATAGGGCGTACTAAGGCGTTATATAATTTTATTTTTGTCGATGAATACTTAAATTCTTTGCTACTCCGTAGAACAAAACCTAACATTTTAAAGGCTTTAGCGACTATGTTTATAATATGTGTATCAAATTTTAGATTATTATCTACAATTACTCCGAGGTCTCGGATACCGTTTGAAAGTAATATTTCTTGCTGATTGATGAAGTAATGGTTATGTTGTTTGAATTTATTGCGAGAAAACTGAATATAACTACATTTTGAAACATTTAATGACATTTTATTAATAGTACACCAGTCCGACATACGATTTAAGTCCTCTTGTAACAGTGAAACATCTGAATCTATTAAAATAGGCCTGATGATTTTAACATCGTCTGCAAATAAATAAATCTTTGAGTGCTTAAAACATAGTGTTAAGTCATTTATGAATATATTAAATAAAATAGGACCTAGGTGCGAACCCTGGGGCACTCCTGAACTGATTTTAAATACATTTGAAAGATAGCCTTTAACTACAACCTTGGAAGATCTGTTATCAAGATATGACTGAAACCAGTTTAGCAAAGATCCACTTATACCATATTGACTCAACTTATATAACAAAAGCTTATGGTCAACTTTGTCAAATGCCTTGCTGAGGTCTGTATAAATGGCGTCTACTGGAATTCGTTGATCTAATGAATCTGAAATGTCTGAAATATAAGATGCTAGGTTAGTTGCTGTAGATCTACAAGTTATAAAACCGTGTTGAAATTTTGTTAAATGTTGCTTAATATGCCACGATAAGTGCTTTGTTATGAGTTTTTCCAGAATTTTGCCAAATATGCTCAGGATAGATATTGGTCTATAATTACTAACATTTGTTTTGTCTCCAGTTTTAAAAATAGGCACAACCAAGGATTCCTTCCATTGATCAGGAAATTCACCGTCTTCAACAGATTTCTTATATATAACTGTTAGAGGTGATGTTAATACTTTTGCACAGCGTTTTATAAATAAGGGAGGAATCCCATCACTACCTGCTCCTTTTTTGTCATCTAGCAATTTAAATGTTTTGAAAATTTCATCATTATTAAAATGTGATTGAGTGAGAGATTGAGATGTTAGTTGAATGGTATCTGGGTGAGATATATTAGTGTTATGCGAGGAACTATTATCATTGTAGACACTGGCAAAGAAATTCGCAAATAAGTTGCATATTTCATGTCCTTTTGTGGCAGTTATATCATTATATTTCATTTCTGATGGATATGAGCTAATGCCTTTACGCTTATTAGCAATAAAAGACCAGAACATTTTTGGATTAGACTTAAACGTGTTTTCTATATGCTGGACGTAATCGTTATAGCAACTAGTTCTTAGTTTATTGCATCTTGTTCGTAATAAGTCGAATGATAATTTATCTAACGGATTATTATATTTTTTTATGATATTTATATTTTTCTTTATATATATTTATAAGTTCGCGAGAGTACCATATTGGATATTTTGAGCTTCTTATTTTCTTTAGAGGTACATTTTGTTTGATAACATCCCGTAATATTCTATATAAGATGGTAACCATTTATAAAATACACATTTATAAAATAATTTCTACGTATATTTTAAAAAATAATATCAAACTATAATATACCTATGTTCCTTTGATCTCCTATCCTTTTATTCGTCCTATCCGAAATTATTCCTCGCATTATTATAATTTATTAGATCATAATAATTTCCTTATGGCTCCTCTACACGTTGGCCAACGTTGTGGCGAAGTGCTGTGGCCAATACCATTGGCCATCATGTAGAGGGGGTGTTGGTGCTTATCTTGGCTTGTATCCTATGATGGCCCACAAGTTGGCGCGAGATCCGTGTGGTGTCGGTTTTTAAAAAAAGATCAAAGGGTTGTGGCAGTGTTATGGCCGCTGCGTCCACACGTTGGCCAAGCGTTTAGTTTGCTACGACCCGCCAGAGTGATCGGACGCACTTGATTTAAATGTTAACTTTTTCACAAAATTATTTTACCTACAAATAAGAATAATATATAATAAATTATAACGATTCAATTTTTTTTTAACCAAACCTGTCGAATAGTGTATCAAAATAAAGGGAATCAAATGGAGATTACAAATTTATACATAATTATGTTATGTATTTAAATTTAATCAGGAATAATAATTACAACCATTTTTCGGTCTTTTTAGTGCGTTGCTTATGTGTTGATTTTTTGCAGTCGGGTTATTTTAATTTTTTAATTAATTAATTTGACTGTCACCGTGGCGCAGTGGTTAAGGTGGTCGCCTCGCCACTACATCGCCGTGCTGGGTGACGTGGGTTCGATTCCCACACGAGACAAATATTTGTGTGATTCATAGATATTTGTTTCTAGTCTGGGTGTACTTTGTGTCCGTTAGTTTCATGTTTGTAAAGCTCCCCGCGACACAGGGCTTGATCCCTAGTGCGGGCGTTGTCTTTTCTAAAAATAGAAAAATAGAAATAGAATTTTCAATTTTTTTTTATACATCCATTTTCTTATATACATTCACGTAGTTGCGGTATGCTGTGAATAAATAACCCGCAGCAGCAGTTAGCGCCTCAATATCCATTGTAATCAATTCGTCCGCACATTGGCCTGAACCGAAGCAAACTGAACGACCTTCCAACGTGTAGACGCTATCACAAACTCTTGGCTAATATCTTTGCCACAACATTGGCCACAATGTTGGCCAACGTGTAGAGCAGGCATAAAGCACAAATCGTGCAGAGCCAAGAAAAGAAAAAAAAAACTTATTTACTCTATAATAGGCTTAGTTCGGAATTTGAAAATAGAATCTGAATTAATCTGATAACAAAATACGATTGAGTTTAATAGTGATAACAACATATACAGCGCGTACACTTTTCTGGTGTAATGTAAAATAATTAAATTTTGAGTAGGAGTGCTGTTTTAAATCAAAATGCATCGTTTTCCCAAAAAGTTGCTATTCTTTCTTATTTGTGTAGTTTTTACTGCCCTTTATTGTGAATTTGCAATTTATAATATTGTTGCTGCACAGGTAAACCTTATTTTATTTTTTTATAAATGTATAACACTTGCTCCTATTTTTTTAATTGTTCTCTGTAATTTCCTGTAAAATTATGTGCCTACGGATCTACAAAAAACGAGCAATGTAGACCTATTAATTAGTTAATCTGTCTTAATTGATATAGGTAATAATATTATTGTTTATCCTCAATTTTAGTGTTCATGGCCAAGTATAGATAATAATATGAATAACCATATACCATTAAAGGCATTTATTTTGGCCGATACTCATTTACTGGGACCAAAGCTCGGTCACTGGGTTGACAAATGGAGACGAGAGTGGCAGATGCACAGAGCCTATGAAGCTATAGTATCACTACATCAACCAGATGTCATTTTTCTTCTTGGTAGGTTAAACTTTTTTTTAAAGTAAGTACCTGCAGCAGTTGTTTGTTAAAACCATTAAATAGGTAAATAATCTTAATTAAATTAAGTCCTCATCATCATCAGCCCACATCCACCCACTGCTGGGTATAGGCCTCTTCGGCACAGCGTCACTTCTCACGGTCCTGTGCCAGCCGAGTCCAATGGGATCCTATGATCTTGACAATATCGTCTGACCATCGGGCCGGTGGTCTGCCCACTGGCCTGATAGAACCTTTTTAAATGAAATCTCAATGAATTTATATTTTTAGGAGATTTGTTTGATGAAGGAAAGTGGAGTAATGACAAACAGTTTCAGGTGTATGTAGATAGGTTCCACTCATTGTTCCCTGTCCCAGAACACTCTGCTATGTTTGTTGTGGCGGGAAACCATGATATAGGATTTCATAATTTGTAAGTATTGGACAATTTATTTTTAAATTATTTTTTTTAGAATTAGGTGATAAGTGTGTAAAATGTAAGAAATCATTGCGTTTACAGTTCTATTTTTAGATGCAAATAACACATTGGAACTGGCAGGGCGTTATTTTCATTGTAAAATATCCATTCACGTAATTCTAAAAAGTGTTTTGAACATATTTTTAGAAATAGCTCTGCGTAAATAATAAACATTGAAAACCACAAAATATGACAGACCATTTATAATTTATTTTTTCCGTATTTAATTACTGTTCATAAGTATAAACACTCTTAATTTATCTCAAATTCGGCTGTAATATACTAAGTTAAAACAATGCTATCTTAGATAAAACTATCTGTGTTATTTTACACATTATAAAACTGTTACCTAAACAAGTATTCAACGAGAACAAATTGTAGAAATTATTGTTCTATAATTAACTTTTTAGTAGCATAGCATTAACAATACTTAATTTGTAGCATAAGAAGAGGCAGTGCTGAGAGATTTTCCAAAAAACTTAATAGTTCAGTAGTCCAATTTATAACTTTAAAGGAAAATCACTTTGTACTTATTAACTCAATGGCAATGCAAGGTGACCGGTGCAATATGTGTACGAAGGCAAGAAATGATATTCTTAAATATTCAGGTAATTCTTTATTATACTTTTCATCAAGTTAAATAATATAAAGATTTATTGAAACATTTATGACTATATTTCAGGAATACTGAAATGTGCAGAAGATCCAGCATTCTGTTACGATGGTATTATGAAAATCAATTACAGCCGACCAATACTCATGCAGGTATTGTTCTTATATATTTATTTTAAAGTAATTATGTACACTTTTTAATAATTCCTCTGAAGTGACACACAAGTATATTATCAATGATGCCAGCATTTAGTCGCCAGTTAGATCAGGATCTTATCAGGGTATTATTGTTAAACTAAATTAAATTGAGGTCTTAGAAGCTTAATAGCCAAAGTCATTATTACCACATCACTGATCTTTAATATTGAAAAGAGTTTGTTTGTTTCGTTGAACATGACTTGTATTGAAAAAATATTTTAAAAGGTATTGCCTATAGCCTTTATTTGATAAATGGGCTATTTATCAATGAAGGCTATATGATAGTTAACATCACGCTACAACCAATAGAAGCCTTAGTAGTGGTCAAACAAAGATTCACAGGAGCCTAGTTATTAACTCCTAAAAACAATAATGGCTGGCCTGTTGGTCTAGTGGTTAGTGACCCTGACTGCTAAGCTGGAGGTCGTGGGTTCGATCCCCACCCAGGACAAATCTTTGTGTGATGAGCATAAAGGTTTGTTCTGTGTCTGGGTGTAATTTATCTATAATATGTATGTATTTACAAAAAAAAATGTATTTAAGTAATATATCAGTTGTTTAGTACCCATAACACAAGCAAATATAATTGCTTAATTTGGGACCAGATGGCGCTGTGTAAATGTGGTAGAATATTATTATTATTATAGCTATATTAGCCTAAACATAATAACGACCTATAAATTATTTTGTAAGTAGTAGGTACTTAAATATCTATAGAGTCCGTACTCTATAGATGATAATTGCAATCCCGTCCACATGGCTTTGCATCATCATAACACCATATATAGCACATGCTAGGGTTGTCAAAAATACCAATATAAATTATTTATTAAGTTTTGCACTATATATGTTGGATCATTTGTCGTACTATAACAGCTTGCAGACGCCCTGCGCGTACTTATTTTTTTTTATTTATAAAACTTTATTGCACAAAATAAGTACAAAAGGCGGGCTTAATGCTAAAAGCATTCTCTACCAGCCAACCTTTGGGTGATGCAGAGATGAGAAGAGGTAGGTGCCAAGTAAGAATATTGAAAAAGATAAAAGTATACTAACTGATACCAATAAAATACTTAAACAAATTAATCAAATACCTACATATATTAATACTAGATACATATTAATAATATACATAAATAAATAAATACATGATATAAAATAATAACAAATATTATGTAATATATACAAATATATATATATATATATATTATATCAAAAATTATACTAAAGGCGTTAGGATGATTCTGCCAACATGATCATTACTTAGCAGACCCACTAAGTTTTACGTATGCGATTATAAAAGGTCTAAACTTAAAAAAAGTTTAAAACCCTACTACTATCAAGGACATTAGTTACCCAAAAGACCCAGGAAAAAAAGCAAGTTTCATTTAAAAAATTGAATAGTTAATACAATTACAATAGAGCCCAAAAAAAATAGAGAAATGCGTATGTAGCCGATGGGTTAAATATGTATCTCTGTCCTTATAATTTTGTTTTGTTCTAGCATTTTCCACTGTACAGGATATCGGATGCAGATTGCACAGATGATGGGCCACCACTGCAAGAAAGATATACGCCATTCCGCAGTAAACTTGATTCTTTATCTATCGAAGCTACTGAGATGCTTGCAACCAGATTAAAACCTAGAGCAGTATTTGGTGGCCATACACATCATGGGTGTGAACAACATCATACATATACTAACCCTGAATCTTTCGATTTTTATGAATACTCAGTACCTTCATTCTCGTGGAGAAATAGACCTAATCCTAAATATATGTTGGTAAGTTTATTTATCGATTTATTTACTACGAAAATTATTTTACGAAATAATATTTATGAATTATTTCATCAAACTTTTATAACTTTTAGGTATCATTCACACCAAATGAATATTCCATTTCTAAATGTAGTCTTCCACAAGAGTCTACAATCGTTGTAGCCGCAGTATTAATGATATCTATAGTGATATTACAAACAATACGAATAAGCAGATGAGATGGGATTCGAAAGAAAACAATGCCATTGTAAATTAATCTCACGGATTATATTTGACAATAAATATTTTTGACAAGATACAGCACTTTGTACATATTACACATCGCCAACTGAACACTAGATTTCAGTTGAAATCATTACATACCATTATTTTATTTAACATAACAAGTTATCACAAAATACCTACCGTCTTAAATTAAAATAACATTACAATTCAGCCATTCATAATAAGTTATAAATACATTTTGAAAGCATAATAGAGGTAGATAAAAACAGAGATTCCTTCATTAACTTAAAATAACGAATACTGATATTGGTAATGTGAGGGGACGAATAAATCAAACAATGAAAATTTCACAATTATTACTTATCATTTTAATAAGAAAATAAATGAGCAAACCTATGTACTTAATTGAAATTTTCACATAACAATATTATAAACTATCATATTAGGAGTACCTAACACTTACAACTAAAATCAGTCTATAAACTCGTAAAATGAGTTTTGTTTTATCAAAGGTACATAGTCTACTGAGCATTATCACCTATCAGTATACATTATAACACGAACTGCTAAACGTTCACTTCTACTCAACACCAATGTTACCAAGACAAGGCACTTGTTGAAAATATATATCTTAAGGCCGCATAACATTATTCCAGGTAAACATTATATTAATATAAAACCTCTCTTTTTACGACGGAGGTTAAAAATGAAGCGAAAACTTGTTTCTTGAATCTATCTTCACATTAAATTAATAGTAACAATTACAGTTTATATTACTAGCAGATTTTGTAATTAAATTGAATACTTGAGGATCATATTAACGCTTTCGTCAACTAAGGAAATGAATCCAATTCTGTCACTTAAAATAGATTTGCTTTCATTACAGCACTTGGTAACTCAACAATATATTTAACCGCACATAGTCGTATTCAACAAGTGACAAGGACTACACCGTCGCCAGTGTGGCCCTTTCCTAAATTCTATAAGAAAATAATTTGTAAGACTCTTGGTTGTTGCGTGGGCTGCGGTTGTGCGGGTAGATCGTGTGATCTAGAGCGCGCGTGATGCGCATGCGGCGTCCGCTGCGGTCGCGGTATCTGACTCTGTTTCTGATGGTAGCCCGTGTGTGCGTGGCGTGCTGATGAGCAAATTACTGCGTGAAGATAACGGTCGTACCTGCACAAGTGTGTGTCGCCACCGCTAGCTAGGTCTAAGTATCCGTTGCCAGAGTTCTCTGATTTAATTTTTTGGAATGCGTTTATTGGCTTCTCACTGATTGTATGAGATCTGTGCCGATGTTTTTGATATTTATTTGGGAGTTCTTCTTCGTTGGCAACTGGTTCACAGGGCTTTCTGAAATGATATATATATAAAAGTTAAGCGACGTGCTCAAGCAATATAAAAAAGAAAAACCGGTCAAGTGCTCGAGCGCCAAGGATTAACTGGAATTATTTCACATTTTTCTCATCACAAACTTACAAGATAAAGGAGTGGGGTGAATGGTACTTTTTTGATCCTAACTCCAAAACTGTGGGGCGTAAAAATAAATTAAAACATAAATATGTTTTGGAATGTGAAAACTAAGTCCTTTCTTTTGATACTTTAATTAATCAAATAGTGTCAATATCAACCACCCATTTGGGCCATTTTTGCAGTGAAAATAAAAGCTCAAGTTTTTAAATTTTAATAGAGTTGTATCCAAACCATTTCAAATTTCATATCAACAAGTAGATACCGAGATATAAAGATGTGACAGACAGCCAGACATATGGACGGACAGAGCAAGACCATAAGGGTTCCTTTTGTACCTTTTTGGAACGGAACCCTAAAAATTCTGTAATTAAGGATTTGCTTTATATATAAGTATAGGAATTTTGTAATATTTATGAACCTACCTCGCAGCTTGAAAGCTCAAATGGTTTTTCTCCATGTTGGCTTGAATTATCTCTAACAGTTCACGTCTTTGTAAGCTTCCAGAACGCTTTTTCACATGCTTGCGCTCACGATGCTCTCTTCGCGGATGACGGTGGGGTCGGGTTTGTGCATACGTAGTTTGTCTTTGAGCTGGTCTGCGATCACCCGAGCAAGATGATTTGGAAGAGACGTCGTCGTCAGGAGACAGTCTGTCTCTCTGTTCATCGTCACTGTGGTCTAAACATTCTGGTGGCGCAGTGTTTACAGCTGACGAGCATTCTTTACGCCGACGACGTCGGCCCTCCCGCCTTTCTCTTTGACTTCTCGTCTTGCCGTCGTCAGGTACCACGGTTAATCGCACCTGAATAGTTTTGGATCCGTAGTGTGGTACCGTCACTGACTTTCCTATAGATTCATATATTGTTGAAACAATCCCAGCGATATCCTGCAAAAGAATTATATTGTTAGTTCCGTACTATTTATTACATAGTTAACAATTTTCATCAATGCCGATTTCTTCTTTCTTAGGCTACAGCTAGGAAATTACGAAATAAGTTTTCAGTAAAATGAGTCAATAATTTAAGTATATACGGATATAAGAATTTCAAATGTTAGCCATAGGTTAAAAATGTAGTAGGTATATGAATAACTTACATCTTTTGTCATACGACCGTGTCCATCAAGGTCGTAAAGTGTAAAGGAAAATTGTAGAGGCTGTTGTTTAGAAGGTTCTGGATGTTGCAGTTCTACGTCACATGTCAGCTCCTGGAACGAAAACAAAAAAAAATAAGTTAAAGTTGTTTAAAGGCAATCGATATTTTTGAAAATCTTAAGGAGATTTTAATGTAGACAAATGGGGATTCAATGCGGTTTAGAGAACATTACTTAGTATCAAAATCATGGGAAATTACCAAAATCTAATGGGCCAATACCAAAATAAATGGGAAAATGATGATAGTGATGGGCCATGGGAGTATTTTTTTATTTAGGGAGGTAGGGCACAGCGCATAATCCCCTCTCAAACTTAGCCGGTTGCCTGGAGAAGTAACTCCGGAATTCAGAAAAGTGCAACCAAAATAACATTAGTGTTGTATTTCCGCTGGTGAGTAGTGGTATTCAGAGCTCACTAGGGAGGGAAGGCATGTGTTGTTCGTTATGTTACTGACATCCATAGACTACGGTAACCATCTTAAGACTAATACTATGGGTTGGCTCATTCTTTCGTACGTTTAATTTGTCGTTTCTGATGGTAGTGACATTATTGTAAACTAATTAAGCTATCATCTTCACGTCGCTTCGTTTGTTCGTTTTGAATGTGGTGCCGCTATCAGCCAGACAGATAACGCAACATTATTAATGAAATACAAGCAATTATAGTCAGACTAATTGCTGCCCCACATATCATTTTCTCATTGGATTACGTACACTTATCTACCACAACATAACCTAAGTTGTGGTGATAACCCAGTGGCGCCGGACATTGTGCGCGTGGCGGACGACTACGCGGCCGTCCTTATCTCACTCTTTATAAGGAAACTAGCAATGCCTTAACGATCGGAAAGATATAAGGTAAGTCGAAACGTCCACGGCTCTACTATGCTAATGTAAACGGTATACCGAATACGTAAAATCAAACTAAGTGAGCGCCTATACCTGTACGTATACTTAAAATGAGAAATCAGGAATTTTCCGTCTGTGCATAAAGGACTTTTAAGATGAGGAAGTTTTATATACATTATGTGGTTCCGTCCATTGCATATCATTTATTTAGTTTACTTCATCTTTTAGAGGCTTACAGTTTTATGGTTTCAATTAAATCATCAATTGCGTGTGTGACCACAAAGACTTTAATTTAAGAGTTTAATCTAGATAAACAAAAAAATATAGGTTCCTTAGTGACCGTGACCTACAGACTGTTCACCCGATAGGTAGTACGGATTCCTGTACAACGTGTTTTAGTCGTGACAACATAATGAGGTATGACTGCAAAAATAAATGAAAAACATCAAAAATTTAACTATTTTTCCCATGAGAGTAAATCGGTGTTACCTGCATTACATGGTGAATTTTAACGTGACAGACATTAAAATATATTCTTTCAAGAATTTTGTTAGAACTACAAAGATCGTTTCATGCCGCCGCGGCATTTTAAATTCTCTAGGAATTCATGATAATGTATGGAGATTGTAAAGACATGAATTTGATTAAATCTAAAGTCACGACTTGCTTGGTTACTAATAGCCACTTTCTAATTCCCATACCTATTCGAGTGAGTGGCTCGCGGGTAGTTTAAGTGTAGACAATTGCTGCTCCATTTATCGTAATATTAGTTATAAATAATAAGTTTTAGTCAGTTGATTTTATGTTGTTGAATCATATAATATTCAAGTACTAGTAATTGGTAGTTTACCTCAAATCGTAACCGCGGTTGCTTGTCTTCATTTTGTTCTGCGGCTGGGGTAGGTGATGGAGGAGGCTTGTAAGGCTCATGCGTCGACCGATGTGGTGGCACGTAAGGAGCATTGGGCTGCAATAAGGCACGAGCTTCGCTCGGCAGTAGGTCCGGAGGCGCGGAACACTGAGAAGCCGCACGGCCCACAAGTTCCTCTGTGTCTGTTCGTTCACTCTCCGTGCCAACTGCAAATTAAGCAATGTGTTTAAAAAATAATGAAATAGAAAAATTAGTCTGATATGGACTGCACAAAGAATCCTGATACCAGCAGCTATTGGCATATTAAACCACCAAGAGCGACTTATCTTCGAGATTTATAGAATCTCGAAAACTATTGCCAAATTGGTAAATAATAAGTTAAGATTAAACTAAATACTTATAATCATCAGCCGCTTACTTTGCAACTAAGGAACGTATTTCGGAATTGCATTTATTGCTGGGTTGATTAGTAGTCTTAGTAAACGATTGCTGAACGCAAGGTTGGCGCAAAGGTTCTGTCAGTCTCTTCTTTGTGTGCGTAGTTGGCACGAGGAAAAGTTTATTCGTTAAATCTTTAGTCGTATCGTTTTGATAAAGATATAAAAATGGCACGGCGCCACTCTCACCCCATGCTTACATAGTAGATCTGATAACAATGTTAATTGTGTTAAGATGATCTAATTAAAACATTATTGTTACGATAATACATAATATTGGATGCCTTCGGTATGTACCCAAAACATTGAACTGTTATGATTGTAACTATTACTATAATTATAAATTTATTATTATTTGTAGCTATAGTGACTTATTAATCAACCATAACTTATACTTACTCTTGGAAATTTTATTTGAAGCTTTTGAAATGGCGCTATTTTGGCGGGTTTTGGATGGAGCAAAAGTGACCAAGGGATATGTGTGTTACGTCACGCTTACTCTACATTCCCTACAATAGTCAGCTATGGTTCAGGTGAGTCACAATGATAATTTTGTTATTGCTATTTTATTTGTTTTAAATACGGTTATCTAGTCAGAAAAATCCTTTCTAAGTGCGCACCTATGCTAGTTAGGGAATGTGTGTACGTTTTTTCAAGTTTCTAGGCCCAGAGGTTTAGGCTGTGTGTTGATAGATCAGTCAATCAGCTTTTCCTTTTTACTTACATAGTACATAAACTACATGTACCAATTTAGTTATAGGTACTTATTTATTTATCGCTGCGAGTAGACGGTACGGCACAAGGCGTGGGGCGGCCATTGATAAACTTCAAACGGTGTCCGACCAAGCTTTTAAAATTTTAATATATTGACAAAAAATATAACAAGGTATAAAAACTATTGGAATCGATTCTGCTACTGGTTCATGTTCAGGTTTCGCAATAAAGGAGGAATAAAAGTGTATAGATTGAATTAGCAACTGAAGTTTTGAATAAAAACTTTAAATCTTTCGCGACTTGTACACATATTAAATTATTATAAAACTAGGTCACGTATTCTATTATAAGGAATAGTAAATACCTTATAAATAATACGTGACCTAGAACCGTTGGATGGAGTTTTTAAGTTGAGAAATCAATAGGTTGCAAGTGTTAAGTAGCAAGTCTTCTAATAAACCAATCAAGTTCTAAAATAACATTGACTTTAAATTCTGTAAAAACTTTGTTTTAAAAAAGTAAGTACCCACCAAAACAGGTTTAGATAAGTACTACCTTGTTTTGACAATAAGTTTAAGTTATTATTATTATTGATAGTGAATCATTGATTCAGTGGCCAGAGGCTGTTCTACGACAGGTAAAAATTTAGCATAAAACTTGAAAAGAAGTACCTAATACCTCCAATGCTTATTTCAACCATTGTAATCATTGGCAAGCGAACAAACACAATGTCAGTAATACAATAGCAAGAAAAATAAAAACTGTATATCCAACAGTTTGTCGGCAGAAATCAAAAACTTTTTGTATTACGGCCCCGACCGAGAGATGTAAACTACACAAGACTACGGGGAGCGGTGAGACATTTCCTGGAAGGCTTCGTGAGTGGGTCGGCTTTTGGAACGTTTGGGATCCACCGTGGCATCGCACATCTGCCGCTAATGTTCTCTCAAAAGAGCCGCCATTTCTTTCTTTCGTCCGTCTCACAACTTTACGTTTGCAAACCGAAATTTCCAATTATAGCTCAATATTGTTATGTTACGTAATTACTTCGCTTGTATTGTGGAGAAGGTAGGGAGTAGCTATCGCATTCAATTTTAAAGAAATTGTTTTTAAGGTTGATTAACATTGCTTTCCACTTATTTCATGGTTTTTTGCTAATCTTTTTCGACTGCAGGCAGGTAAGTAGTTGGATAAAGATGTTTCTTAAAACTATAGATTTCTTTCTTTTAATTCCAGGGAACCAGTTAATACTGCGTAGGTAGATTCTTGGTGAAATAATGATGAGATAATCATAGCTATGTGGGCTATCATTCTGTTTTGGTATTCAGAGGTCGGAATATTATAATGGTAATCCATTAGGTAGGTAGTTATGTATCTTTTATTGATTTCCAAGTAGACAGATAGAAAAAAATAAGCCGCTTGGTGTTAAAAACATCATGCTTGCTGGACATTTATACCCATAATCCTTTTCAAGACAAAACCAAGTTCGCAAGCAATATTTGACAATTTGGACCAATTAACGTTTTATTATGTTGATGTATAGTATATCCATATCCATCGACGTTAGAACCCATATGGTATTTTTTTTATTTCTTGAATGTCTTTCGGCAAGTTATTTCTGGCGAATTGGGTTTTGTAAATAAGGTTTTCTTATGCACTAACGGCTCAATAGAGCCTTTAATCCGATGTTACCTACGCCCAACGGATGCCACTAAAAATATATTATTATAATTTAGTTTGAATTCCACTAAATTAAGGCTAAGTGTGGTGAAGCCTAGGATTTATGTAAGATTTTATTCACAAATTTTACCTAATTTTGGACATGCTACGTCCAAACCCCTTGATTTAGTTTGTCTTTCCATAGTAATTCTGAATTCATACATCATATCATAACTGATCGTCTAAATTTACTTATTAAAATTTTTTTCGTCCGTTCTGACCATTATTATTTAGGACATAAAGCCAACATTATCAAGAACCGTAACATTTACTTGAGCTATTTATCCAAAAACACCGTTAAAAATTCCTTGATTATCGGTGGAAAAAAATAAATTACCAATTCGCTTCTCTAATGGCAAAATACAGATAGGCAGGTAATACTTACCTAAAATAACTAAACAAGATCAAAGATTATCTATATGTATTTGTTTATTTGGAAGCCGTCTAACGTTAGTGGGTGATAGTGACGATGTAAAGAATAAAGATTACGCGTCTACATAATATTTTAAATGAATACCTAATATTAGATAACGAAGTAGTTAAGTAACTCTAAACTGATAATATTTTAGCTGTCAGTGTTTTTATATGTCTTTATGTATAAAATTACTATTAGAAACGCACGCAACGCAACATTAGTTGAATGTTTACGCTTGAAGGTCACGTTTCTGCTTACAATTAGTTATACCATACGGCATGTAATACCTACTCACTGCGAGTTATGAAAAATTGTGAACATAATGTGCCTTTACGCTAATTTTCTCTACAAGCCAACCATGCCAATAATAAGTTGAGTGAGATGCCTATATTGTATAGCGGAAGTGACGAGTCCTATTATATTTTGATTCTTTTTGTTTAATTCATGTTGCCGCGAACGAATCGCCCGGTCGGTCGGCGGGTCGTCGCCGTCGCGTCTTTGATCTCGCCGACTCCTGATAACATCGCGCGAGATCGTAAAATCTTACATTATGCACGATATGTGTAGGTATAATAACTTTATATTAGGTATTCTAGAGAAATGAATGGACATGATAAGGTATCTTATGTAGGTACCATCTGCTAATAGTTTTATTTACCTACCTACATTTGTACACTAAAACGTGGTATCTTCTACCTACTAGGATATAATATGATGGGCCTAACTACTATTTTTGGTAAATGGTTTGTACATATATTGCTCTTACCTACTTTTTCTTAACTAATTTACTTAACTACAGTACCTACGAAAATACGAAATCAAATCGATAATACGAAAATCTTATACCTACCATAATTATGATACCTACAAACAATAAACAAAATAACCTGTCAAATCAAAATGAAGTAGATACAAAAATCAAGATATTTTTTTATTAAATACCTATCCACAGCTGCCTACTCGTTTTAAGCATTGGCATATCGTTTCAGTATAAAAAATACATGAATTCAAGAAGAAGAGAATTTAAAATATCACGTCATAATAGCTCAATAGATGGCGTTGTCTTAGTAAACAACATGTTATAGAACCCTTCTTGCTCTATTTCAAATCGCCCTTGACCGGTTTTTATAATAATATTATGAAGTTAGCTGTTCATATCACGTTAACTATTTATGTGTTACATAGGTTAATCATGGCTAGGCATGTTTACATAAGATAAAAATACCTACGTAGCTATACATGATTGAAATCTCAAATCACAGCAGCTGTGTCTTATGAACTTTAATATTTTGTTCAAGTAATTAGGTATGATATCCACTGTAAAACTATAGCGAGTAGGTGGTAAATGTCAATAACAACTTACTGCTAAATTTCTTGTAACCATTTCTAAACTTGTTGCGCCACCACTTGACGAAGTGGTGCGCCATGGGGGCGTCCGCGGCGGGTGCCGGAGCTCTCAACGTTTCGTAGCACGTCATGCGCTGCGCTCACGCACGCATCCCGTACACTTCAAAAGAGCCGCAACTTTATTATATTTTGGCACTAATTACAATTGTTATCCACCTGCACTGTAATCAATCACAACACAAGACGATTTTCTATTCAATGTTAACGATAAAGCTTTGACCCAGTTGCCCGCGTGAATTTTGAGCGATGAGAGAAACCGAGCGACCGTCCCTCGCGCGTGCCGTAAAGTGACTGACTGATGGATGAAGGGAGTAGGGAGGGGCGGGTGAGGGCGCGGGATAGTGCGACGCGTTGTGGCGGGCGGCGCGGCGGCGGCACTGGCGGCATGGCTGCTGTGTGCTGTCTCAGTCGCGAAACAAATGTAGCGACCGCCTGCAGGCTAGCGTCTAAAATACAACCGTATGCGTGACGGCGGCGATTGAAGCAGACCACCGTGTGTTTTCTTTGAGGTCTCGAAGGACCTTATCGCAATCTGCAAATGCAATATTCATTCTATTAACTAGGTACTATTTATTTTCCTATATGTAGTATCTAGCGTAAGTGCCTTCAGGGTCTTAGTAAGATCTACGACATTTTGATTGACTCTGGCACCACACAGAATAAAATTTACTTATGTAGGTAATGATTTGTGAAAATTCTTCTGATAAGTTGTATTTTAGTAGATTAATAGAATGATGAAGGTATATTTATAAAGCAGGGTTATTTACCTATTTTTATGCTGCAATTTATGAGGTTAAAGTGTTTGTATAACTATACATAGCTCATAGCCTATTTTATTACTGTCCACGAGAATATCCAGTTTTTGTTTTGTTTTTACTTATGTAGGTATTTAATTTATATCTTTTGTTGCGACTACATTTCATATACCTTTACGATGAAGACCTATCTACCTCCTCAATATGTGTGGCAGTTATATACCTAGGTGTCGTCTTTTCCTCGAAAATAGTGTTAGGGTAATGGAAAATTCACACCCATAGAGCTAAATTCGGTAGGTACTTAGGTAGACCAATAAAGGTTATTACGGGGAAACGGATTCTAATGATCTATAAAAGAAGAAAAAAGAAAGAATAAGTTTTTTTTCACAAGATAGTTAAATTCAATACAAAAACAAAGGGGCTGTCTGTATAATCCGTTTTTAATTTTCTATAATGTCATATAATATATTATCACTACATAGTATAAAACAAAGTCGCTGTCTGTCCGTTCCTATGTTTGCTTAAATCTTTAAAACTACGCAACGGATTTTGAAGCGATTTTTTTTAATAGATAAGAGTAATTCAAGTGGAAGGTTTATAGGTATAAAATACATAGCACGCGGGCGAAGCAGCGGGCGGAAGCTAGTTTAACAATAAATAACATAAGCAGTAAAAATACATCGTTCTAAGATTTGAAAAAGTTTACGATCCGGTAGTAATCCGACGGTCAGAATCAGGGCCCAGCTCAGCTTGTGTCAGACTAACTGTAAAGCAGTCTAACGCTAGATTCTGCTATAGCCTTTGACTTTTGCCCAAAAGAAAAACTAAATACCGAGTTCCTACCTAGTCGGTAGTAGGTGATACTTTTGATCAAGCGAACCGGGTATCGATTGATTAACTGATTTCACCGGCTCATCACGAAATTTTGCTAACGGAGACTGCCTAGGTCCGGTCCTTTAATTACTAGAAGTGGTGCGGGGCTTCGCTCCCGTCGCTTTTGTTTGGCCACTGCCCCGCTCGTAGCGTAATATTATAAGTACAGCCTATAACCTTCCTCGATAAGTGATAGGCTATCTAAAACGAAAAAAAAAATCAAATCGGACCAGTAGTTCCTGAGCCTCTAGCGTTTAACCAAACAAACAAACTCTTTAACTTTATAATATTAATAAAAAAGATTTAAATGCGAGTACCTAGTTATGTTGTTAATTGTGCATGGTAGTTATAATATTAAGTTTATGTAAATGTAGGTACCTAAGTATTTACTCACATAAATAATTTATATACTTTTCATTCGATCATCGTCTGATAAAATGAGCTCGATCATTTCATACTTTTACTTGGTAAAGAAAGTGAGCAGTAGGTAAATACCTATAGGGCAGTAATAGAGAGAAAGGTGAACGCGCATCCGCTACGTTGGCAATGGCAGCCTCCATGCGGTCGATGACCCTGAGTAAGCGATTACAAAAAAAGATTAAGGTAGGTACCCACTTACTGTAGCAACAAGCGTATTGTTAAAAATACTAATACATTTATGTGCCTAAGTTCTTACGGTACAAAAATCATGTTGTTTATCGGAGGTCAGTGGTCAAAATGGTTTCATGTTTCCTCAGAGCAGGTTTCATATGAAATAAATAATAATGTGGTATTCAATCAATCAACTTATTGTAGCTCGAGAATAAAAATCTGCTCCAACTAATGAGGTAGATAAAATCCCAAAAATATACGTGAAATCCATGTAGACTTAGTTATCTAAGTCAACATGGATTTCACGTATATTAGATATACGTGAAATCCATGTAGACTTAGTTATCTAAGTCAACATGGATTTCACGTATATTTTTATTAGGTACCCACAATTTTATTATGTATTGAAAAGAAATAGTATAGAGTTTGCTGTTTTTTATGTGAAGTGGAAATCTTAAAGGTTTATAATATTACGTGGCTATCACGTACTTTGCCGGCTGTATCGTTGCCCAAAATATTTCCTATTATACGTATATAGGGTGGAGGGCGCGGGCGCCGCGTTGTGGGGTGCCAGTCGGGGATGTGGTACAGTCAGAACGTTTCAAATTAGAATTTTACGGCCTCTTCGTGTTAGGTTTATTGTCGAGAAGTTATTGTCGACCAAGATGAGGTCGTATTCCAAAACTGACTTACAACAAACAGTGTTTTATGTAAGTTTTATGTCTGTAATAAAGAAATCTTCACGAACACATAAAATGGCGTTCTTGGGTTCATTAGATAAAATTTGATGAAATTTTATTGAGGCTGTCTTTGGTAGAATAAAATATTTCTAAGCGAAGTAAGTAATTTTAAATGTTAGAAACGAGTAGGTAGCTGAAACATGGATGGGTACTATTTTATTAAATGTAGTAAACTGTTAGGTCCAGATTACACTTCTGTAATCTGAGTTCAATCTATTAAAGTAGATAGATAGGTAAATAGCTAGATGTAGTGATGAGTGTGATGACGTTATACTAAGATGACCATAGGTACCCAGTACCCAGCGCAACGGTCCGGAGGGTCTCGCGCGTAGGTTCCACTACGTGGGTGGCGTGTTCCACGAATTAATGTTGATGGCAATGCTATCCGATCTTCAAAATATCTACAATAAAATAATGACGTTCACTTTTTCAACCAATCCACAAGTATTACTGTATTGTAGCAAAAAAATATGCAAAGTTTTAAAAATTTTATTTTCTATATGTGCTACTGCTTACCCACCCACAACTAACGTTTAAACATGAGAGTACTTTTAGAACAAAGATATTTCTTTAGTGTAAGTATCTGGAAGCGCCACAACAAGATGTTTGTTTCGTTATCTGTCGGGAGATCAGAACTTTGTGTACGCATATAATAAAAAGATAATCATACGAAGTGACCTGGAATGTTGATAGTGGCGTTATTTCTGCTATTCAGCCGCCTGGCAAGCCGCCAGATGTGGTCGCCCGAGTTCTATCGCGTCGCGTGGGCAATGCCCACTCACGTATTTTCATCACACTCCTTCAATCTTCGGCTTTCCTTATAAAAGTGCCGCCATACATAATTGCCGTATTTATTGGTGGAAATGTCAGCACTAAACGAGTGAAAACTAGTTCTGTACAGCCCAAGTTTCATAGTTACATACCTACCTACCTATGTACCTACCTATCATATATGTATGATATGTAAACAAAGGTGCGTACCTTTGTTTACATAATAATATGTCGTATGACGTAGTATGATTTATCTTCCGTTCAGTTGTATCTTAGAATTAAGGTAGGTCAATAAATATAGGAAATTCTTGCTGTTAAATCATACAATAATAACTTTCTTAGGCTGGGAACTTAGGTACCTTCGCCTGCATACAAGAAACAAGCCACTTACAAAAAACGCAACAAGTAGACTTGTGTATTGCCATACATCTACATACCTACCTTTATGTGTTCTATTTATAAAATAAAAAATAATCATATACCAGTTATCTATCAGTCTGTCGGAGAGGCGTAAATATGAAAAGCAACCTAATTTATTTTGTTTCATGTGTCACTTGTGTTTCAACTTCAAAAAAGGCTCAGAATTTCAAAGTGCTCCATTAATAGACCATGCAGTACACTTTTTTCTTCACATTTGGGTGGCTACAACACGCCACAAAACTCACTCGGCCCGAGGGCAGCAAAACATGGTGCAGATGCAATTTGTAGTAGACACGGTATCGTCTGTCGGCTCTGTACTTCAAAGAAATAATAACATACCATTACGTATCTCCTTTTATCCCCTTATACTTTACGGCATGAAAGCTTCTTTTCACCTACAATAAAACCTGTTTTCTTACCCGAGTGTCGGACGCCTAAAAAGTGATCCCGAATTAATAGCAACCAAGTGTGATTATTAGAAGGCCGACACGCCGCGGCGACGGCGATGTATTAGGCTATTGTACAAGAGAATAATTTTATTACTTATATAATATAAAAAAAAAAAAAGTAGCTTTTCTTCTGAAAATTAAATTATTTCTGATAACTAAAATAGAGTCGATTTGAATAGTACACTTTATTAACATGCATACGTCAGTAAATAACGCATAATTGTAGGTATTATGAGTACAAAGCGGGCATTTATTAAACTGGAAAATAATTCATTGTGCAGAATTTCCCTGGGGGATGTAACAGTGTCGGCGATCATCAAAGGGATTTAAATGTTATCAATAGCTTTGTGCTACCGCGGGGCTCTTTGTCGGCGCGTTCTCAAGCGGCAACATCACAAGCGACAACTCTGCCTGCCCGCCGATCCATTACTGGATTTACTGGATACAAAGCGGACATCAAAGGCGCCGCGGGCTATTGCGTCACGTGCCGTCATCGTTTGGCAGCCTCTTCGCAAATAGCAGCAAAAAGTGTTGAAGTTCAGATTTACTCATTTTTGAGTTGAATGATCAAAGGAGAATTCGTTTTAATTTTGTACGTCCAACAATATATTTAGTTAGGGTACGAACTGTTTGGGGCGACATAGGTACTACATTAACGACGATAAACTTTTTTAATCGATAGGTACTTCGTCGTTGTTAGGGTTCCGTACTGAAAGGGTACAAATTTATGGCCCTTATGTTCTCTCTCTGACCGTCGCCGTCGGTCCAGGTTTAAGTATTTCGGAGTCTACTTATGCTATAGAGATGAAATTTGGAATAGTTGTAAACACTGTAGATCCAATTCTACTAAAAATATTATTTTCTCTGCAAAAGCGGCCCAAACGGGGTGTTGAAATTCGCTTTTGTTCATGCTTTTTGTATATATTGTAATTGTATTTATTATTTTCTTGTATGCAATAAAGTGTTAAAAACAAACAAACAATAGTTGTTTATGTACCTATAGGTATATTAGTTACAGAAAAAATAAAATGGAGTTTCTAACTAGCACACTTTTACTATCATCATCAAATAAAGCCAGCCTTAACTAAATTTGTTTGGTAAACATTAAAGTTTTTTTTTGGAGTAACAATAATACTTTGCCGTGATAGTTAGTACGGAACCCTCGACGCAAGAGTCTAACTCGCACTTGCCCGGTTTTTTGCGATTTCGGAAGTTATAGAGGAGCTATTATCCTAGTAGGTATAGATCATCATCATCATCATCAGCCCACATTTCACTGCTGGCTAATAATTAATGGGTATCATCTGTACATTTGATGTTTGATGATGGCTACACTTGTTGCGAATATTTAAGGTGTCAAAAAGTACAAATTAGATTTATTTTTAGACTTCTTGAATGTTACCTACCTACGTTTATTTTCTAGTTTCTTTAGCACATGGCGTGGGTATATTCTTTCTTTAGACAGTAAAACGTCTAAAGGTATAAATAGGATAAAAGCATGCGGCCGTAGATAAGCAGAGGCTATGTAAGTATACTGTTACTAAAAGTGATAGTAAAGTTTGCTCAAGATAACTAACCATATCTTAAAACAAATTTTCTGTAAGCAATTCTTATACTTTTACACAGCTTTATTAGAGTTCCGAATAATTTTAAAGTTAAACCTTCCTGCTTACAGAGCATTGCCGCGGGATATTTTAAATGCAGATATTTGTAAATGGAGAACTGTGCGTTAAGCTGTTAAAAAATATAAAAAAAAAGGACGCGGTGCCCTCACCGGCCGCCGGCCAGTGATACGATACTCATCTTTGTCTTTGATCTTTCCGCTGCTACACTGCGTTTCGAGACGGGCACCGCTCCGTCTCTTCATAATTATACTATACCATTTTAATGTTCTTTTTTATATCGTAATAATCACATAGGTATTAAGAAACTTGATAGATAAGTACACCGTAGCAGTAAGCTATATAGCCATAATCGGTTACGTATTGTATAGAAACTTGCCGCACTTAGAAATGATTTATTAGGTACTTAGGTACCTAGTACCTACTATACTGGACACTAAAACTGGACTGATTATTTCAACCCATAAACATCCCACTGCTGGGCACAGGTCTTCTCCTTTGTAGGAGACCCGTGATACTGGACATAAAATACATAAAAACTTAATTTTTTTTTTTTTGTAATTCTACCTACCCTTTTGATTTTTGTATTTTTTCCGCATTAAAAATTTATTTAGGTAGTCGTCTGGCAACATGACGAAAAAGGTAAGTAAGTACATTAGATACTCGTAAGGTCTAGTAGGTAGTAACTGTGAATCCTGCGATTTCATTCAATTCATCAAATTAGATCCCAGGCTCCCTACTTTTTATCGACCATTTCATAATCTGTTCCTACCTACACCCAAAAGTTTTTATTATGGTAGGTGGGTACCTAGCTATTTTTACGAGAAAATAATTCACAAAACTAATCTTGTGATGTTTGCTGTGCGTGTAAAAGTACCATATCGTATCATGAAAAAACCAACGACAAATTGACTATTTTGAGGCGTGGTCGGCGGAGGCGGCGCGGCGCGGCAGTTAAAGGCTCGTCGTGATCAAAGGCGCCGCCATTGAACGGCCTCGGCTTTGATCTCGCCGCACGAAGTGCAAATTATGTTATAAAGACAGTGAGTGGCGCGGCCGCCGACCGGTACACTACTAATTAATTCAACCCGTTGCGTTACGTTACGACGCTCGTCAGACACGCAGCCGTCGCGTCGCATCGAATGCACCGTAGTCGTCGTGCTGCTGAGCCTGGTGCTATTTAGCCACCGTGTGTCGCGTCCGCATGCACCCTCCAAGTAGGTAGTAATAATAACTAGGAATGACTTATAATGTTGTGCTAGCCTGCAAATCAGAAGCGAATTATTTATAGTGTAGGGTAATTTCATATTACAGATAGTAGGTGCTAGATAAAGGTAGGTACCTACTACATCGTTGACACGTTTTGATTAGGTAGGTACTCGATAATGCGGAAGGCAAAACATGCTGCTCTCCGAACAACAAGGTCGCAATAGTCTGTTCAATCAATTTATGCCCATTAAAGCATTGGTCGTTCGTAAACAATAACCGGTTAAAAGATGGTGGAAGGTTTTCTTTAGTGTTATTTTGCGCTCGCCGTTGAGTGCCGATAGGGCAGTCCGGCAGCAAGCGGCAACTGAGAGAGTCGGCCAAACGAAGTGAGTGGATGGAGGTCGTTGTGGAAGAGGCGAGTCGAGTGCGCGAGCAGGCGAGCCGGGGAGGCGCGCGACGCGATGTAAGGCGCGCGCGGGACGTGACGCGGCCGATCAAGAGCCGCGTGCGTCGACCCGCGCCGAGCTTTGATCTCGCCGCCGCGCGCCGCGGCCAGTCCGCCCGACCACTATGACGGAGCCGTCGACGATGCCGCAAACCGTACCGCAAACCTCTCCAATCCGTTCCCACTTACCTACTAAATGCATGTAGGTTCTCATCTTTCTTATCTGTTGCCTGCGCTCACACCTACACACTCAATATTAAAACGCACGATTCGCATGATTCAATAACAATTAAATTAATTCATCTGTATAGGATTCTTTATATTGTATTACCTACACAACATGGTATGGGTGAACGTTATACAAAAGCATAATAATTTGTGTGTCTGGAATTCTGGATAAAAATAAAAAGGTATGATTTACAAAACGGTAGGTACCTACCTAACCTAAGTATTAATTCAGAATTATAGGAATTCAATGAAGTGACGTACCTACCTACTGGTTTCTTGTAGGAAACGCTTTAAAAATGTATTACCTATACCTAAGTAAGGAGGTAGGTAGTTATTACAAAACAGATTGACCTTCTTTGATGTTAAGACAGTTATTCTAGTCGTGAAGTGATACGATCGCTGATCGTAGCCGCCGCTGGCTGGCGGCGGCCGCCATCAGATTACAGAAGTTGTATAAATAAACACGGGACGAGCGACAAGAGATCCAATGCAAGAGTTACTCGGAAGCGCTATTTCCGACATTCTACGAATGTGTCCTCTTCAATAACAATAACTAGCCCGTTAAATGTAGGTACCTACTCCTCGCTGACACACGATAAAACAACTTCACTTGTTTGATGTTTTAATTGTGTAAGCAAATGTGGCTGAATATTTATATTTAGTGTCAAATGACGGATGTATCATATACCATAAACTTACATTATGCCATCAATGGCCATCATGCATGATTGCTAACAGCAGACATGATGGTGAAAATTGGGGATTATAAATAAAATAAATACATAATCATTAGCACTAGTGTCCTCAGCATCATACCCTGTGATCATACCTAATTAAAGCGATAATGATATAATAAAATAAAGATAAATAAAAAACCGGTTGAGAGCATGTCGGACCCTACATTACAAATTTTACAGCAAAAGAGCGTATCTTCATAGAGCTTACGTCCTTTTGTTGAGAAGCGCAGTTATTCGGCAAGCACTCAAAAACGGACATCTGATCATGTTCCAAATAATTTTGATTGGAAGTATTTAGTAAGCGTTATTTTTGTGATTTTTTTTTCAGATTTTTAGGTTAAAATTTATTGAATTATGGTTAGGGGGGACACAAATTTTGCTACTTTCGGAGCGTTTATTTCCAAAAATAATCAATCAAAAAATAATCTTAGAAAACCTTAAGATCCTGTCGAAGTATGTGCAAATGGTACATTTTTGCTGAAAAAGAAATCTGTAAAGTACATGTATGGAGTGCCCCCCGTAAAATATTTACTTTTAATATTTAACTAAGTACTAAACTTTTACGGCCCATACAAGACACCGATACGGACGGATATGACGAAACTATAAGGGTTCCGTTATTGCCATTTTGGCTACGGAACCCTAAAAAGTAGTCGGTAATTATTTTCAATTTGAACTGTGCAGTGCTAGTTTCACGTGTTTTATTTAATGAGAGGCAGTCTAGAGTACAGTCCAGTAGTAACAGACACAGGGTCGGCCTCAGCCAGCCACTTCCATATTCAAATTACAGGTTTGAATTCGCGCTCAGTCGTTTTGCGCGGTTATCGTGTCGCTTCGCTCGCGTTGTTGAGGCAACTTTCTAGCAAAATTTCTAAAGTCTTACATTGTCTTACTAAGCTTCAATTGATAGAATTAACATTATGATTAGATTGAATTTCATGTTAATATGCTATTTATTTAGTATTTACATAATTACCTTTGTGGTAACAAAATTTAATCAGGGAATACTTGCAATGAATAAAAAATGCAAATGCAAAATGCAAAAATGCAATGTTCGGTCGTTTCATTTGTCTTGACAAGGACTCGGGTCCTATAATTATGTCATCTAAGGTCTCATGGTGGTAGGGCCAGAAAATGGCTATACGAATACTGTTATAAAACGACGGACTTCTCCTCGAGTTTGGAGTCGTTTGATTTGTCTCGGTGCGCTGCGACTTCCTGGTTCGTCACGACAAAGGAGGCCCTGGTGTGCCGCGACGCCTTGGAACGCCGCGACACCCTGGTTCGTCAAGTAACCCTGGTGCGCCGCACCCTAGTGCGCTGCGATGACCTGGTGCACCGCTATGCCCTGGCGCCCTTTTTTATAAAGTGACCCATTTTGCCATTTTCAGAAACCTTTACCTCAAGACCTTTACATAATATATTACTATCCGTGTTAGCTTGATGAAGGTAAGTAAAGCTTTTAAATACTTACAGCAAATCTTAATTTTTTTTTCTAATATTGTATTTTTCGTACATGGTAATGAATGTTTTTCGCGCCCCCAATACATGTCGCCCGGGACAGGAACCCGGTTTGCTTGTTTCTCCCCACTAGATGCGGGGTTGATATATATGTATACTATAGGCACTAATATTATTATTAAAGTACTTAATAAAATATGTAATTTTTGTAAAATTCTGGAGACAAACTTTTTTACCTAATTTGCCGGCCCCCAAAATCTGCCGCCCTAAGCTCCAGCCTACTCAGCTTAGGTACTGGTAAATCCGCCACTGAATCTAATGACTGTTATATTATAATAACAGTGTAAAGAACTACAAACAAAGCGGCATTTGAATAGAGTTTTAACGTACAAAGTATCTAATTTTAGTATCTCGTTGTTTGTGTTATCAAAGCTACCCCTGGTGTTACACAGTCGACTCGACTCGTGAGCAGGATCTCTTTATTTGTTTACTTTGCTTTCTCATGACAAGAACACCGCTTTCCTATCGCCCTTTATCTATCAACTTGTGTAAATAACCGGAATCATTGCCCTAGCGTAAATAAAGAAAGAATTATTATCAAGCAAGTATAAACTTTAGAGAAATTATTATCGGTCGAGCTAGTGTAAATACTACAAAAAGAATCGCAGATTGTATTTACTTTTCTATTGAAAACCCATTAGTCTAGTAACAGTTTAGCAAAGTTCGTTAAAAGATGCATTAACCAGCAGCACTAGTTACTTTATGATACTGATTATTTTTATTACATTACATACATTACTTTTTACTCTTGTTATACGTTTATACGACGAATTGATATTTTAGAAGTTCAACCAAATCCATACATATTATAAAAGGCTTTGTCCTGAGTCCTGACTGACTGACTGACTGATAGACAACGCACAGCCTAAACCGCTGGTCGTAGCGACTTGAAATTTGGAGGGTGTGTTTGTCCTAATGCCTAGAGGTGTACTAAGAAAGGGTTTTTTAAAATTCAACCCCTAAGGGGGTGAAAAGGGATAAAAACCATTGTATGAAACTTCTATGTTTTTTAACTTATAGATTTGAAAATTTGTTTTGCGGTACTACTATTAAAATACAAAATACCCTCAACAATTTTTTTGACAAGGGTGGCTTTGGAAGGGTGAAATTGGGGATGAAACGTTGTATGAAAAGATCTTTGTTTTGAAGTTAACGTTTTGCAAATTAGTATTGGGATAGGAACTTAAAATGTTGTTTTTAATATTTTTGATAGGGATGAGTTCAGGGGGTGAAATATTAAATAGATAGTCCTTTGTTTTTCAAGTTATATGTTTGGTCTTACTTAGTCGATATTTTTTAGGTTTTTATGGCGGATAATACGCAATTAGAACTTCAGTTAAGAAGTGAGTTGATGGGTTGTTTTTGGTGTTTGAAAAACTTACCCTAAGGGATGAAATAGGTGTGAAAATTATTAGAAATTGATATGGATGTCGTTTTCAAGGTTTTCAGGGACGCTGATTACGAAAATGTTATCTAAGTATATTGACGTAAAATTAAATTCAACTACAGTAGTGGGGTGTTGTGGAATTCATGAATTGCACTTAAAACAAAGACCTATGTACCTAATATCGAAATCTACGCGGACGAAGTCGCGGGCAAAAGCTAGTACCTACTTGTATATCTTATAGACTTATAGTAGGTAGGTACCTATTTTTGGTAGATAGATAACCCACTGACTGTAAGATGTGTCATACAATATGGGTGAAATCATTTTTTAAATTCCGTAAGTACTAAAAAGGCACCATGTGAATGGCATGAGAATTATAATACTACAGGGTCACATAGTCAAAATACCTATATTAGAATTGTTACTAGGTATGTTTGACTAGAACTAGAATTATTCTATAGTAGGTTAAAGGCCTGTTTCACCACTGGCAAAGAAGTGCTAGATAGCCTACCTATATCAAACTTTAGTTAACAGATTTTTGACGTTTTTTCATTTAAAATCAAAAAGTCTCAACTAGTTTTTTAGACACTTATCGCCATGAAACAGGCCCTAAGTTTCTGGCAGACAATATCATAAAGTAGACGTGGGTATTAGATTCGGAATAATCCGGTAAAACGATTTGCAGGCAGCACCTAGATTTTCTCTCTCTCTCTCTTTATAACAATCAAGAGCATATCATAATATAAAAATACACACATAAACGAACAACGTGTTGAAAGTTAGCAGCCAACTAAATTGGATTGTTTTGCGGAAGTACGCAATGTTGATACCGCCTGGCATAATAAGAATGCGCTCGGGGCTTTATACTAAGGGCATACAAACTATAGACCGATGTAAGATTGTGAGAACTCGGCTCGGTCTCGATATCCGATTCAATTGAACAGCATTCAACTGGAGTAAAAAACTAAACATTGTTGTGACATGAGAACGCTGAGAACAGACGAGTTAACATGATTCCGTCGAAAATCGCATCCTGTTCTTTACGTTTTATTAGCGCTGTTGAGCGTATTCGCGTCCGGTCGTGCGCGTTATAATCATTTCTGTCCAAATATTGATCTTTTTTCGCTTCCGTTCTATTCGATCCACCGGAAAAGGGTGGATTTTTGTCGACAGCCTCGTAATCAATACTCGACCAACACCCCTTTTATTACGCTACGTAATGCAATCACGCTAACGCTACACCGACCGACACTGAGTAGTACCTACCTAAGCTAAAAACAAAAGATAAACAACATCACACAACCGTTCGCAAGCCACAACTCATTGAAATTAAGCTCTATGATAAGGTCTTCATATTTAGTCATTTTAGTTTGTAGTGGTCGCGTAATATAATGAGATAAGTTTTCATCTACAATATTAATAGCATAGCAACCCTTAATGTCCTTCTGCTAAAGTTAAGCATCTTATACCTACTACTAGTACTAAGACAATATAATCTATGCTAATATTATAGCTGAAGAGTTTGTTTGTTTGGTTAGGATCTCAGGAATTACTGGTTCAATTTAGCTAATTTGTACTTTCGGACTAAAATTCGAAAAACAATTAGGTACTAAGTATTTATTCGCTTACTAGCGAAGGCAGTAAAATTAAATAACTCTTAGGATTATGAGTTCCAGCAAGTACCCACATAGTATAAACAGTCATAGGTACAACATACACAATCGATCTACTTTAATTGACTATTTTAAATAAAATATATTGTATTTCGCTACTTAGTTTTTAAGCAAGGGCAATTTTCTAAGTAATTTGACCTACGAAATTGTGGAATTTCAGAAACTTGTCCGCTTAACAATAAGACGATTGTTACAGTCGGCGCGTTGTCAATGTTAAATGAAGCGGCCCACGAGGCAAGTCGGATCATAATGAAATTTCTGAGAACAACCCTTGTGAGTTGTGACTGTAGGGTGTACGGCGGGGCAGGGTGTGTGGCGGCGCGGGTGCGGGGCGACGACCGGCCCAACGCAGATCATCCATCACGCCACGGGGGTGCAATTAGGCGAAGTAGATGTGCTGACACGAACGTGCCGACCAGCGCCGCCGGTGCGCCGCCGCTGACGACACTCCATCGCCGCGCATACGCCATCCTCATCATCATCACTAACGTTACACCAAATAATTATTATCTGTTTATGCATAATATAATAATGCACAACTATGGGTACCTACGCAGCTACGTACGTATAATTTACGAAAGCTTTGATGATCTTGAGTGCAATTATGCATATACTTTGATAAGTCGACGATCACTACGCATCATGTTTTTTTGATTATTGTTTTGTTTTGAGTAGGTAAATTAAAGTATTCTACATTATTTGAATACAAAGAAACCTACTTAAAATAAACATAGAGAACATGAAAATGTAGTTTGACATAGTCACCACCTTAGTCACCTCACATTCCAAACTATTAGTTCGTGGTTTTTCTTTTGTTGCCTTTCTTATCTATTACACTAAAACTCTGTAATAGCTTCCATTTAGCGGGATCGAGAATGGTCGATAGTGCGGAGGACCTAATGATTATCGGTTCGTTAAGTTTAATTCCCATTAAAATTCGACAAAAAGTTAATGTCCATCCGGATGATAGCGGTCGAGACATGGATGAGAGGGGGGAGAGGTAGTGGCAGCTCGGTAGCAGCCGCCGATTATCCGCCGATAAGACACAAAAACAACTTTTTGATTTATGAAGAAAGCTCGAGAGGCGGCTACCGGGCGCCGCGCGCCGCACCCGTGTGCCCGCGCTGCAACTTAGTGAAGTTCTTTGATACTTTGTCTACATCGACTCGTGAAGTGAGTCGTGCTCGAGCATGCTTTTTGTTGTTCCTTTTAGAACGAATTTCCTTCAATGTTAATTCGAACTTGAAAAAATGGACGTATTGTAAATGTACGAGTACCTATAGCTGTGGGATTCTTCTAAAGGAAATACCTATAAGTACCTACCTAACTACTTAATCTGATTTTGAAAATTCTAAATCTAAGTATATCTACTTGCTATTGTAATAACTATCTATCTATATATTATAATAATATAATAATAATAATATAAAGCTGAAGAGTTTGTTTGAACACTAGAATCTCAGGAATTATCTACTGGTCCGATTTGAAAAAATATTTTAGTGTTGGATAGCCCATTTATCGATGAAGGATAAAGGGCTATAACCTATAGGCTATATAACATCACGCTACGGCCAATAGGAGCTGAGCAGTATGGCCAAATAAAGAACGACGGAAGCGAAGTCGAATAGTCGAAGTAGAATAACTTTTTTTTTTAACCTAACCTATCCAGTTTCCACAGTAGATATTCCACAGTGAGGGATCGTTCAAATAGGAAAAAAAACAGGTGATGTAGGTTCAATCGCAAACTTTTATATTTATGTCAGATAAGTTAGTTATATACCTACGCAGATACCTATCTACAAACACCTTATAAATTCAAACGAGGCAACTGAAGTCGTGTCAAATAAAGATTGAAACTATTTATGAACTAATGTTGAATGAGAATACTTAAATAATTATGCAAACAAGATATTTCGAAATCAATTCGATTTCCATAATGGAAAAAATAATGAGATTGCATCGCAATGAGATTTATTTAAATTTAAATTGTCGACAGGTGTTAAGTCTGACAGCACTAGCGGGGAGTCGACAAGTCAAGTCGTCCGGCGGCCAGATTTTGAAACATATGTAAATGAGGCAGGCGGCGAACGACGCGCACAAAGACCAAGCCGCCCGCGCCGCATCTGCCGAGTGCGCCCTACCCTTTTATTAGCCACGCTTTAATTTTACATCCACGTAAAATAAAATTCCATAATAATATGAGTTATTGCAGATTGAGCTCAGCTTGATTTGAGTCGAATGCCGAGTGATTTACCTATGAAAGTAACGCATCCAGTATCATTGGTCGCGCGCGTTACGCCAGAACAGTCAATCAAATACATACAAACATTCGACCTTTCACACTTAACCGATGATTCGTATGCGCGTCCCCCATAATAAAATGAAACGCCCAACGATGCATCTTCCGTCAGGTATGATATGATAAGTATAACCCTTAATTATGGTCCGTTTCACTACTCTAACTTACTATCGGAGAGATTGAAAATTTTAAATAAAAAATAATTAGGTAAGTAGGTATGTCAAACTTCTGTCAAATAAAGTTTCGGATAGGGTATCGGCAGCGTCCGAGCATATAAGTTAGGTGCTCGTAGGGTATCGGACACTTATCTGTCACTGGTGAAACATTCAGCCATTTTCCAATCGCCGCTATTAAAGAAGAAACAATAGCAGAGTAATAATCACATTAGGTCAACTGTTTTTTTTATAAATATTAAGTACCTACCTACATAAAGGTATCTTGTTTTTGGTAAATCGCTCGCTGTGGAGATGAGATGTGCTACATGGTTGTATACTTGGCTTACACAGAGGTGCCCTTGGTGGATTCCAACCATTTAGCCGGCTGTTGTAAACCAAATTTCATACAAACTCCGCGGATGGATGGCAACCAAGCTCCCACCTAGGTCACTCTGTTGGAACGCAAGTTTATAACCGTGTAGAACACCTATTAGGTGAGGCCTATATGACTATGAATGATGTCCAGTGTACTGTGTCATTGGACTGATATGATGATGATGATGTTATCTAAATCTTGTTTTTAAACATACAGATCTACCTAATAAAATTAGGTCGGTGCTTAGGGATTTATTTCTAGTTTTTTGTTCCGACTACCTGTCTTACTGTACAAATTAACTTCATCCAACAGTCTCACCGCTACATAATTAGTTAATTCAAACTTTTTGTTAACTTTTGGGTAGGTAAGGTAGATTTATTAATCTTTTTCCAAGAAACATTCTTTGGTTAGTTTTAATCTGTTACATAATATGACGAAAAATAAAAAGGCATTAATAAAATTATTATCAGCGAAAACTGAACTGAATTTGTAAGAAATAAAAAAGAAGTTAATATAATTCTTGTAACATTGTACCACATTATACATTAAAATATAACGTTACGCATAATATAACCGCATATACCCAACTACCTATCCATAACCCAAAGCCAAAGTTATCAAGAGATATGATAGGGGTACCTAATGTATGACGAATTCCTGTACGTGGTTAGACATTCGTTACGTACAATAAAATGCAGATATGCGCCATTATATCCTGTGAGACTGTGAGTGTACAAGTGTCTTATGTAGTGTACCTTTATTCATAGATACATTACGTGGGTAGAACATCAGATTTTTTATTTTCTTGAGTAAGGTAAGTCGGTAACTCGGTACCTACGTCTAAATTCTTAACCTAACTTCTTCTAACTTGTTGGTAGTAACTTCTACAGTAACTAATCTATGCTTATCTATAATCAGTAAAAAAAAATACCTAGGTACCTACAACCTTAGATCGACAAAAAAAGAGGTAAGTACATTAGAACACAGAAAAAATGCAAGACGTAATAGACGTTATCGTTTGGAATTCCATTGTTATCTAGTTTATATATACAGATAGGTATATAAATTGTAAATCTTCAGGGTGTGTCCGGGGCTGGTATCGAATTCTCTACGCTTCCCAAGTTTTCAAAGTTGGCGCAACGCAGTAGGTAGTTGGCCGGCGCCGTGCGGGCGGTTTCATGTTTGCACATTCTATTCGATCTCTCTTACTAAAGTTTGAACAAGATCTATCAGCCAGATTCTACGCGCACTTAAATGTTTGTTTACTTTGTTCTGAGAAGGAAGAAATTAGCAATTATTTCGATTCATAAGTGATAGTAAGTAGTTTATATCTAAGTAGGTAGTTTTAATAGGTATAGCTCATTGAAGATTTTTATGCTTTATTTTGTAAGCTTAAAAATCATGTCCATACTTACCTAACACCTAGGTATCTACTTGGCTTAACGAAATAGGCTGTATTTAGCGTACAGACAGAATAACTAAGTACAGACTGAAAAATAATACCTATTCAGAATTGGTTTTCATCAGCTAGGTAGGGTTAAAATTATTGGGGTTTTTAAATTTCGGGCTTCTCGCCTGCAAAATAACTCTAAAAACATCTTGGTATGGTACACCAGCGATTTTCATTAATTGTTGAAGTCTTAATAATGGTCCACGTGATGAGGATACGGGAAATAAATTAATTCCATTATCTGCGTGATTGATGATTCTACGTCAGCTAAAACTCAATTACCGTCTGATTTTCGCCAGTCGCCACCCCTGTCGACCGAATCAATCAGCATTCACTTAACGAGATGGAGTGGGGAAGTGAATGTTCGCTGTTTATTTAGTAAACATACGATACTTACCTATCTTTGCATATGTGACTATGCATCATTTATACATTTCCCAAACGATTTCGACCGAGCAATTTCGGTTGTATACGTAAATATAGGTCTAATATTATTATGTAAGTATTTACTTAACATTAACTTAATATTTACTAAGCATTAACTTCAATAAAACAAATGATAAAAACATTGTGTTTTAGAAGATGACATTAAATATCAAATACAACTATCTACATTTATATAATTAAAAATATCTGTATTTATCTAATAAGTAGGTACCTACCTACATGAACATTCGGTTATGGTGTGTACATGACCAAATTATCTTTGGTTGGATGCTTTTGGTTATGAGGTAAAGGAAGGAGACCAAATAAACTTTTCGTCAAACAGTCTGTTGATCGTAGGAAATCTAGGGAGGGGCCGGGGCAGTGTCTATATAGAACGGATGCGTTGTTGAGATATCTGTTTTTAATACATTATGTACCTACATTATTATATTGTGACAGCTACGAAGTTACAAACTGCTGCGATATAATGAACGATGCAATAGAAGTAGGACGCTTGCATTCCTCTGTTCTGCGGTATTCCGTTATTAGTTATTTCTTAGAAAATTTGTATTGGGCGGAATTGGGCCGCATGCGAGTTGTGTGACAACAAAGCTACAAGATCGTTAGTGCGTCGAAGACGAATTTTGGTTATGCCGACAGTGTCTGAACTGTGAACTGTGAACTGTCGAGACGTTGAGTTTTCAAAAACTTGGTATTATGGATATTGATTTATCATCTGATGAAGAATTTTCATCACTAACAGTAGCTATGGAAGATGATCGACAAAGACGCCAAAAACGAAGGTTAATTATTGCGACGACCTTTAGAAATAAGACGAATCTACCCGACATTAGGGAAAAACCTGCCAAAAACACAGAAATGAAATAGAATTACAGACGATAAAAACACAGTTGTGTGCAAGGAATCGGGACGCATTGTCGCTGTAATAGCATCCGGTATTATTGGCCGATATTATTGCACTTATGTCCTGACAATAATGTGTGTAATCTGTCGACACGTGGATGAACATACCCCATACCCATACCTATGTGTACTGTCTGATCCACCAACTCGGACTCGGCCAGCGTGAGTGGATTATGGCCTAAACCCTCTCAGCTCTCTATATAGATAGAGTAGAGGAGACCAGAGCCCAGCCGTGAGACTTTAATGGATTGCTAATGATGATGAACCTAAGAGGAACAAAGTTTTATTTTATAATAGAATCGATTTTCTTGACCCTAACATTATTTTATTCATTTTACGGAAAGTAAGTAAACTCGCTTAGGAGGCTTAATTAAAGGACATGTATTCATGGCCGCTAAATAAATAAAAAAAAGACTTCTAAGCTGAAAAAACTTGTATCCAGGGCCGTGAAAAAAATAATAAAAAAGTTACTGTCATGTTGACAGTTGGCAAGTTGTCAACGTCAAACAAAGTTCCACTGCCGCTTGCTGTAATTGTAATCGCACGGCGTGCACATGTATAGGTTAGAAATTACTTAAAATGGGGAAAATTAGAAAACCTAAACCTACTAGAGCAAAAAGAAATTTACCGGCTGCTGATATAAGTGACGAGGAAGAACAACTAGCAGTCGATAGCAAGGAAAATGCAATTCAAACTATATTGGACCAATTGCAGGTTAGATGATAGGAAAATTAATCAAAAATGTATATTAAATTATGTACCTACGTGCCTGAATCATATATTGTAAATTTACTTGATGTATTTACTCACACAACGTCGTATCCAATATAAAAAATCCTACTTTTAGGCTGCTGATGTGGAAGAAAAATATTGTGGATTACAAACTTTAGGACTTATGATTGAAAATCCAGAAAATGTGCAGCAAATATTGGAGCGTGGGCTTGTGAAGGTTGCTGCGCCTTTGTTACTTGATAATGCCAGTTCTGTGAGGAATGCAGCTGCGGGTACTTTGAGGAACTTATCAGTAACTACCATGGACACCTGCAATGTTATGATGGAGCAAGATATTATGACACCTGTAACATGTTACTTTCATGAGGTATTAAAGTATATATAGGCAATATTATTAATATAAATATATTCTATTTTATTATTATCTTGAACAGATCTTGATTTGTTTAATTATAGTGTTCTAATTTTATTATTATTATTTATAATAAACATAACTAAAAAATACTCTTTATAGTCACTGTAATAAGTGGTATTTGTTTAATACAAGTAATTTATTTGTTTCATTGTAATTTCACAGCATGCTGAGACTTGGGTGCCAGATGCGAACTCTAAAACAAAAGATGAAGATATTGATACGTTTATTCAATGTGTTAACTTGCTTTTGAACCTTTGTGAGAGTTCAGGTGAGTTATTAATGTTTTTATCTTTTTTGCACTTTACCTTTGCTGATAATGCTTCGACATGTAATGATAATAATAATATTCTACTACATTCACACAGCGCCATCTAGTCCCAAAGTAAGCAATTATATTTGCTTGTGTTATGGGTACTAAACAACTGATATACTACTTAAATACATTTTTTTTTTGTAAATACTTACATATTATAGATAAATTAAACCCAGACACAGAACAAACCTTTATGCTCATCACACAAAGATTTGTCCTGGGTGGGGATCGAACCCACGACCTCCAGCTTAGCAGTCAGGGTCACTAACCACTAGACCAACAGATGAGTCAAAATGTTTTTGAAGAGTGAGAGATTATTACAACAGAACCTTATCTTATGTAGTTTTATTGTGGCTATAGTGTGTTTATTGGGTTGAGGTACTTCCTAGATTGGGTGCTTAATTTGCGTGAGAAAGAAGCTCACTGTTGATATCTTAATGCACTATTATTTTTTACGTAGTTAAATAAACTGGCTTCTTCTGGTGGCTTCCATGTGTTATGTTGGTAAAAATTTGCCTGTCCTACTTCTTACTTATACTAGGGCTAAAATTAATGTAGAATGTTTGTAAACAAATCTGTCAAATAGTATTTTTAACTAGATGTTAAAAGCTAGTAAAATGTTGTCATTGTTTATTTTACATACATTTTGGCTCAAGTATAGACTATCTTGTAAAATTTAACAAAAAACTTTTATTCCGGACTTAAAATCCATATTGTGTTAGTAACACTTAATGAAGATCTGTTGACTGATTAAGGCTTGATAGTCTAAGAAAAAACATCCAGAGTTAGTTTACCATTGATAAAGTTAGTAAGGATACATTTTATTTTAATTCCAATTCATTAATGTTCCACTATTGGAAAGTGTAGTATGGGAGCCCCCCTCCAAGTGTTGTAGCGATAATTTAGTGAGGCCTGTGTCCAGCAGTGTGGACATCATTGAGCTGATATGATGATGATGAATGTTCCATTTCAATTCAAATGTCTCTTATCCTTTGTCAAAAAAGCTGAGAGGGTAATGTTTGTTAACTCCTCTATTTCTTGTTATTTCAGATCTAGCTATAAAATATGTGGGACAGTCAAGAGTATTGGACATATTACCTCGCTACCTAGATCTTGGTACATTTAATGCTGAAATAGTAACAACTGTGCTTCAATGCCTGTTTGTAGTTGTTGAAGACAATCCTACAGCTATGGCAAAGATAAAATCAAATGCAGAGAAGCCACTACAAACTTTGTTAGGACTAGAAGGCAGTGACCCATCAATATTGTTGATAAAAACACTTTCAGCTGGTGTTATTATTAATACTTGTGGAGGCAACATATTGACTTTACCTTCAGATGTAATAAACTTAATAATATCTATATTAGCTACAACTCTAGCTGTTGATCACCGGCTTGTTTGTAACCAACTATCAAGTAGTGTGCCTTTGAGTGATGCCGCAGGGAAAGTTGATGCGCCAAAGGATAAAGCTGCCCAACAATTAGAAAAACAGTTGACATCAGTATCACAGATGTTGGCAGCTCAACAGAGTTCTCTTGAAATTATTGCAAACATCTGTTCTGGAGATGGTAAGGATTGTTTTTCATTTATGATAGGATAGATTAGTATTATATACCAATCCGTCTGGCCAGCGTGGTATAGTAGGCTAAAAGCCCTTCACATTCTTTGGAGGAGACCTGTGCCCAGCAGTAGGTCGTTTATGGGTTGAAATAATAAATGATGAGATTAGTATTTAGCAGATTTCAGTGGTGATGATTTATACATTTTTTTTGTTGTAGTTTTAGTAGTAGCCTGTATGCAAGAAAAAATATTTTATTGTTTCATTATAGATAGTGAAGATATTAATGAGTCATCAGAAAGTGATGAGGGTGATGAAGAAATTTGCGAAAGTGGTGATGATTCAGTTTTAGCAGAAGACAAGTTACCACCAGAGGTCCTGGAAGCCTTAGCATCATTGGAAATATTTGATAAGGTCTGGGCTAGAACACAGTTACCTGCACAGAATGTCGTGCTGATATTGAAAGAATATGAAGGTTCACAACTGATTTATAAGAGGTGGGTACAAAACCATGATTACCCAACACAAAAGGTAAAATTTCTTGAGTTGTTTTAATAATTGTATGTTTATTGTTACAGATTACTGAACTTACAAACTCGGGCATTACTCTGCATAAATAATTTATTGTCTATTCTCCCAATTGAAAACCTCGGAGGAGTTGATGGTGTATACAAAATCTGGGTTGATGCAGGAAAGCTAGTGTTTAAACAAGATGTTGAAAATGCAAACCTCTCAGAGTCGGCAACAGCTGTAATGAGAGCAGCATTGGATAAAATTAAGTTTAGAGAGAATGGCAACACTAGTGATTGCAACCTGTTTAGTGGGTTGGCTTTGTCAGATATAGAGGTCAGTGAAGAAAGTCTTTTTTAAAATCACATACGTTTATGTGCTAAATCTGAATAATTTATAGTGATGTACATAATTATGTTTTGATTTTTTTTATTGTCATTGTCAAATTAGATTAAAATATGTTTCAGATAATGTTAACTGGGGTGAAAGAATGTCAAGTGCCTGAGATAAGAGCAAACCTGATCAGAATGATTGGTATACTAGCATTACTACTAGTAAACAACTTGAATGACGTTACTTCCGATGTTATATGCGCTATCACTGAGTTTATATTGGAACAGGCACACAAAGAAAATGAAGTATGGGTGTTGGCTGAAGCTATTGACACATTAGTGGACTTATATTCTGAGGATGAAACTGATGTATTGGCTGCTAAAGTGAAACTTGTGGACAAGTTAGCTGTACTTACGCCTATATTGAAAAGTAAAGTGAGTAACCAATTAAGGATCAATTTAGGATAAGTGCACTTGCTGTCTAAAGACTTTTTTTACATGTAGTAGGTAGTAGGTTTTGTTAGTCAAATTGCTACTTATGTTTAACGCGCTAAAACAAACAAAGATACCATCTATTACGCGATTAAATATGCCGCCCTTTTTAATGGTTAGTCAAGACTGTCATGAGCATGTTATTTCAGATAGAATAGGGCCAGTTTTTCCATTTTTTTGCTCCGGACGTTTGCCTGGTTTGCTAGCCGCAACAAATGTGTAACATTATTTAAGGCACTTAGTGTAAACTAAAATTGAACTTTGAAGTCTCAATACTTTGATGCAACAAGAGGCCTATCTTGATATCGTGCCATTGTTTCACGTTAATTGAAAAAATACTTTGTTTTACAGGCGCGACAACAGAAGCGGCTACCAAAAGAATACAAAGTGCTGGTTAGTACTGCAACATCTAATCTACCAAGATTTATAAAGTACAAAAAAGATAGAATAAGTAAATTATAACTGTGAGTTATACTATGTTATGAGTAAGCTTATTTTTTATGTTTAGAATTTAAGTTTATGTTTAATTATATACATTAATTTACTTTAATTCTGACTAGTAATTTTACTACTTATCCGTTGATATTTGCTAAACCTGCGTTTTTTACCCGACTACCAGGACGGGTATTGTTTTTCGCGCGTATCTTGTATGTTTTAAAATTTCTTTATTCCCACTTTTCTTCCAAACGGCTGGATGGAGTTCGACAATTGAGGTATCGTTAGATTCGCCTGAAAAACCCAAGTGTCCTTAGATATGTATTGAAAAATAAAAAAAATCAAAACGGCGGACTTTTGGCACCAAATTGTAAGTAAATAAATATTTTTTTTTTTAACCAAACGTGTCGAGTAGAGTATCAAAATAAAGGAAAATAAATGGAGATTACAAGTATATATATAATAATAATTACAACCATTTTTCGGTCTTTTTACTGTGTTGCTTATCTGTTGATTTTTTGCAGTCGGGTTATTATTTTTTTAATTATTTACTTGTTTAACAAAACATTACCAATAAAATTAAATATCTAATTCTCTTTCTGTCATTATAAGCTACATCATCTTGGATATTAGTAAATTTTTTATTAGTAAATTTATATCTATTAGAGTTTACACTTCATTTCAACTTTAATTTTATGTGTTTAGCCCACGCAAGCATTGGTTGATTGGTTTCTAATTACTCGTTCCTCACCTCCGAAGGGCGCGACCACAATATATCATAAACTTCTCTGAGTGTTGTTAATTAGTTTAAACTGAATAAAACAACAAACTCAATAGACTAATAATTTATTAAACAACAATGACTGAACTAACAAAATAATAACTAATCCCAATGTGAACATTTGTATATAAATAATATTTAGGAATCTTGCGCCACGAAGTCAGTGCTAAACACCACTCATAATTGTGTTTCTTTAACTATAGAACTACAGTGAGATAGTTTTTCTTTTTTAGTCCAACACCCGGTAACAATAAGGGCACCACTTGCTATCCTTTTCGGTCGCTTAGAACCGCCATTTCTTAGATCCAGAAAGAGAGTGAGTGCCGAGCGCATCATCGATTCCGCAATGTACGTTTGCACTCTTTCTCTCGTTCGTATTAAGAGCGTACATGAATTGTATTTACAAACAGAATGGCAACGTCTCAATTTAGCGTCATATTTCGTGGTATTCAATCTTTATTATTTAATCGGAGCTATATTGTAATAATATATGTTTGCTACACTTTTTAGAATTACGTGAAAGTGTATTGTGTAAGTATCCGTAATGCTCACAGTTATTTTACTATGAAAATAACGCCCTGCAAGTTTCCAATGTGTTGTTTGCATATAAATAGAACTGTATACGCAATGATTTCTTACATATTACACACTTTTCACCTAATTCTAAAAAGTGTAGCAAACATATTTTTAAAATACTAAATTTTGACATTGCTATTCTGTTTGTAAATACGCTTTTAGTTGACAGAAAGGGGCAGAGCAGAGCCGTTGGTCCCGGTTACCACTTAATGTGGTAGTCGATAAGTCAAGTTGACTTGATAAATTCCAACACTGGAATGTGCCTCAACTCCATACGATAAGAAGAAAAAGGGTCAGAAACATAGGAAAGTGCGAATCCGTGCGGCTGACCGTCGTCCAACCCTCTACCATGAGTTACTTACTACCCATAACATATAAAAAGAAAAACTACACCACTGAGACTAATGGCCCGCACGCACGTTCGGTTATGCATGACGGTTTTGACTTAACAGGCACAACCGTCATACAAGCCCTAGCGTGTGCCGTAAAAGTGCTCAGTTATATGAACAACGGAACTTGTTTATGCCTGACGGCTATGCCTGTTATGTCAAATCCGTCATGCATAACCTAACGTGTGTGCAGAGGAAGCTGACACTAACTAAGATACTACAAAAGCATACATTAATAAATAGTTATCACAAATAAATTACTCTAAGCCGCTAAATATTAAAATATTTTATGGCATAACAGTGTGTTTGTTAAGGCTGTTACTTACGTATTTATTCTTTCTACCAGTAAAATGGGATGAATACCTCAACATATAAATTAGCAGCGCTTTGCTAAATTACATTTGAGTAATCAGTAGTTAACCCTCTCAACTCTCTAGTTAGAGGAGAGGAGACCCGAACCCAGCAGTGGTACTTAATGGGTTGCTAATGATTAATCAGTAGTTGCTTTACAATTAAAAGCACATTATTATTACGAGTGAGATGTAGGACATTTTTAGTATTATGTTCTGACTTATTTACGTGAGTGACCCGGAACATAACATTAAAATGAAAATATATTAATCAAGGCATATTGGATGGAACGATTTTTTTTTTAGTATCTGATTGTGGCTCTCACCAGGTCTTCTCAGAATTCAACGATGGCAGCGAATTGGCCTTAGGTCAATTTGAAACCTTTTTGGCTTTGTACGGCATTTACCGCGTTCATAAGTATTATGTATATTATGTATATTATATAAATTAATAAATGTCTTCATTATTGATTGCTGATATCGCATTTCAGTTTGAAATTCATCATATTCATCCCATTTTACGGTATGTATCAAAAGGCACTATTCGTAGTTCATTTAAGCATGTGTGATAAGTCGATGTCCATTGTTATTTCAAATCCCCTTAATGAAAGTCTGAGATCCGATTACATCCAAACCACGATATTTATAACTAAAATCACATGTATGTGGTACCGTGAATGTCCGAAATATGTTGGATCTTATCCACTTGTGAAAAAGTAGGGCAAAAATGTTGGTACCTAATTTAACTATCAGGCAGAATCGTAGTTACTTTTAGCCTTTTGTTTACTTTTCCTGGTGAATGCTACAATCATCATAGAAGGGACATTCATAGTGACTTAACAACATTTCAATACATTATCAACTACTATTTCACATCTACGGCTTTCAATGCCCAGTTTTTGTTTATTATGATACTCTTATATAAATATTATAACATTTTTATTATGTAAATATTACTAAATCTTTTTTAATTCATTGTAAATACAAAGGGACACGTCCATTTTTAGGTGCTAGGTGAAATAAAAATTGTTTCAATTTTATTGCGTACCCAATTCATGCTACTGTAAAATCCTATACTATCTACTGTAAATCTCATTATTGATAAAGTAGTAATTATCAATTATATTGACAAGATTGACCTTGTCAAGTTACTGATACATTCATTGTCAAACCAGTCCAGATACAATTCCATCAAGGATTCAAAATCTGTGAATAAAAGGGGTTTTAGTGCCAAGTATTAGACACACTTCAACTTGACACCGTCAAGTTCCCTATATGAGCTTGATAAAATGCTCTAATGACTATGGGTAGATCTTAGTAAAAATTAAGTAAAATGTGTTACACAATTAGTAGTTCAGGCTTACAGTAGTACAACAATTTTATAATATAAATTATGATCCACGAAATAACGACCATAGAAGTTATGTTCTTAAATGAATATGCTTTTGAATGACTTATAATATTAGTATTCATGGGGTGTTCGATCCTCCGCCATAGTGACTTCTCCTAGGCTTTGGTATAGGATTTGGTGACGACGCGTCTTTCTTATCAAATCTCCTTTTGATCTCGGACACCGATAGTCTTCCTCCCACTTGAGGAAGTTCTTCTTCATTTAACGCAGAGTTTAATTTGTTAATTTCTCGCTCAAGCTCTTTTGTAGCTCTGTCTATTTCTAAAAACTCTTTTTCTGTACTTGAAATAGTTTCAATACTCTGTTTTCTTGGTGATTCATCGTACAGTTTACAAACAACTTTTTGTGGTTCTTCATTCCCATTGGTGTCCACATGTGTTGTGTTGTCATTTAAGTCAATGTCGTATGTCATGTATGTGGTGTCCAGTGCATTGGTAAGGCTTTTGCTTCTCTTATTGTTTAAAGAATGGAAATCTTCTAGGTTACCTCGTCGTAATCGTATATCGTCTTCATTAACGCTGGAGTTCCGCCTATATGTTACGATATCTATTTTACGGAATGTGTTTGGAATATCTTCATCGGAGGAACTGTTTCTGACTTTGTCTTTTGGTATATTGCCATTGGGTTGTCTGTTTGAATTATTATCTAATATTTGATCGGAATCGACAATTACTGACGTTTCTACAATCTCGTTATTATTTTCTATGTTAAGATTTTTGGACTCTGCTACTTGTTCCTGTTTATTCTTATCTTCTTCGTCTTCAACTATTTTAAGTTCAATGTTTAGGTTCATTTCTTCTAATTCTAAATCTCCATCAGTGTTGTTATGTTTCTTTGCTTCGGGTTCGGTCACTTGCAGCTCAGAGTTGATGCTGGTTATCTGTAAAATAAATGACGCATCGTTTTAAATTCGTAATGAAATTTCCACGATATGTTTATACTCATCGATTTATAGAGCTAGGTAGTTGCATACGTCTTACATACTCGTAGATCAAATGTCTCACGAGGTTATCAATTATGACCTTTGCAACACCTATAAAAGTTAGCTTTGTGTCAACATTGTACATACGAAGTATCTACATCCTTACAACAATTAGCAGTGATGTGTGTGCTTGTTAATATCGCCTCTTTAGTAGTCCCTCCATGTTACTGAAAAAGCCCGATTTACGGATCTTTGTTTAAGGCGGAAAGCCACAAATTTGTTATGAAGAAAACAGATAAGTACATAAGTTTAATAAAATAAGGTATCCATTAATCGTCGTAGTTCGGGCTTAATAGTGACATTGTATTTAATTAAGTAATATAAAGTGCTCTTGTGAGCCAATAGCGATAGGTGCATATTGCGTCTTTGTGGTTAGCTGTTAGACGACCAGTTCACGATATAATATATTAAATATATATTGCAGGCTGTGTAAATAGTAATATTCACCAAAATTTTCGTTTTGTGTGTCTAATGTTCAGGGGTTGACGAACTCGATGTATCCTAGTTTTAACATAAAAAACAAAATTAAAAATTTTGAAAAAACCCACGACGATAACATCTATACAAAATAAGAAACGTAACATATAAAAAGGTTTAAATAACTTTATTTTAAATCCCCGACGAAAAGAAAATAAGTAGCGTAAAAACAATCCCAAGAAAATCCGTCGAGGGCTGCCATACCCTGACTTGAAATGAACGAAAGTATTGCAGTTTTATGTATTTGATACCTACCTAATTATTAACAATATTTAGTTTATAATATATATTTAATACTAGAAACAGTAATGATATTGGCAGCCCCCGACGAATTTTCTTGGGATTGTTTTTACGCTACTTATTTTCTTTTCGTCGGGGATTTAAAATAAAGTTATTTAAACCTTTTTATATGTTACGTTTCTTATTTTGTATAGATGTTATCGTCGTGGGTTTTTTCAAAATTTTTAATTTTGTTTTTTATTTTAAATATTTTCAAAGAGCGCTATCTTACTAACTGTAAGTAACTCGTATAAAATTTTAAGAACCTTGACAGATAAATAAAAGTTTTATACTAAGTTATAGAAGAAACACATTTTTTTTAAATTTACTGTTGCAGTAAGTCTTATAACTTGAAATTATCATTTGAATTTTCTTATTTTAAACTTCTTAAGAAGCGCCTTATCTTACCATGTAAGCTCTAGAATGAATGGAATTTGTATGGAGCTTCGACTATATTATATGTATTTTATTTTTTTGTTGACTTGTGTGCTCATCCGTCGCACAAAGGTCGCCGGAGCCCCGCTTCGCGGGGCTCTTACTTCTGGGTGGTGTGAAAAAAAAAAACCCTAACCTCCTAACAGTCCGATTCGGATTGCTTTGAATCGGGGGTGTTAAGTTTAGCTATCGCACATTGATTGCCGTAGCCGGATTGCCTTCGGCGTTAGCGCAGATTTCCACCTATAATAGCTTGTATCTCGAAAACGGTGCGTGCTATCGCAAAAATGATGAAAATTTGGTTACACCCCGAGCACGGGATACCTATAAGTTAGAATAAATAAGGTAGGTAGGTGTTTATATAACGTCAGTCTGGAATAAATTCTCACTCTTACTAATTTTTTTTAGGCTTATTATTGTATACCTCAGTACTAATATTCAGTGATATAACAACACAAGATCGGTTTTCGGATTTTTTCCTTTACTTGTGCAACTTGTTATTGCTTCTGGCCAAATTTCATGATTCTAGGTCAACGGTAAGTTCCCTATAGATTATGATCGTCAAGATAAATCGTCAAAAATGGAGCATAAACAGTTGTATCTTTTGATTGCGTTAACTTAGAATTTTGATTTTTATTTTACGCTTAGGGTTTGCAGATCCAAGTAAATGATATTAATTTCAGCTTTATATCTCTATACGTTCTTGAGAAAAATATTCTAGACAGACGGACAGACAGACAGACATACAACGGAGTGATCCTATAAGGGTTCCGTTTTTTTCTTTTGAGGTACAGAACCCTAAAATTGCATAAACGGTCACCCATCTATGAACTGACCTTATCCGAAGTTGCTTAACCTCATGAGTGTAATCAATATCTCAGTACTACAATGCTACGTGTCCCTATGCAGTAACAGGTCTAATTATTTTACAGATAACTGTAAATATAAGTTTGCTTAGTCTATTGCAGCGCCCCCTGGCGAAAAAATACAATATCGTGTATCCAAAAGTCATCCTCGATAAATCACAAATACATTACAGAAAACCGTATCGAAATCGCTTTAATCGTTTTAAAGATAGGAGGGCACAAAGGTTTCAACGAAATCAACATAGGTTTGCCTAGTCTATAGCAGCGCCCCCTGGCGAAAAAATACAAAATCTTGAATCCAAAAACAATCCTCGATAAATCACAAATACATTACAGAAAACCGTATCGAAATCAGTCTAATCGTTTTAAAGATAGGAGGGCACAAAGGATTCAATGAAATCAGTGTATTGTAGCGCCCCCTGGCGAGCTATTAACATAACACCTATCTAATAACCTGTCCCCAAGAGCCGCACACACTTTACAGAAAACCGCATCTAAATCGGTCAAACCGTTTCCGTGCTATAAGGCATTATGTTGGAACACACAAACACACAAACACACAGCCTCTCACCCCAAACGCATATACCGTCTCCGTTCCGTCGTGGGTAAAAATTAAAATATTTTATGACTTACACAGTTCTACTGCACAGTCCAAACAATTGAGGATCGATTAATATTATACAATAAAACTACTATTAATGGTAAGGAGGTTATCCGTAATCTTATCTACAGTTAATGTGCATTAATATTTTTAGATACAACTTGTCACTCTGCATCATCAAGGTGTGGAAAAGTTTACATAGCATGTTTATCGATAACCTTTGCGTGTATAAACTTGATAATGGACAAATAATATTTTTTAATCCAACAGTGGAGAGAAATCGGTAAAGACCAAGAAGTGAAGTGAAAAATCTTAGATTTTCAAGAGCCGAAAACCTATGCTTGACAGCCAATTATTTTTTTTCGAACCACAACTGTGCGTTGATTCGTTTTATGATTAAGATGTCGACGTATGACCAAACTGGTGATGTTATTTGGGCTGAATCTCACCGTGGTCTCCGCAATACTCTCAGCCGTAGTATCAAGCGTGGTATCAGGAGTGGTGGTGACGGTGCCCGGCGGCGGTGGGGGCGCACGTTTCTTCTTACGTCGTGACGCCCGCACTGGTGGGACCGGACCGTCCTCATCGAACGGATTCGTACTCTCAACACTTAGCCGAGATCCAGAAATTTCGCTTCGAGCCAAGCGAGGAGTCACACTGTAATATAGGTTAAAGATTTCCTTAAGCACCAATATTCTAGCATCAAATAACAAAAACGAAAGGGTAAAGTGTATACCTAGATTAAAATGGTAACTGCGCACAATGCCACGTTAAGGAAAAGCTAATCTCGGATACATTTTAATGGAATTAAAGAATCTTAAATGTTCACAAAACACTAATTTTAAACTTAAGTTGTGATTAAATAGTCCTTGAAGGTTCATTAACCTGAGTGAGTTGACTTCATGGTGGCTAGAGCTTCGCAGTCGCTCTTGAAACCGCGAGCGGGGTAGCGGCGTGACGGAACCGCCGTACACGTAGCGATCTGCTCTCTCCGGGGACCCCACCGTACTTCGTGATGCTGCCGAGTCTGGAAACATTTTATGCAACTATTTAACGAAATACAGAGATTGTTGATACTATAGCTCCTAGAAAAATAAGTATTGATTTTAAAAATATTGAATGTCTATCACTTAGGTAGAAAGACTAGTAGGTATTTGTGAGAAGAGTTGACGATATAATTAATTTTAGTCAGTCAAATCTTCAGAAAAAAAGTTTCTTACATTGTAGAGCTCTTCGGTACATAATAGGCGAAGGTTCCCCATTGATATGGTTATTTGACTTGTCTGTAGGCGTCTGTTGTCCTTTCTTCCCCTTCTTCATAAACGACCGAAAAGCCCTGAAAATATGAGAATCGTTATGTTAATGATGCTGAAAAAAAGCATGTAAGAGGTGATTAGACACCGTGGGAAACAGCATCTGGCAATCTGACAATAGATAAGTGGTCAAAAGAGTGAATAGAGAGGTAGTTAGCAGTCATTACAGGAGAAGTTCTCACAATGCTGTTAACTGATGTCTGTAGGCGCAACACTGACAAAAGCAATGGAAGTTTAGTGCACTTGATTCCACTTGAGCGGTCACAATTGTGCCGTGACGGTCGACGGATGAGCGACCATCGTACGCCCACCGACTTAGGCCATTGTACTATATTCGCTTGTATGAATGCTTTATGTTAGTGTTCTTTAAATTTTCCGAAAGTTAAGTCGTCTGAAAGTCCGAGATTTCATGTAGATATTTTTTATTGACATCGGGTAGGAATGTAAATGAAGTCTTTCTGAGTCAAATGACCAAGAATAGCCGAAAGTATATTAAGTACTTACGTCTATAATTACCTATTCATTTTTGCAGAAACCGAAATTTGTATAACAAATTATTTGTTCAAAGTAGCTTCCTAGCTCTTTAAGTTGTATAGTGTTTTCTTATTTTCTTTTGATAGCTATACTAAATAAATGCTATTATTACCTATTGTTCATAATCTAAGTAGGTATAATTGCAACATGGCATTTTAAAATAAATACTTATATTCAGCAGCAAGTAACCTCGACCCAGTCTGCGACTGTAAATGTTCAGCTTTATAAACAATAATTTGTTTGCTATCTGAGTGAGTTACGTGTAGTAAACACACAGCGAGCCTGCATGACATTAAATCTCCTAGGTCGTCGAGATAAAGCAAGATTTGTACGACCCGTTCTTGAACTTCTGCGAATCCCCTTGTGATGACTTGTAATATAAATCTAATTACGAACCTAATGACTTTTTGCTTTGCATTTAATAATGGCTTGTCCATATGACTACCAAATGCCATTCTGTTTAAAAAACCGGTCAAGTGTGAGTCAGACTCGCGCGCCAAGAGAGTATTATTATGGCAAAAATTAAACAATATAATAATTGCAGTGCTGTAATCAACTTTCTTGCAGCCTCATACTTATACCTAGGTAGATACTAATCAATACAAAAAAGGTCAATGATCCGTCTTATTTGTTTGCCAATTTAAATTCGGTACATTGTGATATTTGTGATACATGAGACCAACCAGCATTAAGTGTAGGTAAATGTTTTTTTTTGCTGTCAATCGCTGCGGGCGGCGTCCTGCTCCAACTTAACATGAATATTTTTCATAAATACTTTTATTCTTGTTTGCGACGAGTGTTAGTAATTCAAAACATTATTTATGTTTCGCGCATCATTGGAATTTGAGCTCTACGTGACGTATTAATTGTCCAAAGATCACTGATACATTATATGCAGTTTATAAATGTGTTATAGGGGCAACACGTGAGAATCAATGACCCTGTTGTTTTTTATTTCATAAATTAATAATAGGTAATTAATTATGAACAGCTAGTAAATAAACTATTTTTAACAAAAAAATATTAAAACGACTTCAAATCGGTACTAAAAAGCGAAAAATAAACTGAGTTAGATATTTAATTCCAAGCTAAAAAATACCTACCTACCTGTTTAAAGTATAATACCCTATTACTAATCTGTTTGAAGTCGGCGCCAAGCCTAAGGAGTTTGTTAAGCTACGTACTACTTAGTACGTACATCTGTTACCGCTCGCTACTTCACACCACCTCGCACTTGCGTGTGATCGTACCTAGTGGACGGCTCAAACTGAGTGATACAACCTCATTAGGCTGGCACCGACTTCAAACAGATTAGTAATAGGGTATTATACTTTAAACAGGTAGGTAGGTATTTTTTAGCTTGGAATTAAATATCTAACTCAGTTTATTTTTCGCTTTTCAGTACCGATTTGAAGTCGTTTTAATATTTTTTTGTTAAAAATAGTTTATTTTTCCATTTTTAGTGTACTTTTTATCTAGCAGATTTAATAATACTGGCTGGCAAACTAAGACGGAAAACCGAAATAAAGAATCTTCGATAGAAGGGAACGTCTATTCAAATATTCTAACAACACAACCTGATTGTAGAATAGAGGAATCTCAAAACTCTCAGCTTTTTATGTCTTTCTTTTTCCTATAAAATGCGACAGGTAACAAGTATAGGTATACAATGCAGGTTAGATACTATATCGAAAACTTAAAATGTCATCTAAGAATTCCTTTGAATTATACAACTTTATCTTCCATCAAGAGCTCTCACCTCAGACACTTGAAATAACACAACTTAAGGTTTATACATGGATGTGATATTTAAAGAAATCATCTTCTTACTCCTTAACATTAAGAAGTTTCCCTTCCAGTGACAGCTCACCTAAATAACCTACAAGAATACAACTATAGGTTTATAAGTACCTATAATGTTGAAAGAATTATCCTCCAACTCCTAAAAGTTAAGGAGTTATACCTTCCAGTGACAGCTCACCTGAATAACCTACAAGAATACAACTATAGGTTTAGAAGTACCTATAATGTCGAAAGAATTATCCTCCAACTCCTAAGGGTCAAGGAGTTATACCTTCCACTGACAGCTCACCTGAATAACCTACAAGAATACAACTATAGGTTTATAAGTACCTATAATATTGAAATAATTATCCTCCAACTCCTAATAGTTAAGGAGTTATACCTTCCAGTATCAGCTCACCTGAATAACCTACAAGAATACAACTATAGGTTTAGAAGTACCTATAATGTCGAAAGAATTATCCTCCAACTCCTAAGGGTCAAGGAGTTATACCTTCCACTGACAGCTCACCTGAATAACCTACAAGAATACAACTATTAGTTTATAAGAACCTATAATGTCGCAAGAATTATCCTCCAACTCCTAACAGTTAAGGAGTTATACCTTCCATCACCAGCTCATCAACATGAGATGTTGACTATCAGACGTAAATACTTGAATAACTTTAAAAAATATATGAAAAACGTAACATGTGCCTATAAAATTTGAGGGTTGCCTTCGATTTCCCTGAGATTCCATCATCAGAACTTGACGTGATGAATAGGGGACCAATTCGGAAGTATACCCTTTCAAACAAAAAAAGAATTTTTTAAATCGGTTCAGGCATCTCCGAGTAATCGTTGAACATACATAAAAAAAAAAAAAATACATACAGTCGAACATATAACCTCCTCCTCTTTTGAAGTCGTTTAAAAATTACGTAGCCATAACTACATAATTATATTATAGCTCTTCTTGAATGTATGTTTTTAAGAAGTGATGAGTGTAGTTCTATCTAGAGATGATCAGCCTACCCGGATAAACGCAGTTTACTGTTCACACAAGTTGGTGTTTCGCTATTTATGACTTTTGATCAATTATTATTATTTGTAGTATTCTGCCCATATTTGATTACTTTAAGCAACGTGAGGACCTACGTAATTTACTTAATCAATTTTAACCTTCTCCTTCACCAGGTTCCTAGAGATTCTTCGCTTTTGTCCCATAACTCTCCTTATTTCTATTAGTGTATGCAGACGCTCGTTAGGTTGTACTTTTAGCTAGTTCATCATCGATAATAATATTAAATAATTGATCCAATACCTAAAATTTTTTGTCAAATGTAGTCATTCTGAATCCTAATTATTGCTATTTATATACACAATGCAGTTTTGCAACACAATTATTTTAACATCTTAGGCATACAAAAACTTGCACGCTGTAAATAGTGAAGACTTGCTCGTAAGCACTTGGTTATTTAATAATAAATGCCTGTACTGTTTTTGTGCTCCTCAAATTTTATTATTCCAAGGGTGGCGGTTACACAGTGACCTTATTGCTTTTAGCTCTAGTTACATAAGTCGAGTATTATATGAATAGGTAGGTAGCTTCTGAACTTATGAAGCGATCGATACTGGCCAATTCCGTTTACTTATTAGGACCACAGACGGTCGTTTAACACTTTTGAAGTCAAAAGTTCATTGAAACATTTATAGAAATATATAGAAATAAAACACTATCCAGACAGTGTTTGGTATACTTAACTGCGTAGTTGTGGTCTTCTGAAAGGTGGAAATAGGTACTTAACTCTAGTCTCGCTTCTTACAGCGTCCGCAGTTCATTTTGTGAGATACCTATCTCGTTGTGCATTTTTTATTCACATGTGGTGTGTAATATCTAAGTACCGACGTACCTGTTTATTGTAGCTATTGGCTAATTGAAAGTTAGTGGGCTGATCAATGATCGGTACTATTACTGCTTCTGTCAATATGTGGGTAGTTAATCGATAGTGATTTATTTCGTCGAGTTTAGGGTCAAACCGAAAGGCAACACAAATTCGAACTAGTTTTATTGAGCAACATTCTTTATTGATTAATTTCATGTATGTAGGTGGTGGTAGGGTTTATTTAATACTAGCGAATTATACCACGTTGCCGTTGGATTCATGTGCATTTATCTTATGCATTGTCAAATTACTGATGGTCAAATTTAACGATGTGGTCTTGCAAACTAAAAATCGACATAGCGCAAATGTCATTTGGTAATTCTCTGCATTACTTATTCTATTTAGATACAGAATATAGATGCTACTTTAATGATAATGTGCTAAGAACAATTACTTTGCTTTGGTTAGAAACATAAAACAATAACACTATATATATATAGACTGGCATGTTGGTCTAGTGGTTAGAGACCCTGACTGCTAAGCCGGAGGTCGTGGGTTCGATCCCCACCCAGGACAAATCTTTGTGTGTTGAGCATAAAGGTTTGTTCTGTGTCTGGGTGTAATTTATCTATAATATGTATGTATTTACAAAAAAAAAGTATTTAAGTAGTATATCAGTTGTTTAACACCCATAACACAAGCAAATATAATTGCTTACTTTGGGACTAGATGGCGCTGTGTAAATGTGGTAGAATATTATTATTATATTATAGTTATCGGCTAAACCATCGATCATCAAATAAAATCAATGCAAATCTAGTGTTTTAAGCGAATAAATTACATCAATCGCTCTGTGATGTTTAAAGCAAAATCATTGTTTGACTTTTTATAATAAATAGTTTAATGTTAGTGGTTATTATGGAGTCAAAATAGTTTGCTACTTTATTTTAATTAGGGTTCTATAACTCAAAACGAAAAACTGAACTCTTATAGGATCACTTCGTTGTCCGTCTGTCAAGGAACTCAAGAATCACAAGATCGCGTGAAGGTATCAAGTTGAAATTAATATCAAAACTCGGGTCTGCAATCCCTTGGCGCAATAAAAAAATCAGAGTTCTAAGTAAACGCAATCAAAAGATACAACCGTTTATGCTCCATTTTAGTCGCATATTTTGACGATAAAATAGGGCACTTCCCGTTGACCTAGAGAATGATGAAATTTGGCAAAAAGCAATATCCGAATCCGAAAACCGTACTCGTGTAGTTATATCACTGAATATTAGTACTTTATTGGAAGGGATTTAAGATGATTAACGTAAAAAGTTTGGGTAATATCCAATAATTTATTTGATTTGTTCATTTTATAACGTAATTAGACTTTGGATTTAAATAAATATGATGGGCCGCGAGGTTTATGATGTGTCATTACCATTATAAATAACTGTACGTAGCAGGTTACTTGTTTAAGGTTAAATAAAGGTGATTAGCGAGCATTTTATTTGTGCCTTGTAAGTTTAAAAGCAGCAATAGAAATATCATCCTGCATTATGTTTGTATGTGAGTATTTAGTTGATTACCGCATTATTGACTTACAAAGATCAACATTACTTTATAAGTGCACTTTACCGTTATTGCCTCTATCTACAAAGCAAAATGGCTGCTTTCAAAATCTGTCCAATTTAGTTTGCAAGGAAAATTCTGCAGCTGTCGAAAATAAAACTTAGAGATGCTTTATTTATTTAATAATATATATTTTTTTAATTTCTACTAATTCCTATACGAGTATAGTAGACTAGGAAGTTTGAAATTTTGCACTGCATTAGCATTTTCAGTTCAAATAAATTTTTCATCGCATAAAAACTTTACAGTTTACTTAAAATGAGATTTTAGATACAATTTTGTTAGTATATTATGCCACTGGTAACGATAAAACGATAAAGAATTTTCCGATTTTTTTTAGGATAAAATCAATTGACACTCAGAATACCTAATTAAAAAAAAAATCCCACAAGAGGTATCAATTAATTGTTCATAAAGAAAACTATAATTTTAATGTTTATACCTAACTTTACAACCTAACATAGTTAGGATGCTACTTCTTAGATCTTTTAACTGCAATTCGGTATAGGTATTCTGTACACCTATTTGGGTCGTTAAAGGGGGGAAGGAGTAGTAAGTACTTAATGGACACATTGTTTATGGAAAGTCGTTCATCGCTCTCGATAAAAAGCTATTAGTTCGAGTATTGTGTACATAATCGATATGATTACTTAACGCGTAAATGTTGTCAATGCTTTATTGATGTTTTATCTGTATATTGTACTTGTACCTACTTATAGCATGATAACACGCTAGCATTTTAAAAAATATATTTATTACAAGACAACAAGAAGGTCAAGTATTTTTACACGGGAAACTATATGTAATGTCGTAATTATACATGTAAGTAAAAATATATTGAGTTGTTTCTATGCTAAACATTTGTGAAGAGCAAATACGAGTACAGATTTTTTGTAATGTTACTATCTACTTTATTACATTTATAAAACATGTCCGACAAAAGATGCAAGTTTTCAAAGATGCGAAGAATAGCTATTAGCAAAGAATAAGTACCTAATTTGAGTTGTGATAAATCAATGAAACATTTAGGTAGTTCAAAAGTCTATAATCACATAGAGCGATGATCTAAATAGTTCATTTAGTACCCGATACAAGTACCTATCAAGATACTTATTTACTTGTAAAGTTTGAAACATGAACCAACATTTTAATACCTCAATAAGCAAGTTAACACAATCACACGGATGCATCAAGGTTGTTTCCACTAAGAGGAAAATTCATGATTCTCTTAAATTGGTTACTGAGAGCGCAAAACAGAATAAAACAATGTTAGGTATGTACCTACCTACATTTATGCTAAATTATTGTTATACATAAGTATAGGTAGCTTTAACTTCAAGCCTTCAGTTATATAGATTCAAGCTATACCTGACAGGCTCTTCAACTATGAATAGACTTTAGTCAAAGAGCCAGACATACTGATTAACTCACTAAGAGCTATGTTAAATAAATTTCAATGTAAATTTACGATACCAATAGTTTAGTTTCCGTGTCTAGTACCTATTACAATGTAAGTAAATGCACAATGTTTTATTATACTGACGATAGCCAGCTACTAATACCAATGCGTCACGGAACCTTCGAAGTCGGTAATTAAATCTAATACAAATACAACGTATGATCTTCCATATGTGTGAAGTAACGTTAACAAAGATTAAGAATAAAATAGCGTTGTTGTATCACTAAAGAATGTGTTCAGTACATAAGATAAAGGAGGCAAAGGTGAATCATCGCTCTGGCAAAGTGTGATAAAACATCTTTAGAACATTCAAGTGGGTCATGCACAGTTCACTCAAGTTAGGATAGTTAGAGTCAATCTTAACCTGTTAATTTTCATTGTCGGTACTTACGAAGGCCGTAGCCTTGGAATATGTAGGGAAAAGGTAGTACCTAGTTATAATTATGTATGTAACAGGATAGATGAAAGATATTTCTCGAATAAATTGGAGCATTTCGCGCGCATATGGCCTGGCGGACGTGGCTAGGTCAGCTGAATGGAACGGTGTTGCGTAATTTTGGGAGAAACTTCAAAAAATACGAAAGATATTAATGGATTTTGTAATGTTTAGATAAAAAAAGACATCATGAATACGGAAATGTCAACTAAAAACAGATACCTATGTTTAATTTGCACATGCCTACTTAGTGGCTTAGAAAATAAATACCGTGTGGGCAATGTTAGCATCATGTGTCACTTATTTGGACACTTGTAGGTTTTTATAATACCTACTAACTTAACAAATATTTCTATTTTTATGTTGTTAACGTTATGATTTCATTTCATGTTTTTATATAGCTACTTCTATAGTAAAATTTTATAATGACGTACAAAAAGCATCAGATTGATCTAGTTTCCAAAGTAGTCAAAATCATGCTCAAATCAAATTTATCCAGTTTAAATTAGGTACCATTTCTTAAGACATGCATTCAAAGTAGTAAAAAGTATCTTCACAATAAAGTAAACTCGAAATTAATATTTTAAATAAATAGTATCTATGTTGAATTGAATGATTTCGTTTCTATCAAAAATATATTTTAGTCACAAGTTAGTGTTATCATATTGACACTCCTCGGTTTGCACCGAAGAAAGTTTAACATTACACTCGATTTTACCGGTGATTGCTGTAACAATACGGCCACAACATGACAGGCCGTCTAGAGACAATTGATAAACACTCCATTTCTATTCTACATTCTAGATGTCACTTCAATAGGTTATATACTCGCTGCTTCAATACAATATATTTTGATCACACGTCTGATGGTTCGATATAATTGTCATTTGTCACCGAATCTCTCTATATGTACCTATATATAATCTTAAAAACGCAACTCTAGGTACCTACCATACCTACGTTGATAAAGTTTAAAGTTCTACACAAAAAACAAAAGTGGGATGAGTTGCAGAATAGTAGGTATTACCTATCAGTCTTCAACTAAGTGGGTACATATTATTTATTTTGATATTTACAAATATTATTACCTATTCTGATATTTTCCAAGTACCTAGTCCTAAATGGGTCGTAAGCATATAGGTAGGTAGGTGTTGTAGGACTAGTTGATGAATGATGTACTTGGTAGGTTTACGTAAATACCTATAGGTATCTATTTTAAATACAATTACATCTATTATTTTAATTACCTACTCTGCGTTCATGAGCTATGGAAGTTTAATTAATTACCTATTAGAAATCTGTGCGGACTGCGCTGCGGTTTCGCAATAAAATTGAGCGCTTAGCGTTAAATTGATTTAGTGGTCTTTAGTCATACAAGCAATGGTCAGGAACAACATCGATAAATATAAAACGCAATCCGTCCCGTTACACCGTGTGATGTTGTCTGTTCCGAAAATATAAATCGGGACAAACTGATATTTACAGCTTAGGTAGGTAGGTATATTGTTTCATAAACAGCATCAGTTCACATTTTGAATACCGTCACTGAACTCATATATTTTTGGAAATAATATACCTACCTACCTAATATTTATTTTGTGTCAAAAATAACTAAATCACCCATAATTATCTTCACCTAACCGGGCCAGACTAAGTTATAATTTAGTCATGCAGATTTAAAGAACTCTCTGTGCCTGAGGAACGTTCTATATTTTGATGATTCCTGAATATTTGAGTCACTGTACTATCAACTTGCAGCTTCAATAAATCAGACAAATCAACATGGCATCATCGTGAAAGAAGTTATTGTTGAGTTTGAGACGAGGAATATATGCCAATATTATCTAAAGCAAATGGACTAAATACATAAACATTTAATGAGGTAAGTATATAACTGTGAATGAACGATTCAAGACTAAAGACATTAAAATCAATTTCTTACTAAACTACTCGTAAATATTATAATTATATGTTGTTTGTATACTAAGTGTAAGAGAAAACCTCTCTTTAGGTACCGAAAACCAAAGATAGTGTATGCTCGATAATGGGCAGCAGTCACCGACCACAAAAATAATCAGGCGCTAAAACGTGCGAGTCAATGACCTTTCAATTAACGAAACATGATTCAATTTGATTTTTTCACTGCTTATGTAGAGATCAAAATTAACTAAAGACATTTCTGACGTTTTCATTTTACTATCTTGCGGCAGTATTTAAAAAAAAAATATAAATATTTATCAGGTATCACTAGCTAGCACTAATACAATCTTTCTAATATTTTTCCACCCAATATTATGTATGTATAATATGTAAGTACCAACCCGTCTGCGAGCTAAGAGTAGACAGTACGCTCTTGTGAAGAGAGACTCGTGTTCAATAGTAGGACGTAATGATTGATAGTGTACTATGACGCCTTTGGGATTGGGATGCTGTCCAGAAACCCATACTCTAACTTAATGCCGTGAAGGTATCTTTAGGAATGCTTCAGAAACGGTCAGGATGGTTCCAAAGCTGTGTTACATAGCAACACGTTAAAAAATTTCGCTGTCTCTACCTGTATCTTCTTTGACAAACTAGTGTGATTCGGCTATTCGGTTACCTGCTAATGTAAGCACATAGATGAACAGACTGCCTCGTTGGTTCAGATGGAGTGTATACGACTGTGAGAAGAGGTCTCGGGTTCCATCCCCGGATAGGGCAAGAATGGTTTAAAGATTTTCTGTTTTAAAATTCGCAATTGTCACAAATTATCGATGCGCGCGCATCAGCGCTTTTTTTTTAGGCAACGGACAAAAACTGCCAGTTTTACTAATAAAGTAAATTAATATTTTTGTGTTTTATTACAGATAAATGGTTGTAATTTATGGTCTTAATTAATTAAGTTAAAGAATTAAATGTTTATTTTATATAATATATAATAATTATTTTATCTCCCAAAGTTAGTTTTATTCATAAAATTTTTATATATAATAATTATTTTATCTCCCAAAGTTAGTTTTATTCATAAAATTTTGACCACTTTTCTGACATAAAAAACAAAATTAAAAATTTTGAAAAAAACCCACGACGATAACATCTATACAAAATAAGAAACGTAACATATAAAAAGGTTTAAATAACTTTATTTTAAATCCCCGACGAAAAGAAAATAAGTAGCGTAAAAACAATCCCAAGAAAATCCGTCGAGGGCTGCCATACCCTGACTTGAAATGAACGAAAGTATTGCAGTTTTATGTATTTGATACCTACCTAATTATTAACAATATTTAGTTTATAATATATATTTAATACTAGAAACAGTAATGATATTGGCAGCCCCCGACGAATTTTCTTGGGATTGTTTTTACGCTACTTATTTTCTTTTCGTCGGGGATTTAAAATAAAGTTATTTAAACCTTTTTATATGTTACGTTTCTTATTTTGTATAGATGTTATCGTCGTGGGTTTTTTTCAAAATTTTTAATTTTGTTTTTTATTTTAAATATTTTCAAAGAGCGCTATCTTACTAACTGTAAGTAACTCGTATAAAATTTTAAGAACCTTGACAGATAAATAAAAGTTTTATACTAAGTTATATAGAAGAAACACATTTTTTTTTAATTTACTGTTGCAGTAAGTCTTATAACTTGAAATTATCATTTGAATTTTCTTATTTTAAACTTCTTAAGAAGCGCCTTATCTTACCATGTAAGCTCTAGAATGAATGGAATTTGTATGGAGCTTCGACTATATTATATGTATTTTATTTTTTTGTTGACTTGTGTGCTCGTCCGTCGCACAAAGGTCGCCGGAGCCCCGCTTCGCGGGGCTCTTACTTCTGGGTGGTGTGAAAAAAAAAAAACCCTAACCTCCTAACAGTCCGATTCGGATTGCTTTGAATCGGGGGGTGTTAAGTTTAGCTATCGCACATTGATTGCCGTAGCCGGATTGCCTTCGGCGTTAGCGCAGATTTCCACCTATAATAGCTTGTATCTCGAAAACGGTGCGTGCTATCGCAAAAATGATGAAAATTTGGTTACACCCCGAGCACGGGATACCTATAAGTTAGAATAAATAAGGTAGGTAGGTGTTTATATAACGTCAGTCTGGAATAAATTCTCACTCTTACTAATTTTTTTTAGGCTTATTATTGTATACCTCAGTACTAATATTCAGTGATATAACAACACAAGATCGGTTTTCGGATTTTTTCCTTTACTTGTGCAACTTGTTATTGCTTCTGGCCAAATTTCATGATTCTAGGT